>JAAAKD020000207.1:15652013-15835788 GCA_010014825.2 Danaus melanippus | reverse complement strand
AGCTCGTGCACGCACTCCCGCCATGCCCAATCACGCACACCCACCAACCACACAGGCACACACACCACCCAAACACTCACACACACACACACCCACACACACCCCCCCCAAACTCCACACCCACACCCACCAAAACACACACCCACACACACAAACACACACACACACACAAACACATACACACAAACACATACACACACACACACACATACACACAAACACATACACACACACACACATTTACAGTGGAGTGGATGAGTCGTGACCGTGTGGCGTGTGGAGCGTAGTGTCAGTAGCCAAACTCTAGCTGTTTGTTAATACAGATATTAAATGATAATGATATGGGACGAGGTTAGAAACGAGACAGGGATGAGAGAATTGAAACGGATTTTACGTATATAATTATATATTATATAGTGATGTATGTTGTAACTAATGAATGAATGGATGTAATCGAACGGACCGAGCGGAACCAGGAGACTGATTAATGAAGAAGGTTTAAGATCAGGCGGAGTTTGTTTATAGGAGATACAGTGATCGAGACGACGCGACGTTCTGTTTTATAAATTGTCTATAATCAATACATAATATGTAGATATCGTTGTTCCTATGTAGTAATTATGTTTAAAATACAGAAATGTTGATCGAATACCTGAATCAGAGTTCACAGCTTAATTGACCAAGATACTGAAGCAGGATGTTCCCGTGACCGTCAACTGTTCATTTAATACTTTTTATTGTAATATTGTATTTTAGTTCAGACATCATTGTTGTTATCGCAAGTGTGGAAACATCAGCATGTGCCAACCAGCTGTAACTAGTGTGGACCTGTACTTAGACATAAGTTTATATTGTGTACGCATGTGTGTGTGTGTGCGTGAGTGATGACCGTTGTCTATATCGTGTCTCCCAGACATTGAGACATCCAAGATTGGCATTTAAAGCGAAATAATTGAAACTTGGGTACACCTCTAGTCAAATTAATTATTTATATATTAGGGAACCGTCGAGGCGGTGTCTTTATTAACATCGTCTGTATGTACATATGTATACAAGTCATGACTACACAACATGTAACATTAATGAATAGAGCAGTCACTAGTTGTCGTAAGTGAGACAGTCCATACAAACAGCTGTTAGTCTCGTTATAAACGAAGTATATAAGTGAAACAACAGTTATATAAACAATCGTTACTAATGGATATTTGTATCGCGTATACAAAACACATGTTGAAGTTGACTTCAACATTACTTCTAAGTTTAATTATTATTTAAACGTGTCGCGCCTCTCGGCTGGTTCATATTAAATTTTAAACCAATGCTATGTTAATAATCAAATGTATAGCCTTCTTTATATTTTTATATACAACTATATTTCATGTTATATTTTTTTGGCTTTATATATATATTGCCTTTTCTCTTGAAATTTTTTCTATTGTTTATTTTCTTAGAAAGGTTACATCGAAGGTTACTGCAACAAATGTTCAGTTGTTACTGCCTTAGAGTAATGTTTGTTGTTGAAGCGTTACTTTAGACACGGGACGTTTTCAAAATAACTAATGTTAAGTTTAACGTAGACATATTAAATTTTAATGACATTGAACAATAAACAAGATTGAAAACATTTTTGTTTTTGTTAAGATATTGATGGATCACTTCCAAACCATAGTGTTCTGTACTCGCCAACCGCATCGTGCGGGCTCGGCTCGCTTTTCTTGGTAACGTTTAATGTTTACATTTAGTCAAACTAATTTAATTCATCTATATATTATATAATTAAAGCAACAACTGAAACCCTACACGCCTCCAGTGACATTAGTCATTATTAGTCATTGATGTACGTGTGGTGGCGGCGACAGTTGCGGTGTCCTGGGCGGGGGCCGCTTCTGATGGATACTGACCACGTGCACGTACTGACCCGTCACGTTCTGTACGGACATGGGTATATTATATATAATATATAAGAGCATGAAACATACACCAAACAAGGTGGACTGTAACGACCTGGTCGTCGAGCGGCGGCTTGTATGTGAAGATAGTGTTAGCGGGGAGGCCGACAGGCCCGCGTCTGGGGGCGGAGGTCGGGCGGGCCGAGCGGGCCGAGCAGCGAACTAGCTGGAGGGCGTCCAGCGCCGCGGTCAGTCGTCCGCGACCCAGCAACCAGTACAGACTGTCCTCGTCACACACCTCCTGTTATATTAATCGTAATGAAGTCATCGTTGTAACAAATCCGGGACGAGTTCGCCGTTATCCTTACTAAATTGTTTCCATATAGTTGTCTATGTGACAGTTGATCGTCCACTCGTTCCTAAAACTACTTTATACATAATAATAACTATGAAGATGCTGACTTACTTCCTTTTCGTGTCTTTCTAGAACATATTCTTGCTGTCGTCTTATTTCTTTCGCCCATCCTCTAAAAAAATATTATTATTATAACTTTCTTTTACTTTTTTTAACTTTTTCTTTATGAAGTAATATCCATTTACAACACACCGACTCGTAATACTAACTCACTGACTAACATTTAATAATCACAATGTTATTTTTATGTTCATCGGTAACTTTCGTGTCATAATAGGTAGTTGTCGATGAAGTTTAACAGACATATTAATTTCAACTTTAAGTTTTCACCAGCTATTGCGGTGTGGTGCCGTCTGGTTTTTTTATTAGAATATTTAATTGAATCTCTCTCGATACAATCAAAACAAATTTGATTCGTTGTTCTTTGTTTAGTATCCGTCGCACCGACCATTAAACAACTTTTAAACTTTATCATCAAAAGTAATGAACACAAAAGCGGTGAATCAATATTATAAGATTGTATAACTTTACATTATTTAAATTTAAAGATCTTTTTATTTTCTATTGTAATGAGGTATTATCTCTTTAATTTTTTATTAATTTAGATATCATTCTTAAAGAAAAGTAAATATTCGTATCAATAATATGTGACTTGGATTCATACTGACACGTTGATCTCAATATATTCATTTAATATATATTCATCCTGCTGCAAGAGTGTCACCGTCTCTTTTCTTGTTTCAAGCCAGGTCTCATTTAACTTCAGAGTCAAATAATGTGAACATAAAATTAAAATCGTCTGAAAATGTCAAATCTTTTAATATTATTTTTATTAAACTTATTGATATTTGAGTTGAGGTTAACACAAATTAGTAACCTCTTCTTCTGGAGATAGTTTAATATTTTTATATAAATTAAATGATTCATCGGCGATGGAAACCTTGTACTTGAGATCCTCGGAGAGCAGCTGGAGGAGGGCAAAGGCCTGGAGAGTATTATCATGATATGATATGCCTTATGGCATTCAGTTATAAAACACGTAATCTTTCAATTTAAATATTATTTGTATATTTAACGTACCTAAGGGACACGATGCGGATATATTAACGTTAATAAATTATGTTAAATATATGAAATTATATAGCTAAATATACGCTAGCCGTTCTTAATATAATGAGTAACCAACACTTTCATATGAGCTTTTATATGAAATGGAAATACTTAAACATGATTTATTATTCACAAATTTTTTTAGTTTCGGTCCAATGTTTCATGATATCTGAATTAAAATAATAATTGTAGTGAATTGTGTTTTATAATTAACAATAACTGTATTGATTTAAAACTTCCTTCATCGTTATAAGGTACGACCTTTTACGTTGAATATAAATTTTCGAATTAATGCCAGGTTTTTCTAAAATAATATTCAATACATTAAATAATTGTATGAATATCAATGTAGGTATGTTTTTACGTCGCACCTTGGACATTCGTGACCCTGCCACTTCAAACTCGGAACACCTCCCATCCATCTCTGTCAGGACGTTACTCCCCATCAGTGGATTATTTAAATCTGTTCAATGATGGTTAATAAACAGTTAAAACACGTCGTGATGTAGATATCTTCCTATATTATAAGATTGTCACACTACAGAAGTAGTATGAAGAGGTATGCACTGAACTTTGTATAACACCCTTATTATCCAGCGAGACGCCTCTTCTCAAGCAGCTGTCTTTAAACACGGATGCTATGAGGCTGGCGATTGTACTTCCTCTCTTGATTACGGCAGGATTCTGTAATTCGAGGGTTTCAGATGTGTTTGGTTTTAGAAGCTCGTCTTTAATGGATTATTAACTGATTCAAGGTGTATGTAGTGACTGACGGCACTCGCCGCTGCTAGCGGAGCCCGCCATGTCACCAGGTACCCGGCAGCTCTGCCACCTCGTACCGCGTCCACAATCAGAGACAGCGACACGCACTGCACGCTCGGGGAAGACATCTACAATTTTCAAACAGTAAACAAAGAGAATTAATAATAATAAAAGAGAGATAACGAGACTTAAATTATAACGGTAAATAACATCGATCGATTCAAGGAGGAAGTCACGTACTAGTACTTGCTGCCCTCTGCTTATTGTAATGTATAATTTATCTTTAAAAGCTTCTTTCCGTCTTTCCATGTACGAACGGAGCCATCGAGACAGTTAGTCACTCATCCTTTTAATTTATTAATTACTTGTTACAATTGAATAAAACCCTTAATTCATTTGTCGGTTTACTTACTGTTATCAAATCCAAAAGATTGTATATGCCATTAGACGAGATGAATTTTTGTCTGTATTCGTTCTTCCAAATAACGGCTTCCCAAATAAAATTTAATGTTGAAATAAGCCATCTAAAAAAACTAATCCTTGATTAGTAAGAGGTCATCACCTCTAATAAATTAACCACAAAAAATATATACCACGCTTACTTTATATTTAATAACTAAATTTACGTAAGCGAATAACCATAGACCAAAAATGGTTTATATTATTTTCGAAGAGAGTTGCTAAGCCCTATTCAAAAACAGAGTTATATAAAGGATGCCTGTAACGCTGTTGGACCAATATATTATAATAAGTAACCAAAAATAAGTTATAACCACCACAAATAATACGTTTTCTTTCACAGGAAAAGGCTTTACCTAAGCGAAAACGTCGATGTGTTGGAGAAGTCAAACGTTTAACATGTAGGTTACTATTAGATAAATATTCTTTATTCTCGGTCAAGTAAGCACAGGCCTCTTCTCACATAGAGAAGGTTTTGAGCATTAATCACCACGCTTGCTCAAGACGGGTTGGTGATTTCAAACTTATAAATGTGAAATTATAAAACCAGGTTTCCTCACGATGTTTTCCTTCACCATATGGCAATTTATTTTTTTATGTTCATTTTTTATTTAATTTTATTCTCGGTCAAGTGAGATTTTCGCTTTTTGTGTACATAATTTATTCTGAAATTTCATGCAGACAAAAAGACATTTGGTGAAGAATAGAGAAAACCTATTTCTTCTATTGGTGTAATTTGAGAATCATTTTATTACATTGTACTTAGGTAGATCTGCTATAACATTGAGTTTACTTTTTAAATTTTATAAATTGTCATCTCCTAGCTACACTGTTCGTGATATGGTTTCCTAGTTAAATTTTTATGCATAGGTCTTCATTTTTTATTAATATAATGTTCAGTCAGCGACTGTCTTCCATCATCACAAACAGACTCATCAGCGCCATCGCAGTTCGGTCATTTGTTGTTTTATTTATCTTTCAATAACAGCTACAATATTTAGGTCGCTGGTATAACTCATACAAGTTCACAATAATAAACAGGTAATGTTACCTATCGCTGACGATATGTTGTTTGTTGAGAGCGTACAGAGCCACATCCAGCATCTTCGTGGCCAGGGGCAACACCGACTCCGGCCAGGTGATGAGGGGATATACACAACAGCGGACTTGGAGACGAGACGACGCTGCGGACGATAATAAACGAACAGCCAGCCCCAAGACCACCTGCGAACGAACCACCGGCGGACACTGCTGCTCCAGCAACGTTGAACATAAGTCTGGAACATTCAAACACTCGCTTTAATTACACTATATAAATCTTACAGCATTTGTTGCAAAAAAATCGGACTTCGTCTTGCAGTCTTGCATTTTTGCTGGAACAAGACCAAGAACGAACAATGTAAGCAAGATCAAGTTCGAGGCTTTAAGCAAAAACAACACCAAGCGTGCGACACTCTCGCGCCTTGCTGTTAGGACTGAGTGTCGTTTCGTTTGCTTGAAGAACCTATGAGACGGCCAAATTTTTTTTTTTGCTAAAATTTTATTAATAGGTATTACGAACACTAGGTACCATAATCAAACGTACAAAGAGAATTAAAGTATCCATTAAAAGAAAAAAAGAGTTTATCCCTAGTTTTGACCAACGGTAAATTCAGTAAATTGTATAATTAATTTATTCCATTTCATATAAGGTGAGGGTCTATCAATTTCTTTGTAGACAGATACTATTCTTAAAATACAATCAAGTTAATGCCATTAATTTGTTTTTTTTCATGTTAAAACCATGTTTTAGTGGATACGTGGAAGATTTATAAATGTAAACGTTTATTAAGAAATAGACTGACTCCCGCGGGACACAGTTGATAGCATCGACACTAACCGCTTAGGTCGTGGGTTCAAACCCTAATCAGTGTCAGTTGATTTCTTTAAATTCTCATGAAATGTTTAGACAATTATTTATTTGGTTGATCTTCACCGTGGCTATGTTTATTCAAGCTTAAAATGTACCTACTCTGTTGCGTTATTATAGATATCTAAAGTAACGTTTAATAAAAAGCAACAAGCTAATAGGTAATTGCAAGACTTGCGAGACACTTGCTGCAAGACCAAGACTGACCAAGTCTCGTCTTGTTCTTGCATTAGGGCAACACTATGCCCATTAATGAGATCTAATACTATGTGAGTATTATGACTAATATTTCGTCGGGCTCTATGAATTGAATTACAATTTTTGCGTAAAGGAGAACTAATAATTACATTAACGGCCATAAAAATGAGATTAACATCTATAAAAAGTCTAAAACAACTGTATAATAATAAATTGGCAGACATTTACTCTAATTTTATTTTTAACGAAACGGATATAATTGCTTACAAGAAACTTAGTTGGTCAGATATATGTACGGGTTTTATAAAATGAAATGTATCAGACTAATCCCTAGTCTCCTCTGGCACAACTACGTACGTATAAGTATGATCAATCCATGCGTATCAAACAGCTCCTGGATGCAGGCTTTCCGAGCTGAAACGTGCAGCAGACGAACACACCAATATAGCACCGGCAGTTCGTAGGGACTCTCCGAGTACCACTCCACATACCACATCAATCTGTTTGGAAATCATTACATTGTACATATCATATAAGTGCTATATTCTTACTTAAATCTCGAACTCACACTGCATAACAGTTCTACATATTTTGTATAAAGTTTCTGAAATACTATGGAAAGTAAAATGAATTGGTTTGAACATTAAACTTAATGTTTATGTTCTTATAGTATCACCTCCTAATTAATCCGTACTCGAGAATAAGATTATCTCTCATAAGCGGTAGCGTGCAAACCAATGCTTGTAAGGCTACTTTTCGAAGTTCTGCAAACAGTGAGGGGGACCAGTGAGCTCTGAGACGACACAGTCCCGGGTCTAACAAAAACATTAAACCCAAGAGCCAGTGTTGAGATTCGACCATCTGAGAAACGTTAAATATATTCTTACCAAGTTTTTAAACGAAACAAAGAAAGTGTTTTCTCAGACGTATCATACAAATCTGTTATAAGGAAAGACTTTAAGGAGAGCAACGGACAGGTTTATCAAACTTTTCTTAAACTGAACGTCAAGTTGAGCCGTGTTGAAGTTCACCGTGCGAGTCCAATTGCCTTTAGCAGGAATCTCAGTTAAGACGGATAGAGTCATAACATCTGTAATTGTATTTATTAACGTTTATGGAAAAGTAATTGCCTGCTTGAGGTATGTTACAATACTGACCTGCCATCAAGAGGGTTGAGAAAGCATCGAGTCTTCCCAAGTAGCAGTGCAGTAAGGCATACGCTATTGCCGTCAATGTGAGGCGCTCGTGGCCGTGTTCACGAGCCCGGCACTCATAGCGGAACGCCCAAATAAAGCACCTTGCGTACTCATTACATTAATATTTGTTGGTGATTGCTGTTTACTCTACTAGTTCTGACTTTCATTATTTTTATATTTATTCTGAATAATTATAGTTATAAAACAATGTTAGAACCTCAGGTAAAGACGTCACAGTGGATTCCCAATGTAATGTTCTATTTTTCTGAACAAGTAACAAAAGATAAGAAAAAAAAATGCAAATTTGCCACGAGGGTGTGACGTGGTAGGGAAAGATTTATTGAAAGTCAGTCAAACTTGTTTGCTCAATTCAAAACAGCAAACGGAATTGACAAAACCGGTCATTTAAAAATACATATTACGGAATCTCCTTACACTTAATTTTTATTTAAATCAAGGATTCTACAGTATTGGTAACTTTGACAACTTATATTTTGAAATTATAAAAGTTTCTAATCTTGGCGATGATACGAAGGCAAGTCGCCTTGTCAATTCCGATTCCTGATTGGTGCTTATATCGTTATATAGGTATATGTATATAAATTTATTCAAAGTAACAACCTCTGCGAATAATAGTCCGGACAAGGCAGCGTTCTTCGATCAATTTCATTTTCGTCCAGGAAACTCTTTAAATTTTTCAAGAGAATAAGTAACAGAGATAGAGTACTTGACATGTGGATGGTGCTGTCACCTGTAGACGATTATAGAACCAACTAATAATAGAGAATAGCCAAAAAATCAATATAATACCTAATTCTAGGTACGTTAAATTTGTCTGAATTGCAATGGATTCGGATACTATGATTTCACAACGATCGATAGAAAATATTATATCTACATTAATAATTAGATTAAGTGTCCCTAACTAACGCTCACAAGTAATCCAAGCTTAGAATATTTTTTTTTCTTTATTTTCATATATATCAGAATCCAAATATACTCTAAAAACCACTGTCGAGAAACTACACAGTACAAGCAGAAATATGTTGAATCGTTAACCAAGTCTAATGTTCTGATCTTGAGCATCGACGGGATTACTTTCGTGGTCTGGTAAACGTTCTGGGTAAAATGGATTAAAACGGTAAAATATATTTTCAATTATATTCTCTTTGATCATCTCGATACCTGCAAGTTATTAAATTACTGCGTATATACAAAGTCTATATAGAAATACAAAGTATCGGCTGCAGAAAATTTTACAGTTTTGTGAAGAAGCACTAGCGAGTATCAACGCTGTCTGGAGGAACGCTGGAAATCTGCTCGGGGAAGCCACGGCAAGCATGGAGACTATGACACGATACAGAGCAGGAGACGCGGCCGCGAGCAGGGCGTGCCGCAGAGAGACACCGCTCTCACAGTGGGTTCTTCTGGCCTGTCGATCTCGAGCTGACAGCTGACATAGTAAGCCTCGTGATACCAGCTCGAACATGTCCTCGTCTTCCACACGGACCATGAGATACCCTCAAGACAAATATAAAAATACACAGATAATAATAAGTATTGTAGAAAGTTCATTATTTCTAATATCTAGGTGAGTCCTTATCCGTAGTTTAGTGATATATGGAATAATTACCTAGAAAGCCGATGTAATGCCGGAGTTGTTCAAATTGATTTATGACATCTGATGCCACTTTTAACAAAATTGGTTTTTTCATATTTTTCATGAGTAGAATTGTACCTTCTCTCAAACAAGGTTTCTGATTTAAGTTTTCCACGAGGAAATCCATTATTACACAAAAGCTATTTAATATATCTATTTTCTGAGGAACGCATTTAAGGAAATCTTTTTAACACTCGCATGTAAAGTCACATGGGCAGGACACCGTTTAAAAGGATACATAGCCCGAACGAGCAGTCCTTGCAAAATCACGGAGATGAATTTCCAATCTGTCTACATAGTTGGATCCTACGGGATCACTTACAAGGAACTCTAAGGTTTCCACTATCTCCCATCCTAGAGCTGGAGGACATCGGTCCATCCAGGCAAGGTCTGAAAAACAACTTACATTACACATACCTAACAAGAATATTTCATATGAAGATATTAAATTAAGACAAAATAGAAAAAGCAGAAATCCAAATTTATAATTGAGAGCACAATATAATGTGACACCAGGAGTTTTCTTAATATGCACAAAGAATATAAGTTTCAAGTTACTAAAGTTCATAGAAAAGAAATATGGGACAGGAAAGATACGTAATGCAGGTTACAGGCTGGTAATGACAGTAGTCACACATTCAACATACCACCGTCGTCCCAGAGATTATTATTACTGAAGGAGCAGAGAGTTTCTGCTTGAATTATTTTATGTTTATACAGTTACAATATAAGAAATATGTTCTAGAATGACCATAATATACTACAAAGCAAGAGAAGCTGCGGCACAGTAACATACGATCTGAATATATTAACAGGTTCTTCACCATCATGAGTGCTATGAGACAATACTGAGAATAATAAATTTCATAAGTCGGAGCTGATCCCTGCTTCGTATTTCGCACACGAGCCTCCAGGTATCCTAAACTTTCTAAAACGATGTTGGAAATCCTACAAACAGAAAAGGCGACTAAAATGCTACATTTTATGAAATGAAATTCATAACAAAGAAGAAAACGAGAGATTTTGTAAATCCAACCGAGATACTGTCTACAAAATGTTACGTTTGGAATGTCTCAAGACTAGTCAAGAACCAGAATAGACAACAACATCTCTATCAAGACCAACAGAGATGAGATAATTGTCATCAGACTGTGATTCATTGTAAGAGATGACAACAAATTAATTCTTTATTAGTAACACACATGAACAACGCTCCATTGAATTATTTGTAATGCACGACCACAAAAACTTGTGATGAAATAAAATATATGTTGTATAAATGTACATAAATACAATTTTTAACTGACTTTAGGTACATAGGAAAGAAACATTGACAAATAATTTAAAATAGGCGGCATTCACATTTCCTTTGGGTGGTGGTATGAGCTGAAGATGATGTGAATTTAAATAACAATTGTAAAACAGAAATCATTGTAAATATTTTTTTTTTCGGAACACAATACTAGAAACATATTTTGTATATAAAACAAATTATTGAGTTTTAATGGAAAAATAATGCACGAGTCTGCTATGAACATGATAACAATGAAAGTAGGTATTTGAGGTCAAACAGTGGACGTCGGCGCAATGCGAGAAATCTAACAATTAAGTGTCGTTCAAAATTAAAGGGAATGTGGGTTAAGGAAAGTTTGATTTTGACTGCAAAAGGGACTGCGTATTACTTTTGCAAGTTGTACGTGTTGTCCTTTTCAGAAACTGTAAATGAGTCCGTATGGAAAGGAATCATTTTATTGTCACTAAATATTCTCTTCATAATTTACTCACAAATTCTAAAAGTGTCATGTCTTCTCGCTGACCGTTGTTATATCATAGCGTTTCCAGGTTTATGTACAAAGATTTTACACGTTACATAGAATTAATAATATTACCATATCTCGCTTATTAATATTATTTACCTATGCGTCATTTCACAGAGGAAAATGAAACGTTAAAAAATTTAATTAAATTGATATGTGGAGGAGCTTTAATAACTTTATTTTAAAAGTAATTAAGTGATAGTAGTGTACATGAAGTGTCATTACCGACAGGTACAGGATCTAGTTCTTTTATGAAATTTCTTTTAAGTTTTGCCTCCGTTGAATATTGCTTGCCTTCGGGTTCATGCAAGCAGCCGAAAGTATCAGAAGAACCCGATATTGATTCGGAAAATCCTAAGTATTCGTCTCTGGTAATTCTTTTATAATCAGTTGTATATTTCAATCTCTGAAAATATTTTGTGTGGGAGCTACTCTTTGAATCCTCACAATCTCCTTTTGCTTTTTTCAAGAGTTCTGCTTTTTTATTTTCGTCCATAACCTGTCCCTTGCTTGATGTATACGTTGACCGTTTTTTATCCATTGCAATTGCCTTTTTTATTGTATTGCTAGTAAAAATTGTACTAATCTTTAATAAATTTACTTTACAATAGTGTAAATAAATCAATTATGAGCGCTTTCCATATGACAATGTCAATAATGTTTGCTTTTAAACATCACGACAGTGTCGTAACTATAGTGAGTTGTGTACATACCAGTGTATGTAGTTTTAGTTAAATTACTTATTATTAGTGTTGCAGCGGTCAGCGGTGCTAGTTATTACTTTGTTACATATTAAGGTGTTACGAACGGCATATATATATATATACATATATTGTCACAACGACCGAAGAGAATCGGTCAGATGTATGGCGTGCGAGTGTTAGTGCGCGGGCGCAGACCGTTGTACCTACGACCAGCGCTCTCCGCCGCCTGTTTGTGACTGTGACTGTGAGTGTGAGCGTGAATGATCAGCATCGCTGACGGTGTAGTCAGTAGTGAATACTGAGTAGACAGTAGTCAGTCGTGAGTCGACACCCATCGAGGGTGAATGTGTTTCAAGTCCGTGTCCGGTCGTGTCCGTTTATCACAACGGTGCCAATACGATAATTCATTAGTTTTCCCGCTGAGAAAACCAAGTGAAATATAGTTATACCAGCTCCCGTGCTTGTGAGTGGATTTAACCTGTGAATATTAAGATAACAGCGGCTTTCGTTTTCTCGGTATGTATTTGTTAAAATTACCTGAGAAATTGGTATCTACTTAGCTTGTTAGGTTGGTCACATAACGCGGGTTGATTTAATACATATAAATAATCATAGGTTTATATTTTCTGTATTTAATTATCACCGACCAACGCTCTGTGGTTATTTAGCGTAACGTTAAAGTTATTTAAAACAATCAATATATAAGTTTTATGATACAAGACAATCGTTAGCTGAAATCGTTTATAAATACTATAATTAGTCAAAGCAACGTCGCCATGCGAGCACTTATTAATTTTTATTCGCTCTAAAAACAACTCGGTACCCACAGATGTGCTCCGCTTCGGTTTTACGTTGTCGTAATGTGTGTATGTATGTATGTATTTATATTGCAGGTAGACGTAAAACGACTCATTACTCACATGACAGGTGTGTGAATGGGACGACAAGACGATCATACTATATTAATAATGGCAACTTGGAGTCTTGCTTATAGTTTACTAGTTGGTCATTACATTTAGTTATAAACACTTTGAGAAATTGATAAATTGTGTAACATAAAATTTCCAATTATAATATAATTAGATTGAGAAATAATGAAACCGCATCTTATTTAAAATTATTGATGTAAAAGCCAATTACTTATTACAATATACATATGTATATATAGATACAACTAAATGTTTTGCTTTCCAGAAATAAAAAAAATATTGATTTTATAATGCATTAATCGTGTTATTGGAGAAACCGAGGTAAATGGACTATAAAAATAGTTAGGAACTCTTCATTCTTCAAGACAAGAACAATGAGTGTAGGACCGTGTGCCGGCGCGGCGGCCGGACGGTCTGTTTATTATATACAGATAACAAACACAAGTACAAGTAATAACATTAGGAGAAATGTTTGTATTGAAAAGTTGCTTGACTTGTTATTGTAACATGGTTAAAATACATCGAGATAATGCTTTCGGATATTACAGTAACTCCTTCTTAACAGAAACTGAAAACTACTGCCACAATGGAAGTTCGTACCTATATAAACCATAGTCCATATAGTATAGCTGTCAATAATATCAAAGCAGAGCTGTCACCGACCCATCTATCCAGTGTTGTCTTGAGGATGAACCATCATCCATTCGTTACCGACGTGTAGATCCATCACAAGATTCACTCCTTCAAAACTTTACCTAGTCAAAAGGATACTTTTTAAAAAAGTTTTGTTTAATTTCATTATTCCAAGTACCCTACAATTGTCTACTTTCGCTATTCCACGTGATGCTACAGTGAGCGATCAGATGTCAGGTGAGATATATATTCTCTTGTCGTCTGTGTGATTGACATGTTGTTCAAAGATACCCGAGATAACAGGATGAGTAGCGAATTTCTTTGACAGTGTATTGTTGGGAGTCTTGGAGCCCTGACGTGCGACCCTCTGAAACAACTACTCCAGTTCTGTGTTGTTGAAATAGTTTAAGTAATATATAATATAATACAAAAAGAGAAATGGTTTAATGAGCGTCTCCTTGGGAAATTAAGAAGATGCCTAATTTATTGAAAAGGTAATAATATTACGTATTATATTGTGTAACATACAATTTGTTCACATCACTTTCTATAAAAAGATGCTTAACATACCTATAACGTGAAAAATACAACACTTTCTGCGTCATGAACATTATAATTCTAAAGTTGTAAGTATTACATAAAATTACTTTTTAATACACTCTTAGAATACATGAGCGTTCTGCGTGAAAAAGAAAGTATATAATGTCCGTTTGGAAATCCTTTTATATATTGTAGCTGGTGTTTGGGGTTAGTGGTGATCAGGTAGGGAGGCATCCTCAGTAGTACGATTTAAAGAATGAAAAAGCCAAAAGCAGCAAAGTAAACATTTATACGAAGTCTGTTAAAACTGTTGTCGTAATGTTTGCTTCTCCTTCCTGCACGTGAAGAATCTTCAGTGACTATTTAGGTCAATTCTCACACGTTGACGTTTTCGTCCATTTGAAATGCTCCGATAATATGCCGTTTGTCGAAACGGCGCGGGAGGGATTCGTCTACGGACGGCGGACGGAGTCTTGCACTCTCACATATTATAATATTAAGACATGTACTTCAAGGTGGTCGAGTGCTATTTATTATTTGCGTTGACACATTATAAGCAATAATTTTTATTTTCGCCGTATAAAGTCACCTGGCTCGGAATCGCTTGTCGGCATTTCTTATCTCGTCGACGTCATCCGGGGACCTTGTCATTTAAGATATGTTTTTTTTTTATATTTCGGTGGCGGTTAATATAATTTTCATAATTATTGATTCCAATCACTCCTCAATAAGACTTTTTTTGTTGTTTCAGTGTGAGCCTTTATATGGCTACTGTGAGTGTATTCAGGTGTTCATGTTATAGTTTGTGTCGTACTAAATATTAATGAGGATATAACATTAGCTCATTTTGTCCTCATTCAATCATTTCAATTGTAGCACACACCCTAAATATTTACATAACTACCTCTAACTCTTTTTCTCTTGAAGTAATTCGAAATTCACATCAAATAAATAGAGCTACGATTACTGTTACTAATAAGTTGCACTGAAGTGTTATTGAAGTTTAGAGTCGAATTTTAGAAGGAAAATATGAAACAAATAAAAATATTATGGAATAATTTGACAGTCCACACTCCGCATTACGTATTACACAGTAGGTACAGGTGACACTCGTTCGTTTGAAGGACACTTGTACAAACTTAATTGAACGTCTCTCCGTGGCTATGATGAACCATACGAAGCATGCAACACGTTTCTGTAGGTACTAGGTAGGGCCACTTGCATAACAATAATACTTAGCACAGTCAGTTAAGTACACAGCTGTTGCGCCTCGAGTGCCTCTAAACAACAGTAGGAAACAAACCAAGTATATTCATTATGGATTTTAAAAGAAAAACAGAACTATCGTCGTTGCTTGATGGTCGATACCTCAGACTCGAAGCGAAGAAGTGGGAGACCGTTTTTTTATGTTAGGTTGCAGTCCATGAGTTACGGTGAAATTAGATACTAGGAAACAGTTAGTAGTAATAGACTGAACACCGTCATTACACACCGACAACACGGTTTGATAGCTCGTTTGTAATAAACGACTGTCGCATGTCAATAGTTTCACCTCGCTTTCCATTAATAACCACTACTGTTACAAGAACTTTTACGATATATGTACATACATATGTACTGACAGACAATACACGAGCGAACTCCCAAGTATATAATATGTATAGCAGGATTGAAGGTGACATTTATATGAATAAAGAATGAAAAATAAATTTCCATTTAATCGCACCGGAATGTAACATAGAGCTAACAACAAATAGAGGAGTCACTCTCGTCAGTTATAACTTGTAACGGTTATTAAACTTTTATAGAGTTTACTGTAAATCATTGCAATAACGTCCGACAACTGACAATCGACAACCGGCAAATGAATAAAATAATAATTAAACTTATAACAGACCATAACTATAATTTAATTCATTTAAAAGACATTCGTATAATGTTAAAGACAATTTATCATCATTAATTAATTGATGAGCACTTAACAGTCGAAGAATATTAAATAACAAATTCCTACAAATATTTATCTATGAATTCAACTGTTTATTTTAAATGTGAAATTTCCAAACAATACTTTATATATTTTTTATGTTGTCTTTGTTTAACTACTGACTGCATCCTCGTGGAATGTGATTTTTATTAGAAATAAAAAAATCATAATGGTTTTATTCTGAGTCAAACGATGAGTGTGCTTTAAGAAACTTTTTTATTCGAATTGTGCAAAATTCTGTAATCTATGATAAGAAGTCATTGGCTGGCGGCTGCATCGGATCATTAGAAATGAGATACGTTAAGAAAATCTCATCCGTATCATATTCAAGGCTTTCACAACTAAAAATAAACAATGGCAGATATGTTGAAATGAAGTGAAAGATTTCCTTTGCAGCCACATGGCGACTATGCCAGCGGTGCTCCTCTTTAGGACACGATAGTTCGTTCATTAAAGCCAAACCGACTACCAGCGCCTGTTGGCGAGTTAAGTGAACTGTTGTCATTGTGTATGGGTTGCCATTGTTACGGAGCTCAGGAAGCCAGCCTCGATTGTAATACCCGATTTCATTATACGCAGTGGTCGTTGTTTCAGTTATAAATGTAGGACAAACGGAATTATCAATTTTATCGCTGTTTGTTTGTGGTATGGTGAATAGTAGATATAACACCAATACTAAATTTCGTGGGTTTTTGTTTTTGGATTACTTTATAAAACTGACGTTTTTTATTCGTTCGGTATTCATTAATAAGCGCACCTTTTGTTTGTGGAAGACATATTAATTACACGACACAGACCGCTTGGGCTGATTATGACGATTGGAATCGACAGGATTCAAAGGCTCCTGGACAGACCTGAATGATGTTTACTTAAAGAAGTCTACAAATTACTTAAAGAAGTCTACAAATTAGAGATTGATATAAAAAAAATTGTAAACCTTCGGAAAGATTTAAGAACCACCGGACCACGCGAACAAGGTCAGCGATGGTGTGTTAACTGGAAACCAAGCTAACACCGAGAGGGGTCAGAAATGAGAGTAGAAACGACAAATTGAAACCTCTCTCGTTATCGATACCTTTGAACTGGTTTCCAGTTGGTTGATGACCCGACGTGGCATTGAATTACTGACCAACAGCTCTTACTGCACTTCTTAAAACGAAAAAAATATGCTTTAGATGTAAAAGTATTTTAAAGTCCGCGTCGTCGATGTTTGTGGTCTCGTTAGGACTAACGTTCGTCCCGAGTCAGTCACCGTGCCAGTTAGGATGACAGTGATAATTTAATTACCGCGACCTTTCTATTGGGGTCAATTGTGGGTCAGAGCCAATAAGTTACTCAGGAATTACTTTCTGCGATAACTCCTTTGGTAATCCTCTTTTATATTCACTTTCCTGAGTTGTTAATCTTTAATATCAGTAATAATGATTATAGCTTTTTATCCAATGTAAAAACAAATGAAACTATTTGAGGGTAAATTGACAACGAAATTACCAGTTGATAAGCGTTGTTCGTGTTTTAAACAATTTGATTAACACGGACTAGTTTTATTGTTTACAAGCTAACCGTTCTGTCGAGCATGACTTCCTTCATCACCGACTTACTGACAACAATAAGATCATAAATACATCATGAGATGCAGATATATTATTATGTTATGTAATGTTTTGTTCTTATACAATTACTATTAATAGAAAAACTAGATGAACGTCATGAACAATGTTATACTGAAAAAATACATAAAGGTCTCGTAATTACTTGCATTATACTGCGTTTTTATTTATAAATAAAACAAACATGATTTAATAGGTTTAATAGTCTTTTTTAATGTTCCCATTAATAGTAATATTATAAGTACATAAAACTAAAGAGTAACTCTGTACTCGTACATCATCAACTGAAACATTAACCGAGCGAAATTCAAATGATGTTTCACAAGGTCTCGACGGCCTCCGCTCTGCGGACGAGTAATTAAAATGAAAGGAAAAACCTCTCCGATATTAAATAACTAATATTCATAAGCTTTATAGTCAGGGTCAATGACGGCTTCATACATCATCTACAATCTAGATGATAAAAGAACGCGCCGAAACAGCTGCGGGCGAATTGATAACTACTCGACAGCGGTTAATCTTCATATATCTTAAGAACGGCTGTACGGATTTGGGTGAACATTTTTAGGGAACTGGCTTAGAACCAGGAGATGGGCAGAGAATACTTTCATCCTCTTTGATCTAAAAAACAAATCTTAATAAAATGCAGAATCTGCTTATTATACGGAACAGAGTTCGCCCGGTCAGCTACACTAGAAGTACTACTAGGTACCTATATAAATGTTAATTAAGTATATTTTATTTTCCATTGAGTCTCGACACTCTCAACAAAGAACAATTGTAAACGCTATAATAATATTAATTTTAGTAAACTATAATGGTCTTACAATAAATAATAATTATATATTTTTCCTTAGTTGTTTTTCTTTATTAATTTATGAGATTGATATCTTCAACTACATATATTTGATCAATTAAATTATATTTAATCATTCAAATCGTGCAGTTGTAGCTCATCGATTAATGGCTCTAGTTGTTCTCCGTTATATAATTAAGATTCTCAGAAAGTCTAATAAGTAAAAGAAACACATAAAAACATTATGTTCATAACTTGTCTCTTAAAATGTTTGTAATAGCTTCGTTTTCTATAATAAATTGTTGTTGTTGTGTTAGTTTTATTATTAAACAGACAGCCTTTTCGTGTTTCCGAGCGCCCCCGATGCTCTCTGTAAATGTAAAGGCCGTAAATGTCAAGCGACCTTCACTGGATCAAGCTTTTATTTTTTATTTAATGATAACACGTATTTGGAAGGTTGTTCGTCCGACGCGCTGGAACACTGAGACCACCTCAAACACTACACAAATTATTTATAAAGTCGAGTTCGTTATAATATAGATCACTACGATTTAAATATCATGAAATGTGCGGTGTGACGTCACTGTTATGCAACTGTAAACATTAATATCTCGTACTCTTGAAATGCATTTTAATAATAATGTAATAAAATAATAAAATATACGTATGAAGATACTTAATGTTGTAGTTTAATAACGGTCGTTTGTTTAAGAAACAACTGGCGTGTGCTGTTCTGATTGCTCACGTATTTGTATGACAATGACTTGTATCCAATTCAATGATATGTGTCTAAATATTGTTCGTGGGGTAAAAGTTCCAACACTGCTGCGGTCCATCGCACGGCCAACCGCCACGCTTCATCTTCATTGTAATCATATCCAGAACAATCTTTTGTTGTGTGACCAACGCGAGTACTTTATATAAGAAAACAATGAATCCGTTACCGTCAGAACAGTTAACGTAGCTATATAGTTATTGGATTTGATTTAAGTAATAGCAGACAGACAAGCAAAAGGTTCTCTTTATATACACCTCCAAATACAGTATTTGGTACAACGCAAAGTACAGACAAACGAACATTAGCGTCACTGATCCAAACCTCTCATCACGTACTTTGGTTTATTTTCTCTAAATTTCTTGCAATCCTATTCGTCAAGAAGGTCTACATTTAGTTCGATTTAAAGCGACTTTATTTTTGTTAATGAAATTAATACTATTTACGTGTAAATGTATAATATACATATATCTTGTAGTGTGTGTTCGGCTGATATACAATTTCACTTTTTTAAAAATGACACGAATATAAACACTGTTTATATTTTAAGATCTGTCTACCCTCTTTCGTGTCATATTTTATTTTATTTTTACTTTGTTATCTCTGTACGCTTCTTTTATAATGTGTTTTATTTTATATAGTTTCTCAGTAAGTGAAATGTATGTATTTCTTTTGAGGAATTAATAAATTTCTTAAAGTTCTTCATTTTTTTAATATCAAGGTATAGTTAATTCAGTTGTTGTACATTTTGACCCTGATCGGTGTCGAATATGACGAGGAAATTAAAAGCTTTATAATGAGTCGACCAGCGTTAAATGAACCCCAAGGTCGTCGATCACTAGGTACTAGCCACTAGGTAGGCACTCGAGAGAACGGATATCAAAAAGCACGTAAATAAATTATTTTTTTATTTCTTTGACCTCCGATATTTATATCGTTGTTATAATTTCTCATGGTTTTATCTTACCTCTATGTAAATAAAACATCTTTATCAAACCGTGCAAATATACCTACTTACTTAGAGATTGTCCAAGCTTAGAATTTTTATTACAATATTTGAGACAGTTTTTTTAAATAAAAACATAATAATCTTTCACCACATTTAATGTCAAAAATAACGAATACTTTAATATTATACTTTTTATTACAATGAACGAATGCTCGCTACGGACTTAATAATGTCCTCTCTGATCGTTTTTATTCACGTATTTTTATATTAAATTGTATGACATCATTGCCGTTGAACGCTCTTATTTAATATTCTTTGGTTATGAAAACTCGTGGCCTTATATATTTTTCATAATCTCTATTTTGTATAATGATATGTATTAGTAGACACAGCGTCCTACTATATTTTCACCTCAAAGTTGTCGTCTGTACTCTGTCGGAGTGTGACGACAACGTTATCAGTGAAAGTCTTCAAGTGAATCTGAACGCTCGCTGGGATCAGCAACACTTTCGATATCGTAAATCGATTGTCGTCTTAAAACGATCCAGGCGACGTTCCTTCATGACAATAACTTTTGAAGATTGAGATCTCGTTTCCACCGTTACTTACGACGTCATAAAATAAGCGGGGTCGATTTCAGTTTGATAAGTTTAAATATAACGACCAGTTATCATAAGTAATCAGCGTTTCCTGACTTCACGTTCGTTTCGACATAAAGGAAATTCATTGTTTACATTTTTAAAAGATTTTTTATATACCTACAATTAATACAAGGTCTCGTGTTTTCATGTTCTCGACCGCTCCTATTGAATTTACAATTTTGTGTTATAAATATAAAGGGGACCATTTCGTAGATTGAGTAAGTTGTATCTAGGAGTCACATTTCTATGTGTAGCGGCGGCAGCAGATACGTTCATTATGAAATTGATCTGACCGGTGTATATTACGTGTGTGATGTCATAATAGGTATGTTGATAAATATTGTGCCACCGTCGACGGGCGGCTGCCAGCCAGCATACGGCATACGGCATACGGCAGACGGCAGCCAGCAGCCAGCAGCTAGCTTCACGCCAATGTCGGTCTCTGTGGGGGACCGGAGCAACAACACTATAATAAAAAGATTATTAATACGCACTGTTAGACACGTTTTAAAAAGACCGTTTCATTCCGGCATCGTGGCGTCTCGCCAAAATATTATGTTGTAATGAATTCAGTATTAGTTATTTAGTACAACAAATCTGTATTTAGTAATCAACACACCCAATTGAACGAGATCGTACTCGTGTACATATACACCAAATTAGACCCGGGGTTTACAAAATAAGTGCCGCCATATTGAAATTCGTTGAGCGACACTTTAAAAATATTCCACGTTTATTATCAGTGAGTTATCATATTGCAGGATCGTCGTGTTTGTTCATCAAACAGCGCTATAATGATTCAGAATTTTAGCAAACAGTATAACCACTCTCTCTTAATATTATAAGATCTCGCCAGCATCCCTCCTCCGAGCCATGCGCCATGTTTCGTTCAGTTTCCTAGTGTCCATTACGTCACAGTGTCTTGAACAACAAGTGGGGTACCCACGGTCCGGTACAACAGCACGCAAATCTTCTAATACTATCGCGGTTTCGACATAAGTAAATGCCAATAACTGCTTGTATAATTGTTACCTGAACGAATATTTCCTAAGACACTAGAAATAAATTAACAATGACCGAATACCTGAAACGACACATGTGCATTGATAAATTAGTCTCTTTAAATAAATATCGTAGAAAAAACTAGACTTTTACCATTCAAATGAAAGTCGGTCGATCGATTATTATTTAGCAAGTGAATGAAATTAAAATATTACATCACTAATTGCGAAAAAGACAGGCACACTGGGTATAAAGATAATGATCATGATAACTTTACCCTGAACTACCTACATACATACATAACAGTCTTGTGGGAGTCCACCGGGTTCGTTTTTATAATGAATTCGCTGATAACTAGAGAAATTTGGATTTAAATACAAAAATAATTTGATAGTTTGAATATAAATTGAGAAGATTTTTTTCTTTGAATCAGTACTTTAAACAATATGACATCTAATATCGTATATATAAAGGTAATATTAAATTCGTACAATAAAATTAAGTATAAGAAGTGAAGGACGTTGTTGAAGATTTATTTGAGAAAGATACTACATTTTGGTACATAATTTGTTTTTCTATTTCATGAAACAAAATAAACAAAGAATTAATAGATTCTATAGAAGCTTGTATTATAAATGATTTGTCTATCGAATATACTAACATAGATTTATACATTTTACGTTATATATTTTAAATTTCGTCTCAATGTACCAGTAGTGGACTGGTTCAGTCGGTTCAATCACCTAACTAAAACCAATACGACTTACCGTCTTTATTTTAATTAACAAACCAAGTTAAATGTCATTGCCTGGCAGTCATCAGGCCGCTTGAGATTAGTCGAAGATTAATTTATAGCGAGTGTGCGGAATAAAGTTATGAAATAATCGCCCGTCCTCTTTACTGGTATGTGGTTTGTATCAACTTTTAATAAATTTGTGTCTAGATGACATTACTTTCGACATGTCATGTTTATAATTTCAATTGACAGCTGACTCTAGATTACTTGCGCAATTCTTATAATTAAAAGAACTCCTTGCTTGTCCTTATTATATTACGTTGTAATATATGTATATGATTAGGACGTGTCTATGATCGTTATTGGTATTAGGAACTTTGAAAGCCATATCTTTCACATTTATGTAACGAAACATTAACAATCAAAGACGAGGATTCCTTCCGGATCTGTGAGCTCATTAAACGTTATTTTTCACGCGAACCCACGAGTAGTCATCGATTATAAGAGTTTGAGGAAATGTGAGTCAGAAAGCGGTTCATTGCGAACGGTTGTAAATTAATGTAGCCTTTGATTGGTTCTACATTCTCAAGGTTTCTTACATAATTACTAATATATTATGTTTTAATATATTTTCTATAGAGTGTAACCAACACTGTCCACTGACTCGTCCTATGTCTGTATCAGGAGCTCCAGTGGAAGCGGCTCGAGCAGGAGCGCTATCAGGTGTGATGTACCCGGGGAGGGCGAGGGCGGCGTGAGTCGCGACGTGTCCACTAAGATAGCGGCCGGTATGGATCGCTGGCAGACCACCCTAGAGGATATGATGCACCTGAGGTCCTCCAGCAACCACGTGTTCAAAGACAACTACTGGGTAAAGAGAACTTATAATATTATACTAACTAGCAGGGGTGCTCGTTATAGTATCACGAACACAAATGATATGTTGCTGTGTCGTTTAATTAATAAGAAAAGCAAAAACTAAATGAGTCTCTATCTCTATCTATCTATGTATAATATAATACTTCTCTGATATATTATTTTATAATATCCGTTAACAATCATCGTTGCTGTGTTGTGATGATGCTTATTTTACGTAATTGTTTAATATATTTATGACGTCATTATAATGCGCGCGTCGAGTTACATCTGTGCAGTGAAAGTGTCTTAATTGGGGTAAAAGTTTACTCAATCAACGAAACTTTAAAGAGTGAAAGGTTTCACGGTGAGAGAACGTCCAATTGTGTCAAGGGAGTCCAGCAATTATCTGACTTTTGCAGCTTTACATAATATATTGAAACCCTATAGTTTTGAAATAAGCCATGTTGTCAGTACCTTAATAAAAAGACAAGATTTTTATCAGCACTAAAAGTAAATATGTTTTGGGGATTGATCGAGTACAAACATTTAGTGTATTTGTTTAGAGCGGTCATTCCTTAATATTATTAGTGTCGTAACAGATTCACTGCTCTGACGACCGCGACGTTCTCTAAAATCTTTTGAAATTAGTGATTGAAACATCTCCACTTTACTGGAGTACAACTTTTGACTTACATCTATAATCTGTATCGGAAATCGTATTTAGCTATTTAAATATTTATATCAATCGTTTTAAAATATGTTTATGTAACTGTTCTAGAAAAAAAAAGAATTTTTTGTAATTATTTATGGTTTGGTAGCTTGTAACCATTGCCCGAAGCCTCGGAGAAAGTCAATCGAATCTATTGGAAAAAAGTAGAGCACAAGAGCCTCGAGCCATTGAACGTCATTGGTTATGATAATAATAATAAATTAATACATACATATGTAGGTATGTATGTAAGAACTGTGAACTGTGAAGTCAGACAGACATTGTGTTATTTGGAACATAAAGGACGAAGTAATTTTAACATATTATTATTAGTTACGTTAAAGGAAGGTACTTTAGTTATTGTAGGTAACATTCGCAGCGCGCACCGACTGACTGTTTAACCTTGTAAATTGTATTATAAATAATAAAATGTTCGTTGGTATTATTAATTAAGGTATTGTTAGCGCGTGGTCAGCGTCGACGAACGTGTTAGTATCGAGTCTACAGTCTACTGTGGAGATTCCTACGTGACAAAAAAAGTTACCCCAACCAGCTCTGCAGCGACCATTAATGAGTATTCCGACTACCATTATCATATCTAACATTATGTACTGTGTCTATTTTAATATACAGCGGCTATATCGTGTCAAGTCCTTCATCTTCAAAGCGACGCTCACTCATCAGAGAACACTCCTCAGATAACGTACCGTCCGCATAGTTGGCAGCAGTTTCAGGTCGATCGCTCACCAGTCACCAGTGAACACACAAACAAACTTCTCCAACTCGATGCAGATTATTTTCAATTTTTTGTGTTTAGAACATAGTTTCATATATTCCAAGGTTATTGGATTTATAAAAATTAAAAGAAAAATTAGTAAGGTATTCTATGTTGAGTAGTCAATGAAGGTTAAATATTTATTTTTTATCAATCGTCATAAAGAAAGATTTTTTATTTCAATTTAACAATCGATTCATTACTTAGTTTATTTATTCAATATAAATATATTTTTATATAAACAAAAACAATAGTAATATGATCCCGTTGGTCGTTTGAAGCAGTCCCAGGAGTCCCCGTCCATCAGTTTGCTCGATAAATATCGTCGCGTGCCGACCCAGAGCTCCGCTGTCAATACCTACTCGAGCTGATGATGGCGCTCCTTAACATTCAACTTGAAAAACGCGAACGAAACCCCCGACAAACAAAACTGGATCGTAGTCACCAACAGATTAGCTCGTATTTTGATTACAGAGAAAGTTGTCGTGTGAAGAAAGTAATTGTTTAATCATTGACGGACGGTGTGCGGCGCGTGACTGACAGATAAAGAAACATTTGTATGAAGTGATGTGAATTATTTATATCGTAAGAGAAATGGATATTAAGTAAGCGTAAATGTCGCGGACACGTTCTGGGAACTACACTATCTAGGCTACAGAATACATACTATGTCGATTTTAGATACATTTGTATATAAAATACAACGTTGCAAAAAATAAATGTCGATGTAAAGATATCATTTAAAAACTTACACAAGTAATACATAAAAAATAGAAAGTAGGTAAGTTGTTAATTTTTATTATGTGAAAGCATAAGCTGAAATAAAATGACTTCTGTTACAATAATGAAACTTTATATAGCATTATGTATTGTTGTCGCAAAAAACTATACTTTTTTTAAAGTTGATTCATAACTATAATTAAACTTAACGTAATTTTGCCACATACATTGTACCTTTTTATGGACCAGTAACTGAATTCTTAGGTAGATACTAGGTATACCTCATCAAAGTGACTGTTGTTTCAAGTAAGTAACAGGCAAATAACAATTTAAAACGAATCCAAGCACCAGACGTATGATATAATATATTGTTTGACATAACCAATTATAAATATCTGTCACACTGTTGTTTTATTTTGAAGTAGGTGAGCATCGAATGTTGCCATACCGAAGTTGATATCCGCGGACACCTAACTTGAACTCATATCTTTCGGATAAAGATTTCTTCAGTGCACCTTTTAAAGTAGAACTCTCAAATTATATATTATTAGGTCAGTGTATTATATTATGCAGATTGTCTTGTTTCAAATAGAACACTTATTTCAATCTTACACACTTTTATGAATAATTTAAAAATGTGTTCAAATCTCCGTCGCACTTTCATATTTTCTGCATGATTAAACGTTTTGGAAATTTATCCGAATATAAGTCGTCGATATAAAGTTAAGTAGCAAAAAAAAAACTTTTGTTTCCGTTTTAATAACCATTTGACGGTCTAATAGTGGTCGGCGTACTATGGTGAACGGTGGGCCGGGGGCCGGGGACCGGGGACACAAACATTCGCATGTAATTATTTCCAACGGTCGAGTATCCTCGCGTGCGTTTAATATCGCTGGTAATATTACCGCTCGTTCTGATCTTCTATCTTTATCATAATTGAGATTTCTTCTCATTAACATAATGCAAACAGGCCGCTACATGTATTTCTTCAATCTTTAGAAACTTAGTAGTTTCTTACCAACAGATGACATGAAAATTAAGTCGTGTAGAAGATGTTGTACTGTTTATATAATATTCACCTAAACGTAGTATTATTAATATTTCGGTTGAATAATGAATTTGTTACGTGTATTAACTTATTGAAGGAGTCCTATATGTATAAATGCGTAGCGATTAATAACATTATCGTTAATTGTTAAGAAACTGTTAGTAGTACGGATTTTCTGAAGCAGTGTGATGATGTCCAGTCGTGTGTGTTCCAGGCTCAGAATGGTTTCGACGAGCTGCGGCGTTACGTGAAGCAAGGCAGCGACTTTAGCAAGGAACTCGCCAACATCTTGCAGGAACGGTAACTCACTCGTATATAAGTTACAAATAGTATTTTTTTTAAACCAATCTGTTTTTATTACATTTGAATCTGCTTCCTTTGAGCTTTCTACTCGTGTGTCCTTTTAATAGGAGACTCGTGTACGTCATCATCATCATCATCATCATCATTTCTATTATTTATAATATTAGACAGATTTCTTGAGTTGTCTCTCTATTTCATGACTGCAAGTAGTTTATTATTTACTTAGCTTTGAATATATAACTTGAAAGAATTACATAAGTGACGTTGGTTAATACTTAGAGTATTTAATTGCAAAGTTGCTGTTGAGAGTTGCTCTTGACAGTCTATATATGTATATTTTGAGTCACATGTGGACGTGTAATAATTTTAGCCGGGGTTAACGGTTAGCGTGCTTTAAAAATAAATCGAGTAAAATCTTAACTGTTTGTAGGAACCAAAGACGATATTTAGAAACAAAAGATATTAGAAGATTTATCTAATACTTCTCATTACATTCACAATTTGTTCAAAGGTTCGACTAAACTCAAGATGTGCATCTCATTTTAATAAAAAATGTAGCCATTCTTTAATTTGTCGTAAGATAAGTTATCTTATCTCACTCGGGTCTTGGAAAACTAACTTTCTAAAGTCGATGCAATAACACAATAGGCACTTCATTGTTTATTAACTATTATTTATATATCTCGAGCTCCATAGTACGCGTATAAAATTATTCTCAAACATTGGTACTCCATCGAGCGTAATGTGTAACGGAGTTGTTATTACGGCATAAATGGAACAGAGTTTATTTCGGTTGGGCCGGCGTCACTGGCCACAATAACCTAAATAGAACTAGACCACCCGCCATCTCCCCATCTCCCCAGACGACCACTTTCCTTTATATCAGTTTGTTTATTTCACTTTCTCTCTGATTTTGAAACAATTGCTATCATTACGATTTAGAAGACAAAACTAGACTATGAGAAAAATGTACACTAATATACATTTACTTTGTAGTGAAACGACAAGCGCATGACGATTGTATATTACGTAGTCGTATTATAGCTCTTCTAATTGAAACAAAAATGTTTTATCGGGCAATCAAATGATCAAAAAATTTCTCTTAATACGTTGTTTAGGTTTATATGGTAGAAATGTATGGTCGCGTCTCGTCAAAGTTCCTAAGTAAATGCATCTGTTTTCCAGAATCGAAGCAGAAAACTACTATTCGAAATGTTTGGCGAAATTAGGCTCGAAGCTCAGTAAAGCCTGCAAAGAGAGTGTAGGCTCTTGTGCGGAGGCGTGGAAGCACGTCGCTCATGACATGGAGAAGAGAGCGGAGATCCACAGGTTAAAAGAAGTCAATATATATATATATATATATATATCAGGGCTATAGTCGATATAGTATCATACCTATAGTTATTACAAAGTGTTATGTTTCAACAGGAGTTATTCCAGTGCATTGACAGAAGAACTTGTGAAACCGATGAAACAAGTTATAGACAACCAACTCAAGCTGAGGAAAAAGGTATCGTACTATATATGTATACATATATGAACTCGCGAAGCAGTTTAAGACTAACAACACGAGTGTGCTCAATGTTTGACATTCGCTGATTACAGATCGAAGGCAACGTGGACAAGACGACGCGTGCGTTGGCAGACTGGAGAACAGCTGAGGCCAAGTCGAAGAGACAGTCACACGCGGCCGCCCGAGAAAACGAGAAGCTTCAGGATGCGTCACTAGACATTAGGTTTGATTACATCTGACTTTACAAAAAGAATCGATCAAGTGCCATGCGAACAGCCCCTGCGAATATAGAGACGCTCAGCGACTTACCGAGTAATCGTAGTCGGTGTGCGGAAGCAGCTCGAGTCAGCAGCATGCTTTGATTGTTCACAGTCGTCTATCACGCAGCTCGAGTATGGGACACATCCCTCACTCCATCCTGAGCGCCGCGCGAGCTGAGCGGCTCGCGCCCGCCGCTAGCGAGCGTGACGCCGCTAAGCTGCAAGTGAAGAAAAGGAAGACGGAGGACGCCGTCAAGAAAACAGAGGTCGATTATTACAACATTTGTGTTCAAGCGGAAAGATCGAGGTGAGTCACTGATCCACTGGTCCACCTTAACTTGAGCAGCTTCTTAATAAATGGTCTTCGCAGGTTGGAATGGGAGACAAGTGTGGTGAAGGGCGCTGGAATGCTGGAGTCTCTCGAGGAGGAGAGACTGGAACAGCTGAAGAGCGCCGCTGACTGTTACCTCAGGCTGACGTCAGCGGTCCCCCCGCAGTTGGCGGAGGTAGGTAGTCGTTAGACTTAATTTGTGCCTGTTAGTAGAGTTCACCAAACTTTTCCTTAAACCTGTTGGATTGTCTTAGGCGACCAATGCCCTGGTGACTCCTATTAAGAAAGCCAACTCTAACGTGGACATGCGCGTTGTGCGTGGAGTGCGCGGCGCTCCGGCCGGTGCCAGTGACCAGCTGCTACCAGACTTTTACTGCGAGCACACCACGCTAGCAATGAACAAGGAGAGACGTAAACAAGTCAGAACCCGTCATATACATAGAATACATCCACGTCCTAACATTAAATAAAGCAGATAAAATAACATAATTATAAAATAGTTTAAACTAAATGATTCTGAACTAATAACTCCTTTCTCATGTGACGTTTGTTGCTAGGCCTTATTGAAGATTCTTCAGTTAGTAAAGCAAGATATAGACAGAGAGCGGAAGTCTAAACAGGGTCTTGAAAAGCTTTCAATGGCTATAAAACAGACGCCCACTTTCGGTAGTGATGATTCTCAACAAAACGTAGCTGACAAACTGTATCACGTAAGTTCAGCGACTTTAATACTAACATACTCTTTACATAGTCGTAATATTTAATGTTAGCCGATACACTTACAGATGAGGTCCATGTTAACCTATCTGGAAGCGGTGCGATACAAGATCACGACCAGCCTCACCGAGCTGGACAACCGACCCGCAGGCCAACACCCGCTCGCCACACACATACAGATCATACGAGACAAGCAAGGCTTGCAGCAAAGCATACTCAAGGTATACATTCAGTAACGACAGCGTCTAACAAATGTATTGTAATAGATGACCGGTGTATGTAATGTACGCGTGTCGCAGGTCCCGCCCTGGCTGCAGGCTGACTATCAGAGCGAGGTAAACAAGAACCTTCAACCGAACTACACGGCCTTGTCGAAGAGTGTGACCGGCGCCGTCTGTGGAACGGACGAACGAGAGAGACGCGACTCTGTACTGAGCCGCGCCTCCAGCAAACTGCGCATTGAGCATCTGTCTTTTCGGAGAGCGGTGGAGAGGAGTAGCGCGCCCGCCACGCCCACGGTCCCAACAGCGCCCACTACTCCCACGGTGACGACGGCGCCCACCACGCCCGTGTCCGCGGAGTCCCCGCTGCCGCCGTCCCCCGCACTCGACTGGACGTCCAGCGAGCGCGGCGCCGGAGACGGACTCTCCAACCAACAGGACAGTGACTTCGGTAAGATGGTGTAGCAGCCTTGGTTAGCTAACCCTTGGTATACTTATTATTTAGTTTCTAACCTGCCCAGTAATAACGATTAACGTTGTTACCTGAAATAAACTCAATATTCTTGTCCCGTTCCGATATATTTTTTTGTGGTAGCTGAAAGTATAAAGTTGTTTCCTATACAGTCAATACGAAACCTCTATAAAATAATATCGGATGTTACTTTCATTCAAAATCTTGAAAAACTTATAAAAAAATGGATTTGTAAATGAAAGTAAAGGGAATAATTTTTATTACAGATGAATTTTCATCTCAAAGTGACAGCTCAGCCGATCTATCAGACGTGAGGAAACATAACGACAACACCAGCGACATCAATCACAAATTTATAGGAAAATGTAGAGCGCTGTACACGTACGAGGCCAGACTGGACGACGAGCTGACTCTCACACCAGGTATTATAATAGTCTGATTAGGTATATCACTCCGCTGTCTCGGCTCGTCATAATAATAATATACCATGACTAAGGCCACGGAAATGTTGTATGTGTATGTGTATGTATTATTGCTGTGCGACTTTCATTTGATATTCTGTTCTTATAATTTTTTGAATATGTATGTAGTGTAAGACGGTATGTCGTGTCGTGTCATGTCATGTGTCTTCCGTTGTTCAGGAGACGTGATCGATATCTATGAGAAGCAGGACGAGGTGTGGTGGAGCGGAGACCTCAACGGCTGCTTCGGCATCTTCCCCTCCTCCTATGTCGAGGAGATCACCTCCTGTATCTAGCAGCAGGGAATCAAAGTCGACTCCATACAACGAACTATCCAAACTGTGCATCAGAAGTAACATATCTTTGCGTTAAGTTAGACAGACGTCTGTATCGAGGTGACGAGCGATCTAGACCGCGAGTATCGCCAGGCCGTTAAACTAGAACTAGTCGAAGACACGAACGTTTGTGATGTATAAATAGAATAGTTCGTCGACCACTAATGTGCATTTTGAATATATCTGTAAGAGTTACAACCATTTATGTAATGAGTTGTTAACATACGAGTTGGTGAGAGTGATGGAGCCATGGAGCGATTGACGTCAGTGTGGAATGTTTGAAGTAATATGAAACGTGTATGTAACTTATTATGTAGATGTAAGTTTTGTAAAAATTAAACCAAAGTTCTGTATGTAATAAAAGATAGATCATGTAAGAATATAGATTAATATGAACCCGGCGTTCACCGGAACTAGATAGTCGCAGTCGAACTTATTGCATCATCTTAACATTATTAATAGATAAATACATAGGTAGACTCAAGACTTGATGGATTTGGATTCTTAATAAAACATCTGTAGAGATGACAACAAATTATTTATTAAAATAACGTTCGTAGTACGATAATAATATTGGCAAAAAGGACTACCGTCCAAAAATATCTACTACTAATTCTTCTTATCTTACTCGGTCGCTAGTGCGGGGAGATCGGGTCACTTAAAAAATATCGATAAAATTTGTTTCAACCTCAATTCAATAGCATTTGTGCATGTTTAAATAGTAGCTTTTATACTTTTGTGCGATTATTTAATAAAACGACTGGCGGTTCCGGATGACCCCGCACTAGGAACTTTATGGATGTAATGCTTCCAAGACGCAACCCAACTCGGCCCCTAACATATTGCAAGCGACGATGTAAACTGAATACAAAATATCTAAATCAATAAATATTACTTAAATATTATTAATAATAATCTGAGACCGAACTCTGTGAACCGCCTGGCGAGTGTGTCTACACCTCACGCCTCACACCCCACACACTCGTCCTCATTAAGCTTGTAAGACATCTAATTCTTATTCAATTATAATATTAATGTATATATTATATCGATAATACTTTTTAAAGATCAATAAATTCTCACGTGTGTTGTTTTTATTTTCTTTCGTCACCGTTACCGTCACCTGTCTCCGCCTCCTGCTTCCTCTATGGTCGTGACGTCAGCCGCTATCAGTTCACATCAAACGGTCCCGTAATGACCTGTCTATCGTATCACAGAACATCACAGACATTCTACACTTTCGTTGTGTCCGGGAAGGGAGAGCTCAGCAATAAAAACTCCCAAAACATTAAATGTCATGAGACGGATATCACGTCTATAAAAGTAGATCTAGCTACAGGGAACGATTCATTACGGGACTGCACCTAAGCGACTATAATACACGACATTAATGTAGCCAACGAAACAAGATAAATATTGTAAACACAAACCAGTTCCTCCTTATTTTCAGTTTTATTTAACAATCTCAGAAGGTGTCTAGAATGATAACGCATATAACCAGAGATACCATCTCCTTGTTTCTCAGAGAACCCGAGGGCCTGAAACTCCTCAACTAATTTTATATATTATATAACGAAAAATTAAAGTCAACAGAAAGTTCGTCAATTTGAACAACAAATAATAATTAACATCTTATGTCCATAACATTGAAAGCGTTGTAAATTTAACTTTATAGTAATCTAAAAAGGCATTTTTGAAATGCGCTCACTCCCCTTAACACATACCTATCGTAAATTAATATATTATTATATCACCGTTTCCTTTTTATAATTACAACTTGTATTAACTTGTTCATTAATTTATTTTATTTCTTTCACCAAACTCTTCCTCTTATTCTACATAATAACGCCGCCATCACTATTTATTGTGTCTCTATAAACTTCTCTTTACATATCTATTCTTAGATCCTTATTATAAAAAGTTTTACTTCAAGTCTCCCCCACAGTCCCCTACATTCATTACACCAAACCGTAAAATTTAGTCGAGCAGCTTGGTATTTGTGTACATTTTTTATCTGGTTTCGTTGGCCGTTACCTTTTGTAACAGTATAGTAGCTCGTTTTTAACCAACGACAACTTACTTGTCTCTTCGTTGATGTCACACACAACATCGAGACAGAGAACATAATAATTAAAAGTCCTTTAGGTCTAACATGTATAGTAGTACATAGTAGGTCTAACAACTAGCGACATTAATCTATTATAGATATAGAGAGTGTGTACTCATGTCGGAACACACTCTCACACACACACGCACATGTTACAGTGGAGCCCTCGAGCCACTATTTAACATCCCTTTATAAAAGTTACTGTCAGTATGATAGTGGCGTGAAGACAATCGTACCATGGACTCAGAGACGCAGTTACAGATGAACATGTGAATACAGTAAGTAGGTGTCTTACATCTAGTTACGACAGGTCCCAGAACGACCCACCACATAACATAGGATAGATCCACTGGGTCACCGGTACTCACACAACGATAGGTGTCATTATATAATGTTCAAGTGATCCGTGTCACTGTGCACTGGTGAATGCCATCAAACTATAACGACTAAACAACGAACAAACAGACCGACGGATGAGACGCGACCTCCAACATACACACACATACACACTAGCACGCGCGCACACACACACACGACACGCACACTCATATATACAGAGCGGTGTCGGCCAAGTGAGAGGAATGTGTCACTACACTACACTAAGACTACGAATAAGTTACACTTACATACGTACAAGATAGTTTGAGACACGCCCGTTGTGATGTAAAGATATAAAAAATACTAATATAAAAGCAAACAAAACACAACAACAAATGATAAAAATATACATTTTATAAGAACAAGAACAATGGAGAGTGAACGTGTTACTGTTCACCGATACTGACTCCTTATAATGATAATACATGTACGTCATCGACTAGAGATTGAGCGAACGTTCACCGAGGGAGAGACGGACAGACGGACAGACACAAACACACGTCATAAACATATACAGCTCTCAGAGAAGAAACAACTAAAATATACTTTGGCCGAAACGTAACATACTGACTCACTGACTGACTGACGACGTGTCAACACCACCACGTACAACACTAGCTAGATACATGACTGTTATAATACATTACTATGTCAATATATAATATAACGAAATGTAAACAGTCTGACACATAAAATACGGAGAGAGGAATGTTGGAGTTGTATAGAACTCGCCCTGATGATGGACAGGATCCCGTCGGCGCTAGGCGATATGGCAGTGATAGGTGAGGCGGCGGCGGCGGCTGGTGCCGCGCGCGTTAATGGGCGGGGCGGATCTGCTCCAGGTCGTCGTCCGTGTCCGTGTGTGCGGCTAGGACGGTCAGGTGTGTGGAGTCGCTCTGCAGGGTGCTGCACTCTCCACCCACCGCACCCGCACCCCCCGCCCCGCCCCCGGCAGCAGCCCAGTTGCCGCAGTGCGCCTTCTTCTGTAGGGCCTGCACGTAGGACTGCGAGATGACGTCCCCATGCGCTGTCCGCACCTGGTAAAGGTAGCGGTATTTGCGCTGCTTCATCTCGGCTCGCTGGTCGCGGGTGGGCGGCCCCTGGAGGCGACGCTTCTGGGCCCGCAGGCTCTGAGTGTGATGTATGGCGGAGGCCGTGAGGACCGCCTGCGCCACCAGCCCCACCAGCGTGGCGGCCGGCCACACGGCCAGCGACAACCAGGACAGGCGGCACGGCGGGCTGCGGACCGCCTCCAGCCGCGAGCGCTCCCACACCTACAACACGAGAGAGGGATATAGTTTATACACACATAGATAGAAAGTACATCAAGTCCGCTTGAAAAGCATTAGATATCGCAAAAGTGTTAACTAAGAAGTAGCTTTGCTTTCGGCATTTAGTACGTACCCACTTCAGCATGAGCATCCTCTCGAGGAAGTAGTCCAGACAGGTAGCGATGACCGCGCCGCCGTACACACTAGTACCGAAGATAGTTAACACTGGAAACAAAGAGCAAACACGTCCTCACGATGAACCGACACAAACGAGATACTCGACGACAGACGAATCTCAAGATAGACAAATTACAATCTGTTCTATGTAATGTAATGTAATATTTAATTGTTGCCGGTTAAATAAACTGATATTTAAAAGTGTAAATAAGTTTTAATGAATCGCTGTTACAATAATCTGTTGTCCGTGTCTCCTTATAACCGGAACGGTCTTCAAACAATATCTCGACTATATTATAGAATAAGTAGTATGGTAATGAATAAAATTACCTTTCTTCCAGTAGAGGTTGACGACCGCGAAGAAGATGCCGGACGCGAGCAGAACAACCACGCACAACCAGTACTGTAACAGTATTGTATAATAAGATAATAGGGTATGATCAAACTAAGAGACGAGACGAGATGAGACAAGCCTCGCGAAGCCAGCGACATCGCGAAATATTAACAAAAAAAAACAGCTTTTGTAATGTTTCATAGTGGATATATGAAAATGATATCTAATAACATTTTAACTTGAACACACACTCATATATAATGTATGATTGTATTTAGTATATGACAATTAATTACAGTAACATTTGAATAGTTATAATTAGACATTAAGAACAAAGAGAGCTGTCTCTAGTACAATACTATGGAATGAGATCTGGGGAGACGGATACATTATAGGAAGTGACGTCATGAAGCTGACATATTACAAGAGAGGAACTGAGACAATGAGTGTTGTATGTAACAGCTTAGAGATAGTTCAGCAGTCGGCACACGTTAGGGGGGAACGGCGCGGCGATGTGAAGCAGGACAGCTAAAAGTTCGCGAGGCATACGCGCGGGCGGTAGAACAAAGTTTGATAATGAACATACACGCGACCTGGGTGAATAGAAACCACTTCGCAAACATAGATAATGTATGTACGTACAGACAGACAAGCGTTAGTTAAGACTTGTATATAACGAGATAAGTTCGCAACACGCGACTCGCGAGCGACAACACATACATACATCCATACAATGATTATATGATACGATCTCACGAACGAATATTATATTCGCAATGCGCTTATAAAAACTAGGCGTTTTTTATAAATATACAGCAGTATAGAGTAGGTTTGAGCGGACGAGTGGACGAGTGGCGACAAGAGCGCTACATCTATTAAGCATTATGACAGAATACAGAGTGTCGAAGATGTAAAAAATGTTTCATAACGAAAACTCCGACCAATTCATTTTAATATAGGTTCATTGATGGAATACTCCTTTAGTTCAGTTTCTTCGAAATATCTATATGAAGTGTTATATATATAACACTTCATATATTCATATATAACATACAACTACTTGCCCTAAAGATATAGAGTTTAATATTTAGTACTTCATAATCCCATGTTTTGTATATTACAGTAAAGACAACCATGGAGTCATAATGAAATGATGAATCATGAATATAACAGTTTCACTGTCATGTGTCAGTGTAAATCGGTTGACTGTGTTTTAGAGGGGGATGTATTAACTACGTGTTTGTAACAATCTAACCGGCGAGCGATACAATTGAGGACGTCGTTATATAGTTAAAGCATCAACCAATCGATCCACACCAGCGGGGTTCAGCTCACCGCACCTACCACCGACCTCTCGACAGCCGACCTGCCACACACCACTGACTGACATAGAGACATCTCACCTACATACATGTAGATACTAATATTGTTCATTAACGATGATAAGACAGCAATTCATAGCAGGTACTCTATACATACTGTATACAGTACGAGTACAGGGTGAATGAAACCGACCCGTGCTAAAAAAAATATACGTAAAATAGATCGCTCGACTCGAACACGTCTAGTCTTTGAGGTCAATAAAATTGCTCGTTCACAGAAGAATAGACTCGGAGGTAAACAAACTTGTCGGTAAAGGACCGAGACTGTCTGCTGTCTAGACTGAAACTATACAATGGAAGACATATCGGAGATGTTCAATTCAGTTTAATAGTTTATAATAAAAAGAATTCAAATGAACTCATGAATTTTGCTTTTTCATAGTCGAGATCATATTATAATACAAGCCTGTGAGCTTTGAACCCGATCACTTTAAATTAATAATTGAGAGAGCAGCAACGATGTACACTCGTGTAATGAAAGAGTTTTAAACGCTAAGGACATATTAGAAAACAGATCAAATAAAATTATTCTTTATAGTTTGTAATAACAAAAACTAAACCTTGAAACAAATTGAATTTTGTAAAACTCGTCAGAGCGTGGGTCATATCTTTTATAACGTGACGAATACACTGCAACTACCTCACTCGGACTGTATCAATGTGTTCATAATGATTATAAATAGTGTTCAACTCACGGTGTGGCTTCTGGCTTCGAGGAAGTGATCGTATATGGCGAGCCCGGCCACGGCTAGCAGGAGTCCTGTGTGGAAACCGGTCACGAACAGACCCACGTACTGGATCAGCATCGTGATTAGACCAAACAACAGCCCCGCGGACATCGCCACACCTGACGGACAGGCACACTCACTCACACACACCCACACACAATACAGTGAAATAATATAGTCAACAAGGATGATAACTTACCAACATTGCCATAAGCAGGCATTAGATACTCTTGAAGGCAGATGAGGTAGACTATGGCCGAACCAAAAGTGAAACCCGTCAGGAACATGCTGGCTTTAAAGCATCTATAACCTGAAACAACAGCCAGCCTAGAGTGTGACATTTCATCCATCAAACTATTCATTGTATAAAAAGTACACTAACCAAAGAGGGTATACACAATGCCAAAAATAATATACATGGCGCATATGACACTGATGGCAGGGTCATAGTTGTAGTTGATAAGGGAACAAAAGGAGCCTTCAATATGGGGCCCATTGAAGCGCACCGTGCTGTTGTTAGGGCTCCGTGTCACCTGGGGCACCAGCTGACCCACCGATGACATCCTGATGTGAGCTTTACTGTTCAGCCTGCCACAAACAGAATTTTAATTTGAAAAGAAATTGCACTCACTTGTTTGGATTTATTATACAGTTCAATAAAAACACTTTTCTTTTTTATTTTATATGTTAAAATTGTAAAACTTGTTTTTAAATAACATTATTATTATTTACTACCAAAATTATTAACAAAATTAGACTATTACAAATATTGTGAATACATTCATCCAGAACCTAATTAATAAAATATAAAAATTGTTTATCTACAAAAATATAAATCATAATCTATGACGCATTTTGAAATATCTACAAATTAAAGTGTCTACGTCCCGTTATTAACAACTTAACAAGCTTACACTCCCAAGTAACAATACATCAACCAGTTCTCCATTAACGCACTTTCACCAATTTTATATTTGTAAATCAGGTACGTTCTAATAAAATGGACAAATAAGAATAAATATATTTACACTTTAAAGTTACTGACTTTGTCTCAAACTAAATTAACAAATAAATTATTGTACACTTACCATTGTAAGACGACTTAACTAAACGATTTCACATTGTAAACTGAAATAACTGAATTGCCATGACACAGTCAGAACCGAGACAATTTTAACAAAACACAGTTTGCAACATTAAACATTACGAATTATATGAAAAAGACTTAATAAAAGTTCAGTTGCTGCATCTAGCTATCTACAAAGAAAATTAACAACAAAGGTTTTCCTCTACTTTTCTCTCGTCATTTACTTTCTAAGTGATGCTCCCCGTAAATGTTGAGATTTGAGAATCGGAAAATCGTGTTACGATATTTGACAGTTATGAAGATTTTTGTTAGTGTATAAAAGAAATTAAAAATTATTTATAAATGAAATCATTACAAATAATGAATATTATTTACCGTCCTATCGTAACAATATGAAAGAAACGATTTATGAAAACCGTTAATTTTAGACTATTGCAGACAAAGTACATAACTAGTGAACTGGAGTGCAGTGTAGGCATTAGGCAAGTTGCCACCTTCACGAAATTCGGGATTGAATTCAAGAACAAATCAAAAGTATTATTTGTGTGTGTTTATCTGAGTCAAAGCTTTGTTTTCGACAACGCGTACATACCTGAAAATGTTTTGGACAGTCATTCTCTAAATATAAATTGCACAAACATTTCTCACGTAAACAGTTCACTTAGTCTTCGCGCATCATCAATAACTCACGATGAAAGTAACCGTAACTACCCTCAACGACGAGCTGTTCGTCTTAGATGTTTCCGAAGATTTGGAATTAGAAAACTTCAAGGCGTTTTGTGAAATTGAGTCAGGGTTTCCCGCCTCGGATATAACTTTGACTTTCAACGGGAAGCCTATGATGCATGATAAGAAGTCGCTGAAGGAGCTGGGCGTCCACGACGGAGATGTTATTGTGCTGCTTCATATGGTGCAGTCTTCTTCCAATTTAAACATGAACGACGCTAGTCAAGGTAGCGATAATTGAATAATTCCTTTAACTTATTTTTGCGTTGTCATTCCTTTTTGTTGTCATGTTAATGTCAATCTTCGAATTGTTTTGTCAGATTTTTGATTGCCGGCGCTATATCGCACGAATAACACTGAAAACTGAAAAAAATATTAAAATTAAAAAGTGTCAGCTGTCAAAAATATTTATTTAAATATATTTTTTTAAATAAAATAAAAAGTTAACTGGTTTCAGCTCTACCAAGCGGTTTGGCCAATCTCGATTTTAGCAGCATACAAGTTCCTAGAGGGGCTGCATCTGTAGCAAGCACTTCAATGGCTGCCAGAAATGCCCCTGTGGAGGAGGACCCTCGCATCATCAGAGAAATGTTTCTAGCCAATCCCGACCAACTTGCTCTTCTCAAACAGAACAATCCAAGACTGGCAGATGCCTTGCTGAGTGGCAACCTCGGTATATGACCTAGTATAGACAAATGAATTTAATTGTATATCAGTGAGCAAGGTCTCATTGAATATTATTGAAACCATAAAACTTTTAAATTCACTGTTTTTTCATAGATACATTTGCTTCAGTGCTTCGAGAACAAATTTCAGCTAGAACTGAGCGCCAACAACAAAGAATAAGGTGACTGTAAAATTGTAGACACTTGTGTGACATGCTCGTGTCTTTTGTGGTTCTTTAAAGCTGGTGTTTGTTACATGCGGGTGGCATCTGAAGTGATTGAATTTAGAATGGTGTTGCTTATTGTAATAAACAAAGGGTTCTGTGAAGGTTGGAAGTGCTGTAGAAATTGCTGGTTTGATTTGAATGGTATTTTATAGATTATCTTGTTCATTAACACGCTTGATATCAATGTTGCTGTAAAGTTAATTCATGACAGCACATATTGGCTTGTACCCCTTTACTGGACTAAAGGGTTGTTGAAAGTTGAGTGTCCATGTTGCAGCATATCTTAATGAAGGCTCACATGAATTTTCTTAGGATGATGAATTCAGATCCGTTTGACACAGAGGCCCAGCGTATGATAGCGGAGGAGATCAGACAGAAGAACATTGAAGCCAACATGGAGGCAGCCATGGAGTACAACCCCGAGACATTTGGAACAGTAGTCATGTTGTATATCAACTGTCACGTCAACGGGTATGTGAAACCTTCCCATACAGAATCATGAGGCTTTAGGATATTTGACTGAGAATTTAATTATTATCTGCAGCTTCCCAGTGAAGGCGTTTATAGATTCTGGAGCTCAAACTACAATAATGTCAGCGGCCTGTGCAGAGAGATGTAACATCATGAGACTAGTAGACACAAGGTAATCAAGGTTGTTCATGATGGGAATACTTTGAGAGTCACTTTAATATATTATGTCTGGTTATTGAAGGTGGGCGGGTATAGCCAAGGGTGTTGGAGTACAGAGGATCATCGGCCGCATCCACATGGTGCAGATGCGCATAGAGAAAGACTTCCTCACCACCTCCTTCTCCGTCCTCGAGGAACAGCCCATGGACATGCTGTTGGGACTGGACATGCTCAAACGACATCAGGTACTTTGTCCCTTAACAAGTCTGTAAGGTGAGCAGCTCTAGGGTAACAGTTGATTTAAATTCATTATTGTATACTGTAGTGCAACATCGACCTGAAGCGGAACGTTCTTCACATCGGCACGACGGGCACGGAGACGCCGTTCCTGCCGGAGGCCGAGCTGCCAGAGTGCGCCCGACTGTCGGGCTTCTCAGAGGACGAGCTGGTGGCCAGAGATGACCGCCTCGTCAGGGACAAGCGAGGTGCGACCAGAGACAAGTGATCTGTACACACTTGGACACTATATATGGAAACAGACTAATTAAAAAAATTGTAAAACGATGTGTGTTTGTCTTGGTAGCTTAGTATTATTATAATAAGAACAGATGGACAGCTAAGCATTTGGACACCTAACACGCCGGACGAGTGTTATAGCTACACCCACTGGCTCTCTTAACATTGATGATGTTTGGTTTGACACAAGTAAATAAATTGTCTTTGAGGCCATGGTATGTTAAGTTGATAGTATTAATTGATATAAAACATAGGTGTGTTGTTAGATGTGACGTCTAGTAGCTTTGGTTATACAAATGATGTTTGGTATGATTACTTGTAGTTTGTAAATAGTACTTTATATACTATGTATGTGGTTTCCTTATGTTTATTGTATGACAACAGAATCTAAGGAGCCGTCACCGTCGTCACCGCCGGCAACCTCCAGCGGACAGAACGCTCTGAGAATGACCCCCGGTATGATGTTTGTTATATGGTGCGACCTGACTTTGTTATACATATAAAGTATGAGTTGTAACAGTGAGAGATGTGTACAGGTGTGAACACCCCCAGCCTCATCCGGCCAGAGATCCTCGCCACTGACACGTTCAGTGAAACAGACGTGGAGGAGATAGTGGCGCTGGGCTTCACCAGGGAACAGGTCAGCTTATGACATGACATTTAACACTGATAGGAAGTAAAGTTACCTAAATATTTAAAGATATTTAGGTAACTTTACTTCCTATCAGTCTATTCATGTGTTAGTAGAACCGATGGCCATTCAGTAGGTTTTTAATGTAAATTAATAATAGATATTTGTCTCTTATATGTTATAAATATTTTTTTATTTTCAGGCGATTGTAGAGCTGAGGCGTTTTAACGGCGATAAGACTCAGGCCACGGTGGCTTTGTTCGCGAAGTCGCTGAAGTTCTAGACCATCACCACCACCAACATCATCATCATGATAATCATCACCACCACCATCAGGAACCCTGATACCATCCAACCGACGCATGCAACTCCCTGAACTTTCTTAGAACATTTGAAGTCAAGGGATTTGTTCTAACTTGACTAAGTATGTTTAATTGTAATTTAACATATGGAAAAGCAATTGTTGAGCAATAATGAGTGACCTCCGGGAGCTCTAGTATTACATAGTTTGTGTGTGAGATATGTGATGAAACTTTTGGTTGTTACATGACCCATACTGTGTACAGTGACCGAGTCCTGATACACTCAACACACCGATTGCCTTATGCTTGAGTTAGTGGCTTACTAATTTGTAATATTACAGTACATATATTTATATGATGAATAGCATACATATTAAGAAATAAGTAACACATGACTACTAACAAGTGCATTATCTATGACTAGAGTAAACTTTATCCTGATATAAACTTTATATAAAAAACGCAATACACATGTAGTGTAAGGAGTTGATGTAGTCCATAGAATCTATGTATACTGTGAAATGTTGTTACTATTGATTGTTTGATGCACATTGGACATTGATATACTTATTTTTGTATGAGCTTAGCAATAACAGAGGTGCGTTGCTTGATCCTATATACTTAAGAAGACCCCTAGCGAAATGATACCTCCTCAATTATACAAATGTCTGTTGTATGTGAGTCGAGTCTCGCTGATTGCATATCGATGTATTATATAATTGTATGTTAAGATTATTCCTTTTGAATATACGAGCAATATGATAGGCGAGGGTTCACTGTTGTAACATGTAGCGTGTATCTAGTTCTGTTATAAAGAAGTGTGGCCCAAGATGCTGTGGCTAGTCTGGAATGTTCCATGGGTCACATATACTAACGCACACTTTCGCATTAGTGAGCTGTTCTAATACTTTATATTTACTAGTGTGCAGGGTTTGTTCACTGTGGTTATTTAATATTGGTATAATGCATATATACATTTGAACAAAATATGGCTATTTAGGTTACTTCATTCACTGTTTAGTGACAAATAGTTTTCATTTTAATAATTTTATATTTTTAAACTGATTTTTATTATATAGTTATATTATTTAGGTCAGTTTTCTTGTAAATTCTTTAGCTTTATTTGATGGAACATGACTTGTTTATGAAATCGACAGTCGACCAGTTCATCTTTTACTTGTTACTAACATCCAAACATTAAGGAATCGGCTTTGACTAGTTTCTGTTCTAATAATTCATAAATAAATAAAAAAAATTGAAGGAAGAAGAATATTTATACATTTTGTAAGACTACATTAAAAAAATATATTTTTATATCCGGATAACGTAATGTAATGCGTTCATGTAATGTATTGAGTTATGAGTGATAGTTGGTTAGTCGGTAATGGTACTAGATTATACGAACGAAGGTAGGACCTAGGTACATATGATACTTCGGTCTCAAGCAACACCGACCCGATTATAATAAACTTACTATCGGAAATGTGACATTTTATTTTACCTTTACGAAGACACGTGATACAAGTCAGTACAGTACAGAGGATCAGCGGTCAGCCGCCATGAGCTCCTCATGAGGAGACATCGAGGACAGGAGATAAAATCAATGGACAATGACTAATAAAACAGTTTATTTCTAGGAACATCGATGTTTTGCGAACACGAGGCTCGTCGATCCCTATACTTGTATGTAATACGTTTGATACCTCTATTTATATGAAACAAAGTTTATGAGATGTGTTAGTTCATTACTGTACTTAAAAATATCGCTCCATAAGTTAGTTTTATAAAACGTATAAAAATAAAAAATTACAAACATCCTGGTGTTCGTCGACGAATTACGATGGCTTGTTCTTTTATACACCTACTTAATTGAGCTTAACATGACGTCAGCGGCACGTAAACACTAACCCTCAACAAATTCAACTTTAAGATTTTTACTAAGGTTTACACATAACTATTGCAAAAAGCAGACAAATTATGAGAGTATTTAACTAATTTCACTTCTAAGGAACTACATACATACAAATGTGAGATAATGATACAAATGAACAATAATAGTTTTAGAACACTTTGTATAATATCTTAGGAAGACACATGTTAATGTAGCCTGTGGGGAGCTCAGACGGCGTCGTCAGCGTCCGGAGGTCGCGCGGCCAGTTTAGCGGCCATGGCAGTAAGTACATCCGTGAGCCGCGCGAACCGCTGATTAGACGGAGAGCGTGCGCCTCGCTCGCCCCACAGAAACACGGCTGCCATCTCAGTACGAAAGAGTTCCAGCAGCGCCGGCGAGAGCGCTGTGGACGGCTGCAGCACGGGCCGCGCTCGTCGTCGGAGAGCCTCCGCCTGCTGAGGTAGGTTGCGAGCCGCCTCCAGGTGTGCTGCCGTCGCGTTGAAGTCGAACTCTAGACTGTTCATGAGACTGCTAGGGAAGGTGTCGTCCGGCTGCAGCAGGCCACCGCCCTCACCGTCTGAAATATGGATTCATGTAGAACACACGCTGCAGCTGGCTAGCTGGCGGACTATTCTATGTTTACCGAAAAGATGGAAGCACAGCACCGGTGGTATGACGTGAGGAGTGGTCGTGTTGGGTGGCAGCGGGTTGGTCCCCTCGTTCATGCTCTTGAAGGATGGCCGCAGTTTTGCTTCGAACATGAAAGCGTTGTCCGTGTACACACGTCGTAGTATATTCCAAGCATTCTCCAAACACTCTACCTGGAGATATATTATAATAGTTAAAAATATTCTAATGTTACCGTGATGTTGTAGTTGCTCTATTACCTAAATTCTTACAAACCTGTGGCATACATAAGCCGAACATTATTGCGGAGAATCCGTATAGATTTCCTAGGGCTGTTTTTGTTTCAATGGCTAAAAGAATCCAGTCGTTTATAGTATCTGCTCTTTGTCTGTCTGTTTGACAGGTCAGTATAGTGACGGCTACTAGAAGGCGAAATGTTTCAACTCTGCAATTAAAAATACAGACATTTACTACATAACGAATATTAAGTAAATACCCATAAGCTATTGTTTGAACATTACCTCTCAATGACATCCAGTCTCAGAGATCGTCCCTGAGGTAAAAAACACAACTCTAAGCCTGAAGCCATTTTATCTAGACCTTCAATTTGTAACGATTCATCAAGAAGAAAATGTAGATCGACATAAGTTAGGTGGTTGGCCAAAATGCGAGGGCCGGAAGTTCGTAGTAACAGTTTTATGGTATGCAACGTTTCAGATTCTAATGGTTTTGTAAGAGACGGTGGAATGATTTGACTCTGAAAGTTTACGAGGTTGATTCTAGAGTCAACGATAAAATTCAAGTTTTCCATTTGCAAAAGTCTCGCTTCGGTGAGTTCGTAATCGAACTGTTGTTTGACAGAAGGCGTGCTGGTAGTATTGTAGTCAGTTTCATGTCTGCTCTTCGAGTCCCCGAGCGCCGAACTCTGCGTGGAGTCCCCGGAGCCGTTGCCGGAATCGGAACCGGAGACGTGATAGAGTCGATGCAGCTCCAGGCGGCGTTCGTCAGTTTTGGCAGGCTCGCAGCGCGCGGGTTTCGCCGGCGGACTGGTCGGTAAGTTCGCGTCCCACGTGTTACAACCTGAAGACGACTCATTTGGAAATATCTTGCCGTGTTTATTTGTTTGACTTTGTATTACACCATCGGCGCTGGCACTCTTACCGTGAGTCACGTGTTGAGCCATGTCTATGGGAGTCAACGAGTGAGACCTCTGTTTCTTGAAAGGTACACGCAGTTGTGCTCCTGGCTTAGCCGCGAAGTGACTATACAGACTGTACGCATTCCCATAGTTGCCGTCAGCGTTGGGCGATGCCATAGTCCCACCATCATCACCCGACACGTAATTCGTTAAAGGAACCAAACGGTTCGCCGGATATTGTATGCGAGCCCCGGACGCAGCCGATATTGGTTTCCCGGAACCGACGTAAGACGTTATAAGGTCAGCGACTGTATCGTACGCCTCATCTTCGAACTGATATTGATATCTCTCAAACACTGTGTCGGGATGAACGACGATCTGAAAAACGAATATAACCAAGCGGGTCAAATCGAAATGGAAATAAGCTAACTTCGATTGGCGATACTTATAATGTTTGAACCATGCTCGTTACCCTTTGTATGACAAAGTGGAGGTGTTGACCGTTCGAACGACAGCTGAGTACATAATTATCTGGTTGTGATGACGAGTCCCTCACGAGGAACTCCCGGTCTTGCTGCAGGAGTGCCTCAGCAGCCGCTCTGCTCAACGCCCCATGGTACCATCCGTGAGAGACGATCTGCTCGGATGGTAACGATAGCTCCCACTCCAGTAACCCTGACGTCGTCATCATACTCTTGTCCTACAAATTATTCCTCACAACATTTTCGTACTTACTTTAAAATCTCCTGAGCACTACTGAATGATACGTTCTTTAAGTAAACATCTTGTAATTAATGTGTTTATCACAGTTTATGCTGCAAATATTGAATTAAATTATCATTTTGTTGATTCACCGATCGCGGCACGGACACTTGCTGTGCAAGCAACTAAATACCACATAATATTTATTATACTGTGACTTACCATTTTACAACAAGATTATTAATGTCAAACTGTTAGTTTTATAACATTCCTAGCGTAACTAGGTATACGTTCGTTGTTATGCCGTCCGAAGTAAACCAGCGAGGGGTGAGTCGGATCGATACAATTCGCCGCCCTCATTTTCCCTTCTATGTTGGTGACTACTGGATAATATAAACAGACTCCAACTTTATATCGAATAATCTTTACAACTATTGGCGGAATGTGCTAAATTAAATTTGATAATTGGTATAAAAAATATTTCTCCTCAATGAGAAATAAAAATGTATTTAGATGTATGGCAAGATTTATATTGTTTATTGTTTGTAAGTATTCGTTTAGTAGAAACTAATCAGAGGGTCCTGGTATACACAATATTACAAACAATGATGAAATTATTAATTTTTACCCATATTAATAACACAACTGCTGGAGTCTGATTGTTTGGATCTATGGCGACTTTCAAACTAAATCAGTCTTAAATGGATTCGCTATTAACATATGTATATAGAACCAAGAGCAAAATAGTAATTTATTTCCGCAATAAGCATTATTAACAAGGGCGGCGTTGCGAGAAAATACCCACGTACTTTAGTATGAAAGAACCCACTAACAAAAATATCACCTGTGACAGTCTGTATGTAAACAATGGAATCAGATTGCAGTGTCATAAGGAAGTAAGTGCTGGTGTTTGTTGAATATTCGTTTTTAAACAAGCAAAAGTTGCTTCTGAAGGAAATCGTCTCATCGGATATGTGTCACAAACATGATTGTCCGCGTGAAACAATCACATCGCGAACTAATTATCACTTTTTTTATAGCACTAAAGATTTTAAATAGCGAATGCTATGAAAAAAGTATTTACCATATTAAATTTAACTTAGAAGAAAGTTAAACTCGACATTAAGTGTATTTTACTATATTACAGCTCTGCGGAAAATTGTGCGGGAACAATCGAAAATGGTGCAAAGACCTTACCACGACCATCAGCACATCAGCTTTACCAACAACTCTCAATCCATGCAACAACATTTTGTGTACCCAGGTTTTGCACAAATGAAATCTATTATACATAAAATGCAGCGTCCCAAAATGTCTACAATCCTAGCGTCACTGGACACCGGAAGAAGTAAATCAATGTACTCAGGAATGAATATTGCCAAAAAATCCGGAATACATCCGTTCGAGCTAAGGCTCACAAGAAATACCTTTAGTAACACCTCCAACCTTCCTCGAAATAAAGACGATTATTTGATATTTCCTGATTTAAACTCTCTTGAACATTCCAATTATAACAATAGTAATCCAGTGGATACTTATGAGAACCACATTGGATCGGTTCCAACCTCTAACTTTTTCCCCCTCGTTCAAGACAACCCTTCCTATTCTACTGCACCAGAGGCAAGTGCAAGCGCCTTTCCCCTAGTAACTTCGTCAACTACGGATGTAACCGAGGACAGCGGTCTGCTTATCAAAAGTATCTACAACTCTAGCACTAATAAAACCGCTAATAATTTAGAAGTCCCGAAACAAAAATATTCGATAGTAGATTTCGATCCGCAAGAAGAAAAGGCAGACTTTTTAATAGAGGAACGTCCTATCGAGACGCTTGTGTCATCCCACAATTATAATATGTCGACAGCGCCCTTCATTTGTACACTTAACTATGAGGCCAAAGCTGACATAGATGCTCAAGAAAAATTTTCTGAATTTAACATAGAGGTCAATATTTAATCATTGTAATAAATTTATTGTAAGAGAAAGGTAATTTAAATCTTTTATGTCACTGTGTTGCAGCCATCTTGGATGAAAACGAAGAAGTTTTGGAACAATATTTATGAAAGTCGCTACGAATCCCTGATGAGAAATCCAAATTGGCCTCCATTAAAAGTAAATTTATTCCTTATAACATCTTTTAAAGTAAACTATTACCCTAAAGACAAATCTTTTTTTAGGTGATACTGGTTCCGCGGTCTGACGTTCATTCCATTTGGAAAAAACCATTTGAAAAATTACATAAAAATTCTGTTAAATTTATAATATCAAATATAGTAAAAAAATTACAATTTTATCCAAATTTAACATTTACTTGGAACGAGGTGTCACACCTTAGCCAGTGGTGGAAAAGTGCACGTCAAAAAAGTCGCACCGTAAGTGTGTAATATGACTTTAATGTCTAAATATTTTTAAATTACCTACTTCATGCACTGTCTTGTTACAGGCACTTCGTAAACTAGTAAAGGAAGGAAGATTAGAAATCACAACAGGAGCTTGGGTAGAAACAGATGAGGCAACCTCACATTTGTTTGGAATTGTTCACCAATTAATGGAAGGTACAAGGAACTAATGTTAAATGATCGTAATTATTGTAGACTAAATAAAATTTACTAACTAAAGCAAACATTGCTTCTAATTGTAGGGCATCAATGGTTGCAGTATAACTTAAATTATTCGCCCGACGTGGCTTGGCTTACGAATAGCGTAACACATAGCCCAACTCTGCCCTATCTTCTATCAGTGTCTGGAATAACTAGTTTGGTTCTAACAAATTTACATTACGCTTGGCAGCAGTATTTAACAGAGTACCAAGAAACCAACTTTATGTGGATTCAAAACTGGGATACCGATAAAACGACTCAGACGATGCTTAACGAAGCCCTTAAAAAAATAGGCAACGACCGATTTCAAAAACATTCTGTTTTAACACACTATTTACCATTTAATTCTGCTGGATTCAGAGCTGGTTGCCCTCAGGGTGATATATGCAGCGAGGAATTTAATTTTGTGAATTCGGATAACCATCTGGATATCAATTCTTTCAACGTTAAAGAAAGGTCTGAGAAAATACTTGAACAGTATTCTAAAACTGGAACGACATCATCTCACAACGTGGTGCTGGCGCCGATAGGCAGCTCGTTCAGTTATGAATTGCAATCCGAATTTGACTTACAGTATAATAACTACCAGAAAATTTCTGAATTTGTGAATACGAATCAAGATATTTATAAAGCTACAATTGAATTTGGAACTCCGAAAAATTACTTTGAAAGTTTGTTTTCCAGTCCAACATCTTATCCCACTTTAAAAGGGGACTTTTTGAACTTTGCTGACATCAGCGATGGCAGCCCAGCTTACTGGACAGGCTTCTTCACCACTAGACCTCAATTTAAGATTTTGCTGAGACGTCTTCAGGCTACATTACGCAGCTCAGAGATTCTATTTGCATTCGCAATGAGCTATAACGTGTTGAAAAAAAATGACTTGTCTACTTTGTTCGGCCGATTGGTGAATGCTCGCGAAACTGTAGCCCGTCTCCAGGACCGGAACGTCGTCGGCGGCACTTTAAAGGCAGTAGCGCTGCGATACGCTCACAGAGAGATAGTTAAGACAGCACAAGACTGCTGGTACATTCAGGAGGTAGCGGCAAGCTTACTCAACTCTAAACCTAACCAAAACACTAAATATCTGGAGAAATACGTGTATAGGGAGGGAGAATTTATTTCTTCCTTTAAGTCCGTTATGTCAGGGGATCAAATCTATATATTTAATTCTCTTAGTCTTGAAAGAACTGAAATAGTAGAACTGGTGAGTAGGTACTCTGGAATAAGAATTTTGGATCACAATAAAAAAGACGTTAACCTTCAGATAAAACCAACCTTTAAATACGGCTTTCAAGGTGTCGTTAAGATATCCAAGCATTTTTTTCGAATCATATTTGTTGCTGTCATTCCGCCATTTTCATTTCAACTTTTTAAGATAAAAGACACTTTTGACACGACACATAGTCTCTCTACTTTATATTGTACGGCTTGCGTTCCCGAGGAAGACGAGGTCACTCCAATGTCCCCGTTCACCTTGCATCCGGTCGAGACGGGAGACGTGCAGCTGGAGAACTATAAGTATCGTCTTATTTTTGATGAATACACCGGTTTCCTCAAGACGGTTACTGATAAGTCTACTAATATTGAAAAACCAATTTCGATTGAGTTCGGTGCCTTCAGAAGTTCACATATAAACTCTGGTATGTTTTTATTTAATACAAATATTTCAAAACCACTAGAGGATATATTATCTCCTTATAAAAAAAATAACAGTTCAAAAGTTGTGATGATCATATCCGGATTAATTACCACCGAATTTGTAGTGTTTTATGGAAAATTTATACACCATACTGTTACAATTTATAATTTAGTGCATAGTCCTTTGTCCAAAGCTATAAGAGTAGAAACAAAAATCGATTACGACCTGTCGCCTAAACATCGAGAATTGGAGGTGTTCATGTCGATACAGACAGATATAAACAACAGCAACCCGCCGGAGATCGTTATTGATAATAATGGTTTTCAATACACTGCACGAACTATCAACATGAGCAGAAGGTTGGAATCTAACATGTACCCTATGACGAGTATGGCGTTTATTCAGGATCACAAAAATCGTTTAACTGTTATAACTGAACATGCACAAGGTGTGACAGCTTTTCAAGAAGGTCAACTGATAATTACGATGGACCGAAGAATACTCTTTGACGACGGACGAGGGTCGCATGAAGGCCTCGCAGATAACACTGCCGCCTGGCAGACACATTATATTCTGCTGGAAACCTTTACTGCACCTTACACCAGTTACCAAAAAGAAGAATTGAAGATGTCCCTGATGTTACCCAGCTTTTCAGCGATATATTTAGCCAATACCTTAAATTTTTTGATAGATATATATTTTATAGATAATAACAAAACACATTCTTGTCAATTTGCATTCTTGCCACTGGTTAAAACATCTTTTCCTTGTGACGTTACTGTCCTCAATTATAGAGCGATTCTAAATAGAGGAACTCCCGATAATTATATACCCAATATTGCATTATTTACACTACATAAACAAAGTTTTTCATGTCTAATAGAACACAATAGTTTTATTGATTGCAGCGGGGACAATTCGTTTGTTTTGCAGAAGATTTTACGTAATGCCAAAGCTGTTTACCAGACCAACTTAGTGGGTACAACGGAGGGTGTACCTACAAGTATTTTAAATAAAGCCAACTTTCCACCCATGGAAATTTCGACTTTTAGAATACACTTTTAAATAGCTCTGAATAAATTGAAAAATTAATTATTGTTATTATCCTTATTCTAGTGTTAAGATTAAAAAAAAACTGCAATATTATCAGTTTATTAAAAAAATATTACAAATAAAATGTTTATTTATCACACCCTTCATAATATATATTTTTTTCTGGGATTAATAATAAAAGGTATAAATACAGAAATAAAAATATTTAAACTTTAGGAATTCTTGTATACATATTACATACATCAACATCACATAATTTCTTACTGTTATGAATGATTAGGTAACGTAAAATATGTATGTTACCAAAAATAAGAATTATTCTTACGCTTTATACAACTGTTGTTGTAAAAATATAATATGAATGTTAAAAATGTACACTTAGCTTTATGCTTCATTATCGACATTCCTGCTTATGTGAAACTGTCTTGTCCCTACGTTTTTGTCATTTATGTCTTTGTCATTCTCTTGTTAAAAAAATAGTTTTGAGTACATATTAAGTTAAAAGTAAAGATAACGTACTAAAATATATATTTTGCTGTGTTATATTTTTTTAATTGATTATGTGAGGATATGGCATACATTTAGTACGTGGGAACTTTGTTGACCCACTTTTCAACAGGTGTATGTCATAATATAGCCCTTGTTCTAGTAAAAATGAATTGACGCGTTACATATTTTTTAAATAAAAATTGTTTTATTTAATCATTCTTACTATAACTCTTGTTCTGTACAAACAAGTGATTGTACTAGTTTCGTTTAGAAGCCTTAGAAATTAAGTTTTAATGAGGGACTAACTTAAAATTATTGATAAACATATTGACGATGTCAGTATTTCGGTACTAAATTCAGTAACTATCTTTAATTTTTGTTGTAAACTTAACATATAACTAAAATGGGCCTACTTATATCGAAAATTTGGAGCTTGTTCGGGAACGAAGGTAAGATTCGAGTGTGTTGGCTCACAAATTAAGATAATATAATTAGATAAGATAAAGTGGGATCATCGTGTCCTTGTAGAGACTGACAAGAGAAATGAATTTATTTAAATATTATGTAAAGTAATGGCGTATAGTATTTAATTCTAGTACCAAATCAGCAGAATGTAGTATCTATTTATTTTAGTTTCTACTTTATTCAAGTAAGGTCCAATCAATGGAATGTTAATTCATTCATTAATAAAATTTCTGTTTTTTCCAGAACACAAGTTGGTACTAGTGGGTTTGGACAATGCTGGAAAAACAACAATCTTGTACCAGCTGCTGTTGGGGGAAGCAGTACATACACGACCCACCATTGGCTCTAATGTAGAAGAGGTTGTATGGAGGAATCTTCGCTTTGTTATGTGGGACCTTGGTGGTCAACAGAGCCTCAGATCAGCATGGAACACTTATTACACTAACAGTGAGGTAAGTGCAAGTCATTTTACTGGTCTATCACTAGAAGGCTCGCCAAGCACTTATGAAACAGATTACAACTTGTCCCTTAATGATTTTGTTGAGTACTCCTGCATTGCCATTCTTTACCAAAAGCCAAGCGAACAACCAAACTCTGACAATACTTTATTTAAATTTATATTCATGTAGCACTGCTAATCTTACTAATCTTGTATACTGCAAGTTTGTCAACTCCATACTTCTAGATGTTATAGCTGATGTTTTGTAATAGTTTTTAAGCCAACTTCTTATATAACAAATGCTAATTCTCATGTTTTTCTGTTCTTTATTTATAAGTATAGATGTGTGTGTAATTATCAGTTATTACAGTACCTTACTGCTTTTGGCGTACAAGAATTTTGATCTGTATTACAAATATATCTTTGAACAATTAATATTTTTATATGTTGTTAGTATAATCATGTGCGTGTGAGTGTGTGTGTGCGTGTGCGTGTGGGTGTGCTTGTGCTTGTGCGTGTGAGTGTGCGTGTGCGTGCGCGTGCGTGTTTGTGTGTGTGTGTGTGTGTGATCAAATGCATTGTCTATAGTGTAATAATACTGTATATCTTGAAAATTGTAAAATAGAAAGTATATTTGATAAATGTTCATAATATATTCCAGTTCATTATAATGGTGGTGGACTCGACTGACCGCCAGAGACTGGGGATCAGTCGTGAGGAGCTGCACAGAATGCTGGCTCACGAGGAACTCAGCAAGGCCTGTCTACTGGTGTTCGCTAATAAACAGGTAATGTTTGTAATAAAGATACTATACAATACTTATTATAGCAAATATTGGACAAATCAAATTGTCTTTTATCCGTTTCTTAACAAGGAACACTTTCCAGTGGATTTTGTTATCATGATTAATATAATTGGCTTTGATTTTAATTTTTTCGTGATTAAACAATCACGAAAAAATTAAAATGTCTTCCAACTGTTTTAACTAAACTATCTAAACTTCCAACTGCTTTAACAAATCTTTCTTAATGACACAATATTAATTACTACAAAATCATCTTTATGACCTTCCAGTTGTTATGCTTAAAGTAAGTTTAATGTACATATAAACCTTAATAAGTAATAGTAGTCTAAATACATATTTAATTTTTTTTGCTAACAAGTTGAAATATTTGTTAAATGTATGTGTATTTTCATTAATAAAAATGATATCAGCTGACATTCACATTCTGTCTTTTAAGCAACAGTTGAACCAGTTTTATTTAAATTATTATAGCTAAGTGTAATAATGTTGTTTTGTTAATGACATGATATTCTTTTTATAATCAAGTTTCTAATAGTTGATGCTTGTATAGTTATTGAATTTCTAATTCACTTATTCCTTACGATTTCTTACTTATAATCTTCTTAAAGGGTCTCCATAAACAGATTCTAATAAATAATATATAATTCATGTCCCTTCTACATAAGTTGCATCAATATGTTTTGTTGTAAGAATCGTTCATCTCTTTATTTGACAGGATGTGAAGGGGTCAATGACTGCGGCGGAAATCTCTCAGCAGCTGGACCTGACCTGTATCAAGCAGCATCCCTGGCACATCCAGGCCTGCTGCGCCCTCACCGGCGAGGGGTAACAACGACACACCTTATATATACATATACTACAATATAAACACTAAGTTTCCTACATGACTTTAGTAGAGTTATTATCTGAATGATGGGTCATATAGGTCGTACTCCGAAACGATATCGACACCCGGAAACCGTCATGAGAACCTTGGAGATATGAGGTCACACACTAATAAAAGTATATCGACGTTATAGTATATAACATTTCAGGTTGCACCTCGGCCTGGAGTGGATAGCCAGCAGGATAAAGAAGAAATGAGTGTGACGAGGACGACACGCGGGCGGACACGACACGAGACACTGATACAGCTTGTAATAATATACTAACTATACAACCATAAGAGACGACTTCCGGTTACCTGTTTTATAAAATTGAATCTATTTTGACGAAAGTATTGTAATAAAACTTTTAATTTGTATTTCATGATTTTATTTCGACTAAAATTGAAACAATTTAGTTGACACATTTGATATCGAAAATAAATAAATATAGAAGACCGTTACATAAATAATAAAAAGACAACATAGTACAAGACGTTAGACGATACAATAGACACGGAGAGGAACATATAAGGAACGTAAACAGATGAAGTAACTATTAAAAACAGAACGAAAGGGAACGGAAAGGACATGAAACAGTTACAATGGAACTATAGATTGTCCCGTCTATTGTAGGAGATTACATCTTACATCTAACACTGAGATTGTTGAATACAGTTCGAGGAGTGGGGGAAGGTGTTACATTAAATTATTATTATTATTACATATGTATTATTAACACAACTAGTACTGTGTAAGTAAATCACCTCACACCGATGATATAATAAAAACATTCCCGCACGACGTGTAAATGGACTTAAAAAAACCGACTTAACGCTAACAAAATATATTTACACTTGAAATTATATACAAATAAATAAAGCGTCATTGTATGTATCATTAAAGAGGGCAGGCGCCGACGACACTTAACATTACATGGTACATCTTCAAACAAATATATTAAGTTTAAATCGTCAAAATGTTAAATATATAGTTAATTTATGTATAAGTGTCCGTCCCGAGCCCAGCTCACAGCCGGCGCGAGAGACACGAGCAATACGACTAACTAGACTGTCTTCACCGGCATCACCAATAACAGCGACGACGGCGAAGGACACGTCACAATACACTATAAAGGACACACAGATAATATTATAATTGATAGACGACACTAACAGTGGCTGGAGAGAGGTTTAAGAAACTATTAACGACTACCACAACCTCGTGCGGAGAGCGACCCCGCCGGTAACAACTAAACAACGACATACGAGTATACAACATTTGGTAAACAAGGAGACGCAACACGCGACTCCCTTACATATAAATAATAATAACTAAGGTACAGCGGCTTGGTTGATGGGTGTAAAGTGAACATCCAAAACATTATTATGACTAAAGTGAGATCTCATGAGATGCGGTACAACAGAAATAAGATCAACGTTCGACCGAGTCGATTATAATTTGTATAATAAATAGCACAGCAAAGACAACTCTATAAAATATACGATTAAAATTGAATATAACATCTGTAGTAAACTGTAGGAAAAAAATATGTTTTGGTCCTGAGGTAGTTCGCTGTGACACCTCGATCATAACAAGGTAACGTCGCCTCCGAATTATTCCAACGAACAAAATAATATGAAGTATGAACATGTCGCATACAAACATACAAGCACGAAGGGTCTCATATTCAATATTAAATTCGACTAAAGAACGCGAACCTCACCCATCCAAGTGCGAAGTGCGAGTGAGTTACGTTAATACTAACAGTCTTTAGAAGCGTATCTTATATGTTTTGATCTCGAGCGGCTCCAGGTGCAGGTCTTGCAGGCCTGAGAGCACGTGGTGCTCCACCACACCAGTCAGGCTCACAGACGTCACGTTGGACACGCGCAGGGGAGGGAAGCGCGTGGTGCGGGTGAAGCGTGCGCTTGCTGGGGGGGAGGGGGGAGTAGCCGTATCGCCCGTGGAGGCGGAGGAGTGGGTGGCGCGCTCCCCCACCGAGCAGCTGTGGGCCGGGCGGTGCAGCACCAGGAGGGCGGTGTCGGTCGGCAGCTGGTCGAGGGCAGGGTCTGACATGGTGCGCAGGGTGAGGAGGTGGATGTCCCGAGGGAAATCCTGAACGAAACCGTGCTCGTGTCGTGTGACCACGTCGCCGCCGTCCACCTCGCTGGAGTCCACAAGGTACACGTTTACCGGGTAGTTGAGGTGACGACTGAGTCTCCCGGCGGCGAGCGACGGCAGCTCGTACTCGTTGCCCGCCTGTCCTGGCCGGAAGTGACGCTCGTTAAGGACGCCGGACACGTGAGCGTCTCGCTTGTCGCGAGCAGTGTTGGCGCGGTCGCTCGACTCGCTGGTGGTAGAGGTTGTCGGTTCCACTAGCAGCCAGTTCCGGAATACGGTGGGCTTATTGTCGACGACCCCTTCTCCTATGCCACGATGGTCGTCGTACAAGGTGCGGCGATCCAACATCAACTCGAGGCGACCGGGTTCGAAGGCGGAGGCTCCCTGCGCGTGGTCGGTTACTACCGTCAAGCGACTCTCCTCATCCTGAAGCCACGCCATTGTTGTGATGGGGTAATAGTTGGCCTCGATGCCCAACTTGTCCACCTTAACTCTCTTTTGGTACTGAAAACCGTTCTGGTCCGTGTAGAACTCAGGTACTTCCCCGTTTTGTATGTTGGTCTGGAACCTCATGAACAGCTCGGTCTCCCTGTTCTTAGGCGGGCTTTCGAAATCTACGATGTTTTCAATCTGCACAGCACGCAGCAGAGCGGGGTCGTCTACATTGTAAATCCTCAGAGTGTGAACTAGAAATGGCAAGTAAAATGTCGTTATTTCAGTGGAGACCGGCCCCGAGATGATGACTATGTTGTCATCCTGCAAGCTTTCACCGTTCGTGTAAGAATTCAAAATATTTTTCTCGGGAGAATCATAGTCGGGCATGAAGAGGTAAGCTCCAGAATGTCGTTGTGCACTTTGATAGGCCCCGAACTGTATCTCGACTACGTTTCTCTTGCGTATGTCTTTTCTGTAGAGTTGTCTCAGGAGGCCGGAGTTGCGGTCGATGAGCAGCTTCAGCACGGAGTTCTCGAGCTGGATGTCGCCGGGCATCATCTTCTTGTAAGCGAAGTTCGAGGGTCGCTGCGAGGTGGCGCGGTGGTCACAGCTGTTGCAGAACACCACCGCATGCTGTGAGATGTTGCTGTGATCCTCCAGGCGGAAGGTCACGGCCGTCAGCGCCGGAAGTGTCGCCACAAACAGAATGTCGAAGTTCATGTCGCTTATAACGAACTTTTTGTTCTCACGGATCTCTATATTCGGCATAATCTGATACTGGACGTATTCCTTCCTGCGCGTGTCGTACACTCGTACGTTGGTGGTGTTGGATCTGAGCGATATGACGTCGGTTCTCTCTTCAGCCAGAGGGTTGAATAATATCACCTGATTTTTGTCGACGTGCGACACTTGCAGCTGCCGCGGCTGCTTGCCGTAGGACTCCCACTCCATCTGACTCTGGAGCACGCTTTGAGAATGCATTGACTCGTCGGGCACCATGAGGGTGGTGAGGGCCGTCTCCTGAAGGCGGATGCAGTGGTAGAGGCTGGTGAGCAGCTTGGTGCCGTAGTCGGTCATCACCGTGGACTTGGAGGTTCCGGTGATGGCGTCGTGGTGTTGGAACAGGCCGAGGTTTCTGCGCGCAGTCACGAGCTGCTCGTAATGCTTCTCCAATCGCTTCTCGGAGGCGATGAGTTTCTTGTTTTTAGATTGCGACACGTAGTTCGAGACGAGAGTGAACAGAATCTCCGCCGTTCGTAAATGATGCTCGAACTGTCGCGCCAAAATTTTGAGATAAGGACGCGTCGTGAAATAGCCCGACCAGTAGGCCGGTTTGCCTTCACTGAATATATCGGAGTAGACGAAGAAGTCTCCTTTGAGGACGGGGATGTTGTCGTGTCTCTCCTTCATCGCGTTAAAGTAGTCAAGGGGAGTTCCGAAAGAGATGTCGGCGTTGAAGATGTCTTTACGGTCGTTGATGTAGTTGAACATCTTCATGTAATTATTGTACTGAGCGTCGAACTCCGAGGCGTGCTCGTAGCGGAAGTCGTCCCCCAAAGGCACCAGCGCCACGTTGTGAGGCGTCAGAGAGCCGACGCGTTCGTACTCCTCGAGGAGCGTGCGCGCTCTGCTCTGGACGTTCTGGTCGGTGACCTCCTCGTACTTGGCCGTGTACTCGGAGTACTCGCCTGGGATCTTGCGGAAGTCGTAGCCGAGGCAGACGGCAGGATGAGGTCCGCACGTGCTCTTGATGGAGTAGATGTCGAACGGCTGGTTGTGAACTACCAGCGAGGGTCTGCGCGAGCTCCAGCCCGGTGCCCAGTGGAACTCCTCTATCTGCCTCCTCGCCAGCCACTGCTTCCAGGCGTAATGGATGCGTTGTATGATGGCTCCCTCCAGGCCGCTCAGCTCCAGGAGGTGAGGAACCGTGGGGCCGTGACCGAACGGATCGATGGACCATCCTATCCGCGGAACAGTCCCGAGATTCGTCTTCACCCACTGGTGTCCTGGACATTACAAACAATACACTATATAATGTTGTTTCTTTCAATGTGATGTCCGTTATTATGTCAACGATGCAACACCTTCAATGAACTGATCTACGAGTGCGTATATATGTGTACAGGCTTCGTCTGGCATCACCCAGCCGCCGCTCGTTATCTCCAGTCGACCTTCTTTAACTAACTTCTTCAGCGCCTGAAACCAATGTAAAGAGAGGTTAAGTAAATCTAAAACTAATCTTCGTAATGATAAACTATATGTAACATAACGTGTCGTCTAACTGCCACATATTACCCTCGTTAGACAACTTCATCTTTACAATACAACGAGTTAGACAGTACTTGTTAACCGATAAATAATAACAGTGACGTATTATTCGGACATTGTCAAACAATATTAACATTGGTACTATTCGTGTTATCCCGCGACTGGGGACACACTCTTAGCCCCCGTCTACACCGTATGTCACGTCCACAGATTATATACTTTATCTTATGATTAAAAACAAATACCCAATTAATATTTATTACAAATATAAAAATATCCATTTATTTGATTTCATTTTTTTTGAATTGTAATAAATTGGTTACATCAATATTAATACATACATATATGTATAATATTGTATGATCTATAGTTAAATATTTGTTTAACAAATATCTTGACGTTATTTAATAAGCTCATTAACAGCGGTTACGGAACATCTATATATATTTTTAGTGTTGGAATCACTATCGGACAAGTCTCAGAAGGTCATTGCATGTTTGACGTGAGGGATGTCTACACGTTCATTTAAACAAAATAATTATATTTGAAAAAAGCAGAAATGTTGTCATTGTGTGTCTTTGGGGATGTATGTGGCAGTAAAACGCAGCTCCTACATATGTACTATTGTATCATTGGGACGATATGAAGCTACATAGAGATGCTGTAATGCTGTAACGAATGTACTAATGCCATCTGTTCGAGATCGCTTTAACTATTTAGTTTTGTGGTCGCTTGCAGTAGAGTTGCATCATGAGTCCATTACGCAGTGCACGGCGACTGCAGTTAGAGGCCGCTCTCCTCATACAAGGGACGTGCTCTCCAATACAATACTGGACTCAATAATTCTTAGAGTAATCTAATAAAACGAGTTTAATTCTTCAAAATATATTTACTGCCTCATTTATAAAAACCAATTGCTTAAGCTAAATAATAAAAACATAAAACTAAAGAAGAGATCACAGCATTATCATTAATAATTAAAACAGTTCTTAATATCGTCCGTAATACATACGCAACAAACTGTTCGTGTTACAGTGCACGCTACCGTCACTACCACCACTACCACCACTACCGTCGCTACCACGGCTACCACTACTAAACCCTCCACCGGCGCCCAGCCGCCAGTCGCCAGCCGCCAGCCGCCAGCGCTATCTACCAGACGTCCTATCGACATCCCCACAGTGTACCTTCTGCTTAACGGGATGCGACCGTTCCCACCACTCGTTAAGGAACGATATCTCGCTCCAGATGAAAGTCATGTTGGGGAGCTGGTGCAGCTTGGTCACCATGTTGTTGATGATGTTCTTGGTCTTCCACTCGAAGTACTGCTCGAAGGTCTTCAGCCAGCCAGGGTCGTTGTGGGAGTGCGGCACCACGATCACCTGGCATAGCGGACATCACATCATAAGTAAAGTAAGCACGTATAAAGACACTAACAACGATCGCTTCCTTAAACTATTAAGAAATCTTCTGCCATGCAATAATTTTAAGTTCAATTCACAGACCCAATGACAATGACTGATGTAGTTGTTTGTGAATTAATTACAACTTTAACTGGAACTTATTAAACAAGATTTGATAGTTGTCGTTCTGTAAAAGTGCAGTTCGTTCGTCAGATGGCGCTAGTGATACGTTCATCTGTAACTCGCCAGAGTGTTTGGAAATTCAAAGCAAACAGATTGTGGTGTGTGTAGCGTCTAAGCCTTCTCTGTCTGTTAGCGAGAACTTCAACATTATCATTAGTCTGTCTTGTCTCGTGAGTTAGGACACAACTAAAATAGTATACGGAACTTAGAACATAGCTTTCCAGTTCAACTCTTATAGTTAAAGTTTGGACTAAATGTCTTTGACTTGACCTGGTCCTACAAGAGATAAAATCGAGAAAAATGGTACCAGTTAATATAGATAGAATATAAACGAAGGTAGTGCGAGGACAGTACACGTGTCCAACCAGCTCGGGTTAAAAACAAAGGAGACAAGACAAAGTCAAACAGCTAAGACTTCCATCAGCAAACGTGTTTGTTACCGTCGACACTCGAACCTTCATTAAGCATTCATTTTCATAACTTATACCACAGTCGCCTCGCTGATAAACCTGACACATCGATATCTACTAGCCCCAGGGTTTATAGAAGTCCACATGGATATGTTTATGATAAATTAATTGTTTAAATTATAAAAATGATAACACAGCAATTAAATAAATCTATGGTTTGAAGGTATATTCAGAGAACCGACAAAGTTATATTGTAAGGTTAAATCGCAATGCGGGGATCGACACAGTTACAAAGACAGATCAAATATAACGGCTCCTTGAGACCGGCCGGCATCTTTAATAAAGTCGTTTACCTTTTCATGGAACGTTCATAGTCACAGTTGAGTTCTGTTTCGCAAGCTCTTAAATATTTCCTTTAGCAAAGTTATAAGGAGAACAGCAGTTTAAGGAAGATTACATTAATAATAACTGTTAAGTAACATTCACCTTCAGTCTCGGACGGCGGGAGTCGTTCTTCATTTTCTCGTAGCGATCTTCAAAGGATTTGTCCCAAAATTCCTTACTTCGTAACCAACTCGGCTGAAATTAATAACACAGTTACATTAATAAAACGCCAAAGAAGACTATTGTAATTTCCTCTAATCCGACATCCGCTATATTTCGTTGCTAGTCTTGTTCATGCTCTTTATTGTAATAAAGTTATAAGGTCTGATCTCTACGAGAACAGAAACAACAAAACGGAAAAAAGTTTGAGAGAGAACATCCGAATGCCGGAGCTCATTTCAGTGTCCGGCGTCTCATTGTCCGTCTGTCTTTAATTCTGAAATGGAGCAAAGTTTAACTGTTAAAATGGGCAGAGTGCATTGCAGTACAAAGCAAAGGCAGGGAATGGTACATAGACAACAAGTCGAGTGTAGAGACAACAGAGTCGGAACTACGCCGGGACTTAGACCATATTAGTAAATTACTTTTGGAGAACTACTACCATTTAATCAACTAGCCATACAAAAGACAACATACAATATCTATGGTTCGTACAGCATACATCAAACTGAGTGTATACATATCCTTTTTTGTTCTCAGGGTCGGATCATATTCACAAATATATTGGGGAGTAATTTACTCCCATCAAATACTGTTCGTACGTTCATAGATACTGTTCGTACTCATATATCATCAAACGATAGACATATTTCGTAGTCTAAATAAATAATATAATGTGAAATTGCGTGAAACGAGAACAAATAATGACGTGATAAAGTAATGACGTTGAATATCCGAGTAACAATTTGAAAAGTATTGGTTTTGGTATGTTATGGACGCATAAACTGTGTGGCGTCAGGAATCTTCTAGTTCACCAGGCCAGGCCAGGCCAGGTGCTCGCTTCTCACATCTCAGAGGGCACGCGGCGGCTGTCTGTCAGTCGGAGGGTTTTAAAAGCTCCTTAAATGTCCATCTTCAATTAAATTTGTCTGATTTCTGTTTCTTAATGTTTTACTTTGTCTTTATCACCTCTGTAGGATCGAATATTATCCTGAACAAATACCCCGTGTATATAATGACTGTTTAGAAAGACTGATTTGTACAGTTATGTAAGACTGAGAAATTACTGATTTATAGTAATTAAAACAAAACACTGATAAAAAGGATCCCGGAATCCTAAACCTTGCATTGCTTGTTACATTTTCGAGGGATGGCTTCATTTGTACATACCAGTATCTCAAGCTCCGAAATAAAACGTGAATTCTAAACTACAACCGTGCAAAAGTTAACTGAATTTTTAGGTTCAAATAACAAACACGAAGAAGACAGAGCTGATGACCACGAAATGGCTTCATGAATCGTTGCTAAAGATATGCCGTACGTACAAACGTGGCGAGTGGCGAGTGGCGAGTGGCCAGTAATCAAACATCGAAATAAAAAAAAATGCTTATCGGAATTGAAATGTTTCGTAGATAAATTGGAGCATTCGTGAGCACAAACAAACAAACACGCGTACACAACCTCTCACCTGAAACGCAAACATCGCGCCCGATCCGTGGCTGGTAAATAAAACACTGGTTGTAAATATTGAATACTTTGTACATGTGCGAGCTTTCCGATTAATTATTACACCCTTCTAACTAGATCTTCAGTGACTCCATGCGACGAGCGGTGAGCGACGAGCGACGAGCGACGAGCGACGAGCGATTCTTTGTGTATAGAGAGTATATTTCCACAACTATCATTAATTAATTGTCAAAATGGTTTCGGATACAATGTTCATGTAATGTAAATAAAAGAAATCTTCATCTACAGAGCCCCGTTCAGGTCCAGCTGACGTCGGATGCATACTTTTATTAAAAGAATAGCTTTTAATCATGTGTTTGTTCTGTTAATATGTTTCTCCATACACACTGAGCCGCATTAGTTACAAATATTTTATCCATAAATGTGAACGATGCAAAATGTATTTATCTATGGAATAGTATAGTATAAGTATAATGAGGCCGAAGCATTGTTTCTCGTACAGAGCGGGCTGACAACTCGGCGTCTCGTCAGTATCCTCGTGCTCGTCGTTTAGTAATAATAATAAAAGTAGAGGCTAGGGCTCCTCTCCAACCACTGTCTATTCAAAAAACTCGCTTCACTGGACGTCAAATGACGCCCGCCTGTCTATCCTCGTCGACCTCGCCGCAGAACCCTACCCATAAACTTTAATGTATGCATGACGGGCCCGGTCGGGATTGTCATACACCGTCCACTGCTCACTGTTCACCGCTCTCTGTGGACAGTCACACCCAAAACTTGCCGTGTCAAAGTAACAAGTAACATTGAACAGGTTCAAACGCGCGTCGACAGAGAATTTTATACACTCAGACATTTTGATTGACACTTGCTTTTGAAATACAGAATATTTTGTAAAATCAACTGCCAATATAAGCCTTTTAGGAAGTCCTTTGTGAAATGAACGCAACGTCAAATATTATGTGTATTATATACACGTATGAAAATTAATCAGAAATATTAATGTTTTAAGATACATTATCCAACAAATCATATCATTATTTATCCATTCATGGTCCACTGCTGGACATTGGCCTCTCCCAATTTGAACCACAATACCTCGTCCTCCGCCTTCCGCGTAGAGTTGTGTGTTTATAGTGACACAGAAGAAACGTTTTAAGAAAATTTTAAATGACGTCTAGTGAAATAATAGTGTTTGTGAGAGTGCGCTAGATATTATTAAGGACAATATATGAACGACCCGATCTCTTAGCACCCAGTGGCCAGTAGTATACGGGATTATCGAATATTTGTAAGTATAATAAGAACGTTTATATGAATTCAATGGAATACACCAGTCTCACTCGGATGCTGCTCACGACTCGGATACACCATAAATAAAAAATACAAGTATCATAGTCTGATAGGAGCGCTTGTTTTAAAGAATACACGAAGGCGGACGAAACTATATAAAAAAAGGATTCCAATAAAACTATACATTCAACATTTTAATTAAAATGTTACAGATATAACAGGTGCAGGAGCCTTACCTTACCTTAGTGATCATTGCACAGAATCATATAATGAGTGACAAGAGGCGCTGTGACTTACATCTCATTCAAATCCTAGATTATACATATCTACATGTGCTCTATATAATACAAAGAGGGAAGCTTAAATTGCATTTGGTACATGCATACGTTATGTGACGTCCGTACGCGGATTATTTAATTGGTCAGCATTTGATTAAATAACAGTTAGAGATAGTCTCACATACGAGTAGGTATACATATAGCTTGAATAAAATGTTACTATTTTATTAATTACCTACAGTCTCTCTTAGTTCGAACTGTTATCTACGGCCCGCGGTACTCCGGTGAAGTGAAACTATCAGAACGACTTCATGGAGTCCTCTCTCAGAGACGCCGTGTGTATGCCGTCTGACTGACACATTGAAAATCAAAGACTTTCAAATTTATTTTCTGCATTTACGAATAGCAGTACGCTGGGAGTTATTATTTTTATTTTATTTTTTTGTTTGTTGGAATGTAATTTACTTTACGGCAACATAGACGTACACGATAGTGAGAGATGAAACATTGGCCGAAAAATAAGGGTCGGGAGTATCGGGAGGGTGGGGGGAGGGGGAGAGGGGAGGGTTGCAACAAAAACCATTGTAGAGTTTTGTGTCGGCCGCTGACGTCGCAGCATCGGATATATCATTAAGCCTAAATTTCTTTTGTCAAAAATAAAGAATGTATTTCAAAAGCACACAACATTTTACTAACCATTTATTTTATATTTTTATTAAATATAATGTCCGTGTTTGGTCACTCTCATATAATATAAGCATTCCAGAATGTCTCTAGAGTACAGTTTAGTTTCGTTCCACGTATAACAGAGGATAAATTTATGAGAAATATACATATGTCGGCAAGAAGATTTCGTTGTTGATTCCTATTTCCTATCGGTAAGATACATGTACATATATGTATATACACTGTAGCTTCTAAACATCTCTTATAACGACGGTGAAGACTTGTTAAAAGTTGTACAACTTCGCCTGGCGCCACCTAGTATCACAAACTGCAATGCTTTTTAAACTTGCTTATCGACGTTACAGGGACAGCATTTATTTCATAGGGATGCATTACGAGTGTAATATTGTTTCCATGTTATCAAGTACGGAGCATATTTGGGGTTGCATGAAGTGTTTGTGATGTATAACCCGACTGACTGAGTAGGTGCCATTGAATGTCGTCTTTATAAAATCAAGCGACGAAAGGGATGAGGAATGAAATGTATTGAATCGAACAGAAATCACACTATGTACTTATTAAAACACACATTGGAATGTTTTAATGTATTAGTATTATTAACGTTGCTCTCAAATAGAGGTGGTGTCGACGTACCACACTACACAGTCGGACATGAAAACTTATTTCATAATAAGGGAGTTGAACGTATCGGATGTATTTAACATAAACTATATATGTATATAAATGTATAAGATTGAATCACTGTCCATTGAATATATGTTACATGAGGCTCACGTTATGTCCCCTGGAGATGTTAATGTTATAACCAAAGCTCCACATCGACATTGTCTATAAAATACAATCATGATCCAATATATATATATATATTTGTAAGTATATATTCAGTTCTGTATGTCAATGATGATGTCGGTGGAAGCGAGCTTCCTCGGCACGGCTGACGTCTCCAGCTACATCGATAAACGATTAAGAGAATTTAAAGAGATAAAGAATTGTTTTATACAGGAAATAATGTTTGTATTAGAGTGCAGGTCGACTTATACCCATATAAACAACGAGGTGTTTAAATATAACAAATAAATTGTGTGGAGAAAAGGAATAGAGCGTATACTCTTAATCTGCTGGAGCGATATTATCCAAACGCATTTAAAATCGAAACCAGTGAAACTAAGTTTGAAATAAAAAAGTGCATATAAATCCCTCAATCCGTTTGAGATCCACGAGGCCACGGACAGGCTCACAGACACACATACATACATACATACATACATACACACACACACACACACACAGATAGCTATCGAAGTGAAATTTACAACAGCAATCTGATTTGTCGGGTGTTCAAAATAATAATAATTGTTATACAGTTTCAATGTACCTACGTGTGTATAACATACTGTTCAGTTGTATATAAGAGCACAGAGAGAACAGGAGAGCTAATGTGTGTGTGTGTGTATGTGTATGTGTGTGTGTGCGTGTGTGCGTGTGCGCGTGTGTGCGTGTGCGTGTGCGCGTGTGCGCGTGTGTGCGTGTTTGCGTGTATGCGTGTTCGCGTGCGTGTGCGTGTGCGTGTGCGTGTGTTCACTTAACACTATTCGGATGTTAACATCACAATGTAAACATCCAAATACTGTTAAGTGAACTTTAAGCTTTACATTTGCCCGGAAGACGTGTTTATTATTCTTAACACTCCGATCATTATAGCAAGGTAAATTAAATTGAGCTAAGTTAATGAACAGTTCCGTGGGTTTCAAGAACAGTAGAGTTTTTAAAACCAGAGCCTTGCAGAGATAAGTACCATAGATGCAATGATAGTGATCTCAGTTACGACTGGTTTAATAACACAATAGAGGGAAACGTTGACGTGATCTGTGAACGCAATCTAATTAGTGTGCTCTGACTGACCTGGAAGTCGAAGGCGGGGAAGATGACGGTGGTGTCGATGTCCACAGCGTTCTCCCGGATCACGGTACATTGCTCGCCATTATCCTGAACGTAAACAAATATACATCACTAGCCGTCTAACAAGTCACTATCAGCATCGGTCCAAACAAAACTAAAGTTACAATGATAAGAGATGGATAAAAGGCACATCTCAAGTCATCATATAACATTAAAGGAGGCGAGGCGGAGGGTCCGTTGTCTATTAACGGTGAGAGTAATAGGATAGAAGGCGTTGCATGTTTGATATGTTTAAAACGCTTACCGGCTCGCCGCTACCGACCTGTAATCGACTTAAAGGATTGCCTTCAATTGAACTGCGCTCCTAAATTGCTTCTGACGAACGGAACACGCCTTTAATATTTATACACTAAGTATAAGGCCTTACAGTTGTTCAATCGATTGAATTAACGTCTAACATTATAACGTTCACTAACAATATATTAAACATCATTCGTTTATTAATTTTTTGTTTGTTTTTTTTTACTTTATATAAAGAGAAGACATTAACGCTTTTAATAATGCAATATTTTCATTTTTCATTATATTCTGTGTAAGTAATTTTCCATTCTAAAAATAAACAGTGTTAATTATTCACAGAGTCATAGAGGATTTAATAAGTCTTAATATATTCTGTATATTATATTGAACCAAACAACTGAATCAGAAACATTCCGACAGACTGACTGACTGGACCTGATGAATCGATAGCTGTTTACGTAAAAACTCTCAAAGCAAGCGTCCATGAAAAACATAGAAATTATTAAAAAAAAAAGGCGTAAACATTCACTGATATTCATATTCTTGTCATCTCATTCGCTTGTTATTGTATAAATGATGGAGCATGTAGTATATTACTCACCAGATATCGTTGGTCCCGGACTCCACGCGACTTCAACTCCGGCTCCGGTTCAGCGATGACTGGGCCTGTAATCAACAAGCTCACTTACTGCCTTGGATTATATAAACTACTTAAGCTAAACAAATTCTGTCAGAAAACAGAGAGATCGACAAACAAACGTTAAGTCATACAGTGTGGCTGATGTTTGTTTCAAAAGCCGTATAGGAAAAGTAAAGCCTTATGAGTCGAGCTCGATCCTAATTATGTAATATCACAAATAGGATAACTGCTTGAGACGCGGTCCAAGGTAAGTTTATTAATAATTTCATTTGTTTCTGAAGGATGTCCGACCGTATGATGCAATAGAGACAGTTATCAAAGACATACAGTATCTAATTATCTTCCAATGTAATGTATGTAATGTAAAATATACATATTATTAAATACCACACTGAAACTCAATTTACTTGTCGCCTTTTCGTCGTCATACTGTAGTAGAGGAATCTAAAGTCGTCGTTCGACCTCAGTCCGGCACACTTTAAGCCTCGCAACAGAGGACGGCGAAACATATTTTTTTAAATCTCCTTTGCTAATACAGCTCTGCAATTTCCATAACAAACAAAACCTTATTGTTTCCCCGTTTTTTCTGTAAAGTAGGAATGTTGACGGAAGCATTCTCTAGTACATATTTGACATAAAATTGGATCGTCAATGGAAAAAGACTTTTTATTATTTATTGAGTGAATAACTTGCTCGCTATTCAATTATACGAGTCATTACAGCTCAGGACAGCTCTTACATCTGGCTGTAACATTTCTAATACTAATAGGCGGTAACATTTAAAATGATAAGCGTGTCTACTGGTCTGGTGTGTCCAGTGGATATGAACACGCTATACAAGTTATTTCCCGTATTGTGATTTATATAATTGGTCAATAATAGCTTTATCTTACAATGGTATTTGTTTGTTTAGGACAATAATAGTAATTCATTTCATCATGATATATATATATATATAATATGGTATATCGTTGGGTGTGACGTGATACTTGTGCTTAGGTCTATGTATGCTGTGATATCATGACTTATCATATCATATCATATCATTACCTGCCAATACATACATATACATCATCACTCCGCCTTTCCCATACATATAACCGTTACATGGTCGGTCATTGTTTTCAGGTAGTTTAATAATGCCTCTAAGCCATATCCTGTGAGTCCTACACGCGGCCGATCCACCCTCCGTAGCGTGTCGTGTGTTGTTTCCCTCTCGCCAACATATAATAATCATTGATCACCGATCTATACAATATTCCTTGTTATATGGGAAATGTGAATTTGTCGGTTGCAACCACAATGAATGACTTCCTTCTTTAGTGCGGGGCTCAAGGTATGTTGAGTGTCATCTCCGGCGGGGAGGGCAAGGAGGTTGTCGCTGGGAGGAAATCGCTTCCATATCCCATATGAACTAACTAAGCTTGGTTAAGTCGTATTCTAGTTGATGTTTGTATACTGGGCGCTCATAAAACATGACTACTATAATAACATCACGCGACATTACTCCGACATGGAATTGATACATCCGGTTACCGCCCGCGGCGGTATATGTACAATGAAAATATTTCTCATATAAGAAATCCACTGGTTCAAATAAGAAACGTGTAACTTTATAGATATACAGATATATTCATGAAATCCGATACAATGTCGATACATGAACATTATAAGACGCTGGACGTGTACTTTAAGGAGTAATGTACTATGTTACATGTACATATAATACTCGTAAAAAACATACAAATAAACTAATATGTATTGCACGCGCACGCACACACACACACACACACACACACCGTACCTACTTTGTGTTGAATTCAGCCGGCCGTTTTAATCCGCGATCAACTTTCCCATCATCCTACCAACATTATTAATAATACAACTAGTTTTGTGTTTTAATGCGTATTTCCCCAACAGCACGAAGTCTGAGTTTTCTGTTTGTACCATATTACTAAAACGGTTTTAGTCGGTCTTATTTATTAGAATGTTTTATGTACGAGTATATTATATATATTGCAGCTCCGTTAGTAGTCACTATGAAAGCTTTGTAATGTCTTTGCTCAGTTGCGGCTTCGATCCTCGAAATGCTAACATATGTATATAATAAACGTTAGCAAGCATAGCATCTTCGTGTCGTTAGAAGCCAAAATCAATAATATCTCGTTAAGAGGAAAACGTTTAGGTTTAACGATTATTAAATAAACACTTTGAATTTGATTAAATTGAATCTAGATTAGTTGGTGTGGGTTGGGTGAAACAGATTCGTGTATATTTAATACTAACAAACTCCTTCCAGTTCGACAGACCAACTGTCCGTCTGTCCTCTATCATCTATGTTAGATTATATTGTTATCGTGAGCCACCCTTGTTAGCGGACGGCGGTGGTCAAATTACAATCGATCTATCCAACCATCGCTAATCTGTCACTATGAGTACACACCATTTACTTTATATTGCTGGTTTATATTATTATTCACACACACATACACACATACATAGACATTTATGAAATGAGAATTTCGATATTCTTTGACGTTTGACTTTTTGCAATCAACGAATGGATTTCATACAAGGAAATAAAGAGGGAAAAGTTATGAGACAAATATTGAGGGAATATCAGAAGCGAATACGCCCATGTTCATGAGACACAGTTTAAAGGATAACTGGAAATGTGAATAAATCTTAAAGTTATGTAACGACAGAAGTGGAGTCAACGGCAATATTTATACATGTTTGTGTATGTTTTAATAGATACGTAGATGTGTGTGTGTGTGTGTGTGTGTGTGTGTCAAGTGTCATGGGACTGTCATGTGTCGGAAATATGAAGTAGCCAATATAACGTCACAGTGAGAGCGGGACTCATCCTCCATCGAAGGTTAATCATGGGATGACATGAAACCTTGGATATTTACGGAACTCATGGAACACTTCACCGTTCATGACGGCAGAAGTCAAGTTAACTACGGAGTAGAAAGAGTCTTCGAGAGGTACGAGGTTCTTCTCAGATTGTAGGAAGTGTAAGTGATGTGAAGTACAAGGAGGCGGTTCCTTCGTCTAATCAATTGATCTGAGGATAACAAATCACATTCCAGACGACCAGCTCCCATCCCGGCACGTTTCTCAGGGGTGTCATATAATTAAAATATTTTGTATTCAATGTTTTTATTTCTATATTAAATTCTAGTAATTTCAATAATTATTCAAAATGTAAAAAGCTATCGTCAGGAATAAATTTCAAAGACATTTCCTACTACCCCTGAACCTTTTAAATATTTCAGTGTTCAATGTTATGACATCGGTAGTGTGGTGGAGCGTAGCAGGCAATTTATGTAAGATCACGTCCACTACAATGCTTTGGAATTAATACTTATTTGTTCTGTTCGATCTGAGGGAACGCGTTTTGAACCTCTTTCATTTTACAGAACTGTTTAGTTATTAGTTATAACCATACTGTGGATTGTTTCATTCATCAGCGATAAAAAAAGTGGTTTTCCTTTCAGTTACTTACATGGAGGTACACTATCGGGTGCTTTAACAGCTGCACTCAGACGTAATTGTGGTCTTTATCAAAATATAGAACAATGCAACAAGAACGATTATCTAATACGTGGGATCTTCTCATCAAAAATTAAAAATCATATGTCTACGAACACACTACCAGACCTCAAGACTGCTTGCATTCAGAGCAGTTCGCGAGGAAATTAAAAAATATTGTGCGTAGATGATAAATAACAAGACTAACTGATAGACAATCTCATCGAAAAGAGGATATAAATGTAATATAAACAAAAGAAATATTAAATGCTACTTACTACCAAGGTTTAATTAAAATATATAAAAGGTGTTCAAACAACACATTATAATTACATACAGTATAAACCTGATACGATAACCAAATATTAATTTGCAATACAACGTTCCCTCCCTCTAAAGGCCAAGTTTTTTCTTCTGCGATAATTTTGTCGAAACAATTTTCTGAAGGAGCTGATTTTGCTGAATCGTATACTCAGTAAGTAATAATCCAAGTTTGTTATGTAAAGTTTTTAAGTTACTGTTAATAACTAGGAGCCATTCAAAACCGTACGCTAAACTCTTCAACGTGAATACAACATTATACTTGTCTGAAGATTTATTTTGTTTGGAATATTCATAATTATCAAAATTAATATTGTTACAAGCGAACCTTTAAATTCCGGACAATTAATGTACAGTACCTCTATCCGTTCAGTTGTACAGAACTGTTTTCTAATTGAGGCGCAGTTAATATCATACTTATCAACTTTTTATTCGTACTGTATCTATTATTCTTAACATATTCAAATGTACAACTGTTTATGTTTTTCATAGTCATATAATATCTTAGTTGATGCTACATGTTACAAGCTAGGGTGGTTCGGTACATCAGTTCGCCGGACGTCAGTTAAATTCAATCGTGTTAGATCAATTTAGTAATGTGTTTACTGTTTTATTGTCATATCACTGATATAAGACCAAATGTCGAACTGCCGAGGCTTCAGATCTTTAAACGAGCCCCGTCCTGAAAGTATACACCTAAGAACAAGTTGTTGATATGTTATCGTGCCAGGGATGATGATTACTTTCATTTAGGAATAAAAATTTAATGATAGAATGCTTGATTTTGCTACTGAGTATTCTATGAAGCAATCCCATGTGATTACCGGTATAATACACGTTTTTCCGTTGTGTGCCCACACGAGCTGCAAGTGTCTCCACAAACACAGCTTGATGCCACCGGATAATGAGGATTCGTTGAAACTATTACATATCAGGCATGAACGTATCTAGCGTGCTTGTAATGTGTGTATATATTAACAACAGTCGAGAGCCAATAATATCCGATTTAATATACCGCAGAATTACAAATTCAACGTTCGATTATTTTATTCAAGGGCTATTAGAATGTTGTGAAATGTATTCCTCATAAGAGACCATCATTCATATTAATATTAATGGAACTAGATCACACCTGTATTAGAACCTTGTGTTAGGGAGTCTTTGGAGGGTTCATTGTTCGGACCGCGCTCCTACTTGATAATTGACTGTATGGACTTTACCGTTTCATCATTAAACTTGATAGTTGAGACGCAGGCTTTAAACGGAGAAGAATAAGTCTTCATATAGTCTCATTGGTGTTTGACTATCCAATATTATAATTGACGGAGAGAGGCGACGAAGACAACGTCTGTTATTAAAATAAAGAATACAATGTATATTGAAATTAATCCATGATCCTTTGAGGCACAATATTGCAGTCTCGAGAAGGCTTCTCGCCGTACTTCGTGTATTGACAGAAGAGAGACGTCTCCACTAAACATATTTATATTAAACAAAGTTACACGCTGAGCGACTTTGTAATATTTACCGATATCGTTATTGAAGGCTAACTGTTTGTCTATGTAAATATTGCACGTACATTTAACTCACTGTGTCATCTACACAGTTCCCGGACATAAACTTTAAATTATTTATTTATATGAGGTGTTCGAGCAGCGGCTTGTAGTTTGTCAACTTTGATATGACTACTGTCATATCACTACAAAGTTTAACAAGCTTTAAAGTAATAAAAGTTAAATGCATTCACAGCACGAGTTCAGTCGCAGAAAGTTATCAACGTTACATATCAAGAGATATGAACATTCATGTGACGAAGTGGGAATGATACAAAACAGAGCGAAAAATTAAAACCCCAAACAAACTTTATATAACTACACTAAATGAACACACAACTTTTAATTAAAGTTAACGAATTTTACTTGTTAAAGTAATTTTTTAAAAAATTCAGTATATCCATAGTATCCATAGCTCCTTATCTTACGCTTAACAACAATTAATTTTACGTAACTACTAATTAAAATGTATAATAGAAGTAAACCATGTCGATGACTGAACCTAATCTTCACGGCTCGTACAATAAATATATTAAGTTGGACGAATCCATATCAACAGTAGGTACACGAGTATACATTATAGTTAGAGGTTTTTCCTCAAAACTGTTTACATAGTGATTGAAGAGCGGCGTCCGGCGATGGATTGACAGAAACTATAAGATAGATGTGTTGAACATTCACTCTTATAAAGATAAGACGTCGGAGCATTTTAAAATAAATGGTCAAGCCGTACGAAAGTACTTTAATTGTGATGTATGGTCACTGGAACAATATTCAAATTCATCAGGGAAGACACACGGCCTACGGGTCGTTGAAGTGACATCTAGCGTTACTGGATGAAGATCAGGCACGGTCGGGAGACTGCCGTCCGACGAGATAATTAACAACAAACGCTTTGTGAATGTATAAATAGCAGAGAGATATTAAAAAAACTCTTCACAAACAGACTTCCACAGCATTGAAATATTAATAACAGTTCCTCGAATGCGATAGTATAATGAGACTGTGATGAGTGGCGAGTGGGGAGTGGGGAGTGGCGAGTGAATCAAACCCAAAGACAAAGTTAGATATTACAAGACGACACAGTAGAAACATACTGCAACACTAGAACAGAGGAACAATCGACCTCCTACGGTTAATGTAATGAAACAAATCACTGCTAACATCAAGGAGTCCGACAACGTTAAAACAAAGTATTGAATGTTTATATGGCGTCCTCAAAGACAACTACACGTCCTAATACACTGAAAATAATGTTTTGGACATAAGAAATAAATTACAGAAAAATATTGAATAACTTGTAATGTTGAGCTACAGGATTGGTGGTGTGAGGAGATCCTGCATTTACGTTTATTTTGGACGAGTCAAATATTTGACGTTGCAGCGCCTCATTTGAGTCCGAAAATCACTTGCATGTGTACTAAGACGTTCAACGAGAGACTACTAGCTACTCATTACATAAATCAAAGATACTCTGAGATGTAGAAGCAGATATCTATCTGTATTAGTACGGAGACTTGAACTGCAAGAGCGAATTCCACGTTTAATATTAGTAAATAATTTCAGGAAATAGTTAAAACATTACTAAATGACATGTTTTTTGTATGGCTTAGTATATTCAAGTATAATGGAAGACAATTATATACGTATTACGTTTGTGAACTATGGACTGTGTGGATAAGTTTAGTGTTTTCATTACAAACTACAGCTCTCCCACCTCTACTCCTAACCACTTCCTCTAACCATAAATTTCTTTGTCTGGAAGGTTTCGCCGTTGACCGAAAACTGTTATTTAGTGTTTATCAAAGAATACATTTGTTGTATCGACGGAAACTGGGCAATGTTTCTTTAATATCTACTTAACAATAAGTTACATTGTATTTCCTTAAAGCTCTTACTAACATCACAAGCACCAGATGTCAAACATACTATGTATAAAATAGAAGCCATAGTCGAGTTGAAAACTTTTCATAAGTTAGTACCCTTACGAAGGACTCGCGAGCACTCTTCTCTGAAAAAAGCGACGAGTTCTCCCACCGTCATCCTTCACTCAAACATTGCACGGCTCTTTATATAAAAAATGAAAATGATTTTTTTAAACAATCGCTATATGTACAAACCTTTATTATTTCTTAAAAATTCAAGTCAACTACTGTTTCCGGACTAATTATAAGCAATCAAGAAATATCTTAACCGCAACTCACAGAACCATCAACTAGACTTAAGTCGATTTAAAGTCTGTGATCTGTTCGAGAATGTTTGTTGAACAATTCACGTGCTGACTTAAGTATTCTACAGTAAGATGAAATAAACAACCCTGTCACGAGATACCACGAGGTCTGAAAAAAATTGTAGAGTGTTTGTTTTAAGCTGCCAGTATGGCAACATTTAAAATTGAATCATTGCCAGTGTTCACCTTGCTTTCTCACTATATCTTTCGCCGTAGAATATATCCCTGGTCACAATCATTTAAAGTTATACTTCTAATAAAACAAGATTTTTACCTCTGCTAACTCGCTATTGGTAGGTAAACGTTTCGCTATTCATATATTAATACAAAAGACATCGAGAGCAACGTAGCATTTCAAACCAATTAATAGTTTCTCTTTATCAACAAAGCGATTCTTCACAATACTTTTGTACCTACTCAGACAAATGTCGATAGACAGGACTCGAGCGAATTAAAAATAGGCGATTGATTCTGAATACTATTATTGTATTTGAATTCAAAAGTGTATTTGTATGTTTCTTTCTGTTCGTTACATATCGATACAAACAACATGATTCAAGTCCTCCACTGTTGATCTTATTATCTACTATGAAGGATCAGATACATGTTTGTGATCCATACATTTAGTTTGTGTGTGGAATGTTCGTGGTGTCGCGGTCTGTGTAGTTAATAACACTGTGATATATACTAATACATCATTTTAATAATATCGATGTGTAACTATCAATTCATTCGAACAATATACATTATTAATTAATACCCGTTCCCGAGATGTCAATTAATTAAATCACCCTATATATTTTTTAGGAGCCGTGTTGAACTGTATCAAACAATCTTTCAATACGTCTTCCGCGTCCTGTGAAGTGACAAAGTTCTGTATATTGCACTTGCTCTTCTATACACTAATCCACACTACGGTCGTACACGCTTCTTTGTAGATGAGGGTCAGGGGATCTAGGGGTTGGGGGGTCGGGGTCCGAGGTTTTAGAAGGGTCGGGGCTAGGTGTATCCCCCTCTGCATGCTCGTACAATGGGCTCACACACGCCACTTAATTCATAGTCCGATAATATTTTATTTGCATTTTACGTAATCGCTTACATTTGTGATACATTTGCAAGTCACTGTTACCAAGTAACTAGTAAGTATCTGTGAGTATGTATCAGTTTGTAGTTAACACACAACTCGTCGGATTGTCATGTAATGTTTTCTGAGGGGACACGCCATCGGAGAGTGTTCGTAGACTCTCTTAAAACCTTCGCCGTCCGTGCAGAGATTCTGCGGAGCATTAACTTAATGGTATCTTCACGTATAAATCACAGTGAGTTGTTGCGTCTTAAAAGTTTTTTAACGACTTCATTACGAAACTGTAACAATTCTTCGCTATTCAAGATTTATCGATCAACATGTTTTACTCGTATTAGTACCTGTTATGTACGACAATTAAAAGTGCAGTACCATTATACATTCGGAAGGCATATTGTCTTTCAGAAAATGAAACGTTGAAAAACGGCTAAAAAGTGAAATTGTCTTTATAGTGCACGTTTTAAAAGTTGCGAGCCAGTAGGGAAACAACATAAAACAGTTCTGAAATTCATATTTTTTTCTCAAAAAATTGTTTTATAATGACATGAAGACACGAAAAGGTTAATGTTTTACGTTACAAAGGATTAAACTTGTCGTCGTGGAGTATCCAACTCTCGAAATATATAAATATATGTATATAGTATTAGCTAAAGATCTTCAGACGTACGCATATCACTACAAAAATATTAGTATAATTTCTAAAACCGTTGAAGGATATCCAAAGAAATATTTTATAAACACTAGGTAAACACTGTCGCGGTCGTCGGTCGTCGGTCGTCGGTCGTCGGTCGTCGGTCGTCGACGTTTCTTTAATACACCGGCACATTCTCTGTATCCTATGATGAAGAGGAAGTACGAGAAGTGTGTGTCGACTGGTATAATATAGTTAGCGTTATTCAGAGGTCATATGTATCATTTTAATCAACTTACGTCACTTTACTGATAGCACCTCTTATTATGTACATATTTATTTTCCATAAAAATGTTGGAAGCGATTGGTTTAAACATTAAAATATAAAAAGTCAATGTAGATGTCTTAATTTTCCATGAAACTGAGATGAAAACCGATGACATTAACATCTTTAATAGAACCCTTATTCCCAATAATCGAATTTGCAAACTAAGTAGATGTTAAAGCGACCGAATGGAAGCGACTCTTTGTAGTGAAAAGAACCAGCTCGTCTGTAAAAGTGTTTATCAAATGATTTCACGCGAAGGAAATGCAATTGTTGGACGCGTTCATCCATTTATCAAACTAAAAATATATTTACGTATGTAATACATACGGCAAATATAAAATATTAAAAATATTTATTTCATTTAAACTTGTCGTTGATACGCTTTATACATTACTCGTTTTTATTAAACACTTTGAAAGTGATCCCCAAGTCATCTCAGTAGGTCAATCAAGAGACGATCGAGAAGTCTCTTGGGGATACTTTTGGATACTTTTCGTATGCTGTTAGAGTTAGCAGTATTATTTTCTGAAGGTCTCGTGGTATCTATGTATTAAGTATTAACTGCTAACGAAGCCACGTGAGCAGTGAGTTATAAATGGATTGCTATTCGTTTTCCTCGTCGTTTATCTGGTGTGTGCGTGCGATAGTCTGCGACCTCTGGCCTTGTCGCTAATGACCTTGAACCATGACTCCGCTCACTGGGAGTATAACGCTCATATGGATCGCCGAATAACACAAAGATAACTATAAAGATGCATTCCTATCATCTCCGGGCATATACAAAAAAAAAAATATACAGATACGTGTATTAAATATTATTTTTGGCACCGATTAAATTTTTATAAGTAGAGTCGAGGTTATCACTTGAAGAACTAACGAACGACACTTGGATTCAGTTCACATAGTCTAATATAAATATAGAAATAGTATGAGTACAGCTTTTACTTTTAGAGCATTTCATATACATATTTTCAATAACAATGTGGATCGATGATGGAAGAAGTGATTCATCTAACTGAACACTGACAGAAAATCAATTTCACAAAGAAATGAATAAAAATAATAGGACGGAAAGCTAAGTAAAGTAAGCCATCAACATGCTTCATAAAAGCAACGAGCAAAACATAATACCCTCCTTCCACTGAATATAATAATATCTCTTCGATGTTGTTTCTATCTTTTTAATTGGCCTAAGCCTTACAGCGTACTCGGGATTTCAATTTTCCAAATCATTTATTTTATTAAACAGTTAATAATAAATCTTATGGGTATTATTTATATTTTAGTTGTATTACATGACACTCAGGACACACGCGTACACACACACACACACATACTCATTCTCAGTTTAAAAATTCAGTATTTTACAAATTGAAAACGATCCGGAATCTTTTATTTAAATTGCCCGTAAACATCCATGTATTATACACACAGACTGCTCCGTACGTTTAATTGATCTTTTAGTGTATCATAATATGTATGTGAAAGCTAAGAGTTGTGTTTGAAGAGTCTATATTTATTTTTAAAAAATCTCAGCTAAATATTTGAACGAGCTTTCCAATTATTAGTTGTACGCGAGCTTCGTTGGTTCGTTAGTTATACAATAAATAAATACAATATTAGCATTCAAATGTTCTGTGCCGTCTTTTAATGGACGGATGGAGCGGAGGAGTTCTAATGGGTCGAATGACGTGATATTGAAATTCGTATTTGCTTTATATATTCAATACATATAGGTATGCATATGTAGGTATCAGACATCGTTACTGATTATAATAATATTAAAACAAAACATAAATATAATACAATCATTACGGGAGCGAGCTTTCAAACATCACCGCGTCAGAAGTAGACGACAGGTGACCGTACCGCTCCGAAGTCTGTTCACAAATACACATATTATATTATATGTGGACATTAATATAAAGCGTGTTTATTTTAACAAAACAGCTACAGTACAGCCTGCACTTACATTTAACAGGAAATGTGTCATACAATTAGTTAAATGAAAAACATGATACGGCTGTCCGTGTGTCCAACATAATGTAACAGAGAAAGATTCCGCTTTATTGAATGTATAAAAGCTTTTATTCATTTCGCTTCACGTTTTATTTGTGAGTTTTTATAAATATGCATTATGAGGAAGTGTATTTCAAGCAAAGTATTAAATTTCGTTTACCATGTTCGTTATTATAATCATAATATAATACGATCCTTTAAGCGCGTATTATCTTCTTAGTTTACTTTGTTGCTTCGAAGCCATAGAGTACGTCGTCTGATAGGTAGTCATTTTTCTAGTAATAATAATACCACTTAGCGGGTATAACGAGGGAGAGTTGCTCTAATAAAGAATAATTGAAGTTGCATCTGCTAGTCGTTTCTTTAGTTCTTCGGTTACTATCCTCACTGAGATAACTCATTAGAGTACGACTTCTTCAGAACCGAACCGAGCCGAATAGTCGACCTATTCAAACTAACGAACGATTGTTTTAACAAATGCTAGACGCTCGGTAACGGTCATTATTATAATAATAATAAACGTCATCAAAGACACGCCGCTTTTAAAACATAGCATGTAATAGGAAAATGGGATAGTTTGTCTTGGAAAGCTAAAGACATTTCTGCAACATTACCTTCAGAGAAATCATACTTCACGTGATACATAGCGGCGAGTGGCGACGCATTCGGTTCACTTTCCTGTGCACATATACACATGTGGTGTTAGTAGAATGTTTAAATATTATTTTATAAGGTACGTGATCGTCATGTTTCAATCTGTAAATGAACATCAAAATAATAATTTAAATGTCTGTAATATTTATTCGGTACAAGAGTCAAACAATACATGTTTCGTACTGAATTAAAAATAATTAATGAAAACTCTCATTGCAAATTATAATGTCGATGTGAGGTTCTCCTTACTAACGAGCAAAGCTTAACCTTACCACTTAACAGGATCTAAGCTGATTACACGTGAAAAGGCGTGTGGACTAATGAGACGAACTTGCCCTCGGACGGACCTGTATGTACTAAATATGGGTCATCCGTTATACATTGAGAGACGTAATAAGAATTTAACATATTCAATTTATGAGTGAATAATTAGATATAAACGAAACACAAAAGATTCATAAGAAGAACTTGCTACAACATAATAATCCCAAAAGAGTACTCTTCATAATATGTAACAGGAAGGCGAAGTAAACAATCAGGAATGTTGAATAGCAATTAAAAAGAAAATCTATTGTTATATGATATAATATAAGAGATAGAAAAAAACATGTCTTAATAATAATGATTACTCACGAACATTATTTATGTTTCTATGAAGTTGTGGACGAAGGAGCTGGTTGTGGTGAAAATAAATATATATATTATAATGAACAATAAAACAGACAATAGAGGTAGGAGGCGGTCGACACCGCGAAGTGTGACGAACGTTTTAAGATGACCTTCGTGGCGCTGACAGTATACACAACATTCAATTTGTACAGTTTGATAAGCAGGAAAATGTTGTTATTAAATACAATGTAACGAAGAAACGGAATCTAAAATATAATCGGCTCGTCTGGATCCGCGGTCCCCGTGGAGACGTGGAGACGTGGAGCCGACTACGGCACGCGGGCCGGCCGCGGCAGTTCACTTTTAATTGGATTGACTGAGGACGGAGGACGAGTTGATTTTTAAACAGGATTTTTAATATATCTCCCCGTACCCACACCCACTGCTCTGAATGAACTCACACATCGAGCACGGATTGCCGTTTCATATACTTTATATATTTACATTAAAAACTTATTATTAAAAATTATCTTTCATTTGTAACAACTATTTCATACAATTCAGTATAAATTGAGACGATTTGAACATTGCCAAGTACGCGTAAGTCCCGGTTCATAACTCTCTGCTGACGGACGACCGATAATCATTTATTGTTACAGACTAATAACACGTCACGTGTCTGGAGAGTGAGGTACAACGTGTTACTAACATCGGCAGCAGCAAAACCATCATCAGGGAGAAGTAAAACAACTTTACATGTAACAGAGTAACTGTGGTTGGAGTTAAATTCGTTTCGGCAATATTGTAACGTTCTGGAACTTAAGCAACAGAGTTAGTACGTATAGTTATACAGGGTGATGTGTTTATATTATTAAAGAGACATTTATGTCATCGCGGGTAATTTCTTTTGGGTAGTTGACAGAGTCCATGTTCAAGATCCTGTATTATCCTGTATTATTCACAGACCATTTTATAAACAGAGATTCGGTTACAAAAAGATATTTTATGTCTCATTTTGAGATAAACCTGCAGATCGATTAAGAAGAAAACAAGATTAAAATAAAATGTATACATTATTATTACCAGAGGATAGAGTCAATATTTCATCAAAATACACAACAACGACACCTACTGTTATTCTTAAAATAAAATACATAGAGAATATTCTATTAATAGATTGAATGCATTAGTTTCTCAGCGCTGTCCACTGAATTAATATCGTATTTGAAACAATAATAACCCGCTCGACTGACCACTCGTCTGATCCATCCCACTGATGTCAGCTAAAAGCACAAGCTCTATTGATGAAGTCCTAACAAAGTTTCTCAAATTTCAAATCTTCTTTCAGACGTTATAATATTTATATGTATACTCGTATGATATTAATTAATGTGTTAAATGTCTGCGCCGTTTGTCTGTTCGTACGATGTCGGTAACCAATAACACTTGTATACAGTATGCGACAAATCCAAAGCCGAGTGAGGTCTTAGTTTAATCCTCGTATTGAACTGCGGATGTTAATTCCACATCAGATAACTCTATTTCAGTTATCGTTCATATAGATTTCATGCTAAAGCTTGTTTCAACTACACACATTATAATTGAATATTGCAGTTCTCATTCCAACAAATAACTAAATGCTGACTATCTTGCTATGGCCTGTTATTAATACAAATAATATTATATATAATATGTATATAAGTTTTGCTGAGCGATTTTATTTCATTTGGTGATACATTAATAAAACAATATTTTATCTGTTAATTACATATAATCAGGAATCACTAAGTAAAACTAAAGCATAGTTTAAAAGCAGTTAGGGCAGATAAAGCAGATAGGGCCTTTCGTATGATCATGAGTATAAGTCGAAGTTATTTTTTAAGTTATAATAATAAACATGAAGAAATTCCGTACTAAGATCAAACAATACTAAATACAGTAAAATTCTCAATAACACTACCTATATTAGAAGTTATAAAATAATATGCAATCTCTCATCATCATCATCCTTTACCCAATCTTGGTCCACTGCTGGACATAGGCCTCTCCCAATTCGCGCCACAATACCCGGTCCTCCGCCTTCCGCATCCAGTCCCCTCCAGCGACCCTTTTCAGGTCGTCAGTCCACCTGGCCCTGCCACCGGGCGTCCTACCTTACGGTAGCCGAGTCGCGGACTCCATTCTAGGACTCGTCTGCTCCATCGGTTATCAGACCTTCGGCAGACATGACCAGCCCATTGCCACTTCAGCGAGCTAATTTTGCGAGCTATGTCGGTTACCTTGGTTCTTTGTCGGATAATCTCATTGCGAACTTTATCCTTCAAAGAAACTCCTAGCATAGTCGCTCGCTCCATAGACTTTAAATCTATGGACCAGTCCAACCGTCAAAGTCCACGTTTCAGCACCGTAAGTCATAACAGGCAGGACGCACTGGTTGTACACTTTTGTCTTCAGACATTTCGGTATAGACGAAGAGAAAACTCGACGAAGTTTGTTAAATGCCGCCCAACCCAACTGAACCCTGCGATCGACTTCTCGCTCGAAGTTGTTTCTACCGAGCTTGATAACTTGCCCTAGGTAGATATACTCCTGAACAACTTTAAGCATCGATCCTTCGACATATATCGGACCTGGCAAAACAAGTTCATTGAACATGACTGATTTTATCTAGGTTCATGCCAAGACCGACTCGTCGTGAGGCTTCATTAAGGCTATGCAGCATCCTGCTTAACTGTTCCAGCGACTCTGCCACTATGCAATCTCTCGCTAGACTTAAATTTAACGAAATCAAATTTATTAAATGTAATATTATTTGTATCGTTGAACACGGAGGCGTCCGTCCGCACATACGAGCACACTCGTCACTCGGACCGATAACACCATCCATCCGATCGTTGCTAATACTTATTTGATATCAAAATGATAGTCGAAAACGTTCGCCAATAACATCGAGTCTCAATCAATTTTGATGTAAGCCGCTTAGGATCTTAATCCAAGTTCTAACCAAAGCGACGCAGTGAATAACGTATATGGATATAACATTTGAATATATGTAGGTGCTACGTTAACGAATGTGCTGTATTTACTGCTCAACTGATTATAATTACGTTCATTTAGTTTGTTATTAATGCTCACGTGACTGATGAATGACTCTCTGGACGACAAATAATAATCGAAGTTAAACTCTTTTTCTCAGACTGATCCTCTCAAAAATCCTTTCAACTTATGACAGACACTAGAAACGGCTCCAGAGTTATTACTACTCAAATATTCATCACTCGCGATCCATTATGTGTCCAAATTCATACTTTTTCATTATTTTCATTTCAGTTCGATAACATTTACCAATAACGTCGTCAACCAGTTGAATTATTTCAATTAGTTTATATTGGTATGCATCAAATTGGTTTGCGAATCCAATATTCAATATTCACGGTGTGAGACATGTTAGTGCTGTTTGAGATGATCAGTCTAATATCCGACTATGTTATCCAAATAATAGTCATCCTTCTGTATTACGATTTGGCTTAAGAGCAAGTACGTGTAATATAGGTATGTATCACAATGGTCTCAAGGTCATGCCATGCCATGCACTATGCCCACTGACCTAACTCTATATTCAAGGTGGTAGTAACTAGTAAAATTTATACATTAACTGTTACACTTTTAACACTAGCTAACGAGCAAATCAAACAACGTATAAAAATTGAGTACAACAAACGTTTAAAGTTTAATTAAGCCGGATGTCAGTAGTGACATGAGTCTGTATAAACCGACTCGCTCGATGCCAAGGGAAACTTAATCCTCTGCGAGGAAGACTTTCATCACAACATTTACCTAGTGTCACATACGAATCATCCGTATGACATACTTTACATTATACGAGAATACATAACCCAAAATTTTGTGGCTAATAGACAACGGACTGGTTCAACTAGCACGAATAATATTTTTTTGTTTAAACCGCTCCTCGCTTACGAACTCCTCTATCACTCACCGAAACTCCTATAAGAATCTATCTGATCGTTTCGAAGAGAACAGAGGGTGTTCACAACTTAACGTCCTTTAAATAACGCCTGTAAGGATCGCCCGAGACGCTGTAGTTGTATAAGAATCTCGAACGAATAGTTAAATAAAAATCTAGGTACAGTTTGTCATTGAAATTAGAGTTAAAGTTTTAAACGATACACAAATTATGTTACACGATAGACACACACACACACACACACACACACACATCTGTAGTATAGAGGTGTGATGTAAATGTGTTGAACAGGTGAATTACTTCACATATAAAAGAAGGAGGGAGCTTGTTAGGCGACGGACTCATCGTCGACTTTCACGTCCATCTGATCTGAGCTCGTTATAAACGTACCCAATAATAGCCATCCTTCCGGAGAGACGTTATTCAGATTCAATGGTTCATCATAACTGATCGCTTCATATAGTTGGACATAACCAATTCAATAAGATTTATAGGTGTGTTAACGCTCTTCAAACTTCAACCCAATAAGCGTATCAAATTGACTGGAACACTTGTAGCCTCGTGGTTCTGGGATACGTAATAGATAGGACCTCGAGATACTTAATGATTAGTTCTTGAACAAAATTGCTAATCTGGTGCATGCTTCATTAATGTATTTATAGTAACGTTATACTTATAAGGTATATAACTTATGAATAATTTTTCGTCAGAAAACAGTGGACGTTCTGAGAGGGTTTATGAGCTTGAATACGTTACGTACGTATGTTAGTATGTAGCACTACAAACTTAAAATGAAAATGTATCATTATAGATTCAATGAAGGAAATAATGAATGTCGACGTGTCTGGTCAGCGGAACAGTTCTGATGCCATTTCCTTAACGTTCATCATGAGACGGTGTTACTTCAACAAGAACTTTTAACATAATTTCAGATCAAATGTAATAAAAGTAGTTTTCATTAGAGAGATTTAAACAATCATTATAATAGTACAAGGACGGATAAAAGAAATTAACAATACAAAAACATAAAATCCTTCGACACACAATTGAAATTATTTGGTACAAACTGAATATATGTAAACATATATAATAAACATACGCATGCAAACGCAGCGAAAACTTGCAAAGCAAATAGTCGGCTGTTGCGATAAATGCAGTGAGTATTTGGACCAAATACAAACAGAGCAGTGAAATATATTTAATGGATCAATGATAAAATCTGACTCCATTTGGTAAATGGTAAAAAGTTCGCAGTGTGATACACAAGTAAGTGATGCTGCACAGTGAGTGACTGAAAACTTTTACAAAGGTCGCAAGCGAAAGATGAAACTTTAACAGGATCTGTCACTGAGAAACGTTATTAAAAACAAAGTCGCCTCTGAAAGTAAAGCGTTCCAAATAGATGTTAAGTCGCTCTGGATTTATACGATAGAACATACAACTGTATTAAATATATACAGTTTACTAGGTATTGATGGAAATAGTCAGAAAATAGAAGTAACGGTGAGCACTGATAGTCAAAACAGAACAGAAGGGGACAAACAAACAAACCTATTATGACGTACCTTTAACAAAGATTCGTCGCTGATTCAGAAAAAAATCTAAATTCTAATAAACTGAATATCTTTTTAGCACAGCTACGGTTATGGGTTTTATGTTTTAAGGGTTATTATTTCGCACCGTACAATAATAGACTCAAAGCGATCTATATCGTGAAGGCAACGTATAAAGGTAAGATGAAAGATAATAATTAAATTCATCTGATCTACAAATTAAGTTACTAACCATAACGTAGCAACCGGGGCTAGCTCCACCGCTAACCTTATTAAGAAAGGGTAAAAAAGCTACAAAGATTCTCAACGCTTATGAGAAGGAGCGCACAGCGGACGGAAGGCGAATGGCGGATGGCGAACAAATTATTAAAATATATTTAATACATATACATACCTACAGACATACATATTCAGTATTGATCATTGTAGATTTGAATCGATACGAAACTATGTAACTAATTAAAACGCTTTCAAGGAAAAGCAATGAAGTTAACAATAGTATGTCGCGGTCGTTGATGTAAGAACTGCACCTGAATCATGAGATAAGGGAAGAAGTACAAAGAATTCCAATACTGAATTGGAAGCTTTAAACTTTCAAGATACTCCATAAATAAATAGAAGCGATGAGATCAGATTTCAAAGAATGGCGCCGAAGTTTGCCAACCTGTATTAAGAGACACGGCCGGCTGTAGTACTGAGACGCCGCTTGTCCAACGACCGCTCCGTGTTTTGCTTAATTAGTAGAAGCAAACAGACGAGTTAGCATTCCGAATGCAACGGGTATTGTTGTGACGCTGGCGTATTTCGCGAACAACACAATCAAATTACGTTTGGGGTGTATTTCCATTCGGATCGGATCCGTTTTCGCTATGAATCCTATTATCCTATTGACTAGGATGGCTCCGAGATTCGGTGGGGATTCAGTGAGAAGCCTCTTAACGCTTGACACCTTCCTTCATATTTCTATTTACTGGATATTCAGATATTAAGGAATAAGCTTCTAACAGATTATTATATTTTATATAAAACAGGCTCTGGAAAGCTTTATGATGTTCGTATCAGAGGGTAGTAAGTAGTACTCTAATTAAAATCGTTCTATAGTATGAGGCTCTCCTTATCGTGATTTAAATATATTTAGTATCTGATCTCAAATTTTAAATTTTTCCACTTCAGTTAAACGTATATTATTAAGTGACCAATTTTTCTTTTTTGTCTCCTATTGTTTTATATTTTTATTGTGAAGACTAAATACGATTATTGTGTCTCAAAATTAATTGAGTTACATCTGAAATCTGAATAAAGAGTGAGTTGCATTTAATATGCGAAACGGGCAAGCATTTTAAATATACTTACATATAGTATTATACAAAAAAAAATTAACGAGATAGTTATTTCTTAAATATAAATACAAAAAAAATCAATATATCTCAGAACATCGCGACATGAAAAATCCGACGTTCCTATAAAAAAAATATTACAAACAAAGAACAAAGAAACATTCGCTGGAGCAGGACGGGATGGTAGAAATGCATGAGATTCTCTAAGTTATATGCAGGCTTCGCATCGCGTTCGACAGGGCGCGCCACTAGTCAGATAATAGGACTCCAGGAGTTAGAAGGCTGCTCGTCGAGCCAATCAGCCCGGCACGCCTCTCCAACTATGATATGCATTCAAATAACACTCACGGCATCTATAGAATTTGAATAGAGACCATTATCACCGAACAGCTCAAATTGGGTACCTAATATTAGTAATAGAGAGAGGCTCGCTTCCGATCACTACATTATTGAGTCGGGAGTCGGGACCTTTTAAACTATACACTACATATAAAACTGCCACTTCTACGATTAATGATACCGTTGTCTATAGCATTAAAGTAATTACAATATTCTGCAACAGTATCGAAATAAAATCAGTTACATTTTTCAAAAATCCTCTCCATATTTCTCTTTGTTTAAGACATGACACAGAGGGACAGAAAACAAAGTAGCTTTACTATTGTACTGCCACTTTGACATCAGGTAAGCGGCTAAGCTAAGCATATGCTTTGTTCGGGATGACAAGAGAGGGAGGGACGGCGGACATACGGACAGCCTGAACCTATTATAATGAGTCATTACATATTATCCCAAGTATAACTACTACTATGATATACTACCTACCATAGATAACACCATCTCGGGACAAGTTGACTTTAAATTATTTTATGTTTATGATAACAACTAACACTAGCTGTTGACCACGACTTCGTGTACGTAAATTAAACTCGTTACCGAATAATAATTAAATGAGTTTAAAAAACTAATAATAACCGTACTTCATCAATTCGCTAAAGATTAAGAAGACACTATGGTTAAAAGCTTGAGCAGTTGAAGTTTAGAATATAACAAGGTAGGAGTTATCTGGGACTACAAAGACTTGTGCATACTATGTATGTATTATATATGTATATGTTGACATTAATCATGATGAGAGCTGGTATTGATATTGGTCAATGATGACACTCACAAAGTGGCGGCTTTGGATTAACCCATCATGTATGTGTTGCATATAAACATTTAAGTTGTAACAGATGTAGCAATCCATTAGCGGAACACGAGTTCCTCCGAGTATGTCATAAAACAACACATAAACAGTTTTATTGAAAGTAATATTTAAATCTTCATTTAATATTTTAAAAAGCTAAATGGCAAGCGACGCACCTAAGCTCTTTAAGAGCGCCTGTCTGAAAGGCGGTAAGTAGCTGTAAAGTGTCCTTGGCTGTGAAGATGGTGTTGCAATCAGTGTATTAGACAGCATTACTTGTCGGAGGCGCACCAGCCGCTGACGTACAATACTTCACCGACTTCAGACATATTTTGTTCCTTTAGAGTTTAGTGCATACTTTGTAAGACTAAGCTCTCTCTCTCTTTCTGTCTATTATCACAAATACAACTTGAGAGAAATATAAAATTGTTATAAACAGCAAGTGACAAAACGCAAGTGACAAAACAGTGGGAACATTTAGTAGTGGTCCATTGAACCTACTTATTACACATCTAGTGACTAGTGGGGGGCGTGGAAAGGTTGTTGAACAGTACTATTAAAGCATTCAGTTTTTTGTCTGTCTGTTAATGAAATCCCACTTTATATGTATCTTTAGGTCTTTGTTTCTATAATAATACTTTCAGAGAACTATTTCAAGTGACAAATTTTAATATAGAACAATATAACCGACACCACTTTCAATCCGACATACCGATTATTCCCGAATATTATCCGTGTCATATAATCGTCATTCACGACTCCTACTGGAAGCGAGTCTAGACCGGGAGCTGGTCGCGGGTCAGTTGTCAGGTGAGTTAGTCACCTATTAGTTTACTTAATATATTCAATAGTTCAGTAACGAGCGTGTCCACTACAATAGTGTTCGTTAAAAACTGTGAGGGATATTCGAATCGCGAATAGGTATGTATTCAAGATTAATTGACATTCAAACAGAATAAAGAAGAGTGACCACGAGGAAGCCTCGTACTCGTGACTACAACTTCTGGGATATCAATTACACGTAAGAGATGGTTATACATTCTATGTATTGAACCTCCATCGATCGTAGGTATCATCAGGTAGGTATATTATTTCTATAGTATACGACAGTAAAGAACCAGTAAAATAAATCGCCATTCCGTTTGGATAAACAAATTTGTAAACGTTCGTGCTCCATGAATTTTCGATGCTATTAAGCGAGATCGAAAACAATAAATACAGAAAATGAAATAAAATATAAAATAAAACAAAACCTGACGACAAATGTAGCTAAATAATACTTTACAGTACATATGACAGTGTACAAGTAGGCGTGACAACACATCCGAGAGAATAGAAAGTTGACTTTCTTAGCGAAGAAAACTAGAAGGGACCTTTAATAGATCAACGTAGAAGACAACAATTAAAAGTCAGCAGTACTATGTCTAGATGAAAATGTTATCATAATATATAATATTCTGTTGATAATGTTAGTGAGCTTCCTCTTCGACACGAGGTCTACATACATTAGTCTACGTATAATATGTTAAGTCGTTCGAACAGGGGTTGTACTCGTATAAGTGGAGCACGTCGTATGTATCTCCAGCGAGTCCTCGCGGACACGAGCTAGGTGAGCTAGGTGAGCCGTCAGTTCCTAGTGTGACACACATACTTACACGACCGAGGGAAAGTTTACCAACGCCTCCCTTCGGTGACTGTCTACTTGATTTACGAAACGATAGACATACTTCAACACTATGTAAATAAATCTAACAGAATGTCTACGACCTCAAATATATATCATTCAATAAATATTGCTCGCGGCCCAACACAGCTCATAACTGTACAATCAAAGTAAAATATTTGTTATGAAATACAATAAATTTGATTTCAATAGCCGGCAAACTAATCGCAGTGTTAAAGTTAGCTCGAGCTTACCGTCAGACGAGAGACGAGACGCTTTGGAAGGATTTGTTTTATTCACCGTTTTGTAGCGGAACTCACAACTAAATGAATGCATCTAACTAACTATATAGTAGTATTAACATACATACTATATATTGAACTAGGAGCGACTAGCGAGTCGTCATCCCCGACTTGTGGGTACATATGTATACATACATATATTCATTAACATCTTATAGCTTTGACCGACTGCGTTCACATCGCAATACTTATTTACTGTCGAATAACAAAGAGATGTTACTCAAATGTGCGGTAACTAAAGTCGCCGACAAGAAACACCGACGGTGGGAAGTGTGGTGGTTGTAATGGTAACAGAACCAGTTGAACGTCTTCAGATCAGACGTAGAGGTATCGGTAAAGAGATGTAACAAAATAGTCTAAGAAATATTCAAAGAATCACAGAGTGATGAAGAGTTGGGTTGTTTGGCTCACTGTTGTACAACTTGAACATGTACAAAGTGGACAAAACTACACTAAACTTTGAACAAAAAATACTCGTCAAAGAGATTTAGTTAAGCTGTTACACTTTGGATACTAACGTTACGTTTCTTGAATATTATGTTTCATAGATTTTGGACAGATCACTTAACTGTGTTCAATAATGGAAAACAAACATAATAGTGAGGCGAACGAAATGCACATTCACGAGTGGACTAACTACGAGCGTTCCCTGTATGGTGAAGGAGATTGTTCCGTATGGGGCGGACAATGGTCATAGTGGAACAAAAACACGAAATAATTGGCAGCGGGATTAAAAATCGATTCAGAATAAAAGCGGGAGCGATTGAAGGCATGCCACGATCCCTATTTGATTGCAATTACAAATAAAACACTAAATATAGACATTACGTCTCATATGGTATGATAATTAATTAATTATTCACTGGCGTTATAACATTAACAGCTAGTGAACCTATCGCCGTAGTTGTAACTCGGGGAGATTATATTCAGCCGAGCCGGGTGTTCGACCGAGATACTTGTAACTTGTCATTGTGTTTGAATACCAATGAAAACAATTAACAATAAGAAACTATAAGGACCTTCACTGCTTTAGATGTAACGCAGTCAGGAAGAGGATTGCTAGGTTCTGTAGCTCTCAAGTAATAAACAGTCGCTTCAAATGAAACGTACACGATATAAGAAGTCGCCGATAACCAATGGAACGCTGATTATTAATATTACGAGCTGAAACTTTATTGCAACTATTAATAACGAGACGGCAATAAAAAATGAGTGGAACTTTGTTAGGTTTATTTTATTTTCTCTGCAATAAAATATAGTAATGAATAGAATTTTCCAAGTCGTAACTGAATCGAGTCCACGTTACCTTCGCCAGTGGCGACACCAACGGTAGCTTCTTCCGGGGACATCGTTCCTGTTCCATATTATTACTTATCAAAACAATTTTTATAAGTTTGTTTAATCATCATGTACAAGTACATTACTGAGCCTTACTAAAAGCCTTTCGTGTTATTATAGAAGTATATTACAAATAAAATAATACAATGTTTCCGAGGCGAAGTATTCAAAACCATTATTTATCTGAAGACAGTCAGTTTGCCTCAGTCAGTTTCTCTTTCTATCGGTTAGCTCATCTAATAATATAATATAGAATCTGACTTCTCGATTTGATTTCACTTTTCAAAGAACCTTAACAAACACAAGGAAGGTTGTACGAGCGAATGACGTGTGAATGTTAACACCATACCAACCATAGTAAGATTAGAATTCATTTATTGCATTAGTGAGACGTTAGGACATTTAATTGTGTTGTAGTAACATTGTGCAAGAAATGGAATAGCATAAATGGCATTCGTTATCGGAACTGGTGCTCGCATAGACAGCTTTTCACAACCTTAGCTCGAAATTTCCTGCACTGATAGTGACAGCCGTTGGGAGAGAAGCATGCATTGATGTAAGAATTGAAATAGTATTAGAATTCAGCTTGAAGGTTTTGCGAAGAATTGCTAGAGCTGAGGACGAGTAGGAAGTAGTTATGCAGAATTAGTTCAAAAATATATCCATTTTATAGTTCTGTTTTTCTTTGGAAACATCTTCAATTAGATTCGGCGTATAACTCTCCTACAAAAGGCTGACGCATTATTCTCGAGAGGTTATTTGCTGACCATTTATACCTATAATTCTTCTTCTAATCGGCAGCATAAAGGTAATTGATTTTAGATCATTAAAGACGATGGCAGGTGGTGGTTGCTAATTAACGACTATTTTTTATATGCCAATTACGGAACAATAAACTATACTTTATTACTCGGAACTAACTTGAAAAAACAAAAAATAAGAATTATGTTCAAAAACGAAGCTGTTTTTTTTAGTGCCGACCTTTGAGGATATAAGCTAACTCACTTTTCAATAAAATATTCCATTTTATTGAATTCCTTCCTCTCGGACATTCCGCTTAACAGTAACAAGATAAGTGAGATTCACTTCGGATTCATTTAAAGGATATGCTTAGATCAAACTCAACAATCCTTACGAATGTCCCCGAGCACCGCTGACCTCTTTATCGCAAGTGGATTGTCTTTAATGAGCTCTTTTATTAAACCAATCAAACAGAAAGTGACATGAATTGTCTAATATCATTGATTGGGATAGAGTTTAAAGCAATTTCATAAATAAAAATATATTCAATTTAATTCATAATTTATTATTTGGCAACATTGCTTCTCGAGTTTTTATTATATCTAGCGTGCATCAAAGATATTGATATAATAAAGTAAAATATTCCATAAGCTCCTCTGAGGTCCAGATGCATCCCAGTTCCGTTCATAACAGATTAAATGTTCCAATACTAGCGACCATCCCTCCCACGCCCCTAACCTCATATAGCTCACTCTGACTCATGATAAACGTTATAACACCGGTGGCTAATAGGATTACACATTCCCACGAGCTATCGGCTATGAGGTTTGAATATGAACAAAATATGAGACGATAGAAAAGGCGCAAAAAACAGAAATGTACATAACACTCCACTACACTTCTGTTTGATACATGGCTTCGCAAAGGACGTGATGTTAAAAGATAAATTTTACATTTTTTTCTAGTGCCATTTGTAGAGAAATTCCAAGCAACGCTTTGATCAACGAAATAAAATTTTTATATACATCCAGAAATATTTAGCAGCGGTTCATTCTAACTGAAACGTTCAACGTACTGGCAAAACGATCAAAACTGTATGATTTGGATAACGAAGTGAACGTGGCGCTGTAAAACCAACAAAAACTACAAACGGATAGCAATCAAATTAAATAAAATCTATCGAGAGCGATGTTCTCGAGTTGTGTTTTTAAATTTTAGCCGATTGTTGGTTGTTAGGATTACGTTAACGAACTTGGAGGTATTCAATGAATGTAACTATGAACAAAGCGCACACAAATATATTGCTCTATTTTTAAATAGTTTCTCATTAAAACGTAAACTGTATGGTGAAGCTTGTGTTTCTGTATGTGAGGGTAGGTTTGTAGCTATTCAGAGACGCAAGTCGTCAGACAGTCAGACAGACAGACAGACAGACACAGACAGCCCACCGACAGAGCTCTGACTGAGACACACGGTGCAGCGTCCATAATACACATCTTGTGTCGCACAAACATTATTAACAAACGACGTTATACAAATTAATATTCCAAATATGAATCTGTTTGTAACGGAGCCAACACGATGTAACCCTGCAGGATTCAAACAGGATTCTTGTCTCCATGTATTAGTAATATATTTTTGTGTAAAGTGAGACAGTCAGTTATCAGTGAGTACTCCCTGCGACCTCCAGTCTCCAGTCTCCAACAATCGAGCTCTAATCTTACTTATTAATTGAACACTTAAGGTAAATACATATAATGCTAGGTTTGATGTTACACATTATTAGCAATGTAGATTGGAGTAACTAATAGAGTTATTGATTAGTGAACAGATGCCACAGGTCGACTGTGGAGCCTGGGTCTTGTAAATCTATCATTGAAGTAATATACTCTAATGCGGTGTGGTAATCAATTACTCTCGTCAAAGGCCTGACCGGACCTCGCTCGCTTCCTCATAACTGAATAATCTCCGTAGTACAGAGCAGCATCATAACGTGTTTAACAAAATTCCTCTCAAAGGGATGTGCCTTCATTACTCGCTGACTTTGCGTCCACGGACAGCTGACGTAGGTACTAAGTACGTACACATAATATATGAACCAACATGACATGAGCTTGACTTCATTAACTGGAGTTGATATAATCACATCAGTCAGTAACTTACTTACTATCATATGATGATATGTTCTTTATGTTTCAGGGAATCTGAATCATCAAGACTGAAGTCTCTGTGTCAAACGATCGTTGTAAAAGTAGCGCGGCTTCTGGAGCGTACTTACTTGGTTTGGGATGTATCGGAGAGAGGGTGTAGTAGTAATAGTAGACGACGAAGGCGACCACCAGCAGCACCAGCAGCAGCACCCGCGGCGAACACTTGCGGCAGCGGAAGATCCGCAGCGAACGCATCGTGACCACTGACACACAGACATACACTCCTTCAATTATACATATACTGTAGCATATAAATTAATTAAAAATATGTTAAGTGGACGGCTGAACGGAACAGTATGACGTTGTTTTAATTATGTGAGCTTATTTATAACTTTAGAAAACCATCCCTATGAGGCATTAGAATTGGTTTGTTATGGTAGTGTAGTAGGAGTTATCGGAGATGATGATGATCGCCAGACGGCAGGCTGTTTATAAGAATGTTAAAAGGGAGTCCCCTAGTAGCGTTCAGAAAGCGGCCCAACGAGATACAGAGTCATAGTCGACGTCATCTTTACGGCATCTTTGTTCGGCGTCCCTTCAAAGGGGAAGCTATTTTAACGTTGGATGTTATTTTAGGATTATAAAAACATCTGTTACGAAGTTTGGCGGATATTAAAATAACAGATTGATACTCAAAGATATTCATATGAAGGTAAATAAACCCTAACAAGATACAGAGGATTACGAGCCAGCTGCTGATGGAATGTTACACATGACGTTACGAAATTACTTAATATTAATAAACTGTTTAAAATTATTCAAATTACTTCAAATATATGTATTTTAAAATAAGTTACAATAACGTGTTGGATAAACTCATTAATTCAGATAACTGTCTTCATAAACCATATACTTATTTATTAAAAAGAATAACTCAAGAAGTCAGTATCCATGAAAAACATGTGAAAAAATTAATTACCAAAATTACGTTCCTGTTTAAAAAATACATAGATTTATAATAATGTTTTCTTTATTTAAAGATGCGATTTTTATTTTAAAATAAATATATATATTTTTTTTCATTACTATTAAAAAAACTTTCATTTTAAACTATTAAATCATTTTTCACGCATAAAACTATTTCCATGTGTACTTTAAACTTTTTTAAAATAAAACTTTAAACTTTTTTCAAAAACTCTTTTCACAAACTCGTAATACTAAAAGATAATAAAATTATAGTACTGTCTGATGCATTTTATTCTAAGACAATATTATTTGTGTACAATTAACCACGCGGAGTCAACTCAACTTTATAAAACTATTAAAGTTGTAGAACTACAGTAACTGATCATAAATAAATTTTATTGTACATTCTTATTACTCGACATTTAATTATGAATAAGAAAACATTTCGGAAAAAAAAAAATTCTTGTTCTAAGTGTTCTTCAAAAGTTGTTAGAATGTAAACAAACGCTGTAGAAACGCTTACAATAAGAAATACTTACGTTTAATTTTAATTCCAAGCTAATTGGGCAATTTCTAGCATTTTACAATTAAATGTAAATTGAATACACGATAATATTAATGCCGATAAATAAAACTCCGCAGCCTCGCAGAAGACGGCGTTACCTGAGGAAAGCAAGCTAGACAATGTTCAGCACAGTACCGATTGGTGGAATGACAGTTTAGGGATGCCATACTCCGAAATAGTCGGCTACTAGAACCTACCAAAAATTAATTTTGTCAGACTTTGAAAAAAGATTACAAAAGGTATAAAAATCAGCATTTTATACATTTAAAAGAAATCGTCGCTTAAGCTGATACAATAAAATTATAGCAGCATTCTAAAAGAGACTGGTAACATTTCAATGAGGTGTGTTCGGAATATAATATCTTTTAAATTTACATGAGTAGTTTAAGTAAGAGAAAAACACATTGTATTTCATTTGTTTAAGAATTTATTATTGAGCTGTTTCGATGTGCTTTATTTAAAATTTTACAAAATAGTTATCATGATGATTGTTCCAGTTCGAAGCATTTACAGTTATTTAAACGGGATTTGATTTTAAAACACAACTCATGTGCAGCTTGGTTTTGATATCTATTACAAAGAAAACGCTAAATTATGCTGAACAATTATTTAAAAATAAACAAAACAACACCCGTTATGAAACATGATTAGAATTAAGGTAAAGTGTTGTTAAAGTTATGTTTTTGGTAGTTTTTATTTGATGAAATAAAGAAAAAAATTTATGGTAGTTTCTATTTCAAAATTTAGACAAAAAGTTTTGAAATTAGTTGAAAACTTTTTTGAAGTTAAGTTTAATTTTATCATATCTGTATGTATTTCACTGCAAGTAAACGAAAGGAAAGAAATGAAGACTTAACTTCTTAAGTTGATAAATTAAATAACAATCGAAATATTTTGTGTTTACATTTACTAAAGTAAAATTAATTATATTCCGTTTTTATAAGAAAACAGTTTGTATGGATCTGACAACAGTAGAATGTCACTGATGAATCTGGCGAATCATCGGTGAATGTGACCTTGACAATAATAATGATGCAGCTATTAGCATGGACCTCTGTATTCATCCACTGTTACATAATTACATGAAATTGACCTTGTACAAATCTTACAATTGATGGAACATTAATATTTACATGTATATAACATTCAAAATTATTTATTTATAATGGCTATAAGCATTACATGTGTTTAGTTTATAATGATAGCTGAGTTTGAACCGGTAATTGAATTATAATTTACAATATGAATACACAGCAGTACACACACAAACACAACCCCAAACATACATATACATTTATTAAAGTGTTTATGGTTCAGGACTTGGTTGAGATTTAAAATATTTAAAATTAACACATCAAGTTCCATTTAATTACACACATTAATTATATTTAAGACATAACAAAATAATGACATTATTTTTTAAATTGTTGTTTACATCATCGGACAATGTGTTACAAGTTCATTAAATGAATAAATCATACAAACTTATTTATTTAATTTGCTCTGCTTTATTTGAAAAACTAATAAACTTTTATAAAATTGTATCAAAGTCTTATACATATGAATTATAGTTATTAGTAAGGTAGACAATAATATAAATTTTTTTTGTTGTTGTTTTACTTTGCAGTTTTGTATTTAAGTTAGCGGTAACTTCCTCATAATCTTACTGTATAATTTAACCAAACTACATACAGGTGACATCATATTAAATATCATACATGTAAGAAATAAATCCCACTGAAAGAAAAAAAAACAAAATTTTCTTTCTGGCCCACAAACAATATAAGACTGTAAAACGGACTTGCCTTAGTATTAAGTGTAACAATGTCCATGCAGTTGTTGGTGGTGTTGCTACTTCATGTTTGCCAACTCCAAAACAACATTTGAACAATCAAACATCAATATTCCTAAAAATTAGAAACAGTCACACAATATAACTTTCATAAAAATACAGTTGATTTGAAAACCACCTTCTATGGAGTTGATTGACAACGATCACTCTAGATGGCGTTACTGACATTTACTTCATTTGTAAATTTATATTTGGAACATTAAATATTCCACTATAGAACGATTACATATTCTAGTTAGTTGATATGTAAAGAGAGATGCTGCAGTCCCAAACTCATATAGGGATCCATTAGGTTCGTGTGACTCGCTACAACAGTACATAGTGAGTTTAATTAAAATGTTTTGATTGTGTTGTATCCCTCATTGAAATCGCTCCTTGCTAACTGATTGCTTGCATAATAAATGGATCCGCTGTCATTGGCGAGTGGCGACACCGCTCCGGTGCTTTTATAACCAATTTCCTGAAGAATCAAATAATCTAACGAACCTTTAACACGTGTGAACACAAAAATTATCAGGGAAATATGATTTTGATTTGTTTTATAAACAAAATGTCTGACAAGAACGATCATAGTTATTACTAATATGTAGTTTCAAATTACCGGTTTTAAATATTTGCCTCATATATTCTTTGTTTGGATACCATACATATAAACAGTAATATACATACGAACCAAAGGTCGATGATTATCTTCATTAAAATAATTACTTATCTACGACTGATGCAGCCTAAAAATAATTTATAAACGTACAACATCTATATTGTTGTTTATTTAATTTTATACCACTGTTCGAGTACATTATACTTATTTTATATCTTTCCTTTTCAAGCCGTGTTTAATACCCATGTTCCAATACCTGTTCTCTACTCTCTAGTCCGACCCAAGTATTTTAACTGAAAATCCATTTAGACCTACACCTTGGGATACTCGCATGAGCATAAATTCGTGTTTACGATTTTATAAAGATGTGGAACTATATAAACATACATTTTGCTGTGTATCATTTATTTAGTATTTTTCTCTCAGATGTCAAACCAATCCTAATAGGTCGGTGCAATTAAATAAATTGTCTAAACTAATAATTTGATTCTATCTTGTAATGAAGTCGGAATGTGATAACACAGTATTGTGTGAGGAGCGCAGTTTTATTTATTGAAGTATCTGCTGGTGGTATTACGGTCTCAGTGTTGTTATTACTGGTTATTCAGCGCCATTTCGTCGCGGCGACTGGACGTCCACTCGTGGTCAATCACATTATAAATACAATCTTATAAATAATAATAAAATATTCCAAACTTAACCACATAATATGAAATACTCGCAGCTCGGCACCACCGAGTTAAAGGTGTCCCACATTGCTCTTGGTGGAGCTGCTTTTACCAATATTTACGGGTACGTAAATTGTTTTGAATAATATAAGAGTGTGAACTTGTTGACGATTTAAATAACTGGTCATTATAACGTCGTGTTATTCGGAGTTCCAAATGTCATTAAGCAATCATATAAACACTTATGTGGCAGCTATCAGATTTGTTCGAACGGTCAGTGTTATTATTACCATCGACTTTTATAAATGTCACTCACGACACATACAACGTGTCCTTGCATAAGTGACATATTTATAATAAACCTGCAAGCGGTCAAGTTCGTAATAAATCACAACAATAAAAAGAGTTAATGAAGTGCTCATAAAAACATTCGTTGTGAAGTGAAAACATGAGTAATGGAGATATAGTTCAAGTTGTAAACTAATATAATATTTTTATCGTTACTATAATTCATTCATACCCACCTATTGTCGTTATATGTATGTATTTTGATTGTGAGGTCAACGATTATTGGCGGGTTCTTGTTCAGTTTGTATTTGCTAGTATTGAATGTTACACACTCAATCTCAAGAGATCACTTCATAGACTATTTATTTAATAATATTTTTGTTTTTCCTATTTTATAATAAATGAATTACGTTTCCTTATTGTTCGAAACATATAAAATTCACATTTCACAAGACATTTAAAAAGCTGGTTTTAAATTGTTTGTATTAATTTGTATGATAAATGTATAAAGCTATATCGGTCACTGTATTCGTAGGTATACACAACGTTAGAATTTGTTCTAGAAAATACGACGAAAGCCGTGGAATAGAACTGGTGAAGGAAACCCTGAATCGTGGCATCAACTACTTGGAGACAGGACCCTGGTACGGTCAAGGCAGTTCAGAGAGGACGATTGGAAAGGTATGCACTATATATTGAGTTTACAAAGAGTTGACTTGAGTTTGAGTATGGAGAGAAGTATATTCGTATATATCGTACATATCTCTTTATCAGGTTATTATATAATTTTTGATAAAGTTCGATTGCCTGAGGACAAACACGCCTCTTAGATAAATTGAAATTAATAATATGACTTATATCGTTCACGTCACAGATTATTGTACCTACCTGAATCCTTAGCCCAATTTACAATTACAGTTTTTTTACAGAAAACTGCCAGTTAAATGTATTTAAACTTTTTTAAGATATAACTCACATTTGTAAATTATATATTGAAATAATTTTCTTTTCATTGTCAATGTAGGCTCTCAAAGACGTGCCAAGGAACAGTTTTTTTATCGGAAGTAAAGTAGGCCGGTATGAGAAAGAAACTAAGAGAATGTTTGACTTCTCAGCGGAGAAGACAGAGGCTGGAGTGAGCAGCACCCTCGAGAGACTCGGACTCGAGTACGTGGACTTGATACAGGTTGGTACACATAGGAATCACATACAGGAACGATATAAGTAGTAGTTATCATTGTGATAATAATTATATGTGAAAGTATGTCGTTCCTAAAACAATAGTAAGTGCATTAAGACAGGTTTACTATTTCGAGGCGAGTTAATATAAAAGCGATCGAAGGTGGAACTGGATAGTGGCATCTCGAGGGAAAGCAGGCTTCATCTCTAACTAGCTTTCCCGGCGACTAGCGAGTACAGTCAGCTCAGTTACAAAATCACAGACAGAATTTGTTTTAATTAACTACTTAATGCTGTACAAATACCGGCTCATGTCTAGATGTAGAATATACATGCAGTGTGCGTGTGTGTGTGTGTGTGTGTGTGTGTGTGTGTGTGACACAACCTGTTGTGTCAAAGATCGCTACCTCGAAGCTCCGGGGAGCGCGCTGCAAGCAGCTTGCATTCCCTCACTGTTACAACACAAACATCTTGAATTATATATAAGGTGTTAATCAAATAAAACGTTCCAGGTACGTCCTGAAGGTTTAACCTTCAATTACTAATCTCGTTTTACCGCACCTTAATACGAGTTGGTATATGTCACATCTAGTTCCACTCATATTAAGAGCACCAACATCGACAACTCTTGACATTCCAGTGTGTAGGAAAAAAAATTATCATAAAAACATTAAGTAAAATTCATACCATTTTTTCATTAAATTTCAAATCAGTAGACGATATACGTTTCTGAAAGAATTAACGTCAGCCGTGTGATCCAATGAGTGAGTGTAATGAAACAATAACTACAAACTTTAATTAATAATTATATTTTCTAATATGTTGATAGATTATGGATTTCGTGTGATTAATTTTAATTAGTTACAGAGTGACTTGTATGGGATAAAGGTGTAATAAGATCGCGCTCAGGTGGTATACACAAAACATGTAAAGCCAGCGGCAAAATAATATACGGGTTAATAAACTCTATTAAACGGTATTTAATTATATTTAAGAAAATTACTATCATGTAAAGACATATATATTGGGGTACCTACTGACCATGTGCCATCTGAGTGAATGATTTTGATACAAAATAATAAAATATTTGAAGAAATGATTAAGATGACTTCACTGACTAGAACTAGAACTAGCTTGTTGAAAATAATGAACTTCTCAATATTAATAATTTAATTTGATTTCTATAAGCCATGATTGAACACGTCACTAGTAGTGGCTGTCTGACACATATAGGAGAACGTACATTCGGTGCTTTCCACAGAAAACAACAGACAGTCGGGGACAGGGACTACCCTACTTATAATTATATTTGGAAGTTTATCTTAGAATCTTACAAAATTTACTAAGGTAGAACAATATTTCATGGACGTTTTTATTTTCTAAGAATCTCCATGATATATATAATGTCCATAATAAATATAAATAATAAGTAGCTAGCGTGTTTTCCTTATACTGAATCAAAAATAAATATTAATGACCTGACACTCAGATGAGATTAATAACAAATAAATTAAGTGACTGTCATTTGTGATCCAAGTGTCATGTTATTGGTGGTCTAATATTAATTAGTGACGGACAGATTATAATATTTTGTTGTCATTGTAACCTTATAAATAAGAAAATGTTAGAAAGAAAACGTGAACCGTCCGCAATAAGACTTATTTTTTTTTGTTGGAAACCAAAAATCCAAGCTATTAGTAGAAAGGGTTTGAAGCAACTAGAAACCGTAGTATGTTTTACAACGCTTACCAATCAAATTGATTATTAACTATCGTTCAGTTAGTTTTATTATAAAATTATAATAAAAAAGACGTGAAAAAGCAGTACAAGAAATCCTTTCGAGAAACACTTTTCATACTTGCTATACCTATGAGTTATGACATTATAAAGCACACTTTATGTTCTAGTAGGTAATAGTCAATTCTGTTTTTTATATATAGTTATCTCAGGACGTTCATTCTTATCCGGAACTCTTGAACAATGTTCATTATAAAAACAATCATAAAACATTGATAAATTGTGTGTTCAACTTCAAAGATAACCCTTTCGTCCCATTTTAAACAAACTGTATGAAAAAAATAATGTTACGGATACTATTTTCATTGAAACGAAAATCAAAGGTCGATTGAGGAAACTAGTCACTTATTATTCAGACGTATTCATTTTACTTTTAAGCTAAACATATATTTTATTATTACAAAGTAACTAGTATTGTATCGGATTGAATGATTGATCAAGGTAGTCTTATAAATTGGTGGGCAGTGTAAGAATCACTGATCACGTGCGCTGACATATGTATTTGATTATATTCAAAACGGAATACAATATCCCATACAACATATTAATTATCACTTGTAAAAATCATATAGAAATATGATTTTAAAGAACTCAAAGCACGTCATAGCGTTGTGTGTGTAGGTCCACGACGCGACGTTCGCACCAGACCTGTCCGTTGTTCTGAAGGAGACCTTGCCGACACTAGCGCGAGTGGTGTCAGAGGGCCGCGCGAGGTACATCGGCCTCGCCGACTACGACCTGGACCTCATGCAGGAGATCGTCGAGGAGTCCGACGTCAAGATCTCCACCATCTCCTCGTACGCCAAGTCCACGTTATTCGATAACCGCCTTCAGAACTACATCGGATACTTTAAGGTCACGATCATTCATTACAAGAGGACCTAATGATCTCTATTAATCTTTGAATATTTCACAGCGACTTACTTGTCTACATTGAATTCAATTCTTAATTTGTGCTCCTGATTCCAGCGAGAACGTGCGCTGTATATTCCGCTCAAGTCACGTACTATGAAGGAGACAATCCGACATTCATTAAACTATCTTCTATGTTATTATTTTAAAGATATCTTCACAGGCATGCTGTATTATTGATATTTTCTTAAGAACTATTAATTGCACATACCTCGAACTCTGTACTGTATTAATATAAATGGAGGTAGTCTTAAATAATTCTTTAAACAGTTTTCTGACTCTTTCGCTTTCCTTTACTTGTTGAAACTGTAATGTATGTACGTCTTACAAATTAACAACGGTAATTAACAAGCGTAATACGTGATGTTCTTATCAATTACCTGTACTGAAAAAATGTCATGTGTCAAGATCAAAATAACATGCTTTTCGTAGTGTATTAAGTGATTGAATGTCCTATGAGATTAGTAGTGGCGGTGTTTTATACCAGAGTAAGGGTGTGGGAGTGATCAACGCGGCGGCCACTGGCATGGGCCTGCTGTGTAACTCGGGACCGCAGCCCTGGCACCCCGCCAGCGACGACATCAAGGCCCTGTGTAGGAACGCCTCCGAGTACTGTCGGGTGAGGAGCTTATACTTACTATCAGATAGTCGATCGAAGCTCGATTTCACTTAACAAATATTTTAACAACTCTCGCTTTAAATAGTTATTTGCATTTAAATAGACTATCAATTTTGTAATTTTAATTAAGTTTCACTGTAAATGACATATCGCTGAGTTGTTTTCTGTGGAATATAGACGTTAGGTTACACGACATTATACCACATTTGACAACAGTTGACACAGTTGACAACAGTGACATACAACAATTGACAAAAAAATATGTTCGTCTAAATCTCGTTATGTTCCTAAACTAATAAATAACCAGTTATTTTTGTGAATTTATTCAAATTTTTCTCTACTCACAACATTATCTTCGTATCCTGTAATGTGTCTTTGTTGTGTGATGCGGTTCACAAGACCACGTTCATTATTTACGTACCTTTAAACGGAGCTTGTTTTGAGTAGCGAACTTTGTTTTTCCTCCTGGGATGCAGGTTGTTTACTGCTAGTCTAGATATATTAAATTTTAGGTAGATGAGCTGTTGTGAGGTTCAGCGTCGAGCGTCGACCGGCGACCGGCCGTGCTAATTTTATATAAGGGGAATCCCAAAAATAGTCGAGAAAATCGTTTAACATTTTACGCAACGGTTTAAGGAATTTTAGTTTAAAGTAAAAACATGAAAAGATATATAGTTACAAGGACTTTAATGTTAGTAATGTTTTTTCTTTACCCTTATGGGCTGCATGTCTGATAATGGTTTTATGTAGTAAAAATAATTACATCTCGTCACTTCCCGCAGCTGTTTAAAAACTTACTTATATAGTTCCCGTTTACTTTAGAAGCAGAAACATTACCTGTTGAGTCTGAGTATCCAGAAAATTTTATAATTATTAATACCAAACTTAAACAATTTTGGAACTGATACTTTTGTATGGTTATTTTCATATAATTTTGATTTGAGATTAAGTTTGGCTCTGTTTTTAATAACGATCTCAATCGGCTGACTGTTTCGGAATTCATTTATAATAATTCTCTCGTAACTTGTAACTACATATGTATATATGAACAAGTCCATTTACTTTGTGATCTCGTTGGTAAAGTCACACGGAATTTTAAGTGCTTTTAAATAAATTATAAAACTAATTTAAGATTTGAGCAGTCAGTAAGTCTAGTTGAATATATTGAATATTCCAATAAAGTTAAACGGATAGCTGTCTTGTGTTTATAGTTACCTAAATCAAATTTAAGATAATTCAAATTTAAAATATTCTTTGTCTTACCCAAAGAATATTTCTTAGGCATGTGGGAACTAACACACAACAGAATACAATAGTTTATTATGATGAGAGAATATAATAATTATTTGTTTCTATACAATCCTTCTAACAACTCGTAATTAATGGATCTATTAAAACTCTAGATTCTACACATAGATAGGTATGGACAGTATAAGCGTTATAGGGCAGAGATAAAATGAGCTTAGCTGGTTATTCAACATTAAATCGAATATCTTCATACTTAAAAATGTCTCCGTAATATCATTGAATGCTTGTTATTGTTTATGAATATTGAACGTTACGGTTGGTTTCTGTATTTTTATTGTTTGTAAAAAAAATTACGACTTGTTCTCGTCGTGCACTTCTATACTATGCGAAAGCGAAAGAAAAGAAACAATACAAGCGAAAGGTTTCTATGATTGCTACTAGATGGCGCTGATCGTACAATTAACTTGGAGGCGTTATGTCCACTGAAAAGACTTATGAAGCCTTCAGATGACAGCACTTGCAAAATCTTTTTCGAAACCCTTTCAAGAAGAAAAATTTTTTTAAATTTCTGAAGTCCAATGCTTTTACTTTTCGGAATTTTTAATTTTTTTACCAGTATCGCATTGTTCATTTTATATTAATATACAGTAACGTCCTCCCTGGCCCTTCACTATCATTAGCTTATTGTCTTAACATAAAATGTGAAACGTAAATGTACTGTGTGTCAATAATTCATCACCATCGTTCAAATGTGTCATATTTATGATATTTTATTGCTCTAATCCACAGTGAAAATCAGGAAAAAAACAAATCCCGACTCTGACCTGACATTGATTACAGTCACAAAACGTTGAGCTGGCTCGCCTAGCGACCTGGTTCACTCTGAACCAGCCGGGCATAGACACCAACATCTGCGGCTTCTTCAACCTGGAACAGTTAAACGACACCGTGGACGTGCTCGAGCACGGGCTCACGGATCATGAGAGAAGAGTCTTGGAAGAGCTACAGTTAAGGTGATTGACGTCATAACATTGTCTTATGTAGTGTTTTAACATACAAACATTTACGTGTAATTCTCCAAACAAAATATATAAAACCCAATTCATAGAATGGAGTTTAACTTTTTGATAACATAACAAGTAACTTTCAGAATATAAAAAATATGCTTTCAGCTGTTAAATTTTTTTGATTGGAATTCAATTAATTTAAATTTAATCATTAAATTATCAAGTTTTAACATTAATATCATGTTTGAGTGTAACCTCGTCTGCTCGTCAGGTACTTTGATAAGGTCACTCTGCACTGGGATCATGTTGAGTTACCTATTTATAAATCTAAAATGGAGAAACTGAAGATGCAATAAAAGGGATTCTAATAACAACTACAAACAAAACTTCAATCTTTTATTATTACACATATTATTATTAACATAAAAAAAATGTTTAAGAATGGAAAAAATTTAATATAATATTTTCTAATTGATTGCACTCAATTTGTAGTGAAAAGATTATTTGTTATAAAGAAATCTAGTCTTTGCATGTAGACACTGGGTGATATTGAAAACATTTGCCTCGTCTTAACATGAAATTAATTGGAACATAATAAAAAAGTCTTCAAAGTGAACACCACATCTTTCAGACGATTATAAAGTTGTAGCAACAAAGGAAGTATTCTTCAGAATCCTTAACATCTATTGCACCTTAGTAATTAATCTTGAATAACTTGTTTGTCATATAAATATATATATTCTGAATAAAATTTTCTGTTATAAATGAAGAAACAGAAGTCAATTGATAGCCATATAGATACTTGGGGCACTTCTAATACAGTAAAGAAGCCTTAATTAATCCATTACAATGTGTATTCATGGCAATGATCAATTATCACAATAAACAATGGTCACCACTAGACCACATTATTCCAATTGTAATAAAATTTTCTTTTCTCATGGTATACAATGAATTATTTGCTTCCTCTATCATTTCATAACTTTCAACGTCACCCTGCTGTGCACGTCGACTGTCAATTGTACAAATTTGTCCAAGCACCTCTAGTAAAACCACTAGACTATAATGAAATACATATGAGGGAATTCATACTTATACGAAAAATACAGTATCAATATATACCTGGAATTTGTAGACTAAGGTTAATAGCACAGGAGATGGATTACATGTAAAGTAGAACTATGTATATATAATAAGTCCTCCATCAAGTCTATTATAATTTATTTTGATAATTAACATACCTATGTAAGTCTCAATTTGTACATTTCAATGCTGTATGGACGAGTTTATGGGTGTGTAAGTAAATATATCCTGGAATTCATTACATAACATTAATACAAGCTTATCACATAGTAACATATGTATGGACAATAGACAGACAATGAGTCACAGAGTTTTATGATAAATTTCAATAAATATGCAATTTCTGTAAACATAAGTTGTACACTACAGTATCATATATTAAAATCAACAATTCAGTTACAATAAATAAACAGTAATTTGTTGCTAAATAAGTGTTATGTTATAATGTTAAAAATTAATAAGTAATGAGATTCTAATAACTACAATTAAGATTACCTATGAAAAAGAATGTGCAATATAGAATTATAATCCACATACAAAACACATTGATACTAAACAAATGCATGCTTACAATTCCTTTAACTAATGTTACAGTTAAGGAAATACATACATTTAGACGGAGGTGAAACACAATAATATATGACAAATACACAACTATATAATATACAACCTGCACCTCGGTGGACACAAAAATAATATGGAAGAGAAAAACAAGACAGAGCAACTGAAAATAAATGTTAGATTTGTGTAAGTTTAAACTTGTAACATAATATCATTGTTAGACAGTATTATTCATAATATTACACTTTTTAGTCTTCCGTTTACATTAATGTTTATAATCATATTAAATAAATATATATATATTTTTATTTTAACTACATATTATGTATGTATGGTGTAAAAATAATATTTTATCTCCTTGACTATTAAATTGGTTTATATTATTCTCAGTATTTTCAGGTTTAATATAATTAAAGCAAACCACAATAATATTTATATAATAAACAAAAGTAAATCTGTTCATGGATTAAAAACAGTAAAATTACAGCTCAAGTGTCACTATGACTACCTACTTAATACGAAACACCTTCAGAGAAACCGAATCGAGAAAATTATGTTTTATAAATAACAATCAAAGCTTAAATTTTTCCACTTTCTATTTAGTTGAACGACAAATCAGTAAATAAAATTTGTACAACTATTCAATATTATATAGCATCGTGCAATACACAGTTTGGTTTCTTCATACACAAATAACAGATGTCAATATGTCAAATAAATAATAATAATTAATCAACTAATATCATAATAATATATGTATTAAGAATCAGATTTCACGATCCATTTGATATTGTAATATTTATAAGTCGCTGTAACTTTAAACGAGGGAACTAAACGTACGTAAATAACTAAAATGCAATCTTTGTTTTGTGTTAGGTATAAAGGTTTGTTTAACTTAAACTCATAACCGTAAGACTAGAAAATAAAAAGCTGACTTGTCTTTAACTGAACTGTCGCGTCGCAACTCGCATCACCCATTGGAATTTGGAAACGATCTGTCAGTTAGTTAGCCAGAAAACAAGTCGCCGTTCTGTCACTAATACTAGTTAAATCTTTGAATATAAATATTTGAGTTTTCATAGTGAAGTTTTAAGTATTTGTTTCATTCTCTTAAAACTATTCGAGACCGAAAAATTAACATTTATCAGGGACTGTGCTGTCAGCGCCATATTTATTTTGATGACTACTAGCGCCGCAGTGTCAACAAACTGTACCAAGTTTGTATCCTAATATCATTCATTTTATTCTAGCTTGTATTTTCTTCCCCGCCTCACAACCTTACAATCTCGACCTAACTAACTCTGTTCGCTTAATGAGACGGCATATTGTATAACCTATCTAACCCTATCTACGATCACACTTTATATCTAAACTAGTGTAGGTCATTTTTTCATCACATGTTCTTTTTGAACAACAGCACAATTACTTTATATATATATGGAGAGGGGCGGACAGTCGGGTGTATATTTAAAGTTATTATAATAAGTTAACGAAGTCAGTCGATTCGATATCAATTATTGTCTCAAATTAAATGTCCTCTAAATGTTCGTCACTGACTTACTTATATGATTTTGTCGCGGATTGATAACTGGAATTAGCACTCGCTTCCTAGGCACTGTTGATGAATAAAAATATATAAATTACATAATATGAGACGGTAAAAAATAATTAAGGATGCAACTGTGCCCAACATTAACATAATACATATTACCTCTGAATATAATGTGACTAGAAGGCAAACGGTAGATGAGTCTGATTCAGAAATCAGTGAGGGCTTGGAAGGTCTTCCTGTTGCTGGTTATGAATGATTTGATCCCGGAGTCTGCACTGATCTCCGCCATGCCCATGTACGCGGTCTCTCTGAGTAAGCTGGCGAGGTTGTGGTACCGTCCTGTATTCTTCAGCTTGTCGAGGTCCACCCTGACGGTGGGTTTCTTATGTTTAACGGTCTTGGTGTGCCAGACCAATATCTTTGTGCAGTTTTCAGCGAGGGGCTGTATGTCCGCCAGCTCCACGGCCAGACTGCGGAGGAAGCCGTCCTCCTCGTGGCCGGCCACGAACGGCATAGTGGCTCCTTGGCGCAGCATCGCCATGTTGACAGCGAACCCCGCCATGTCCACGGGGAACGACCGAGCCCCCGGCCAGGAGTCATAGAAGCCCACCACCTACATCATTATCAATTAATCTATGTATAAGGGTTATTGTACTTCAGTTTAACTTATTTAATTTTAATTACAATGGCAGAGTAAAGGACGTTTAATTCTATCAAAGATATTTGAAAACATCTTGTAACTATTCAATAGTAAAGTTAAATTGAAAATTGAGTTATATATGTATTTTTTTTCAAACAGATGAAAAGTACCAATAAACCGATGTTCCGGTAACGGTCAGAGTTCGTGTGTATCTTCGGGCTGACCCTCGTTTGACATTGATAAGTTGACATTTTTACTATATCTCTTCAAAGTTTTTGTCCATCTATCGCATATCGCATTACAACGGGCGTCTAGCTGCGGTATCGGAGTTCGCCTCAGCTGACATTAACCAAACGTGAACGGTTTATGTTTTCAATCATATAATTTATAGCCATTTAGTAAGTCTCACAAAAATACAAATTACTTGTTTTCTGATCAATAATATGTTCATCCAAGCCATAACTCATAAGTGATCTATACTTAGGAATCGACTATGTCTTTCTTATGACAGTCGTATTTGTACAACAACAAGTTTTTTGTTTATCGATGAACATCCGTAGCTAGTACCAGTCTACCAGATACATACACACAAAAATTTCTAAATAGCAATTAATTATTGTACGCAAAGAATGTTTCAGTTCATACATGAAGACCAAGCCTTACTTGAAATAATTTAAGTATCATAATGCAAACCAAATCAACAATCATGATTCTTATATCTTATTTATCACGTAACAGTGACATGTGTCGTCGAGGGAATATCTTCCATCATGATAACAGGCAGAGAGCTCATGATAATCTGTTGTTATGGATATATGAAGTCAGTTAATGTGACAGCTTGTGATATGAATGACATTTAACAAAGATAATGGTGTCTATCATGAGAAATGCAACACTAACTTTGTGCATTCAACTAATCAATACTAATATACAGAGGTATAGACATTAAAGTTGGAGCGAACTTATTATAATACACGTTGAAGATGCATGAGTTTCAAAGATATTGTAATGTTGTCGAGAGTTCACAACTCATAAAGTAACCATTTAAAACCTTTTAATATGTTACGAGTGTCATAAAACACTGCATGTTTGAAACAAACACTTGTTTCTGAACATATGAACATTACATAAAATTAAAAAAAAACTTTAATATATTCCAGTGTTATAAGAAAGTCAAAATGCTAATTAATAATTTTTGTATGAAAACGCTCAGTCTTTTGACTAGAACAAAGTAGTGAATTGTTGTATTCAAAACATATTACATGACTCACCTTTCCGTCTTTGACGACGGGGGAGGAAACGCCGTAGTCGCCTATCAGTCCCACTGGGAACATGGACACCTTCTCCGTGTTCCTGATCTCGTCGAACAGCCGCAGGTCCACCGTGTTATCATCGTCTCCGAAGTACAACACCCCTTCAGACACGTTCTCGTGGAGCCAATCGAGGGCAGCCCGCCGGTTGGCCACTCCGCGGGGGAAGTTGCTGCTCTTGTAGATGAAAGGTTTTGGACTAGATATGTGAGTGAACGGCAGTCTGGTGCGCCTGGAATAGTTTACAATATGTTATATTAATAAAGAATAAATATGAACTTGGACTAGTAACGGTTATGTAACAAGGAAATAAAACATGAAAATATATAACGGAACTTTGTTATTACAAAACATGTTTGTAGAGAACTTTTCAAGGAATATCTTTCATATTTAATAGACAACCATAAGATATAGAATGGTTTGATTCTTATAGAAATATTAAAAAAGAAATAATTCGCATGGATCATAAAATAAAACTTTGCAGCCACTTCTTATAGTGAAAATATATATGTAGTACACATTTACATTCCATCCATCATTTCAGATGTAATTGTTGAATAATTTGAGTACACTTTTGCAAGCAAAATGTTTTTTGTTTATATTATACAAGGACAATGTTTTTTGTTGATCACACATACTTAAGGATATTTTCCACCAGTTCTGAGCAAACTGGCTGATCATCAGCTACAATCCAATGTAGACGAGGGACGTGCATGAGTGTGTGAGCGAGACGGGTCAACTCGGGCACTTGTTCGGGCCGGGGGTAGGTGGGCGTGACGTAGTAGATCATGCGGCCGCTTTGAGACAGGTGCGAGCGCTCGTCCGACAACTTCACCGAGCACAGCTTGTTTCTAACAGCCACGGGAATGCTGCGAGGATCATTGGCATGTAAACTGGAAGTTGTCAAAGCATGGGTTCAACACATTATATTCTAAGATTTAAAATTATATCATACAATGATTCCACCCAAATAATTTTCTTTTATAACTCTGCAACACTTTCTGTAAAAAAAGTTTTGTAGTAAATGTCACTGATTAACAAAACCTGGTCGTACTATGGTTCTTCAGGTTAATACATTAATGAGAGAACATTTTGTGAAATAAATTTAACAAGACAAATTGCATTTGTTTCGATGAAAACTGTGACTGACTTGGACAGATCCAACTTTCACTCTACCTATTATTGGGGCAATAATATTTAATGTTTCCTTAAGATATTCATCAACATTATGAACTTTTATTCTTCTCTTATAAAAACTTGAATTATATATATACTTGAATTATATATGATATGAATCCCTTGAAAGACTCTCTCATTACCATTGTCATATACTTCATAGATATCTCTTATAACAATATATTTTTTATGTATGTATCTAATACAATTAAAGGTTCTAAGGCACGGATCAGGATAGACTTGAGTGTTTGTAATCGGCTTTGTATTTTATTTGAAAAGAACAATTACATGGTCAAGAGTTGAGATACAATTATCATACTACTAAAATGTATGCCAGGTAACATAATATATAACAAGGAGTAATACTCCATTAGAATATTTCATTTAGCCTGAATATGTATCAGAAAAGGACAAAAAAATAACGAAAACTCATCTTCACTAAATTAAATATTCCACAGTTCGCTTCTATAATAACGCACTAACCAGAAAAATAAATAAAAGGGACTCAATTAAAACAAAAACACTAGTTACTGAAAATAAATTCATGATACAGTAAAATAATAATAAGAGTAATACAAAAAATGCGTTATAAAAGGACCTAGTAATATTTTATAGTTTCATTACGTTTATAATTACATGTAATAATGAGGCATCTCATATTTTCAAGCAATAATTCTATGAAGTCATTTTAAGTAGTAAAAATAAATTACGTTACCTTAATATCCCCACATTTCCCCAAGAAAATAATAACCACAATACGGTAAGGAAGACGACCATCGCGAAAATATTCTTAAACAGCTTAAAATGTTTCATATTGTTTTAAATACATTTTCACTCAAACCGTTCACAGCAACCCCACTTGACGTATGTCAATCAGTCGAATGTCTACCGGTCCAAAACCGAATGGAATCACGTGTCAAAAAACCTAAATCTATCTAAACATTTCCATACAGATAATAAAATAAACCATCAAGCAGAATAAAAAATGGTCTCAGAATAACCGTAAATAAAATAATTACTCTTAATTTATTATATTAGATACACTTTAAAAAAGATATATAAATTGACCTATGTATCTTTCAGTCCCAAATCTGATTGGAAACTATTGTAAAACACATTTTAATAGGATTTTCTAAATACCGTGAACAAAATAAACGATTATATGTGATGACCTATTTTCACTCCCTAATACGTAGATTTATTTAAATATCAATAAGATTCAAAGACTTTTAACTTTTTCTATTAGCAATTCTATAAATTTGTAACGAATTGAAGGAAAATTAAAAAGATAGTTCTTTCATTTCGGCTTTGCTATTAAATTGTCAACAACTTAGAATCAATTAGATTTATTATATTGTTTAAAAAAAAACAACTAAAATTAATTATGGTTTAATACATAAAATAGGGCCTTATTATTTGACATGAATAATTGTAAAATATTTTTTATTTCTTATTATTTATTTATTAAAACTTTTCTTTTTATTCGATGCCATTCAGATATTATCAGTAATGAAGCAAAAATATTTTATAAGAGTATAACACTTTTAAACATATATGTACCGGTAACATAGGTACTTCCGAGACGAATGGTACCATTATTTTTAGTTTTAAGAATATTTAGCTATTACTTATGAAATATGTTAAGATTCTTTTATTTTATGATTTTATGCTTAGTAAATGAAAATAAATAATGTTCAACTTATAATATATTACTTAAAAGAAAGTAAGGAAAAATCAATACTTGTGAGACATGCGTATTGCAGTCCAGTGATATTCGGTAAAACGGTATCATCAACCATATTGGTTATATGTTAAATTAAATATCTTACATTTAACATCGCCAAAAGGTTAATATCGAAATATTTATAGATTAACTTCTAATCTCTGCATTAATTTGTTTCTATTTATATTATGTTGGCCGTATTGAATCGATTGTCAACAACTTCAGAGTGGAGGTGCGATAGTGATTGCGCGTAGTGTTATTGTTTTGTGGAAAAAATTGTGAAACCTAACTAAATTCTATTTAATTTCTTTAATATTTATTTACGGTTCTATTTCTTGTTCTTATATATTTGTTTTCTATGTGGAATATGTCATTCATCACTGCGGTAAGTAACTAAATTATGCTACATTAATATCAGCACAGGGCGGTACTATCGTGTGAAAATTGATAGCATTTCTCTTTTAAATTAGCCTTTCATAACTGAAATTCATCATTATCCTTTCAATGGTGTTATAATAAAAGAATGTTTAGTAATTTTAAGCGATGTATTCTTTTCGTTGAGTATTTCAATGGTGTCGGATATGCATCCTCCATATTTTACTGCTACGTGCATGGTACCAACTACAAAATATTAGTATCTATATCAAATACTTTTTTGATAAAATTCGTTTATTATGTTTAGGTATGAAAAAAAAGCGACTTAAGGCGATTTTGGATGATTTTGATATTATATTTGTTATAGTCGTAAGACAAATGTGTCGCGCATAGACACGTCCATGTTAGCTGAGATTCACATTCAGTAGGTACATACAAGGGTCTTTGTAAAGTACAAGGATTCATTAATAAATTATTAATTGTTAAACTCTTGATGATCGCACTTATGTAACTAATTATATATTGAACACAATTCCTTTCTTTTGTTCTAAAATCATGATTTTTTTTTTGGTAAAATTGATGACTAGCTACCTTAAAATTGTATGAAAAAAATTTTATGTATAAAGAGTAGTTTATAATATTTTTTTAATTATAACTTATCCTTCATTGTCTTAATAATGATCCTATAAGAACAGAAACAAAGATAATATTTAAATGGGGCACATTCTTTTTACTAAATTATCTTAAACTGCAGTGTAATTTTACAATAAAACCCCATATTTTATTTATTTTTTTGAAAATGAAGAAATTTGTTACACAAAAATTTAATATCTGAGTCATTAATTAGAATTATGTAATATATAAGTCATTTAAATTATGACAATCAAGAAAAAGTGAAGGAAACTCAAGATCAGTATTTGGGTCAAGAACTGTCTAGGGGGTAAAAATGTTACATATCCAGATGATTGATTGTTTGGAATGTAAAGGTAAATTAAATTCCAAATTGAATTGCTGTTCCAAAAACTCAGAGTACTGATTTGATTGACTAGGTACTTTGCAATGAGACACTTTCCCTTCATTTCATAAATCACAGTCTCCTGGTGACACAAAGGACTGTTACCTTGGTTTAGTGTATATTATATTATACATATATACATTATACAAGGTTCATACAAAATTTGAACTGTTCATAGTATTATATATACTTCACCTATACATCCTATCTCTCATCACTGATATGAATTTGATGATAGGACTGTATATGTTTCAATCATAATACCTGACACACATGTAAAATGTGAGATGATTGTCATCTGGAGTTTTCATCGAAGGGCTACCAATCTACTATACAGGCACTTTTAAAAACCACTTAAGGCTTATATGCACAATTTACATTTGTCTCAGGGGATGGTGACTACTTATTGGCTACCACTTCAAAAATTTATTTGCCTCCTGGTGCGGCAATATAAGAAAATGTAAAATGTGTACTTCTTTACTTTATTACAAAATCACAAATATGATAATTTCTCCAGCAAAATATACATCATTACCAAAACATCTTGGTTCCTACCTAGTAATAATACTGGCTCAGACAGTCTTCTCTATTTGTCCCTGCAAATGTTGAGCAACTGTTCCTGCCTTGTCTGTACCTAGGTTCGGAGGCTTCATAGCCTGTGTTAATATAAAGCAGTTGTTTCCATGGTGCTAAACAATGTTTTTATTTAGCATGACTGGGAAGAGGGATATGAAAGGGTGGAAAAAGTAAAATGCTAGGAATGGGTAGGAAAAGGTTAACCGGCGCTCTCACTTATTGGATGAAACACAGCCATTTTAACTACTTCATGATGATCTTCTGTGAGAGGGTGGTACTTCCCTGAGCGAACTAGACCATGTTTGAGCTGAATTAACTTGACTGCAGCTAGGCTAAGTACCTTTAACTATGTTCAAAGAAACATTTTTCCTCTCTTTCCATATTTTTTTTGTGTCCACTCTTATTGGTCGAAATGAGATTGTCTCTGTGTAAAGTTTTGAAGCTATCTAATAATTAATTAAATTAAAATTTTTTTAGTCATAACATAACTCATAGTAATACTATTTCTTGATCTGTGCAGTTTGTAAATACTTTAAGAATAATAAATAATTATCTCATAATCCAGTTACAATATTTTTTCACAATGATCAATCGGAGACAATTATACTGATCAAGGAATTACACTTGAGATGTGAAGCCTATATATTATTTTATATAAGAAGACCTTTTAACATCTAGGAAAGACTTTCTCATTTGTCAATTATATTTTTTTATACTTTTGAGTATTTTGTTAAGTAACAAATGATATGGTCTTGAGAGCAAGTCCTTGGTTCCTTCTGTTCTTAAATTTTATACATAACCGCAGGTTTCATTCTACATTGTCTTTAACAATCAATGAAAAGAGACAACAATTTACCGAAATTAATTTGAATGTTTTTCATAGTAAAACTTCAAATTTAATAAAACCAGACTTTAATTATTACAAACCTTAGACATTTATATATTTAGGAAAATATTTTTTTATACATAATATCTCATGGTCTCTTTTGATCTGGACTGCATTTGGAGATAATTTTTAGTCTTCTGTGTACTCGAGCAAACAGTTCTTGGATAATTTTTGTGGTGTAGCTGCACCTAGTCTCTGCACTTTACTGAAGTTGAAAGCTTTTAGAAATTCAAAGGCTTTTAGAGTATATTTTTAGTAACTGACATGTATACATTTCAGAACATTCTGGATGTGCCATCATCATACAGAAAAAATTAGAATAACTAGAAAAACATTAATAAATCATTAATAGTATTTAGCGTGTGGTTTATTAAAACTGTTCGTCAGCGTAATATAATATAATGTGTTCATGCAGTTTTCTTTGGAATTCATAACATAACACTGATTTCATCAAAGTGACATTACTTATCATATCAATACAAAAGTTTTTGGTTGTTCAGATTTGGTGATCAGTACAGCTGCAACGTAGTAGTAGCTGAAATATATTTTGTAAGAAGACGTGGTGCGAGTTAAAACTTAAATAGATAAATTAATTTATGTTTCGAAAATAACTTTCATAATTTTGAGTGAATTTATAAATTTTAGACCAAATATTATAATTATTTATACTCGTTTCTTAATATAGGCTTCCTTTTAAATGAGACGCCACCTTACTAGGTACAGTTATATAAATACAACACCCTGTCTGTCATATATAATAAATAACCGATATTTGCTTAATGAATATACAGTGTCTACGTATTGTGCATATTAAAACATAGTTATTGTTATCTTACAATTATTCTTGTCTCCTTGTTTCGGCTAATCTCTGAAACGGCTTGACCTGATTTATATAAGTTAGAAAAGGACCTTTACCTAACAGAAGTTGAACGAGCAGCTATTCTATACTGTAGCTCGTATAGAATTTTATTGTTTACAATCTATTGGAACGAAATCTACGTACTTATAAAATTTAAATCAACATCTACTAATCTACTATCCATGGAAACGAAATTGGACCAGAATTCGATCCACTACACAATATTATTGACTGCGGGTCAAAAAACATTTTGGTAATAGAATTTTGTTAAGGTGAAATAAATTTATAAAATATTAGGCCAACGGTTTAATTTAAATATAAATGTTAAAAATTGACAGTAATCTATTGACAAATAAGTCGAACGTTCTCGCCATTACAGGACCTACAGGACAGATGCTGTATCTAAAAAAACATTGAGTTAATAAACTGAATTTGTTCATGGAATGAGACGAGATATGCATTCTATCAATAAAGTCAGTTCTCAATACTATTCAAGTGATAGATAGCCCGTCGTACAAAATGCAGGTGCACAGAATTACTTTATTAAAAAACGTCTTTCTAGAATCTACATAATCAATCATATGAAATTCTTTTGTAACCTAAAAGAGCAATTATATTATATACAATTATAATATATTTATATATATACATGGGAAGATTTACCATTAAATAAAGAGGACTACAGTTTGTATATGGTTAATTTGTTGTATGATAAAGGATCACAACCGAATTATATTGTTGAGTTTTTTGATTCGTCAAGCAGTTATTGAACAGATCCCTTAGTCTTTGTTCCGCGGATCGTCATCGAAGCGTCGTCCTTAGTTTATACGCAAATCATCGCAAATGATTTAAAACTGTAAACTCTACGTATATAGTTTGCCTATGCTGTATTGTGGTAATTTTACTGTTAATGTATGTAAGTATTACGAAGGAGTGCAATTGACGTAAGACGCTCTCAGCTCCTTGTACTATGTATAATGTATACAACCCAACAAACGGAGAATCTGATATGTGCATAACTTTTGTTATATTTGAACATGAATACATCAGACGAGAAGTAAGATGACCTAAGTTGTATCGTGTTGTTGTGTTAAATGTTTTTGTAAATCGACTGTGAAAGAGAACATTTCATCTCACTTGTGTGACACTACGTTTTTCGTGAAAAACACAAAATAAGTCTCACATTACTTAAGGTGGACGTTGCACTATGGGAAAATTGCGTATGTTTCGTCTCAAAACTCCATATCACACTTATTTCAAAACTAAATGATATGTAGTTTTGCACACATATACGTGAAAGTATAAGGTTTAATAGAAAAAATAATAATTTTGATAATTATGTTTAAAAATTTATTAAAAAAATAATAATCAATATAAATATATTTAAATATGTTTTGTCACCGTGTCAGAAAAAGCGCAATTAATTTTTTCTCCTTGTGTAAACTAATGTATAAAGATCGTGATATCTCGACAGCGGCAAACAGTGGTAAAGGTTTTAGGTCTCGTTGATAAAAAGTAACCCGAAAATTATACCTCATATAAAGAAAGCTCATTTATAAGACTAAATTAATTAATTCGTTTTACTCCATAACAACGACTTTCACGTGAAACGGTTTTGAGACGGCCTTGTATGGGGCATTCCCATAGTGCGTCGTCTAGATGTCTGTTACGGTCTTGTTAAGCGATCGGTTGTGTGGAAGTCGTTTTAAAATAATATTGTTATGTTATAATAATGAATCCATAATGAATGTTCGACATCAATAGTAATGATACATTCTTAAGGAGTTATCGCGTTCAATGTGCGGTACTATATATGTTGCATCACGGTTTTGCATGATATTGATCTATACGAATATAGGAAGGTATGCAACCCTCCGACGTTACAGGGAAGGAGTAATTGCACGTTTCTGTGACGCTTTGAAAAGTATTAAATGACTATCGATCCCCGCCGCTGAAAGTTTTAAGGCCGTTGCAGCTACATATTACGCACGTGCTAGTGTTCCTTGTTATAATATAATGTGGGAACTGGACAGGTCGTACCCTCGTCGTCGCATCCTTTGTAACGTATTATTGATACCCGCCAAGCTAAACAGAAAACTCGACATAACCGTAGCTCATGAGACATAATTCATGTACCCATACCTTAAAAAATGATCTAAAGAGGTAATTAAGAAAGGTTTTAGTGGTGGCTATCAGATGGACAAATGACACTAATACATACATACATTAATTCTTAATGTTACCTGCTAAATATTTGTCTACGTTGTGATTCTCTGTCGCTCTTTATTTTTGGAGTACAATTAATGTACAAAGGAAAGTGAAGCGTTTTAATTTTAATGTTTTTTTCATTTCAAATTATTTTTTTTGGAAATGTATTAGACTTTATTTCGAAGAAGTATCTAACAGTGACGTGTTTGAGATAATAAGTGTGTTCTTGAAAAAGCTTTTGATCATTTACCTCCTCCTTAAAAGGTTAGGGACATTATATTTTTGATAAAACACCATGTTGTAAGTGAATTTTAAAGATTTCTAATATTTTATCTATTATTCACGTGAAGAATAGAATTTCTCTGATATGAAGATTAATAAGAAAAATAACATGACATCCTTTAATCGTTTAAGTAGTATTGTAGTTTCATACTAATGTGAACATTTCTTTAACAAGCTCTTCCCCCTCTAATGTAACAGGTTCGTACCACGTTTGTTAATTCAATTGAAGGACAGACATTTTACATTGTCCCATCGCATACTTACTTTCTCACTCATTAAGCTCCCTCCGAGACGTTCGATACTCGTCGATTCCTTTTCTTTGTATATAAGTGTTTTGTAACATATAAACACACACGTTTTATTTCACTACCTTTCTCTGAACACTTTTAAAACAACATTCGTCTGTATGTTATTCGATTCTCTAAAGTTTTTCCTTTCAAATTTTATTCCATAACAAACTACAAAAAAACCTATCTGTAATATTTTTCAGAATAAATAACGTATATAAAATTTTAATTACTTAATGTTATATGAGACTTGGAAGCAAAACATATATTGTTTTATCCGCTCGGTCTATTTTTAAGGAGTTTCACATGTTAAAAGCTTTTAACTAAAATCGGATACATGATATTCAATGAGACTTATTGAAAACTGGAAAAAATATGTAAATTTAATTTTGTTTTATAAATGTTTTTATTTGCTTGAAAATATTTACCGCGTTTTTGATTTTGCAAAAGTTACTTAAGCCTTAATATCAACAACCACATTGCATTTACAGATACACACATTCGCACTTATGTATGTACGTTAAAAAAGATGAACTTGTGTTTCTCGCTATATTAAAGTGTATACTAGTACATATTAACTATTAAAATGAAATAGCAGCTAATGTGGTGACGGCGATTATGAATGTCACTTAAAGCAAACAGACAGCATTTAAAGTTATCTAAGTCAGGCAGCTCGAAGCAGAGGCTGTTCTAAGAGTTAAGTCCGAGGAAGCGCCTCATTGTAGTCTGAACACTGTTTGTTCTCATCTGTATTAAAAAAGTAAAAATTTATTCGTCCTTGATGTGATAAAGGGTGTGGTCAGAGAAGTCTCGAGTTCTGTTAGAGGTCCATATGTATTAAAAATTGATGATTGAATTTCCCCATATTATTAACGGTTTGCCTTTTTGTTGACGTCGCCTACGGTTGTTAATGATTATATTTAAAAATTAATAAATATATGAGTTACTGTTCTGATACGTTATCCTTTAGCACGCGGCGACTTCTTTGTTCGTAAGAGCTTATATAAAGTGCACTTTAGAACGTTATGGAAGTAAGGCAGTAAGCATCAACTAGGTAACAAAGAAACCAGGTCGGTTAAAGTCGTTATGGACAACTACACGAAAATGTTACATTTATGTCCTTGTTAGTCCCAAGGATTAAAGATGATTAAGTAACACATTGAAAATAACTGACGACAATACATAACAATACAGATTTGGGTTATAATATGTTGTATTCAAACAACGAAGTCTCTGGCAATTCATCGAATATTGAAAGTAGGGGTTGATAATTAATAATTTAATCAGGTCTAGTTTCGTATAACATGTACTTGAGAGTCATTCCCAACGCTGTTCAGCGGTCAGTCGATGGTGAATACGGTCCGTAATTATACGGTCTGATTGTCTGTTAATTAAATCGACCATTGTCGATCTAATAATTTTATAACCTTATTGTTCTCTTATGTTTTTTGTGTATTATGTAGACTGTAGTTATGTCATTAGCAGTGAGTGTTTAAGATTCCTCGATCTGTGTCAACATTAGTTCATGGCATATCTCGTATCTCGTTCCGGAACAAAGTCGCAATGAAACAATATTGATTAAGTATTATAGAAGAATGTCAAGAATTTATGAAATATTGATTCAATATTCATATTATACATACATATAAATGATGAAATGAACTGTATAATAGGTTGCTTTGGAGTATTGTAATATGAAGGAATGACGATTTTGTAATGTTATTATGATTAACATTTCTTTACATATTATAACGATCTCTTCATGTCTAGAACTAGTTAGCAAACTAATATATAATTTGACATACTCGTTTCAATGCTAAAATGTAGTCCGCACGATAATTTACCGATTCTATGCGAAACAAAATCAATTACTTATAAAACAAAAAAAACATAATTATATTATAAGTTTTTTTTTATTATACTCTGCATTGTTATTTATATGCAGTACCAGAATGAATTTACAAACAGAATCCCTCTCGTGTTGGTGAGTTGAGGAAGTAACAATTCCTGAGCCAGCTTTCATACAAACTGTATCTCTGATAACACACCAATTACTGACTATTGACTCCTATACCTAACTGTTATGAAGGAGGTTTGTTAACAATGCGCACAGGACTCACTCGCTTACGTTGCACCATCTTTTGGAACTCGAAATATGATATTTTTCCAATGTTTTACTGAAACGCGGCATACAACATAAAAGATAATCCGAGTGTAATGAGACCAACGACAAAGCGAAGAGCTATCAGAGAGCACTGAGGGCTGAGGACGAGTTTTAAGTAACGAGAACCTCCGACGGTATCTTTGACGATAAGGATTTTTAATTGTTCTATTTGTTATAGCAGAGGTGAAATTTTAACTAACTCTACAGAAATTGTAAACGTATCAAAACCCGTCCGCCTAGATAACTAACTAGCTTCACTGTGTAGGGTCACATTTTAAATGAACGCTAATGTTAATTGGTGTTTCATAAAAATATATTACTTATGGTGATAATATTTATATGATCACAAACTAATCGGCTTTCTCAACGATTTTGAATAAAACTATTGCTACAAAAACATATGACATGATCTACTAAAGTAATGTCGGGTAGATTTGAAAAAACATTGAGAAGAACCTTTGGTGTCATGTATTCATGAAAACAATGATTACTGCCATTGACGAATCAAATTGGACGTTGAGATGAAATTGAAATTAGGTCACTTATTTTTTATTATAAATTCATTATTATAAACATAATTAATTATTAAAGTGATTACACTCAGTTTTAATATTTAGTAACGTTTATTGTATTAAACATATTACAGAATTTAAATTAATATCAAAAATGAAAGATTGTTTGTATCTTTGATATGGTTAATGAAATTGTACAAATACTTAAAAAAAATAGAAGATTAACTTGTCGGCTTATGGGCATTATCCAATTTTAATGTTTTTCAATGACAAGTTTTAAACGACTGTGGGTGATAATCATATGCCTGTTGATTTTTCTCATGTACAAGGTTAACTTTATTTGACAATGGCCGTCAAGATGTCACGTCATGTCATGATGATGTTGATGAGACTATGTTGCATGCACACGGAGTCGTTCCCAGGCCGGGGCCGGCCGTGGCCGCCGGTAGCCGCCCAGCCTGCGAGTAAATATACCATCCAGCCATTGACATCCATGCGCAATGCAACTAATCAATATTGCTTCTTTATTCTCGGTGCTGCTGCTATTATATCCAACGCCCATCTTTTGTGCCGGTGACACACTGTGCTATGTTTATGTTCTAAACAATATCATCTACATATATATACACATATAACGTATCATTATATATGTAATAAAGACATACAAACAAACTGACAAAGATGTGACTCGACTTGATCTTGTAGGACACACTATATAGTTTTGTAAGAAGTCACTAGTTTCGGTCGATTCGGCCCCGGTAATTCCTTAACCGGAATAGTAATTATACAGGACGAAGGTAAAGAAGATGCGACTGCAAGGTCTGACTGACATGAAAGGGGAGGGGGGTAGATGGATCAAAAAAATGCATAATTCTTTCGGTCGTGCGCCCTAAGGGCTAGTAGTTGGGTAGCCGGCGGAGGGTAGACTCACCCCACGCCGCCTTACGCCGCCCAACACCGTCCCAAGCCGCCCGGGCCTCCCCGGCCGCCCAGACCGCCCCGCGGCGTCCCCCGCCGCTAGCCCTCTCCCGGCTCACAGCCTCCGAGAGCAGGTTCAGTCGGGCCTGATCTGGCATCTATCACAGACCACGCTCAGCCTGATTCAGTCGGCAACAAGTCGCGGTACCATCAACTCGCTCTCTTCCGAGGTACATACTTAGAGAGATAGGGAGGAACGCGCTCATATTCCTATAAACATGTTAGATTTTAACGGGAAAATATATAAATTAAAGACGATTAAATAATACTTGGTGGATTTTAAAAGAGTGATAGATTTATTTCCAAATCGTATTTCTCTTTTTACTTCATTATTGGAGATGCTTTCAATTTGAAATCATTTGTACCGCGAACCGCGTCGTCCTTTTTTTTTGTTTTGTTTTAACTTTTTAAATTGCAGTTGCTTTTTATATTTTTTACGTAATTTCTAAGTCATTAAATGATGTAGGCCGGGTGTCAGAGTTAGTTAATATTACGATCTCGGGGGTCTATGACTACAGTCGTATATATATTGCAGGTGTTTTTGATCGGTATCAGTTTGGAGCCGGTGCTGCCTGGTTGTGCGTACGCGCTTCATCTGTGAAGAGCTCACTAGCGGTTCTTTGCGTATTGGTACCAGCGAGGAGAAGGCGCCACGTGCGGGCCTGCGTTTCACCGGGGGCGGGCGCTCAGCGCCGCCCCACAACTATCCATGTAAGTGCAGAGCCCGCCAGCCTCCTTCGATCCCAGTCCTTTGTTCCGTCATATTTTTATCACATCCAGCTAGTATTTCAAAGCTCAGCTCCGCGATCTCTTCCCCTCCTACTTTTTCTATTGTTTTATGCGCTTTGCTCCACTTTTATTTTTTTCTTTCATATGTATGTACTTGCGAATGTTTTACTGTCTTACATGTTCGATGGTATTACTGACAATTAATTTGTGCCCCCAAATTAATTGTCGATAGTATTTTTAAGCTGTTGTGATGAATGACAACCTTGACTTTTAGGAAATAGACATATATTAGTCATAAAGATATAACATAAAATATAAAGAATATTGAAGAAAGGTTCTCGTTTATTTTATATTTAATAAGTCATAGTTATATAACACAAACAACTGTGCAAGTAGTAGAGCTAAGTTTTCAATGCTGTCTGCGATTTCCCGCGTTTTGCAAACGGAACTGGCGAATAAATCTCGCGCTTAGCGATCATTAGATGATATAATGTTGTATTATTTATTGAGTAAGAGTCATTAACAAACGTATTAAACTCGATATCTGTCCGTTTGGGTATTCATTGTATTGAGTATTGAGGGGCTTTGAATGTAATATAAGTTTGCACAAAAGTAATTCAATTAAAGATTATATAAAATAATTTTTAACCTCGTTAAAATATCATGAATCTCGTGGAATTCATTTTAATCCACGTCAATATTTCGTAGCACTTCATTTGTTTGTTGTAATTACAAACAATTAGGTATTTTGCCGGGTGCATCTATGACGTCGGCGGCCGAGGGCTTGGGAAAGGGGTTTCCAGGGGAGTGAAGATGGAGGGGGGAGGGAAGGGTGTGCGCGCGTTTGCGTTACGCGGACAGGGAGCGGAGGGGGGGGGGAGTTCTGGGCGGTAATGGTGGTCGTGAGTTGAAACTTGAGTGTATCTAGGGTGGCGCGGTGCTGGGTCTTTAGTTGCAGTTGTATAAATACTTTTTTTTTCAATAATATTCGCAACTTCTAGAGAGACGTATTCCTCCGTCGACTATGTTCGTTTCATTTACAATATACCCGCAATTAATGTAGTAGGATTGCTACGCGTTGCGAATATGACTGCGCTTTGTTTTGCGCTTCAAATTAATTGTTAGAACGCGGCTATATTAAAATGAATTCCTAGATGATTCGGTTAGTTCAGGAGGTGACTGTACACACCCCGTCCTTGTGATCCACGTGGAGTGTCACTAATGTGTCCGATTCTCCTGTGTAGATCCCCGCCAGATGGTTTATTGACAAACGGACTCAAGCATGACGTTGACCGGGAGCCGCTCATCATCGCTCCGGATTCGTTCGCATCAGAGTACTGCTTAGATGACTTCTCACCCGAGGACCTCTTCTTTCTGACCGAGTAAGTAGTCCAAATGTCTACTACTTACCACCTAATACCTAGATGTATGATGCGCCCGTCTGCTGGTACAATATTTTTCCAGTAACTGCAAATTCATCCGGGTAATATATTCTACGTACTTCTAACCGTATTGAAGTATTTTTTGAGATTCTTTTCAACGCTACGCATATTTTTTTTTTGTTCTGCTGTATTCATGCATTCTCTTCATGTTACACTCCCGCAGGCGTTATCTATTATTTTAAATGTTTTTTCATGACCACACAGGCACTGAGTCGCACTTTTGATTATACAGGCAAAAACTCGCGGTCACAAATACATATATACATACTAAACAGCCAAAACTCACCATGGAGGGAAACCACACACAAACAGCTTCACGTGCATGCGCACGCGCATTCGCTTCGTATTTCCACTCTAAGAAAGAGATAAAAAAAACAGTCAACCAAGGAAATACGCTGAGATACAGAATCCCAACACACAGGCACACACATACAATCTTAAAATTTAGACACTCATTTCTAATACATTTCTTAATAGTATTACTTGTCAGTCATTGTGTGACTAGTTGATATCTTGTTTGGTTGAATTACTAGTTGAAATGTACTGTTTTTTATAGTTGCTGATAATTTGTTTTGTGAGCATCCAAGTTCTGCTTATTGTTGGGATGACAATTTGTTTGTTTGGTGGTATGAAATTTGTTTGTATTTTTGTTTGGTTGCATGAAAGTGAGACTTGTTGATAATTTGATGGTTGAAATTTATCATTCGTTAATTATATGATTAGTTCCGGGATCTTGTGGCTTATTTGTAGTTTGTATGGTTAATTGATGTGTTTGGTTGTTTAATAGTGGGACTATTTCATGAATATATCTTTGGTTGATAATTTGTGCTGTTGTATGAATGTTGGACTGGTTGTTGATTATATAGGTGGTGGATAATTTATGTTCTTGTATGAATTTTGGACTGGTTGTTGATTGTATAGGTGATGGATAATTTGTGTTGTTGTATGAATGTTGGACTGGTTGTTGATTGTATAGGTGTTGGGTAATTTATGTTCTTATATAAATGTTGGACTGGTTGTTGATGTATGTATAGGTGATGGATAATTTGTGCTGTTGTATGAATGTTGGACTGGTTGTTGATTGTATAGGTGATGAATAATTTGTGCTGTTGTATGAATGTTGGACTGGTTGTTGATTGTATAGGTGATGGATAATTTGTGCTGTTGTATGAATGTTGGACTGGTTGTTGATTGTATAGGTGGTAGATAATTTATGTTCATGTATGAATGTTGGACTGGTTGTTGATTGTATAGGTGATGGATAATTTGTGTTGTTGTATGAATGTTGAACTGGTTGTTGATTGTATAGGTGGTGGATAATTTGTGCTGTTGTATAAAATTTGGAGTGGTTGTTAATTGTATAGGTGATGGATAATTAGTGCTGTTGTATAATTGTTGGACTGGTTGTTGATTGTATAGGTGATGGATAATTTGAGTTGTTGTATGAATGTTGGACTGGTTGTTGATTGTATAGGTGATGGATAATTTGTGCTGTTGTATGAATGTTGGACTGGTTGTTGATTGTATAGGTGGTGGATAATTTGTGCTGTTGTATAAAATTTGGACTGGTTGTTAATTGTATAGGTGATGGATAATTAGTGCTGTTGTATGAATGTTGGACTGGTTGTTGATTGTATAGGTGATGGATAATTTGTGATGTTCTATGAATGTTGGACTGGTTGTTGATTGTATAGGTGATAGATAATTTGTGCTGTTGTATGAATGTTGGACTGGTTGTTGATTGTATAGGTGATGGATAATTTGTGCTGTTGTATGAATGTTGTACTGGTCGTTGATTGTATCGGTGATGGATAATTTGTGATGTTGTATGAATGTTGGACTGGTTGTTGATTGTATAGGTGATGGATAATTTGTGTTGTTGTATGAATGTTGGACTGGTTGTTGATTTTATAGGTGATGGATAATTTGTGCTGTTGCATGAATGTTGGACTGGTTGTTGATGTATTTATAGGTGATGGATAATTTTTGCTGTTGTATGAATGTTGGACTGGTTGTTGATTGTATAGGTGATGGATAATTTGAGCTGTTGTATGAATGTTGTACTGGTTGTTGATTGTATAGGTGATAGATAATTTGTGCTGTTGTATGAATGTTGGACTGGTTGTTGATTGTATAGGTGATGGATAATTTGTGCTATTGTATGAATATTGGACTGGTTGTTTATTGTATAGGTGATGGATAATTTGTGCTGTTGTATGAATGTTGGACTGGTTGTTGTTGTATAGGTGATGGATAGTTTATGTTAGTTCTTTAATACTTAGATGGTTTGTTTGTTTTACAGTGTTTATTATATTTGTCATTAAAAAATGTATTGTAATGAGATTATTGTGTGTTTGCATTATAAAGTTCTATTGAGGTACATAAAATCATCTTTATAATTATTTATGATGTATGCTGTTTTAAATTAATACACTGTGTTTTTGAAGATTTATCGTTCTTATTGCAACGTTCAGTACTTGCCAATCAAACGATTTATATTATTGAAATAGTTATTTTATTAAGACTGCGTGTTTTAAAATGAAATATAAAAGTTAGAGCATCTAAATCTAAAACTTTATTGCTATTTTTAAATTGAAATACATGTATCTATGATTGTTAAAATCTAAATTCTATACCTTTTTTACGTATAAATAGTTGGATAGAACTATTTCATAAAAGTGTTTTTTCATTAATAGTTCTCTCTTTGATGCGTCTCCTACCCATAAATATTCATGAACGAGTATATGCGCATTCGATCGCCTGACGCTGCTGTATTAAATCTTTATTCCATTTGTTTGTTATACGGATTGGCCTAACGGAAATAATCACAAGGATATAAAAATATAATAACATTTTCAGTATAGTATATCTTAATGTAATCACTTCGGTCAATATGTCATCAATGTATAAATTGTTATATAACCTTTAAGTTTAAAAAATTGTATTAGCTTTGAACCGTATCTCTTTAATATAGGATGCATATATATATTTCGTTTTGTTAACATTTTGTAAAGTTTGTACGGGTGCAGAAGCAGTGGGTAGCAAGAAACCAGGCCGTAATTCGCCAACGGGATAGTAGCGCACACCACGCTGACCTTAAAGTGTTTGAACATCACAGTCTTAAAGTAGCCTACGTTTATCCTTAGGTTGTAGATAGTATGTTTGTTTTTAATTCGTCACAATAAATACAGTTTACCTTTAAAATTAATGTAATGATAAAGTTGTTTGCTGTCAGTTACCAAGTAATCGACGAACTAAAAAAATATACTAATACAGTAAGAGACATATTGATCAGATCAAATAATTCTAATAGTTAGGTACATTTTTATGAATCTCATATGCGAACTGGCTTATGAGTTCATTACTAATGGAATTGTCTTTACTTCACTGGCTAACATAATATCCTTAACAAAATGGAATTAATGTTCTTGTTTGGTGTACCTACTCGTCCCACATTACTTATATATGGTCTTAATAGTCTTAATGTTATATGAAAAGTGTATATTGCAATTAGTCCATAGCTCCAATTATACTAAACCTTTCTAAAAATCTGCTTTTCTTCGTTAAGTTAATCTAAAGACAAACAAAAAGTTGGAACAATTACTTGACGTTAATAAGAAACTTGGCATTTACTAAAAATAAGAGCAATTGTAATATCTGACGGAGCTGTGTTGACCTATAAGAACTAATTACTATCACACATTAAAAGGTAAGATTCTAATAAGGTCAAAATAAGTTTGTCAAATTAGACCAAGTGTCTAGAAAAAGCAGATTTAACTGTCAAAAGGACTGAAAACCGAAACATCTTTGACATGCTATTCATTAGTAATCATTTATTGTAACCAGTAAGCCAAATATCCAAAAAATTAATACATTATTTTTTAAATATTATTATGTAGGTCTTATTTCAAGATTGTCATATAACTTGCCACCAAGTTGTTCAATAAATATAAAAGGAATAAATACCTTAAACAAAATACTTTCTAGTTACACACAATAAACTTTTAAAACTTTATTTACACAAAGTACTAAACAAAAAAAAACCAATCCAAAGCATACAGTGCCTACTATAGATCAAAATATATTCTTCCATAATATTTTGTGCACTTTACTCTGTCACTACTTCATGTAAGCCTTACCGTCATCATCTTTATTTTTTTTTGTTACTTTTTTGTGTCTTTAATTTTGCTTTTTGTGTTTCTTTTCCAGGTAGACTACGACAGTAAATTAGATTTAATTTAATGGAAAAACTAAGAATCAAATACAAATAATAATTATAACATTGGTCCAGCATATCGGATGTAATTGTTAGTTTTTGTAATTTTTACAAACAAAATATTGCACCAAGTCAGACACTAAAGAAAAAAATATTTAATAGCATTCATTGGATATCTGATATTTCATATATCCATTCATATATTTAAAAAAGTTTTGAAACCAATATTCTGGAAAATAGTACACAAAATACATTAGTCCAAATAAAGTTACGTCAACAAATGCTATTAATATATTTTTAGGATTGAGGAACCAAACACGATGATTACGGGTGAAGATGAACCATCGTCTGGTTTAAATGGAAGGTTGAGACCACGAAAGGCTAATGTTCTTAGTCCTCAGACCATTAAAACTACTCGTAAATCGGACCCTAAACCCGCTCAGGAGAAACCTAAACGAACCGGCACCCCGTCCAAAGCTTCTCCAAATAAACCAGATGATCTCATAAACAAGTCTGAATCACCCGCTCCGCATATCTTATGCCCTTACTGCGATAAGACATTCTTTACTAAACAAGCTATTTCTAAACACATTCGTGTTGTCCATATAACAAACACAAACGATACTCTCATAAATTGCTTATTCTGCAATCATATCGAGGCGGATGCCAATGATATCATACGACACATGGTCGATAATCACCCAAATCAATACTTCGCCTGCTACGACTGCCATACTAGATTTCCATCAACCACAGAATTAGCTGAACATAAGCACAATGTTTGCGAAAAACAGAAGTTGCCGTATCGTAACAAATTGCGGCCAAAAATGGCGGCCAAAAAGACATTAAACATCTCTAACGAAAGTGAATATGATGATGAGATTGAAAATACGGCTGGACATGAATTTAACGGTCTAGTCATTTCTTGCGAAATAAAAACCTCTCAGGCACACGATGCTGCTGATATTGAGGACAATATCACGACAAATTTCATTTTACCAGCAACCAAAAATATTAACAACTCTGCAGTTATCGAGAAAAACGCAGTTATTATATTAGATGATTTACAATGGAATAAAAGAACCCCCACCACAAACTTCTCTTTCCACAATACAGATGCTGACCAAATACTGTCCCGACTCGGTGTTGTACACCGGTCACCGAGAGCCGGAGATTTCAATAAAAAGGATTGGTCTAAGCATATTGAGGAGTCAAATCAGAAGTTTGAGAAATGCTTTGATACCAGCTTCTATTCCAAAGTGGCAAGCAACGTTCAAGAGAACTTGACAAAATTTCTAGATGGATCATTTAATTTTAATCCCGATGCTGAAAATACAATAAAAACTAGAAAATCTAAAAATAGTGTTGCTATCAACACTGTAGAAGGTTTCCCAATACTTTTGGAATGTGCTCAGTTTTCTAGAAACGTCTTTGACGGATATTTGCCTCGAGCCATCGCTCCTAAACATAAGTGGAAATGGGATTCACTCGAAAATGAAAGAAATCTTCTTAATCCCGAACAATTTAAACGAGACTCCCACACCAACAACTGCATAATTTCGTTGGTTTCTAGTCTCGACATATGGACTCAGCTATGTATGCGCCAGAAATATGAACAAAAATTTAACAAAACGCCACAGGAAAAAAGGGCTGAGAAACAAAGCATTTTAGGGAAGGAGCTAAAAGAAATACTTGAGAGTCGCGAACTTCCTCCAGCGTCTTCACAAATAATAAAGTATAACAACAACGCTTTGCCAGCGCGTGATGATCTTGGCTTTCCTATTTCACTGGGTTTAGTGCCCTCACCGCAGACATACAATCCCAAGCCGGCTGTACTCAGTGGTGAATGGGTCAGGCCTCGATGCTATGTATGCTGTGCGTGTGGGGCGCAAACCCGCGATTCGAGAGCGCTTTCTTCTCATATATCATCGCGACATCCGAACGCTCAAATACAACATTACGAAATTGTGGGAGAGGTTCTTCTTAAATCTGATATTTTAAAACATCTATACGTGCCACCAAGCCAGCCTAATAATAGAACTAGACCCCTACGAGGTATCAGAGAGTGCACTAAGTGCAGGAAATCTATTTCATTAGAAGATTTACATCAGCATATGCTAGATTGTGCTGGAGATACCCCGGCTGTGCGAAGGAAATGTCGTTATCGACCATTTGGTGTTCGTAAACGGCGACCACGCCTCCCTGATAATACAATACGTAGAGAAATGCGTAAAGATATTCGTACGCAACATAATCGTAAAAATCATATGAGACCCAGACCAAAAATACGTACAGAAGTGGGTGACGGTTAGTATAAACATAATTTTTACCTGTGATTTTTTTTACTAAAGTAAATTATTTTTTCTATTTCTTTACAGCGGAAACCATACGAAAAATGCTGGCAGATTTGCCTGCTAAGCGCCATCGAGTTACGGTTAACAACTTAAACCCCATTTTGCGTCCTAGACGGAAGTTAAATAACCAAAGAAATAAAATGATAGTGAAGAAAAGGTCTACTGAAGATACAAGCAAGAAGTCATTTTCGAATACGGAACCTCTAGATGATGAAAAAGATTACGATACTATACAATGTACCGTATATGAAAATAACGAAAATGATCTCAAATCTCACGACGAAGACAAAGTCATAAGCCATAAGGAAAACTTAAACAAGCCTGTTGTGAATAAAAATAAGAGAAAAAGCATGCCACACAAGGAACCTCAAGCTTATTCCAATACATCGGATACACCAGATATGGCAACCCAGGCATCAAACGGCCAGGGAAATAATCAAATCATACAGATTACTACAAATAATAATTCAGACAGAGTATCCATCAATAGTGGAGGGGATGGATCTTACAGAGAACATAGTAACGGATCCAATAATGGTTCCTATAACAGAGATAATAACAACTCGGGTTATATGGAACAGCATAATAATTCAAGAGATTCTTTCGCTCCATCGCAGAATATTCCATTAAAGCATTCAATTGCCAGTTTGACAGCAAGTTCTGAGACTCATGATAAGTCTGTTCAGTTTCATCATTTATTTTTGGTGCAACAAGAATGCAATAACATCAACAATCATGTACAATCTGAGCAAAGAATGCTTTTTGAAAACGAAGCAGTAGTTACGAAGTTAGACAAACCTCCTTTGCACTTCGACCATCAAAGTTATATGGACTCGCAGCTTCTTCAAAAGAATAAATTGAATAAACCGCGTAAAGGATTGAATGACTGCATAGCTATGCTTAAAAATAAGCTCGAAGAACCAAGTTCAAACACTCTACCAGGACACGTATCTGTGCAATGCGGCAGTGATGAACCTTTAGGACCGGAACCTGTTATTATAGAACGAAGACACTCAACCACTGAGTCCAATAACGACTCTACTCGAAGATCGCTGCAAATGCTTTACCCAGACGTTCCTCAACAAAACTTTGCGGAAAATCAAAATGTCCCGAAGCGGCCTACACGACGTCGATCTACAAGTACACGTCAAAGAACAAACTCTTGTCGAGATAAATCGTATGACATTCAATCGGGTAATGATTATATTCATTGGAAACAATATTATTATGAACCTCAAATGTACTCTTCACAAAATGCCAAACGACAACCTGTACGACGCAAGTCACTTACTCCAGCTGATGAATTTTTACTACAGCATGCGTATATGAATTTAGAGCTTCTAAATAAAAGTAACAGAGAATTACAAAACCTTTCTGACTATCATTATTCTAATCTGACAACTATGCCATACAAGACGAATAAGAAGAAGAGTCGTGATACAACCCAAAAGCCAAATTCTAAGAGACGAACTACTGAAATACCAAAACCTAAACCAAAGGAGCCCCCAAAGAGTCGTGAAAGAACTCCACGAAGTAGACGTACGCGTGCTAATTCTCAACAAACGAATCAACTAAATATACAAGATACGATGCCTGTCCCCGTCATAAATCAAAATGATCAGTATATACATCACCCGTCTGCTAACCTAACTGCATACATACCTGTTTCTGACAAAAATCTAGAGTGTTGTACATTGGCTTTGGCTGCTCCTCAAGATGAAAATGTTAATGTCCGTTTAGAACGTGATATACCACATTCCAATAAAGTGCTCGAAGAACAACCGATACATCACATAAACCAGCAAAATTCACAGATAATAGAATACGCTGCGAATAACAGTGTACCTCAAGAGTTGTACGCCATACCCTATGAGCAAACTGTTACAGCTCCAATGGACTTGTCTAATAATATACCCAGCGCCGATAATTCTTATCAATATTTACCTCAATCACAGATATGTCACGTGAATTACGAACCCTACGAGACTCTAGACCTATCAAATAGAGATTTAAACAATGAAGTTGTTAAAGAAACTGACATCAATAACGAAGTAGTGGTTGATTTGAGTCTAAGATATTCCCCTCATTCGCCACCAGTCTCTAGACTTGCTGTCATCCCATCTGATATAGCCAATAATGACATTGAAGAAGGTCCAACCGATCTGTCTATAGTACGCGTAGATGACTTTACGCCGACGGATTTATCTATAAGAAGAAGAATTTATCCTGTCCAATCTTATGAGAGGGGCGTAGAAGACATGACACAAGTAAACTATATCCAAGATTTATCACAACCTGTCAGACATGAAGACAATGTCTGTCTAATGGTTCCACTGCGGGAAGAAATACATAATATTGAATTACCAACTGATTTATCTAAAAATAGACCCCAGAGTCGTCCTGATGTTACGTCTCTTTGTTTAACAGAACAACAAGATATGTACCTTAACGTGTTTAGAAACAATCCGATTCCTGTGGATAATAATATTCCAGCAGATTTGTCTGGAAGAAAAAATGATGTTCAAAATGTTCAATACATCACAGGATCACAGGCTATGAATGTAAACGATGCTTTGATTATCCACGATGGTATAAATAGGCAGCAGTCACATGATGTTTCCAATGAAATTATAAATCTGCATTATAGTTCAGGATATCGAACAATCATACCTCCTTCATACGCCGTAGATTCAGTGAGGTATGATGACCAATGTCAAAAACTATCTAATTCAAGAATAATCTCTCCTGCTTCCGTTATTCATGATTATTCAAATAATAATTCATCTTTAGAAGATCACAGTGCAGACCAGAACAATGAAGTTATATCATACTCATATGCAGATGTACCTTTGAGTTTAACTAAAAATTCTGGTCTAATTGAGTGCCGCCCGGAAAGCAGTAACATTTGTAACGTTATGCATTGCACGCCAGTTTCTAAAGTGTCTACATATGCCGTAAATACTCCAATTCATACAATGCCTAGTGAACAGACTGTTTGTTCTACGACTGTTTCCAAATCTCCTGTAACGATAGCGGCACGTAATAATAACAGCAATTTCGATAAACGAGATTGTCTGGAAATAAATATATCTGAAATTCGTAAAGAACACGAACATTTGCATGACGGAAATAAAGTTTTGATGCAAGAAACTTCCACTGATGATAAAAGGGATACACAGAATACATCATTAACAAAGGATGACCAAAATTGCAAAGCTATGGAAATTACAAAGAAATCAACAAACAATTCAAATTTAGAAGCGGATCCAGAAACGGCTAGAAAAATTGCTATGTTACCAAAAGAGCTAGTTGAAATCTTGGGCACTATGCCAGTCGATCACCGAAATCAACTTCTAAACGTATTACCGCAATATGTATCGACCTCTACGGCATCTGAGTTCACGGAATCTCCAAGGTCAAAATCTGTTGATGAAAAAACTACGTTATCAACAAACAACTTTGATAAGATGGATGGTGTCTCAAAAAATAGCGGTATCCAAGAAAGTCAAAATTCTGTCTTATGTAATACTTCACCTACTTCAGCATATACAGAAGGACCTGACATCTCCTTATCAAGTTCCGTGCTGTTAACACCACCAACTCCTCAGTTATCTGAACGTCATGGGATTCAGGCTCATGAGATGGACGAAATAAAAACTGGCATGCGACGAAGACGCGTGTCCAACGAAGATGACAGGTTACACTTGGATATTTCGAAATTAGAAAAAAAGGAGGTAAATAGAAATATCTCAAAAAGGTTAGCTCATTTTGAAAACGAAACTATAGAAGAACCGGTTATTGATTTAACTGGTGACGATGTGTTACCTTCGAGCGAAACTGAAAACTATTTAGAGTCAAACCATTATAACGAGATTGCGAAAGACCATTCTATTCTGAATACTTCCTATAAAACTTCTAATAAAGTGAATAATGATAAAACTGCTAGTTTAAGAGCGGTTCGAATAAAAACGCCATATGAAAGAAATCGAGTTATGTTATCGGAAAACAATACAGCAAAATATCACACTGAAACAGAATTAAGGCAAGTTAATGAGGTGGTTCAAAACAATGATATTGATAACCAAAAGTCACACGCAATGCAGCGAATAGAAAGTACGATAGATTATAAAAAGAATATAAATGTCATCGTCACCAACAACAACACTCAAGATAAACGTGCCGATGTGAACTTCAATAAATTGTCCATTCCAAAAATACAAAACCAAACCATTAGGGGTGAATTTATTGAATCGAAAAATATTCAAAATGACATAAATCAAAAAGAGTCTAAAGATAAGCACAATTTAGTTACTCCTTTTCAAGGCGAAGAAAAAAACGTTATTACAATCCTACACGACGAGGAGTCATTAGAAGTTTCAGAGACTTTAGTGAAAGCTTCAATAAATCCAATTAAGAAAAAAGAACTTGGCTTAAATAAAAATGAAATAACTAAAGGTATAGTCACTGACGTAATTTCTACATCTTATAAGAAAACTAAAAAATGTGAATATATAAACGACGAGATGGGCGTAATACATATATGCGATGATTCTGAAGATATTAATTTAACAACTGAAAAAACATTTCAAAGTACAGATTCAAAAATTTTAATTGATACTGGCCATGAATCAGGTCTTGAAAACAAAAATGAAGACAAAAGGCAAGATAACAGAATTGAAGCTAAAGAAATGACATATTCATCTTGGGATGCTAAGTCCAGAAGTGAAGAGATGAGCATAGTCGATTTAAATGATTCTGATTTCGTTAGCTTTGAAGAAACAAAACCTTCTAGATCTAAAAATAAAATAATAGCTAAAAGGCAAAATGAAGATTTAGAAAAACGTTCTAAAGAAATAGAAGAGGAGTCTTTTAACAAATATAAAGGCAAAAGAGGCCGGTCTCCGCAACAAACGATAAAAACAACGTATTTTGATAACAAACAAAAAGAATGTAATCGATCAGTTATACCTAAGAATGAAATAAACAGAGAAGATAGTATTAATTGCGAGGCCATGAATATAGAAAAAGATGGAGAGGAATCAAGTTCATTTAAAAGCGCTGAAAATAATAATGACACAGTTTCTAAAATTGTCAAAGAATCTGATCTAGACAGAGTTGTAAGAATAGATGATACTCAGGATTTATTGGATGAATCTATTGAACCAAATTCTCTTAAAATAAATGCCTTTATCACAATCAAGGAAAGCGGCGATTCCAGTGATAAAGTGGAAGTTACTGTCAAACAATCAGAAAACTGTCTTACAAGTCTTTCTGCACTAAATGCGACTAAAATTGAAGCCAATGTATCTGAAAGAAATGAGTCAGCGTTAATGAAATGTGGAAATATTGAACATTCTAGAACAAATCGACATTCGCGAAAAGAAAACGTTAAAGCACTGTTAGACAAAACAAACCAAAAGGAAGACACATGTCAGGGAGAAGAAGTTAATTCTAAACAAACACAAAAATCAATTTTTACTTCAGATGTTGAAGCCACAGCTAAACAAACAAAGCGGGGAAAATCACAATCCTTCCAAAATAATAGCAGTGAAACTGAAAATTCTTTTCTGGATGATGAAAAAAAGCATAGAGCAGTATCAAGTCCAAGACATTTAATTTCCTCAAATCCTACAGTCGATGGTGATGAATTAGATGAAGATGTTCTATCTGAACGTAGAATCTATAGCGAATCATCGAGAAGTTCAAGTGGTAGCGAATATGACGGTGATGTTATGAACACAACGTCAAAAAAGCGGAAGAAAGTGGCTCGCTCTAAAAGAAATTACAAAAAGAAGAGAGCTCTAACATCTGTGCAAGCTAGAATAGATATCCGTATTGAACGATCACGAAGTGACTCCAAATTCAGTATAGAAAGCAGCATCGTTACTAATAAGACTATAAAACCATCTGAAGCTTCTAATGTCGACAGTGCCAAAGTAGATTTGATTCCAATATCAGATGGAGATGATAAAAATATATTAGATAACTCATCAACAGCAAAGCGGAAGTCAATCTCTCCTTCTAGGGAGCAAATAGTTGCAAGTTCTAAACCAAAAAAATGTAAAGTTGATAATGACAAAAAAAGTAAATTAGGAACACCGGAAAAAGAAGAAGGTGAAGAGAAGCAATCAACGGAAAAACAGATAAGTGAAACTAAAACGGTTTCTGTTGTTAAAAATACCACTTGCTATAATAAGCCGATGCGTCGTATTAGATCTAAATCCGTTGTTGTTAAATCTTCAGGCGTGAAATTATACGATCCTTATGATATAGATTTAGAAGATATGGCTGAAAAAACGGAACCGTTTATACGAAAAGAAATTACTTCTAAAAGTAGTGTCAAGGTTTCTAAGGAATCAACTTCAAGCGATAATCAAAGTTTAAGCCAGATGTCATCCTCTTCATGCATACAGAACTCTCCCGATGATAATGTTGAAGCCAACAGAATAGATAATCATTCAGAAATGACAACTACTGATCCGACAACAAATAGTAAAGAGACAAGTGTATCTAATGGTGAATCTCTAACCAAAGAGTCCCATAGTGATACCGATGAATCTTCGAAGAGTGATGAACCATTGAAAAAGTATGCTATAGAGAAAGAAAAAAAGAATCTTTTGACATCTCAAGATCCTAATAGTGAGTGTAGATGTAGGAGAGGACCTAGAAATATACGAAGAAAAACTAAGTCCCGAGGTAGAAAGAGGCGAATTTATTCCTCAAGTCCAAAAGTTGAAAGTATCATCGACAATAATGGCATCGATGATGAATTACGCTCACAACAATTTCTAGAAAGCTTCGGGTTTTTCTCAGAGAGAAAACCTCGTAAATCTAACCTGCTTGCATCGAAAAAAATAGCAGAAACATTCCATATCATAGCTACCGAAAATGATGAAGTGTATTTTTCATCATTAGAACGTGTCAACAACAAATCTTGGTCCGTGAAAAAAGTGGGCGGAAGTAGAGGAGTTAATTCAGAAGGTGTAGAGGTAAAGAAAATACCGGGAAAACGTGGTCGAAAAAGGAAAAATCCTCCACCTGAACCAGCATTCTGTGATGTGTGTAAGAGAATGTTTAGAAGGTCCGATAATTTTACGAGACACCAAATAACATTATACCATATTTCAAGATTGTCAGATGATGACCCAGATAATAAGTCATTTTCAAAAGACGGGCCCAACTTCTTAATAGTCTTTAAACAGCAATTAGATCGATTGAAAATTGTTCGTGAAAAAATTGAAATAAGAAGGAAAACACCATTGCCAGCAGCAGAGGCACCTGCACCAACATTGACAGATATTATAGAAGATGTAAAGAGAGCAATAAAGGAACAAATTGTTGCCAGGCGTGTTTTAAGTCGCGATGAAGCATTGTTCGTCGATTGCTGCGAAATGTTACAAGAGTCACATCAAAACGATACGAACAATCGACGACGTAACTGTAACAGTTATAACTGTTTATTAGTATGTGAGGAAGAATTAGCTGAGCTAGAAAGAAGTATGGATGAAAGAGATGATAAATATGATGGCGATGTTGACTCCGTCACAGCTCAAAATATAATGGAAAGTGAAGAAGTGCGGAATTTAGAAAACGATTTAATATCGGGATTAAAAGAAGGAAACGGTTTTAAGGGGGCTGCTAGCGTTGACTGCCGGCCTTTAGAGGGCAGAGAAGGGGGTGCAAATGAAGAGAATATTATGCACGTTTCTAATCACCAACCAGTTGAAGTCTTTGACGAGCCTATAGCTGGACCCAGCACAAGTAAAGATGCAAGAAACTTTGAAGTAAAAGACAAAGTTTTACCTGAAGTTGTAGAAAATTTCGATATTTTTGAGGACAAATTTGACAAAATAAAAAGAAAATGCAGATCACAGGCAGCAGCGGCAAAACAAATGCAAACAATGTCTGATGTCAATTCCAGGTATGATATTATGTATAAATATTTTTTATCTATAGTGTAATCTCTAATAACGATGTGATTATTATTTTCCAGCCATAAAGAACGCAAAAAGTCTGAGAAAAAGAAAGCTAAACGAAGCTCTAAAAAGAATCATAACACCGTTCCTACTAAAGGTGCTCTAAAGGGCTTCGACGGAATAAAAGTATCAATTCCCAAATCCGATATAAACATGTCTGCTATTGTCCCAGCAGTAGGAAGCTCAGGTAAACGAAAGAAGAAAAATAGGTCCAAGAAGAAAAAAGAAAGGAAAAGTTCTGATGGAAGCAGTAAATATGATAGCGAATATCATCGTAGGAACAAGGATTCCCCTAAAAGGAACGTCGATGTTTATGAATTCATGGACACAGAAGATACTGAACTATTCGAATTTCGACCATCTACTTTAATGGAAAGATTTAGAAGTATTAGCAATAAAGAGTCGCCAAGTACCTCCAAGGCCTCACAGGCTCCAGAAATACCAGATGCTTCAAGTGAAAGTGCTTCAGACGGCGATGACTTTGTATACATGTCTGACGATTACGTTTGCAGCGATGATGAAACAGAAAACAGTGTTCTATCTTGTGATTTTGGTCAAGTTAAAGGAAATAATTTCGAATATAAAAAGCCAACATCTCCCCTTAAAAGAAAAGATGTCATTGAGAAAAATGCCGTTATGGGCAAGATATTCAAAAATAACGCGGTACGATTTGAACGTAAAAGATCAGAGAGTAGAGAAACGGTGAAACCTCAAGCTAATCTGGACCAGTTGTTCGACAGCTTACTCGAAGATGGAAATCAGTCTGACATATCTAAGAAAGATAACGCGGAGCCTTTGCCAAGTACGTCACTACCGATCGAAGAAAATGTTAACAATAAACGGAATGAACATGAAATTACGGACTTGGAAGTGGCTGGACCATCGCAGATATATGATCCAATACCATCGACCTCTGCCGCTTCCTTCTTGACATCATCTTCTAAAAAAAGCAAGTCAGTAACTCCGCCACGAAAACTAGATGTCAACGCACTCCGTGCTCTCGAATATGGACATTGTTCTAAAACGGATGGAAGTACATATAGAAAAGATTTGTCACTCGACTATTATGCGCGGTCGTCACAAGTCGTTTCTAACAAGTATTCATCATCAGATGATGACGATTTTCCACTTCCCGAGCCCAGCTACTCTTCGCATCGAAATATCGAAGTAGTTTCATCCGACAAAAATAGATCAAGGGATAAAGTTGCAAAAGAGAAATCGAGTACAAAGAGGAGGTCACATGACGCTAGACGGAAGAGCTACGACTCCGGTTCAGAATCGGCAAGTAGGGCCCTAGCACCCGACGACGGTGGAGTGGCGGTACAACGTGCGCGCCGTAAGTGTACCGTCGGCAAACAAAATGTGCTCGCTGAAAGTTGGAGTTCAGAATCGGAGCAAGACGGAGCACCGCCACGTCCCAACAGCGTCGAGTCTGTGGTGGCGAGTGCCGGTAGGAAGAAGCGTGGCAGAAAGCGAGAGACTTGCGTGGTGCAGGGGAGGCGCTCGGGCGGTGTCCACGCCAGGACACGGCCCTCATCATACTGGTCGGACGGCGAGGAAGAGCATGAACATCCCCAGCAGCACGGTTGGATTGTGGGCGACAGTCACAAGAAGCTCGTCACCATGTTGGCTCACGCTAAGGGCCGCAAGAGAAACGACGACAAGCGCTCCGCGGTCCTCGAGTAGACGTTCTCACCGTTTGTAAATATCTTGTACATAATACACTTACCCTTTATGAATGTCACACTTGCGACATCTTGACCAGAAACCTTTTAAGTCTTAAGTTTAATTGATTTCTGTTCTGTAAATACTGTACATCTTTTATAGTATATTTTAGTTAAATTTCTAAGAGCCTTCGGGCCGTGAGGTCTGTATTGAGTCGATTAATTTTGTAGCGGCCCTCGCATCGATCTAGTTGAATTGTTTTAGTGTATTATATATTATTTGAAGTTGTATTATGATTTTAACATTATGACTTATAATATTCGTAACATAATATTACTTGAAGGATGTCAGTGGATCATTGTTTATTAATATAACATGAGCTAAAAGCATAGATGTTTTTAGGATTAGAAGTAGCTAGCAGCATCAGCGCTAATTTAATGTCTATTAGAGGAACTTTTACGAAATACAATCACTTTAATGTTATCAGCGCTTGTTCTGATCATTTTTTTGATAGTCGCGGAGTGCGATGTTGGAATTGTTGTTTTATTCTGCGCTTGCGCAGGTATATTATTTTTCCTTTAAACATATCATTTTGTTATATTGAAGTTTTAAAAATTTGGCACGAAGTATCAGTTACGAAATAAATACATCGGTATTATTTTATATGACTAGTATATTTTATATAACTCTACTTTGGACTGTGTTTTGTTTTATGTTGCAGCGTCATGTATATAAAGTAGTTGAAAATTCCACTTTTAATATAATATTATAACACTATATAAACGAACATATTAATAAATGTTTAGCCTAAAATACCCCAAACCCTCTTAGTATATATATATATGGGCTAGTCAATTAGTGGCTGGTGCCGGTCGAACAGTTTCGTGTCTCTTAATAATTGTATACATTTACTCTCGTCAGCTCGTCACCTCGTCAACAGGCAGTTCATACAAACGATGACTCCATGTTTTGTATTTCGCTTCTAGTTCCGTTTTTTAATATATTTATTTACCTGTATCTTATTTTAAATAACTTTATTTAGAGATGAATTTATATATATGAACGTGTTCGTGGGGGGCTGGTAACGGGGTCTGGGTGTTGGGTCATTTTGATTTTGTTAACTATTTTTATACATTATATTTTGAGTAGTCAATTAACACGTGAAATCTCAAGCTTTAGTTATTGTTCGTATCTAGTCCGGGGGTAGAAGCAAATTCTACAGCCACCTTATCAGCCTCGATGCAGTGTGATTTTATTTCCATTTCAATGAAGACTTTTTTATTCAATCGCTGGATCAACAGTTTGTGTCGGATTCATAACTTCTCGTAACGAATGGAGTGAGCAAAATTTGTCTTAAAATAAAGCTCAAAGGTTAGAGGTATGGTTTAATTTTCTCAGGATTACATCCCATCTTATACTCTGTGCTCTGTGTAGTGTCCCAAAGTAAATGTAATAGATGTGTAAGGTAGATTTATTTATTAAACTGTTTAAAATACGATTACTATTATATCTTCAACCACAATTATATCCGATTGATGTGTACTGTGTATTTTAAGATTGTCTGTAGCCAACAATCTTGTGTGAATCCTTACTTGGTTCTCAATGACAATTCATCATTATTGCTGAGTGCATTTAATATTCGTTAACGAGAGCTAAGTAGGAGCTTTCTATATTTGACTTTCATCACTGGTTAGCTCTAAGACATGCGATGTCTATTTTTAAGATCTTGTTTTCCTACCCAAAATGAAGTCATGAAAGTTTTTCGGAATACTTTGAAATTTTTGGAACTAATTAAGGATTACAATATATACTTTAAAATATATGTGGTATATCAATAAAAAGTCTTTCAATCTTTCACAATGTATTCATTCTCCCCATTTAAGTTTGAGTACTTTTTGTTTTTATGAGAAAGACGGTTTATTTACACAGACACTACCTATTTCACAAACACATGTATGTATGGAGGAAATATGATGAAAGTTCAAATAAAAAGGAATTCAAATTTAGTTCATTCATTAAAATTAGATTTAACTTGACTGGACAAAGAAATATATGAAGATCTTTCTTAAGGATAAATCTAAATCTATCTTTGGGATCCAAGGTGAATTTTATGATGAAATTAGGAGAATTAGTAGGATTAAGTAAGTATATAAATGAGACACGAAGGCCAATTGGCATAACTATTGGCCTTGGCTTTTGTGACGAACCCCTTTAAATGTATCCCTACTGTGCTGCCGTAATGCGACATGCAATAGGTATGTGGACAGAAAATTATGGTGGTATAATAAAAAAATAATTTTGAAAACTTCTGAAATCAGATTGTGATCAAGCAACCTTAACATGTTTTAAAATATGTTTAACTTCTTATTAATGAGCTTTAGTTTGATAAGTTATATAAAAGGCGTCGGGTTTCGTTTATTGATAATAACTTTATTATTTAAAACACGAATGTGTCCATAGCCCAGTGAAACCAAGTAGTCTGGTTTTCTTTTCTGAAAATCAAACTGGAGACCATGTAATAAGTAGTAACATTAAATAACATTTGAATAATGTTACACACGATGTAAATGATGAATACATTTTTTTATTTAAAATCGTTAGGATTGCAGCAGCAACATCAGTAAAAATGACATGTTTGTGGATCATGAAAGACGTTGAATACAGATACATAATGGATTTATGCATTCATAAGGACAATGGCAGAAAGAGCGTACTCGTACAGTTTTGTCGACGTTAGTTTCTGGAATTAATACTATATCCAACTAGATATTTATTTGTTCACTAAGATTTAGCTCTGTATACAAAACAAGTCTGACATTTAACGACACAACCTATCCTTAGTTGCTAACAGCAGAATTGACATATATAACGAACTAATCTTTTTCGGATGTACATGTACTATATATGTATGTCGAAGCATAAAATTCTAAAGTAATAATCAGAGGTATGTTAATAAATGGCACTCAATAAGATAAGTACTTTAACATTTAATAACAATAACGAGTTATAAAACAAGTGCAATCTCTAACCCGACAACAAACAGTTACAGACGATCAGTAGGTACTTGTGATTGTTGAGAAACATAAATCAGTTAAAAGTCCTTCAAATAATCTTAAACTAATTGTCAACCGTATTACTAGTAGGGGTGATTGAGGAGGTTGATTTATTAGGCGAGATGTTCCTCTTCATGTATCTGACTCGTATCAGGATGACCACTCCCAGCACGGCGACGAGGGCGCAGAGCGTTATCAGCACCGGGATCAGGATATCAACAAGACGCAATCGATTCAACATGCGTGTTGTTAACAACTCTACATAGTCTTCAGGCAACTCCATACCCTGTATAAGAAGATGGATAATTGAAATATATAAATGTCGAATATTTTCAATGATTTTAGAGAAAGGTCCAGGATGTATTGTAAAAGATTTCGTCTTTATATATGTCGATAGCAATGATTGGTCACAGCTTCACAAGAGTTCTTTCAAATAGAAGAACTTTAGCACCAGTTCAGAAACTTTTAAATACAATACATAATTGCTATTTATTTTGTTATACGACTAGGTATATTATAGGTATAGTGTTATCAGTAAAGAATATCAAATGTATAATCTGTTTGGATTGCTGTCGTGATTATCAAGCAATAACAATAATGAAAGTTAAAAGTATTAAATACTATATATATATATGTACAGGTGTATAGAAGCCTTTCTAATTGTTTGATACAATAATAAATAGGATCCAACCTCCTCCACCCAAAATATCGGCATGAGTGTGGTCCTTAGGTCCTGAGTGCTGCTTATACCCGTTACTGGACGCATAAACACGTTGAACTGAGCCCGCTTCATACCTCTGATCACTGTCCCCGTGTTCTTGTAAAAACAAATTTGCTTTCATTATTCAATTAGGTATTAGAACCATAAAAGATGTATAAATAAAGACAAATACATATAAATATGGTAGGTATATGAAGATTGAAAAGTTGTATTATTTATAATACAATTTATATATGTAGGTATTTGTTTTTTTAATGGAATCGTAAACTCAGGCTAAAGTGATACGAAACAGTATAAGTTTTAATACAACCTCTTCAACTCGATGCTTACTTAGCATATATCCTCTAGATGTTGACTGGATCAAACAAACTAATTAATATACAGTGGTCTGTGTTCAGACAACGTATAGTCACTTAATACAGATAGATAAGTTTATGTGCTGTTGGGATTATTACCTGATTGGATTTGCATTTCATTGGATGATAATACTTATGGCTCATTTGATACCCTTTCAATATTGTTAAAATATATAGGTACACAAATACGTAGTGTATAAGAAAGTTCGCAGACAAATATTAATAAACAAATAATTTAGTTTATGTGAAACTTACTATAAAATTATCAATGGTTCTGTTGAGGATAACTTGTTGCAAGTGTAAGCATATAATATGTATGTTCTGAAATGTTTAAAAACACTTGGACTCTTAACACATGTAGTTAGATGTTATTTCTATCGCGAGGAAGGCTTCTTTATACTCATATAATCTTAGTAAAAATGCGGGTTCCGTGTATAGATACCTTGTTTATTTACTTACTGGTTCCAAATCAACAAAGATCCTGTGTTGTTCTTCGAACGGCTTCATTCCAATGACTCCATTCCTATAAGTGAAGTCCGCATACAGGAAGTGTGGGTAGGAAAGAATCAAAAACGCACCTGCAGAAGAAACATTACTTATGAATACAATGTTTGTTTAATCAAAATGTTGTTTAATAATTAAATTAATCACAGACATATCTAGATAGCTCGACGTATCTAACTTTGTAGTGACTTGAAAATCGTTTTGTACGAATGTATGTATTAAATGTATGAAGTATTTAACTAGCGTGGTCGGTGTGTGCTCTCCTTCTCTTCAAACAAAATTTAATATTTGATAATATTCCAGATCAATCTTGACGACACTTGAGAATTTTAACATGTTATACAAACCTCCAGCACCTCTCTGTACCTTAGATATACTTATATTCTAGTTAAATACAATCCATCTTCAATTGAATATTAATAACATTACGTAAATATAACACTCTTTCAACAAGCTATAATAAATTTTCTTCTATTCTACACCAAAGTATAATCAGTATTAATTGTTATTTGTCAGATGGATTTATGCCTACTTCGAAGCTCTTTTAAGCTTTGTGCAATTCTTGGTATTAATTAGAATTACAAATTAAAAAAATGAAGTCAAACGGTTTACTGAATGCGATGTATTGTTTCAATAGCGTTATAATGAATCCGTTTAAAATCGTCATTAGGTATATGACAATCCAAACCGCAAAAGGTGTAGATGTAGAAGATGCTTTTAATCAAATTATCTTTTAGTAAATACAGCGGAGTGAGGTAAAGAGATAAGCGATATAAAAAGGCATCTATTTGTCTTAGTTCCCTTTAAAATATTAAGAACTGGACCAACTTATAATTCTGATTTTATTGTGAACAGTCGGATCAAGAACGATTGCATTGGATTGAAGAAGGAGGTCCCCCAGTGAACACATGACTTTAATATGTCGTCATATAAAGGTTATATAGGGATCATAATTTTTTGACGTAAATACGACATAATGGTGACTTAATTCATGATTTCAATATGATATCATTTATATGATTTCAGTGTTACGTAAATCTTATGTCAGATTTTAATTACATTTACTTTATATTTAAATCACACAATTATGTAGATAACCAGTCATAATTATGATGTAAATGTGACATCATAATCCGATTATATTCTTGCGTAAGAAACAAAAAAACGTCATACTATAATTTAAAGCTAAAAGTCAATTTTTTACAAACATCTTATACTTAATAATGAAGTTAAACAGTATGACAATAATATTTTTTAATTTAGTTATATATGTACTCGATTTTGGTACACGTTTAACGTATAACTATATTATTTCCATTTATATTTATTTTCGTAGAATTCTAATTCAAATATCTTTTTTTCAAACATAGGAAAGGATTTTGTGTATTTTTAAAGAAAAAAGATTAAGAAATAAAAAACTAGTTATTGTATTGTAATAATGGTACAACTACAAATTCATTATATTTTTTATAAAGAAATTTCGACTGAGTAAAATCTGTTGTAATAGTAATTAATTTAAAAGTTCTATTTTTTTTACAGAGTAAATGCAAAACTTCCTTAGAGTCGCACGGTAGCAAAAATAACGATTCAAATTGAGACAAATAGTTGCCTCTTAATTTTATTTCATTATTTGTTTCGATAATTTCATTTTTAACTAAAATATTAGCATCACTTAAGAAACAACAGTTTTAATTTTTTTGTACTGATAGTACAACCTTTAAATTCCAGAGACACAATATTATCATTATTTCATTTTTTAACTATTGGATAGGATCGAACTATATTTTTAATTACTGGTAAAGAGTTTTCTTCGTGAATACAATTCAGAAACAAGTAGTGACTTGTTCCAATGGTTCCGTTGCGTTCTTAACTTTTATTTAAAGTAATTCTCAAATTTAAATGTGCTAAATTTATGTAACGGTCCAAATTTTTTATAGTCATTAGTTAAGTGAATTAAGTTATGAACATTATATGAAATTGAATTAAATTCATATAAGGTCTTGTATTGATTAACTTGCATGCGCAGTATCGTCTCTATACATATTATTTTCAGTGCCTCGTGACTAATTATACACACAAGAAAAAAAAAATATAATTAAATAATAACATTAAAGTTTCAACATAAGAACAAATGTTCTAAATACAATTTATTATTAAATTTGTTGTAAAATAAGTGTAAGTGTTTTATTACATACTTAATTATTATAATAATAAATCATTCATCATTGCTTAAATCATTTTAACCTAACTTCCATGTAAATAAGCATGCCTCACTAGTTAGGCATTAGAATTGTTAAATAAGTGGCAATATAGATGGAATTGGATTAATATTTAAAATTTCTAAGTTTCAGTATATATATTTTCTAATATAAAAGTTTATATTTTAGTGAAACATAATGGATGAACCATATGTATAAATTGAGTCGATATTAAATCATCATCGAGAATTTGTAAGTAAATATATATGTCGGCGCAATCAGCTTTAATGATGGATGCAACTTGAAAATATCTTGAGGCTGTCTTCAATTATTATTAAAACTTATTGGTACTCATAATTATTGTTAAAAGTAAAATTAAATGAAAGGCTGTCTAAAAGGATAATAGAACTATGTTTGAATTTGATTATAAATATGACGTCTGGACGCATGAGACCAGAGAGAGAGTACCTACCATTGAATAACGTGATTATGAAGAACCTTCGAGAAATACAAGGATATTTAGAGGAATTGAAGTGTCATTTTAAAATATCATGGAACCTTCGTGAAAGAACTGACATTAGTAACGTCAGCGAAGCTGGCGTCTCTCTCTGTAAAAACAACGAATCTGTAATAAATCCGATATATATAATTGAACTATTAATTTTTTCGTTTAAAGTAAGCTGATATATTAGTGCTTAATTCGGGTTTTGACAATATGTAAAAGTTGAAAAGCGAAAAAAAACGAAATATTTTTATATTGATTCATAACAGATTCATTGATAAGAAATAAATATTTTCACAGGTTAGAGTTGTTAAGAGCAAGTTGGAGAAGCTAACGGTAAAGAGTGTACTGAAAGAGTGCTCAATTCGATATTCTCAACACACTTTTGCAGCTGATAATTCTTGGGAAGGAAAAAAAACTAAGTTCAAAGTTAATAATTTGAAACAGATTGAAACTTGCGAAGGTGAGAGAAACTAAATAAATAGAGGAAAGGTAGCAGGGGCAGGTGCAAAAGCAAAAGAAGCTTGAAGATGATAGAATCAAAGAAGGAACTGCATAAACTGTATGACTATGATTATAGTGAATGAGTTTTGAAAATTCATGGAATATTTATTTACTAGAAATTCTATTTACTACCAAACATTTTAAAATGTTAAAATAAATATTGATTTAAATATCTAATTGAAGCTAGTTTTATTTTTACTTCTATTTTCTAAAAATCAAATTAAAAAGTTAAAATAAGAAAATATGTAGATTTAAACATCTGATTAAAGCTAATTTAGTTTTTAATTTTATTTAATAATCTTCTTTTACTTTTAACTTTTTAAATTGTAGTTATTTTAATAAAAAACAATATAAATGTTGCCGAAGTGTATTTCTTATAAAAACTATAAGTCTAAGTCTAGTATAAGTATACATCACGTTATGTTTTGTATACAAATTTTATATACTGGAATGACATTCAAAAAGTGAATACTATAGTGACACTCAAATGACTGATCAGAACTAATGTAATTATTTTATTTAGTTATAATTTCATCACTTTTTGAATTTAAATAAATCCAATAAAAAAATAGAACAATTGTTTGTAATATTTATCTTTTATAAAGATATGAATGCGTGGATGAAAAAAATGCTTTTTATTATTAATCCTTTTTTTTATTACTTAACTTTTTTAATTTATACTTAACTTTATAATTTTAAAAAATATATATTTATGTTTTTGTGGCTGTCAAATTTGAGTATTAATAAATACTTTTTTATTTTAAATTGGACATGATTGATTAATTATTTCTCTAAAGGTTTCAAATTTTTGTTTCATATGTTTGAATATCCATTTACTTAATTATCTTTATGATAGAGTCATCTACATGTTATTTACAATACACTGTAATTACTGTAGATTCTAAAAGAACCAACTAGATATAATTAAATCGATATCATTATTATATCATTTTAATGTCCATTACGTCACAAAGGAGTCTATTCTACTTAGTCATATATACGTAATTGGAGAAAAGAACTTGACGTCACCATACGTCCTTATATCAGCGTCATGTCCATAACGTCAGAATGGAGTCAATTCTAAGTCATACGAGGGTCAAACTGAAAGTTCTTAGAACTGGCGACTTATAAACAATATAATAATAAAATAATTCTAAAATTTGAAAATAGAACTATTTGCCAATATTACTGAGTATATATTTCATTTATTTGTCATTTGTTTTACGATTTGGCGGCAAATTAAAAATTGTCTGTGTCACGTCAACATGAATTTAACACGAGAAAATTTTCGTGCAATGATTTTTATGACTTTAGATGTCATTTAAGTCAACAAGAAAGTTATGATTTGCCTTTGACTTGATTTGCCTTGACTAAGATTTGCCTTTCACGATGAGGCCTCATCTCGTGCGACTGTTTACAACTGGTTTAATGAGTTTAAACGTGGTCGCACTAATCTCAATGATGATTTACGTGAGGGACGGCCTTCTACGGCGACGACTGAAGATAACATCTGTGTTGTGCGGCGTATGATAGAGACTGAAAAAAGAGTGACCTATCAGCAGATTCGGACAAGCTTAGGCATCGGTATGAGTCAAGTGCACAAATTCCTCCACGAACATTTAGCGGTCAGGAAGCTTTGCGCCCGGTGGATACTTCATAATTTGACTGATGCTCAAAAACTCCATCGTTTGGATTGGTGCCGTAAAATGATTGAAAGATTTAATGGAGGTGACTCAAATGCTGTGTTCGACAAACTAACAGGTGACGAAAGCTGGATTTACTGTTATGATCCTGAAACCAAAAGACAATCTGCTCAGTGGGTGTGTCCTTTCGAGGAGTTGCCAACTAAAGTGAAGAGAGATCAAAGTGCGGGAAAAAAATGGTGGCCTCGTTCTTTGGAAGGATAGGTCATTTCGCAACAATTGTGTTAGAGGATCAAAAAACAGTTTCTGCAGAATGGTACACTACCAATTGTTTGCCACTTGTCTTGGAAAAAGTTCGAGAAAAACGACCTCGCAGTAGGATCCTCCTTCACCACGACAACGCCTCGTCGCACACCGCTAAGCGAACGATCTACTGTTTGGCGACATCAAACGTTGAATAACTGGGTCACCCGCTGTATAGCCCCGATCTCGCGCCTTGTGATTTTTATTTATTTCCAAAAAATAAAGAAAAACTTAAAGGAAAGCGGTTTATGAATGCTGAAGAAGCGGTGGCTGCGTATCGCAATGCCATTGAAGAGACCCCTAAGGACGAGTGGGCGAAGTGCTTTTCCCAGTGGTTCCATCGCATGCAGCGGTGTATTGACGTGAATGGACAATATTTTGAAAAGATATAATAAAACTAATAACTGGCTAATGTAATCAGTTTTTGATTTTCTAAAAACTTTCAGTTTGACCCTCGTATGCACGTAGATGATTTGAGAAAAACCTTGATATGACATCTTTGTTATGTCAGCTTGACGTCAGTTAGGTCACAATGACATCAGTAGTATGTCAAACTTTTGACACCTTTATTACGTAAAAGTCTGACGTCAAGAAGTGTGAAATATATATATATATATACATATATATATATATGACTCTTATGTGACCTATTTCTTTAGCTGGCTAAATAAAAATATATGTTATTATGTAATGAACTCTTTAAATACAAGTACATTGTTACAATATAGTTAATAATAAAAGAATATCCGCAGTTATAATACAGATTTTAATACCAGTTAAAATACCGATTTTAATACTAGTTAAAATAGTTCATCTTTTATGTACCGTTATTCAGGATAGATGAGACTAGATATCATGCCTCAGTTACTTAAACTCAATTACTTTTATTATGTATTTTACAAATACTTAATGTAAAATATTCCAAATAGTGTTATAATAATTTTTAAAACAAAGTATTTCCGATGTCGAACTGAATAGGATTTCACATTTTGGGTCATTTTTTTTATATTCAGTAAATACTAGAGACACGTTTAACTCTACCGTTTCTGACAACTATTTGTTAGATAAAATTTGTGTTCGTTGTAATATTTTTCATATGACGTAATATCGTCAGACCTATCACAGGACATTTATGTTTTGTGCGTTGAAGCTGAGACATGTGTTCAACTCGTCCGTCCTGCCACCCAGGTACCTCAGGAGATGAGTAGCGTAAGTGGGAATAGAACAGAGATAGATCGCGCTCGAACTTGAGTTTTTTTAATCTGAATTAATAAAAAGGACTTTTCTTTATCTATGAAACACGTAAAATATTCACTATATGAGTATTCGGAGAGATGCGATCTTTCAAAAGCGTTGTGTGTTGCAAAAACCCAAAGCCTTTCTTATTATAATTTTAAAACCGAAGTGTCTAATGCAATTGGCATAGATTTTTCCATTCACAGCTTTCCGGGGGAAATGTCATGAATCGTGTTACGGAAAATGAGATTTGTGTGTGTCGCATCAGGAATCAGAAACTTTGTAACGTTGCATCCGAATAAAATATGAAATGAAAGTAGCTTTATAAAAATGTCTCCGGCTCGAAGACGAACAGCTCAAAGGAATCCAATAATTACTTTTCAAACTTTAAACCAAAGTTGAGTTTAAAACTATATTTAATCAAAAATATGTCGACAGAAGGATTATTGAAGAATTCGAACCTAGAACTATTGGAATTAGATTTATTACTACACATATTATATAAGACATATACTATAGATTATACGTACGCATATATGTATATGTACCTGTATGTCTTAGTAGGACGACGCGACGCTACTGTATGTTACATTTTCTCACAAAAGCCTCATAATCCCTTTCCATAAAATCAAACAAAAATAGAAGTATCTAATATTCCAATATTAATTCAAAATGTACGATCGTTTCTGAGCGAAACTTTAAACAAGTGACAGAACTGATATTTAATCATAACGTCAAACGGAACCGCACCCGCCTCGCCTTTACAAAGTAGGTACACTTCTTTCCCAAGTTACTAACTGAGAATGAACCACTCATTAAAACTCAATACAAATTCCGATACAACTAAGGTAAAAACTAATCAGCTCCGAGTTAGTTGGACAGACGTTCAAGTTTATATTATTTTAGTAGAGTAGCTACATACTTGCACAAGCCGCTGCTCCATAGCTTCGATAAACTGATTACTTGCAACAATGTCAACTTAATTGGAGAGAAAATTAATTCGGGACAGGTTCCTGCGCGTCTATCAGAGTTCATTGTCTCACTGATGTACTAATATTGGAAACCGTCTAACAGTGAATATTATCTATGAAGGTAAACGTATTATACACGATTGTTGTGATAAACGACTTGTGTAACCTTTGAAGTATTGTATTCTTAGTAAGTATACGAAAGCTCAATACAATATTAATTTAATATTATTTAATTCAAAATAGGTAATGGATTTATTTTCACTGGGTTATTGCGTTTAAACAAATGTTTACCTTATTAATTCAATTTATTTATCATTATATGATTAGTATTTATTACAATACAGGTCACATGATGTTATTGTTTTTATTTTCCTTTTAACAATTGTGTAACAAACAATGCGTCTATACGCTATTCATTAAAATGAAAGCGAAGAACAAATCAATCGACTCTTCATGGTTTATACAACATATTATAAAAGTATTATATTGTTATTGAGTGGTCTGTGTCGGGTTTATGGTGATGAAGAGGAGTTCAATGAGTCTCTGTCAACACAGATTAGATATAAGGTCTATACAGATGTACGGAATGTTTTATTGCTATAGTTCAAGCACGGCAAAAAGACAGATGTCGCCGTCCAAATGCAAATATCACTTAGCGTATGCAGACCACGTCAGCCGAGCATACTTCAACTACCACAGCTCAGGCCTTCACATTAAAAAGGATTGAACAAGAAAAAGGATTTAATGTTATAACATTAATTTCTTACTAAACTTTTCAATATACAAATCGTTCAGGAACTATTTGTAACATGTCAAATAACTAATTGGTTATTAGAGAAGAAGCACATCTCCGTTAGGTACCTAACGAAGTCGACATCTGACGGTCCGTTCAAACATCGGCTGTTACAAGTTATTAAAAATGCGATAAATATATTTTCCGTAAGATTAAAATATAAAATCAGTGTTTAAGATAACGTTAGTAAAGTATTTCATTGAATATATGTATTTATAGAGGATGCGAAGCTAAACTTCAAAATAAAATGAAAATAGGCGAGTGTGAAACGTTGTTTAACGTATCACGGCTAATACGGTTAAGACCTGAGCTATACTCACCCCAGCTAAAAATATATCCTATAAAAAACACCCGCGCCTGCAAAACTCTATACTAGAAAAATATACAACCTTTTTCGCACCTCTTACACATGCATAATATTCTGATTAAGATTTTATTTCTACTATGGTGTCTATTGAAATTTTAATACGCTGTTATAATTCAAACAAAAATTGAATTTGTAATTTAAACGTCGACCTTTGACTTCAGATGCAGTTTTTCCAAACTGATTTAAAAAGTATCAGACCCACTTTACGGGCGTCTTCTTAGTCTCTTGAGCTAATTATGCGTTATTATTAACGTTTAAACTAGATGTATCAAAGTAGTTTTCCATACAGGGACATACAAGTATATGTACAACCAATCGACGTTCCGATCCTCGAAGGCTTCTATATAATAATAAGTCTGTATCAATTAATGGTCACCATAACGCATCCGAGTTTCGACTTGTTCCCGGAATATACAATACATTCTGCAATCTTATTGTGAAGCATAATTATAGATGTATGAAGCGCAACAAGCAGCAATGTTTTACCGGAAAATATTTTCAACATAAAAGAGGATCATTAATTTGTGTTTTAATATTTCCGATGTTCGAACTCTGTAAAAACGCTCGTTACGCAAATGAATACAAAATGAAACTTCATTGAATATTCTTTATATAAAACACATGCTATTATTAATTATTTTATTAAGAAGGTATGACGTGAAAAAGCCTTTGTGCTGGCCTCGACGCTAAGCTAGCTTAAAGCTATGGCCGAGTCTTCGCCGGCTTTCCTTTCCTTTCCTTTCGCCGTTCCTTATAACAAAGTTAAAATTGGAACTACCAGCCGAATCCGTCATTCCCGTCGTCGGCGAGGTTTGCGGGTTATTGAAATAATCATGTTCCCACATTATTTGTAGAAAATAAATTTCGTTCTTACCTTACAATTTTAATATTAGGTACTGACCAATTTGTTTCTTATCAAAAACTACATAATCTGTTTGTGGGCTCATTGAAAAACATAGAATGGCAAAATTAAGTAAAATCGTAATATTTTCACAAATGCGAGATTGGTTCATACTAAGTATTTTGTTCGAAAAAAAGAATGCATTCTCGCAAGTAAAAACGAAAAAAAAATCTGTTTGGGCAGTTATTGTATGTACCAGTGATATGTAATTTGATAAACACAGGTTTTTGATTAATTAACGTGAAAAGAAAAAAGAAAACAATGGGAAATACAATACGTTTTGATAACTAAATGCAACATTCACATATCAAGAAACAGTACCGGCGGCGACGCCTCCGGCGAGATTGTTTCTAAAAATAATTTATAATGGACTTGGAATAGCCCGAAGTTAAAAGCACTCCATGAAATTATAAAGTGAATAAAGTTAAAAGCAGTCGACTCACACTCTCCGTAGAAATATCACAAATAAAATAAATAATATCTACAAACGTGAAAAGGGTAATGCGAAGCTTCAAACGGAGCAAGACAAAGCAGCTCCTCTCTTTGGTCTCGTGCTCGGTGATGGAGAGCTATCCTTGTTCACAACTATTCAAACATACGACTGTAAAGCAGTTCCGAAGGTCTCACAGGAAACTATGAGACATACATAGGTATCATATGTTGCTTTTCAGTTAATTATGAATACTTTGACAAAAGTATCTTTTTATGAACGCAACAAAAGCAGGTTTGAAATAGAACTGAGATATTTTAATTAAAAAGTGACTCCAAAGGCGACCCACAGTGAGTGAGTGATCTAAATGTCTTTTGTACAGAGGTGTTGTGAGTCGCTACAGAGTTCAATTCAATTACCAAATGAATATTTCCGTATTGTTTGGACTCTAGTTTCGGACTGTGTATAGACATATTTTTTAAAGGAAACTGCCATTTGAATATGGATTTCAATCAGCTTGTTCGGTAAAAGGCTAATTGAATTTTATTCTCCTTCGATGTTTGATAGAGGACGTGCAATATTGTATGACAATGAATTGTAGAACACTAAATGTTAATGCTAATTATATTAAAAATGGATGTTGTTTTTTTGATAAGTATTATAAAATAACAATAGTTGTACAGTAATCCGTCGCTCTTCAGTGATTTCCTTATTCAGTCCTCGTCCGCTGTTTGTTGCGGAAATTGATTTACGACACACGGCAGGTCTCAGCATCCAACAAGCTTTATAAACTTCATACTAAGTTATATAAAAATTGATTTAAAATCGGATTGAAATATACTTAAATTTAGTTCAAACAACTGGACATGTGTATAAAAATGTTGTCTAATTATATTTTATAAATTTATAAATTCTACATCAATTTAAATTGAGTATTTACTGTCGTGATCTCAATTGTAGATAGCTAGTGCTTTTTTTAATAAAATGAATAAGATAAGAATAAGATTCAGCTGTTGTTTTGTAATTACCTATTGGGTTTTTATTAAGACTGTCTATGTCATTTTAATTACAATTAACAAACCCGTGTATATTTCAAGCTGTAAATGTTGTAATGAAACTAATATTTTTCGGATTACTTCTAGTATATATGTTGCATTTTCATTAACTATGATGTAAATTTAAAATCATTCATTCAATCAATCATAGCTCTTTCATTTCTAGTTTTCATTCACAGACAGATTACTTAACGAAGCCACCCTTCAAAATATTACATTTCATATTGCATTTACCATGTTGATTATCATTATTATATTATCATATATACGCTCGTTTTAATTATTTGTTTGTTTAATATTCATTACTAATTCTCGTATATTGAATCTCTTATTTTTGATTTCTTCTAGTGTTGTTTAAACAGATATTATACGTTGCTTTCCTACAGTGTCTGTTTATATTGTAAAGTCTTAAGTTAATCCTTCATGTGGACTTTAACGTGTTGCCGGGAATAAAATGTTGTATGTCATTATGTAATGGACTAATTAGCGAACTAGTTTCTGAAGTGTCGGTTGCTCGTGAAGAGACATACTTGTCTGCATTCAGACAACCTTGTGAAATATAAACCTATGCCAAATGAGATTTTTAAATAGAAATAAAACATTTCACTATGAAATTTTTGCTGAAATATAAGATTTCAGGAAGTTGCTTCTTACTTTATACATGTATATAAATATGAGATTTGTTTGAAGTCAAAGAAAATTGATGTATGTAAAAATGTTAAAAATCGTTTTGCTTTTGCTCTCATGTCATCCAGCTAGAAGGACCGTCTCTTAACGTAAAACGGAAACATTTATGTGAAATATTTAAAGCACAAAGACTGCAAACGGAGCATAGGAAAAGGATTGTTTATAATATGAAGGCACTTGTCTATGTGTCCGCCCTCACTGGAAAGCGACGTTGGATCTGTTTTGACAAATTCTGCGACATTCCTATCCTGTTGATAACGCCACTGTTAAGGTACAATACAATGAAAAATAAAAGACTGATTTTTAAAATAACAATAAAACAGTAAAACGTTTTCGTTGAAAATAAAATCCTCGGGATAAATCATGACACGAAACGATATTAAAATCTTAAGCTATAATAGGTACCTAATGTCTTCCAACTGAAAGGTTATAAAAACATTTTGGTAAAATTATCAATCAGTTGTTTTACATCAAAATATAATTTATTATAAATTTTTGCTTGAAAACAAAATATTGCATATGATATGAATATAACTTTTAGATTTTAATTAAACGGGCGTGGTCCTTCGAGTCTCTCCTTTATGAACATATTCATTTAAGCTCTGCACTTTGTGAAACGCGAAATGTACCTACACGCAGTCATTACACACATTCCAATTAAAACGTGCATAAAGGTTCGCAGATTAAATATTTGTATTGAGAGTTTTTGCAGTTTATTACAGGCAAGGGTTCGATGCAATATCCGGTTTGATGTTGACGTTTTGGACATATTAATTTAAAGGCCATATGACAGACAATTTCATCGTCCCCAAATAAAGCTCTCGGCTGTTTAAAGATTAAATGAATAGTTTTGTGAAAAGCGCTTGACTGTGACTGAGGTGCATTTTAAATACATTACTATATACGGACCGGACAGTAGAAGGTATCTTTGGATTATAATAATCCGGCACAATGAATCTTTTAATCTGCGAACATTGAAAGTATTAAAGCAGAAATGAAAGATTTGCTGCAACTGTTTTAAGAGATTAAATATAAAATGTACATTAAATTTATATTTCTTTGAATTAATAAATCCCGCGTTGATGGAATGAATAGCTAAGATAATTAAATTGACAGCTTTAATTTATATTATTGCCGGGCTGAAAATATACTTAGGCTTAATTAATTTTATTACGGTTCAGATAGTGCGCAAGTACCTAGACCGGAATCTATTAAAACACCAAATATGCTCCTATATTAATGTCACGCTAAGTGACGCATACGTTATTATTTAGATTGGGTTAATATAATGCAGAGCACGAGCAGACAGATCCGCGCCGCCTGCTCGTGCTAACCTACATACGACTACATATGTACGAACTTAAATCGCATCAGAAGCCTCGGATCCATTCACAAGACGTTGCATTTTTTACTTGTGCTTTAAGTCGTGTCGCTCACGAAGCTTCAATGTTACCAACTAAACACAATACAAACGCTACCAGATACTTTTATATAAAATATTTAAAAAATATATTATAGCATACACATATGTATTTCCAAATTCAAAAAATATTGCTCTCGGATATCTCTCCTTAAAGTCAGTCCGTAAGGAAATGGATTTAGAATAGAAATATCAATTAAAAGGATATTCAGGGTGGATGGCGCATTAATTATAAATTGTTTACCTCAAATACTATAGAGTGACCGTGCAGAATATTCATATGTGGATGTGAGCTATCGGATCACGTGTCTGTCGGGGAGGTGTGGAGCTGTGGAGATGAACGGCGTGAGGGGCTGGAGGGGGGGGGGGGCGGCGGCAGGGCTGAGGGCCGACGAGGGGCGGCTGCTGGAGGCTCATACAGATGAAGGGGGGTGGCTTTGTCACTTCTCCTGTCCGAGACGCATTAATTGCATCAAGGTGCAACATGGTGAATAGACAGCTTGCTGACTAATTATATATGTACATATGTGGGAATTATACAATTGACAGATCCGAATGAAAAGATCAAAATGAAATGAGGATATCTCAAGACACACGTCTTTAAATAGAACTATACATTGGAGCCTGAGAGAGTTTATTTATCTGAGCCTAATTGTTTGTCTGTGTGAATTAATTTATTTATTGAGTAAACCGATGTTTGTATGCGATGATGAAATAAACAAATCCTCGGAACATGTTATCAATTGAGAGGGGCAATTTTAAATACATATGTCATACAATCTATCTAAATAATAATTTGTGACCCACTTTATTCGTTTAAATGTGACATTGTTAAGGGCGGGGGGTGGTGGTGTTTCAGTTTCATATCATGTACCTATTGGAATTCAAACGAAATATATTTGAGATCAGCCGAGAAATAAAGTTATTGGAGATGAACTTCATTAATATGCCAAAAAAATTTAAGCACGCGCGTCTCTCAAACAAACCGGCGGGCTGCATTCAGGGTGGCATTAGTAACCGAGGAGGGGGCGAGGGTGGGAGATGGGGGGGTGGGGTTCTGGTAGGTGATCGGGAATCGACGGACATCAAAATCTGATAATTACATATCATTAAAGAATCAATTTCATCAACGTTACTCAAAAGGTTTTAAAAAGATAAATTATCTCAAGTTGATATGTTACGTGTGACGTACGTACGACGTTGTTGGGAAAGTTCTGTCGTATTGAAGCTGGAGCTCTTTGTTATTTTTCAGAGATTTTAAAAATAGTATTCAATACAAAAAGAAAACAACCCGTGTACAAACACGAACCTCGCTCACACCGACCTTCCTAGTGGGTGTATATTGTACACATAATACATAACGGTCGTCTACTTAAGTTAAACATATATAAGTCCATTAAGTTGAACTTAAGTATCAACATTTTGAAACCAGCTTCGAATAAGGAAATAAATTTGTGGGAATTTGGTTGTCGTGCCAATTCTTTGTTTCTCGGAACTCGATCGATGCCGCATGTTTAATTTTGTATCTTAAAAAAAAATACACTGGCGAATTTTAAAACTAGTGACAAGTATAAGATGTTCACATCCTTTACTTTGTTTAGAGAAACTCTGAATCTTAATACTATTGATTCCTGAATCGTTAAAAGTTTTTCCAACATAGGCTTAAATCAATGTTCTAACATTACAAAGCCACTACTATTCATGTCGGTATGGATTTATCATTGAAAATCATTTTAGGGACATCATTTAAACTAAAATTAATTCCACGCTACCGCATTGAGGTTAATTCATTCAGGCATAATACTCATTACAGTAAAATTTTAGTCAGTGAATAAATAAAGCAGCTCTGATAAATGAAATAGTTCCATTACAGTTGTAAAGTTTTGCTGTTAATATTGTGTTTCTGTCAGTGCGTCTCTCGTATTAGTTACTGGTATATCAATAATTATTGTGACTACAGTAAATATAATAATATTCGGCCAGTAGGTTGTAAATCTAGTGTTCAGTTAAGGCTCTATTAATAGCAGCTGTATTGATTTTTAGGGAAGCCTGTCTCCGAGGGAGCTGTGGGTCCTAGGCTTCTGGACGATTATCTTTCAATCTTCAATTTCATAATGCGGCTTCCGATAATACAATAATCTGAATAGATTTAAATATGGCTTAAGATGCTACGAAATATAGGTCGAATAAATTTATTTTAAATACATTTAACGTAATTCATTTTTAATTACATTACGATCAATTTTTAGCTCAGTTTCCAGAAAACCGTTTTTATCGTTTTCGGACTTGAGGTCAATATTCGATGTATGTTGTGAAAGTAAGTACTAGCGTGTGTCCTATATGTATTTCGACGACGTGGCACTGTGTATTGAAACTGATGCGGCGGGGTTTTGTGTAGCTTTGTTATTATATTTCAATAGAGCTCTTGTATTGATTCACTTTTAAAACTTCAAATGACATTTCCGAGATTTCTTTTACGTCATCTCTAAGAAGGGAGTCTGTAAAGGTCAAGTTCGCGGAGGCCATATCTTCTTAGAAGTTGGGGGGCGCAAACAACTGACCTCGCAAGAGCAAACTCGATTCACCTAATAATTCCCCTTAATAGCCTTATAAGAAAAGGTTCAATTAATATTTATAAAAACTATAGAGACAAATTTTGAAATACCCTTACAACATAATCAACTAAAGGTTGTCTTCATTATATATTGTAAATTTCGTTTTGAAACTTAACAATCACCTTATATTCTAAATCACAGTCGTTTTAAATATAATACAGGTATAAGTAATCACAGTCTTCTATTTGATAGTTTGAAGCTTGGACACACAAAAGGACTAGAGTGTCCTGGTTAATAAGCTTTGTGATCGTTGACAAGGCGGGCTATATCAATGTAGTTACAGGAAATTGCTTGAGTTTTGAATTTATTATACTATCGAATTCATTAAGAAGTTTAAAATTATGAGTTAATTAAGCAAAGTCTATATAAAAATTCTTTCACTTTTTAATATTATCGCCGTAGTATTAGAAAGATGTTCATTAATATAAAACCAGGAGCCGATTAAAAACTAATTATTATTAGAACATAATTATAATTTAATGTACGTACTAATTACGAGTCAAAAGACTTCATATAAAGACGTTTCGTCATTATGTCATATTTTAAAAGCTTTAACAGCTGTATTTTTTAATATATTAATGTTATTAAAATTAAATACATAGATACATATATACCCACCAGGTATCATTTATAATTCATTATTTTTAATAATTAATTAGCAGAACACGTAATTATTATCATAATCATTTGCAAATCTCATTTTCCGCGAAGCGCTAACTTATAAGACAGAATTCTTATAATATTTACAAGTAGCATAATCCCTAAATGCGGAAATAATGTAAAAAAAAATGAAGTATAAAATAAAATAGAATTGTTTTGCATAGTTCGGAGCTTTGATTGATATACATATTTACACACACCTGGAAGTAGATTATAAACTCTACTCACCTTAACTTCGAGGCAGACGGTTAAAGAGATAATAGTTACTTTAGTTACTGAAATCATTTCTCAGGAACAGTCATTTGAAGTGAAAACAGTCCAAACGTTCGCCTCAGTTCCGGACAGAATAAATATTAGTCAAACAACATTTTCAGTGTTCCTTATGAAAACACTTTAAACCGAATATTATTTTAAAATTATTCTCTCTTCGAATTTTTATCAAAAAACTTGTGAATTTAATTACTTTCAAGTTTTTCTACAAGTGTAGTGTTGTGTTGTTCTTAATAAAATAGATGTCTCAAACTTATGACTGTCAATAAGTTAAACAATTGATCTGTAGTTGAATTGTAGCACCGGTAAGAGGATTGCCAGGATTAGTCTATGGAGTGTTCTTTGTGCTGCGACTGTTCGGAGGCGACCGTTGTTCCTGTTCAAACTAGACTTTTTCCGAGAGCAGCGGGATTATGTCAGAGAGGAAATCAATTTGATGCTCCGGAACCAACTTACCTTTATGGATAAACTTTTTAATATTTTCTCAGCGCGGAAATTAATGTATATTTTTATTAAGATTCGTTTTATAATTTAACTCAATAATTGCTATAAAATATATTTTTTACTTTAATGACAAATGATAATATTTTTTAGTTCATTTTAACGGGTTCGTCTGGTAGCCGCCGAGTCAGAGGGTGAGTAACGTTCAGGAATATTTTAATGAATTCGAACAAAACGTTTGCATCTTTAAAAGTTGGTCGTCAAGCTACACACTTAAAAGTCTAGCAACATTTGATAGTAATAGTCTTAACTAATTATTAGTTACACATATATTTAATAATAATTTCATTGTATAATTTAGACTAAAAAATACTCGCACACTATATATATACAAAAATGGGTCACGTAGTTGATTGCATCTCCATGAGTGCTAACCTTAGTAACGTTTCGTTTGTCACACTTTATTTTATTTGTATTTGACATCTGCAGCCTTCGGAGACTCGGTTTTTCCAATTTCACATTTCACCGTTTCCGAAAAGGTTTACAGTGCTCTCGGCTAATTTCCGAGGAGCACCAGAAATGTTAGTGGAAGTTAATAAAAGAAGCCAAACACATTTGGCTTTTATATTTACTTTTCTAATGGACTTCGACTTATAGGAAATAAAACAGGCAACATTTTAACTTTTAATTACCTCACGCGGATGCAGATACATATGTATGTATGTGTACGTGTCTGGTTTGGACAGACGATTCCTTGACATTAACTGTTTATTGATTGGAGTCGTAGATTATGGTTATATTTTTTCTTATAAATATACCTACCTTACCACCTAGTTACCTACATCGCGTACTGTTCACACATACAAGTCAGCAAGAAGACGACAACGACCAGAGTGACGAGTCGGCACTGTGTTATTATGTCATTGACAAACAAACCTGTCTCCGACACGGCCGGTGTCTTATGAATACTAATTTACGTATATTAACCTTAAAAACTATAACCGGCGATGTGTCAAAGGTCATAAACTCGCTTGCATCGAAGATTGATAAAAATTTCATTTAAAAGAAATACCGAATCGATTTATTAAATATTGTAAAGGCCAAATGGCGTCTTATGAACCTCTAATTTTTCCTATACAACCGGTTTCGAGAACATATTTTAAATTTAATATTTATTATCGTATTTTGAGATGTATTAAGTTCGAACGTAAACACCGCATGTGCAAATAACCGATGTCAGATGAGATGTACGCAGCGAAAGACACATTACATGTAACATGCACACAAGTAATGCATTCGCTTAAGGATTCCGTTTCGCAAAGGCATAGCACAGCAGTGATATATCAATTAGCAAAGACGCGTCTCAGGTGATGTTTACATGAATTTAAATTACCATTGCATTGAGATCAACTATTTTAAACTGTTTATTACCCCTCAATCAAAACACGAGAAATTATTTTATACGTAAAACTAATTACAGAAAAGTACATATGTACGTATATTACTTAATACTACAGAGTATAATTAATTTTAAAATAACAAATGCGTTTTGGTTCAAGCTTAAATTAATTATGTATTCATAAACCATACAGTATTTATTATTAAACATGGCAGTGTTCGATATTTCGTGTTTTGAAATTAAAATATAATTTGAGTGTTTCTTTTAAACAGTATATTGTCTTTGCCTTAAGTTGGCGGCAGGGGGGTCGTTCCACCGGAAAAAATTTTCAATCTGTGAGGGTTTGTTCTGAACGGCGTAAAGCTGAAAGGTTGGAAGGTCGGTCGTTTGGTTGGATTCAAGTACAAGTCAAATATGGACTGTGTCGAGCGCGTCTTCGAAGTGACGGAGGAAAGTTTTGTTGTTTGCGGAGTTGCGGCGAGCGAACTTGGGGAACCAAATATAGGTCCCTGAGTTGTCGGTTGACTGTAACGAGATTTTCCCCTTGATGAGAACTGTGGTTTTGTTACAGTCGGCTGACTGGTGACCGCCTCCGACACGACTGTTGATGACACATCACTGTTGGTTTTATTTTTTACACTTTCTTCTACTTTAATTGTCTTTTCAGTGCTCCTGTCATTTTTATTTTCTTTATTATCTGTTTTAAATGACGGATTCGTGCTCATTATTGACAAATATATTGAGCTATTATTATTATCATTGAATTGAGAATTTAGCTTATTATTCACGCTAGTTGCTTGCGTGAAAGCCCAACTCGGAAAAGTAAAGTCAGGTCTTTTTGTAGTGATTTCGATTCTTCGGGCTTTATTTTCTTCTGAGTGGTGTCTCGATAAAATATCTTGTGAGGATGTATTCGTCGATGCAGTAGGAGATGAATAGAACCTAAAGCCGCGGGACGCTCCTCCCCTTCTTCTAGGCAGAGCGGAAGTAGTTGTTTCGGGTGTTAGTGTGGTCGAACTTTGAATTAAAGTGATATTTCTTTCGCTCTTAATTTCACTTGTTGTCCGTGAAGTCGTTAAAGTAGTGGGTTTCACTGTAGTCGTTAGAGGAGTGTAATGTTCAATATAATAAGTCGGTGAAACGTCCTTAGACGTTGGCGTCCGTTTGTCACCAATTATTATTGGCATTTCTGTCGTAGAACTAGTTGTTGTTGATGATGTACTAAAAGAGTTATAATAACGAGAGTCAAAATGGTTTTCCGATGTTTTCGTGATTTCTGGAGTCATAGTAGTTTCTGATGAAGTTGCCGCTCGTATTGTTGTCGTGGTAGGCTCGGTAAGGGAATCAGTTTTGGGTGTCATCTCTTCTAGCTTCATCTTTCTTCTGCGGAACTGGTTTGACTCTATCCTCCTCGGTGATGGAGGTTTAATTCCTCTTAACGCAGGCTCGAGAGTTGTCGTTGGTCTGGGAGTGGTTGTAGTAGTGTATGTGGTCGCGGTGGGCGCCGTGACAAACTCGACGCGACCTTTTCTGTTTGTTACTGGTAGCTTGAGGTCGTCTATATTATCTATTTTGAAGTTAATCCAGTTGAAAGGACGCTTATTATTATTATAATATTCTTGTTCGAATTCTTCAAAATAATTTCCTTGAAACAAAGAATTTATACTCAAGTAGTTCGGTAATGGTCGGTTGTCGTAACGAGTGTCCACAAACTGGGGCGACGTAAAATTAAGGAAATCCGTTTTAGCGCGCCGAGGGTTGTCATCGATTTTTTCTGGATAACTTTTAACGAACTGATCACAACCCACTAAGTATTTCTTTGGGTTACTTCTGCAGTAATGCGGGTAAACTACCCAGGCCATGAATCCATCCCCTTGCAGTCTCGTGTGCTCCTTGTATATTTGTAGAGCGCAGCGCACATCGTCTGCGATGTCATCGTCTCTGAGAGCAGAACAGGGTAGTCCACAGGCCTTGCCTGGCCCACACCAGTACAACTCGCTTATCTGCAGTAGCCCGTGGTCACCACTGTTTGGATTCCGCGCCCTCGTATCGTAACGGGACTCGTGGAAAGCGATACACACCCACGTGGGTACCTGATCCCTCGGTACTCCCAGCCTCAGGAGATCGCGTGCCAGTTCACAGCGATCGTAGATGCGAGCGCCGACCAGTGCGATCAATGTGCCCGTAAACAATGCCACGGCATACATATCGACGTGCGTTTGCGCATCCGAGTTCTGTGCACGCTATTTTACTTATGTCCCCCCCGCGACCTCCGCCGCGTACACCCGCCCCGACCCTGTCACACCCGTATCGTAACGGTAATATCAATTGCAGGTTAGGATGCCAGTCATTTTGGAGCACGGTTAATAACTATCATTATGCGACACCTTACTCGAACACTAGCGACTGTCCCGCGGAAGGACGCTCGGCCACACAGATCAGAACCTCGTTTACCTTGAGTGACACGTGCGTGTCTCAGTAATGTTTTTACGATTGTGAGATATCAACTTTGTGATGAAGTAAATTTATTTCAAGATGATTCTCTGTATGGCTAAGGTCAAACGTCGGCCCGTAAGTAAATATTAAAACTTTATCCGAATGTATAAAACCACATTTCTGTACCCTCGATATTCGAGTTGGTCTCTTCTAGCATATTAGGAGTGATGCATGTATATTTGTGTGTCAGGACAAGGGGGGGGGGGTGTAGGGGCGACTTGTGGGTCAGTCGAAGGACGTCGACTGTTCCTCGCTCCGTGTCTTGTTATTACAGTAACAGGTCAAGAGGTGAGACGTCGGCCTCTGACTCGTTTAGAGAGGATCACGATCTGTATTAAATGATTAATTATTATAATACATAATAAGATATTATTAATGAATACTTTGTTAACGACAACTTTAAATTAACGACCTGTGACTTAACTACGGGGGTTTTAAAAGTACAATGAGCATTCTGAATAACTTCATAATTAAATGAATAATGAGCAAGGATTATTTTAACTTAATATAACTCCGCCCTCATTAGGATGCACATTTCTGTTAAATGACATTTGTAAAACTAGAATTCATAATAATTAAATTATCGACTTTACCTTCACACATTAAACAGGTGTTATATCATTCTATTTCCTATATTTATATAATCATAATGTTCATTGGAACGAAAAAATATATATATATTAAACTTTAGTCAATCCAAATGTGATGAGATGCAGATACCTACTGCAGATTGCGATTCCACACCTACTCCTAATAATGATACAAGTTTATTATTTTGTTAGCAACTTATGTACTAATTAATGTCTTTAAGACATCACTCTTCGATAAAATGTATAATTCATTAAATTTACACGTTTGTGGCGCGTTTATGTACGTTTGTTTGTTTGTGTACATGTGTGTGTGTGAGGAGGTAGGGGTGGGGGTCAGGTTCTGAGAATGTGCCTTTTTTAGATTTACTAATTATTTTTGTATTGCAGTAGTAAGCTACCCAATTATCCTCTCTAAATCATACTTAACTAAGTATATCAACTTGCTAATTGTTCCATAAACATTGTACTTTGACGTTTATAATAAGTTAAACCTCCTAAGCGAAATCTTAATTTCGTAATGTAAAACTATCGATAGTTGTGTCTTTGTGGATCAACGAAAAAAAAGTCCCTTATCAAATTAAGTTTTTCATGAATGTAATATCACTATCGAAATATTCCATAAATTATAAGAATCGTCAAAGCTACGAAGTTCATATCTATTAGAAATGATGTGTGACTTTTACTAAACATCAGTTAATGAACACGCGTTAGTTTCTTTCTGTATCAATTAATTTGAAGATGAGACTTTTTTATTCTTACTTGAAAATGAAAGGTGAAAATAGATTTTTAATTTCCTACTTTGTAAACAAATTAAATTATTAAAATCTCCGAAGAGTGTTAGTAAATTTAAAACCTACTTAAAACACGAGTATTTCGTAAGTAAAAAGTAAGCATAGCGAGTTCCATAATTGTCTTTACATGCGAAAACTTTTATTAAAGTGATATTTAATGCAGAGCCAGTGTTAGTCGTGTTGTTATCGACGTATGAAATAAAGTATGACGGGAGTAAATCAATAGTTCCGTGATCCGATTGGAACTTAGTGTTCACTTTAAAATGAGGGAGGGTCGTTCATCAACATGAATAGATTGATATATTACATTGTTCTGTTAAATAAAAAAATCCACTCATTCAGAGACTGTCACTATTGAAAGAGAACTGTGTATTTGTTATATGTCAACAACTGCATTTATAACTATATAAAAAAATATCACCGAATACCATTAATCCACACTCCAGAAACATAACATCCTATTAAAGATAATTAATTATTAACATACATATATAAACTTTTTGCTACGTTGTTTATTGGATCTCATTTATTCTGCCCGAACCGGTTTATAATTCGTCAAAAACAAAACTTTATATACTCAAATTAATATATTATTATTAGTTTAATTAATTACATCATGTATGTAAACTGATACTTTAGAGTGAACTTTGAAAAATTCCAAGATTTCTATATGTAATACAAATTTTAAAAGACAAACATGAGTTGGTACGAGATACATACGATACATAACTTGGGTTTCATCTATCACCGTTTTCTTTTCACTTACGATCTTCCTTTGACAACAAAGAATCTCGTTGAGTAGTGACTAAAAATTATTAATTTAAAAGCTACGCTTCAAATTAGTTTTCTCGCGTTTGTCAGACAGAAAGTAGCAGAAAAATTTAAAACTAATATAACTTTTATATTAACATGAACATATGTATAAGTGTATTATATTAAAGCTGAGGCGGAGTTCTAGTGAAACTTAATAATAGTGCGGTCTCTTTGTGTAACACAAAGGCTTTCATCCTACATAAAAATATACATACAGTTGTTAGGTATGCGTGGGCGTGCGTGTGTGTGTGTGTTGTCATTATAATGATTTATAATTAAGTTGTATTCAAGATCCTAATCTCTACTCGGCTGCTGTTAGGACCGATTCCGATTCTGATGTCAATTTCAATATCCATGTACACCTCTATCATTGTTATAATTAATTAGGTCTAGATGTAACCGTGTTACCATTCAGATTACGCCACACCCCGGCCCAGAATTATTATGGTTGATTAATTTAACGCGCGTGTGTGTGACACTGTGTGCATATTATATGCTAGCTTTCCCCTGGACTCCGTCCGCGTAAGAATCAGGATTGTTTCTGCCACTACGGCCACTGAATCAGAACTGCACTTCATGGTTCCATGTATGTATGTATGTTCCATGCACTCTTGTAGTTTTGTTGTCGGGATTGGGATTTAAGATTCAGGATAAAAGGCAGCATACGTCTTTCTCCAAGATTCCATATATGATATATCGCTATACCAATGTTCACCAAAATCGATACAGCTATTTAGGAGTTAAAACGTGACAGACGGACAGAGTCACTTTCGCATTTTTTTATATTAGTAGGGATAATATTCTAAGATTATGATTGAAATTAAGTTATTAGATGACTTCAATGAGAATTTTGTTCACAATTAAATATTAAAGTTTAGTACTAGGTCTATTATGTTGATAAAACTCTTTGGAAAATAATTAATTATTTAAAAACAATTCTACGCGTCTTATACTCGTCATAACTTCTGAACGAAATATCCGATTGGTATGAAACGAAAAGTATTCTGCTTTAAAATATACTTATGTATATTCCCTTGATAAGCTAATGCTTACTTTGTTTAAGGATTGTAATTACGATACACATTTAACGTAGTTTCTTTCTTCAGACGGTTTCATAATTTTTTTTTGCACGAAAGCAGAAATTGTGACTAAACGTTGATGCTCATATACGTACATAATCTGGCATTATTCTAGATCTTAATGGGACTTAAAAACCCGTAGTACATTATTTTGTTGTATTGATTTTACCCTGCAAGCATATATAAGTATTCAATTTTACACGTTTGGTTACAAAATAGCAATTTTCTTACGGATCTCTAATTTTTTTTAGTAAAGCCTCATAGCCTATATTTATAAGATCTTTTATAGTTCAAGCAGCATAGGCAAAATAAGTATCTTTTCTGGTCGATTTACACCTTGTGTCCGAAAAAAACAAATATCTTACGGACACCTTATTTATTTTAAATAAAACTTAGCCTTCGTTACTCGTAGATAATGTAACTCTCGATCGGAGGAAGAATTTTCAAAATCGGTACAGTAGTTTTTGAGCCTATTTATTACAAACAAAGTTTTCCTCTTTATAATATTCTTATAGATTATATGTTGGGATTGTTTATATACACTGTATATATATATATATACTATAATAATTATAACATAATAAAAAAAAATGTTTAGAGGTGGCTGCGTTCTTATAGCAATGCATCATTTCATTGACGAGTTACATAAGAAATCCCTCAGGCTCTCACGGCACGGGGCAATAAACAAACGAACACCGATATATTATCAAGAATATTATATTATATACGAGAAATGAATATTCAGTGTTCGAGAGGAGAAAGAGTAGACGCTGGAAAATAAAAAAAGACATGAAGCAAAAGCAACTAAAGAGGATATCGGAAATGTTCTGTGAAATTTTAAAATAGAATTTCCCAGGAAGATGTCTGTGTCCGAGGAAAATGTCCGCCGTATAAAAATAATATTTTATCCTAAGGGAATTAATTATTTACATGTTGGTAAAAGACTGGCTCTTTCAAACAGCGAAGAATTCTAGGAAAACATATTCATTTCATATTACTTTAAAATCTACATTTTATAAAAGAACATTTACCGACAGAATATCTGAAGCGAAAAACAAATCCCCTGTAAAAGTAAATATATTTTATCATACTTCGCATTTCTCTTAAAAAACATTCGCCAGGGAAAATCGTATTCCAGTTACTATTAAGTTTATTTTTAAATATAAAATGTAGGATAAAAATAAAAATAAAAATATGACGTAATATTGAATAACTTTTATAAGGATCACTGGTTTCGATCAAAGCTCATATGATATATATGTATATGTAGGTACATGTGATTCTGTCGTAGAGATGTTCTAATATTAAGTAATAAATAAAACTCATACTGTTTATCATAACATATATATAGTATATAAATAATATATAAATATTTGTATGTTATGTAGGACTTGCGTAATGTTCATAGAAATTAAATTTATACTAATAGATTAGTTTGTGAAATACTGTCCGTTTGTAAGAGCGACGTGATAAGTCGGAAACGTTTTGTTTTCTCCTAACTAGGAATGTTCTGTGATTATTAAAATACGACTTTTATTCATAATTCAGAGAAGAAATACTTTCATAACGACCTATTTAAAATAAAAAATGTAATAATAATTAATTATATTCGGAAAATTCACAATTTTTTTAATATCGTTAGTATAACGTCCTTCGAAATGTTCTGTTGATAAGTTATCTAAATTTAATATAATACTTAGTTCTAGAGTAAAATAAACTGAGAAGCACCTGGCGAGTGAGTTCTGAGTGTCTCTCTCACACACACACAAACACACACACACAAACACACACACTCACAGTCTAACCGAACATACCAATTCAACAGAGTTGTATCGGTGCACCAAGAAAGTGATGACGTCGACCGCCCCAAAGTGAATCAAAACAGATATTAACTGACCAACTCCCGTGGACGTCAAAGAGATGTTAGTGTTTGCTCAGGGAGATATGATTGCAATGTGTCATTAAAAAGACCCACTTCAGATGCTTTCATACATTCAAATATCAATTACGAGAATGCAGTCAGGTCACTCTAAAGTCTAAGCAAACACGCAAATGTCGTTTGATATTAATATATTGGCACAAGGAATAGTTGTTCCCTTTACAAATATTTGTTTATTATATAATTTTGATCAAATGAAGTCCTACTTATGATTCACGTAAGAAATTGAATTTCAGTGAATTTTATCTCGTATCAAACTTCCACCTATGGTTTCCGTGGACTCCGCTCAAACTGCATTTACTATATTATTAAGCATTAAAAGAGGTTTTCTATATTTCATTTTAATGTTTTATAAACATATATATGAAGTAGCTCCCGAAACGATTCATGTGCGTTGAAGTTTATAAAAATGTAAAATGGCGTATTGAGGCAAATATCTATTCGATTTTCAGAATGTGGGATTTTTGAGACTTAAATATTATCTGTGAACGGAATTCAGCATTAGATGGAATAGGAATTGTAGAAAATAATAATGTAACGTATCCGTTACATTCGGTGAAGATAGTTGGTGAGGTTATTTGAGCATCTGGAGGAGTCGCTAACAAAGTGCACTTACCTACCGATATTTAGGTTGGTTTACGAAGCATCGACTTATACATAAAGGCTTACCTACTGGTTTAATTTATGTTATTAAACTAAGATGATGTAGGAAACACTTCGCAACTAATAAAAGCTTTGAAGTAGTTTATATTTCATAAGATTAGTTAAATTATGAACTTTGAGAACCTACACTTTACTTATATTAAACCACCGTAATCGCTTGAAGGTAGAACAATGCAAATAAAAAAAAAAAACTCTCATTACTTCACCATTCAATTACATGATTTAATTTTAAACATGAAGAAGGATAAAATTTAAATTTAAATAAATTTTATGATTATCTGGTTTACTCTATATGTACTATGATTATAAGACAAGAACGTATATCCAGTAAGTTTTGTTCAAGTGATTTTCAATAGCATGATTCTAGTGTCAAGTCACATGCACCGACAATCTTCAAAGACGATTATGTTCGAGCAGGGTCCGCGCTACCGCTCGCTATTACTTACGGCCCAAGGCTCCGTGCACCAGGTACTCTACCGTGACTTTATTATGTTACACCAATAAAATCACATATTAAAGTTATTCTTCTAGTCTACAAATTCATTTATCAATGTTGATCTTATAGTTGACGATATTAAATTTAGTACAACGAACATTAACGCATTATTATAAAGAAGATTATGTGTACAATATATAATATACTCACCGACACAGCTGTACAGTTCCATGGCTCCCTTCTTGAGACAGCCGTCTTCCTTGGTGATGCCGCTGGTGGCGTTAAGGCAGAAGCAGCCAGCGTCGTTGTCCAGGAACCACTCGTTGGCGGAGAATCTCGCCACCGGTATGCCCTCGTACTCGCTGTCGTACTGATACCTCAACTCCGCAGACCTTCCAACGAACATGACATTAAGTATCGTTAAAATATCAGGATCCAGCTAAAAAAATAGTTGACCAACTTAACGTCTCAGTATCTCAGTTGGTATCGGATAGAGTATAGAGAAGTGCTCACAGTCGCCTTTGCTATTATTACTCTCGCATTCTTAAAGCGGACTTCTCAAAGCGGGAGCTTTTAAGCGCTAAGTGTGTACCTACCAGGGAGGTCGATAGAGATGACCTTAATATAGTTTAGAAATATACATCATATATAAATACCTAACGATTTATTCACAATGACCTGCGACATCTTTTACCTTTTAATTATTCGACCTATTTAAGTACATTTATATATACATATATTTACCGCAAGAGCGCTTTTAAGACCAGACCGAGGAACAGTGTTTATGGTGAATTTTTAATTATTTTGTTGCAGTGACGCAGTGAGTATCCATTAAAATGGGTTGCAAAAAGTTCAATTTATTCTCCGATAAACGCGCATTCATAATATTGAATAATATTAGATGTAATATTCTTACCTACAGATGTCGGTGTTCAGGGCGAACACGGGCGAGCTTCTGTCGACGAATGGAGGGAACACACCCGAGTCAGTGCCGTTGACCATGTTGCAGGTGCTAGGCGTGACGTCACCGCTGTCGTTCATCCAGTTGGTCAGAAAGGCTGAGTTGTTGTAAGACGCGATGATCCCCATCTGTCTAGGATCCTTCAGACCTCTCGACACCACATACCTTTCACTCCTGGTGTCGTTTTTCTGGATCGCAGACAAGAAATTCAAGCTAATATATAGACTGATTGAATTAAACCGTCGATTTCTACCAATAAATACAGTTCAAAATTAGTTCAGTTGAAATGATGACAGGATGAAGTGCGTTCGAACGTATGATAACCCTTTGTGAATATCCGGTCCCAACATAACATAACCGGTACGTCTGTCATATATTATAAAATACTTGTTGCTTCACACAGCTAAAGTAAACGCTATTACTTTGTTGTAAATACTTTTGCAAATGATTTCAGTTTTAATACGTGAAATGTTTATATTTGAAATAGTTACGTTCAGGTGCTTAAAAACTTTTTGCCCGAGACGTTATACACACAACTGTTAAAAATATTTTCTAAGTAGTATTTTCTTCTTGAGTAAACACAGTTTATTTTAACTCCCCCAACGTCACCTCGGACGTCAGGAATAGTAAGTGTAGTCTAGATTGGATCCTACTTTACATTTCAAAATTTTTATAATTATTTTGCTAGAATATGATGAATTTCAAATATCTCTTGCAATAATATAAATTATTGCAAGAGTCAAAGTATGTTACTTTCACCGTCAAATATAGTTGGTCCGTTGATAAGAATAATATCTTTTGACTACCGTGGTATTAAGTTTAGGTTACTATAAGTATTTTTTAATGATACAAAATAGGTCAGGTCCTGATATATCACATGCATTGAAAATGAAACTTCAATTTAAAAATCCAATAATAAGTTACGTTTCAATGGGATTTTTTTGTGAATCTGTCATCGTCGAAGTTCTGCCTAATTGGATGCGCAGAGCAAGCAAACCTCAGAGGCATTCCTGTCATTCACTAACCAGATTGAAAGTCAAGTAGAGTGCGAGATGAGGAAACAAGCAAAAAGAGAGGAAATGGACAAGACTTACAAAAAAGCAGTTTCGTTTGTAAATACGTCTCTGAGAGGAACGTTTGAAAAGTAAGCTTTCCCAACTTTTAACTTAAAAAGAATAAAACGAAAATATTCAAGAGGAAGGTATATTCTGATAGATTTTTTTAAATGGAACAGGTATTGATAAGATATATTTGCTACTCGCGCAGTCAGCTCTGTTTTTTAATTAGTTTTTGTTTGTTTTAGCAATCAGAGGTTTTTTTTCAAAATCCAAGTATTTTTTAAAACGAAAAGTCAAACATAGCAATCGAAACAAATGTATCAGTGATATTTAAATCTATAAAACCATAAATCGATGACATAATTTGATGCTCCCTATTATTTTATTTATTGTTAATATTAATTAAAATATTTGTCAATCATAAATGCCTTGTTATTTTATTGTTTAATTACATTATATAAGGAAAGTTTAGTTTGTTCACAGTTATGTTAGAAATAAACTGGAAAAGTGCAAAACTAAATCCAATTTAACTTTATCGTCATCTAAGTAAAAGCTGCAACATTCAGCGGAAAATGCAATTCTTAATAACAAATAAGTCGTTATCGACCTGTAATGGAGTGTGAAGGAAAGAACTGCGGAGGAAATTATTGTTGGTTATTGGAGTTTATCCTGTTTAGTTGTATTTTATACGTGTTCCGTCGTCATCAATCGTCGTCGTCATAAAAAAATATTCTTTTTAAAAGCAGCAGTACTTTGAATTTCTTCTGCGTGTATAAACACAGCTGTGCTATGAATCTTCCATTTTAAAATATTCATATTTTGAACGGCGAAGTCTAAAGCTTCTTTGTTCCATTAGTTTCTGAGAGACATTTAAATTATTTGTGAGTGTTCGAACGAGACTGTGTCACTGTCGAAGAAGTTCCATCAGTCGGTTAATCAAAGTTCATATGAGTCGCATTAAATCGATCCTTTCGGAAATGTTAATAATAATAATACTAATGGCTTCTGTTTCGTTAAGTCTAACTCGAAGTTCGACTTGATCTCCTTGTAGTATTGTTTGAGAGCACGTCATAACGGAATACTAGGTAGTAGCTACTTAAATACTTACAGTAGATACTTAGGAATTGTTATAGTTAATCTGGCGTTTCGAGGGATGTGCTTCGTTAGCGTGTCTAATATGTGAAGTCTTAAGTTTGTTACAGGCTTTGTGGTCTATATAATAACTAAACCTGACTTGACTTATTAGTGAGATATTCACATATAGACTTCCGTTACTCTCCAATCATGAATTTAGTGAGAAACGCTGAGTACAGACGGTAAACGAACCGCAACCTCGCGACCTATATTGATGTTAGGTATAAGTTAAAAGAAAATTATAATATACATTATTATATTATTACCACGTATACGAACTCCTCCGGTTGAAATCCGATGGAAGAAATTCAGAACTCCTTTAATTTCATGCAATTATTTTTAACATACATCGTAAACTATGAAGGTAGAGAACGATTCAGCGTGTATATTGCTCATTATTGAATATATTATGATTACCAGGGTCAAGTTTTTAACAGATGCAATCTAAAGACTGAGTAAATTACACTAATGTGGCACTCTAGTTATATAGTCGAATGTGTTTCATAGAAACAGTTGAAAGTCTATGCTGTGTCCTCTAAGGTTGCCGGATGGTACGTTTATGTCTTCGCTATGTCTTATACTCACATATTTAAGAACAGCGAACCGCAGGGAGCCGTCGTCCAAGACCTCCAAGTTCCTCACGTTGGCGCCGATACTGGCGATCTGGCTACAGGCTATAAGTCCGATGATACCGGGGTCTCGACAGAGGCTCACACCCTCGAACAGCAGGTCGCCCACCCGCACCGTCATTAATGGACCCGAGTGCTCGCCAAACACACCGCTCAAAATAATATTCAGAATCCCCATCAGGCCGGGAAACAATCGCTCGGCCATCTGAAGTATGCTCTGCAATCACAAATGATATCGACCTATTATTACTAACCATTATGATACATCACTTTAAATTTTTATTATATTAAAAATGTTGCTCTTTCTTCAATAAAAATATGTCGTTATTTTAAATTTTCTAAAAATAAATCTCCGGTTCTATTGAAATGAACAAGATGATAAATTGAACTTCAAACTATTTCCTTTTTAAAATCAAAATCATTATTATCTCTCCCACTCTACAACGGACGTAACTTGATATAATAATGTTTAAATTTCATTAAATTAATTTAACGAATCTATTTATATAATGAAGCTGGTGAAAGTTCAAAAAGGAATAAAATATTATTAATAGGATGTGTTGCGAACGGTCTATATTTTTATATAAGTATATATGAACGTACACACATATAGCAGGGGATCTGTATAAACATACGTACCTACTCATTATATTATAGTGTTTAATGTACAGTTCTGTGTTTGTTTGACATCTCTTATGGCTTCGTTATATTCTTGAGGTGATATCATGGCTTTATAATTAGCAAGTGGTTTGACGGGTAGTTAGTAGTACATTAACAGGTTCAAATTTAAATTATTATAATAAGCATAAAATGCGTACATTGTATATAGCATTCCTAGTTTGTTGGTCTGAGCATCTATTCTATGAAGGATTAGCCAATTAGCTGCGATTGCAAGTCTCGAATCAATCTGTGTTACAGTCGTAGTGTGCTCTGTTAACGCACACTACAGTCAACACCAGGCCACAGCCTCCCTAGAACGTCATCGAGCTTGCACACCCAGCGACAGCCGCCGCCCGTCACCCGACACCCTCTCACCCTCTCACCCTCTCACCCACCACCCGCCGCCCGCCTCCCAGTCACCCACCTCGCAGCACTCCTACCTCACTAAGCCGCTCCTCTCGTACATGTTTATTATTCAATAAAATAACATTAAATTATATTTCAGATATTCGAATTATTTCCAATTTATATTTTGTACACACATTTAGGTATATAACGATCATTGTTTCGTTTTAAAGGCCTTAGGATTTTATATTTCACGTGTCGGCAATGATCACTTATTATTATTATATATATGTTTTGTACACAGTCGATGTACGGTTCCTTTGTAATGTATTAAAATATATGTCCTTATATATAAGTAAGTATTGATCACATTCAATTACTATTAAAACACAAATTATATACTTAAAGTATATGAAATGAATTTATTACGGAAAGTTCCTACCGGGAAGTAGACTGAGAGTAACAAAGTAGCGTTTTCAGTGTCTCGCTGCTTACTTGCTTATTTTATATTCTATTTGACATTTTAAACAACAATTTCAATTTTATAATACATTGAAAGCAGAGTCCTCACTATCAAAGGCTACTTTAAAACTGTAATTGATGTACATTGAAAGGCAAACTTCTCTTTTTTGATTTATATAGACGAGTGAACGCTATCGACTCGTGTCTAATAAAAGCTCTGATATAACTCAGTACCAGCATCCAGGTGAGCTGGTGGTGTTTTGTTGGTATTCGACAGTTCTAGGTCCAATGAGAACTGGCCTTTGGTTCTCTAGTTTACCAAATTTTAGATTCCGTTCAGTGTGTGTGTGTGTGTGTGAGAGAGAGAATTAATATTCTCTTTGAACACTCCAATATATGGCTTAATATTTATTATCAATTAATAAATTTAACTCATTAAAATATTTTGATTATTTTTGGATAATTAATAGTTGGTATTCGTGTTCCTCATAGCCCCAAGCGACGGCTCGTCTTTATCACTGTTTATTGTTGTTCACTATTTTATATACTTATAATCTAAATTGTTCCTAACCTCTGAACACGCTGAACACACAAATAGAAGCTGTATCTAAATTTTATATTTAAAGGTCAAAGTTCAATTTGATATGTTGTCGATGAAATTGAAACTATTAAAGATAACATATCACGTCACAATGTGAGCTTCGGCTCAGTTTGCTTGACAATGCTTCAATCATAGATCTACAGCGATAATCTCATATTCATTGTTTTAGGAATAAAAACTGTAAACTAACCGTATTTAGTTTATAGATACAAACTCATGGTAAGCTTACTTTATACCTGATATAAACCATTTATTTACATAATGCCTACTCTATATATATATACATACATATATACAAATTGTATATCTTTATGCGTCTGTATATTGAAATATATGAAGCCATTGCATAATGATCGAACGAAAATTAATTGCATTTCACTGAAAGTTTTGACGAGTTAATTTCAATTACTGGTTACATTAAGTATGCGTAATATGATTGAGAGTCAACTATAAGAATGCTACTAATGACAATGTTAACGTTATATATTAGACAGTAGTTACTTTGTTAAAAACAAAATTAACTTAACAATGTTTTACTATGATTAGGCAAAATTTTTTCCTTATTATGGATATCACAGCGGTGTTTACGACACACAGTTTCTTAATTTATAATAACCTGTTAGTTAGCTTAACGTACACTTTGTTAAAGAACGTGTCAGAAGTTACATAAAGTTTTAAGTTTGCTTACAAGCGAACAATGTGATCGCCGTCTGAAACACACATTAGAATACAGCGTTGCTTATAAAATATCAGAGAGCTTTTAACGAGTTGTAGGTTAGATAATAGATAGGTGAACCTGTTGCTTCATTGTTTTAGTATTTGCTGGAACTTTCTCTGTACAAATTCAATCCTTAAACAATGCTCTGCTCACAGACGGTTGGATTCAACGTATTTTCATCGAACCTTTAAAATATTGTTGCATGTATTTATTATAAATAGCTTTTCTGTTATCGTGCGTTAGCTGTGTCCGTCACGACCTGCTCTTATGTCGTCGACAGATTCAGTTTTGAACCGTAATGAGGTTTAATGCGTATTCTGCCGGTAGAGTAGTCTAATTACCGTGTGTTTACAAGTTGGTGTATTGAACACAAACTTGAACACAAACACGAGCTCTATCGATTGTATTTGGTAGAAACGTTATGTTCCAATTAGTTTGCTCTTGTGGAATCAATATGACAGAAACTTAGCTGTTCGGCAACTGAGTGCTCCAATGTGTGAACAATAATATATATACATATACATATACATATACATATACATATACATATACATATACATATACATATACATATACATATACATATACATATACATATACATATACATATACATATACATATACATATACATATACA
>JAAAKD020000207.1:15635431-15651913 GCA_010014825.2 Danaus melanippus | reverse complement strand
ACATATACATATACATATACATATACATATACATATACATATACATATACATATACATATACATATACATATACATATACATATACATATACATATACATATACATATACATATACATATACATATATACAAACATTTTGTCGATGCAAAACCACATTCCTAGCGGCATTCAGTCACGCAAATACATTTGCATCACTATCGTTCTGTACATTTTAAAGATGAAAACATTCTTATATTCCCTCGAGCTACACTAGTGCATGCCCGCAGCGTTGCTCGCATGCATACTTAATACGAGGCGCGAGAGGTCAAGCGTCCTCTTACATTCGCTCATAAAAGACAGTTATATTGCACTTCAACCAGCCGACATTTAAAGTCTTCTTTTAACAACTTTTTTTCTTATCATCATATTTTCACGGTGTGTTTTATTCTCGTATATAGTGGCAATCGTTTATATATATACATATGTCAAACCCCAAGTTGTAATAGGGCTGTATGTAGGTTCTGGAAGACCTGCCTCGCCCGGGAGCCGGGAGACCTGTGTAATGATTTTGCCTGACCCACTAACCCACATAATGATCATCACACTACATTTTAACGTACGATCTAGACGAGCTAGGGTTGAGACTCATTATTAATATTAACAAGATAATACTAATTATTTTTCAGCCGATTTAATTATAATTAAAAAAACAGCGTTTTAATGTTCGAGGATGTTAGTCTGCATCATCATTAACAGGGAGTATGTAATGAATTAACTCATCCACTATCGTGGCCGTGCATTCCATATTCTGTCCTCACATTCATGTTGTCGGATAAGTTTTGTTCGTTGTGAACACGACACTGATTGTTATCAAGCGTTCATATTTAATAACTTTTCCACTTATCATAATCTCTGAAACTATTTCATATAAAAAAAATATATATTTTTATAGACACAACATTAAATTGAGAGAGTGTCAATATGTGGGGGTGTGCATGGATATAATGAAAATTTAAAAAATAGTTTTGTGACAAGTGCACCTGTAATTTCGTTTTAATTATGCGATTTCTTATGATCAAAACCAAAGTAAATAACATATTTTCTAAAGTCAAAGTCAAGGTAGTTAGTGTAAATGTATAGATTAGTTAAAAAAAAAGTTATTAAATAGTTTTATTTAATGCGGACAGAGTTGGGGTTTGCCGTTAGTTAATTAGAGATATGTATGTCAGCATTATCCAAATAATCGTGTGTGGTTATCACTGATATATAAGTATCTTATCGGTTCAAAACAGAAATTACAAAAAACAATAAAGATACATTATATTAATGAATATTTTATTAAAGCGTTATATAATTCTCTTCCATTCTGCCGCTATTTTTTTTTCTTTTTCTATGTTTTTAGAAGCAGCACGCACCTGCACATTAGCCTCTCATGTTAAAACTTTGCCTCAACAACCTATTCATTTAACTTACATGACCCGGATCTTTCTACTAAATAATATACCCACTATTCTGTTAGACCTACATATATAGTTGAGTTTTTTTTAATTCATTCACATGTTTGAGATCAGCTTTGAACGATTTTATGAATAGAAGATTGTTTTAATAGTTTTTTTTTTATGTTTATCGTTACTGTAATATAATATTAGTGTCCTCGGCAGTAACTAATTCAGCATATTCCAGCCTGCGGTGAGTAGTTTACAGGCACATACTTACAAGCCGGCTTACGAAAGGATTAATAGGAATTAATCTTAGAACGCATTAAAGCATTACGGTTCTGGCAGGAGCGTTATTACTATATTCAGATATAGTATTTAGTGTAAGCTGTTATCGGAATACTATCGAAACATTTCAGTTTATATAAAAGCAATATGAAATCTTTAAGTAGATTTCGGTAATAAGGTTTTAAGAAGAATGTGTACAGTGTGTCAGTGAGTTATCAGCTAGTTAGGAGTGTAATCGGTGTGTGCGAGTGACGCGCTCTGACTCTGTGTTCAGATGAGGTGCATCTCGTAGCCTGGATGCTGGCCGCTCCGGGCTCGATCGATCGCCGCGGCCGCCCGACTCCTATTGAACCGATATGCACTTTGTACATATTTCGTGTTTACTACATATTTCGTGTTAAATAAACATCAAAGGGAGCTCATATAATTTTCTCTTTGACGGACATTTGCGGCGTTCCGATTGACATTTATAATTTTTGTACCGTATATATTAATCCCTTTTCATGTACGGTTTCACGTGAATTGCCTGATAATTTCGTTACGTGTGTATTCATAAACAACGTAACTAGTTGATGAAGCTCGCAGAAGCGATAATAAAACTTAAACGAGATTCTATCATAAAGCTTTCATGTAACAGACAAAATTTCAGAATTTTAGTGTGTCATAGTTTGTTCCTCAAAGCTTTAAGATTACGAGAGCTTCCTGAACCTCCTCAGTCTCCGTCTTAAAGTATAGAATGCTCCTCACAACGAAAACTTATACGTCGAAGTTTCTTTAAAAGCTGGTTTTCTAATTTCTCATTGACACTATACAATTAATTAATTTCCTTTCAAAGAGCTCTGTATATTCCTTTGAGCTAAACTTTTATATGTAGTCACAAAGGTACGGTTGGCTTGTTGTTCACAGCAACTAGACTAGAAATAAGTAACTGACAAACATTCATAATTATATAAATGTGGAACTAAATCTGAAAGTTCTAGTCTACTAGTTAAAACGCAGAGTATAAATTAAACATGTTTCTCACTACCGCTACGTATTTTAAAATTAAATGACAATTGTTTAAAACTTTCGTTGATGCCAAATTTTGGTTCAGTCATTCGGAAAGTCTCATAACTTATCAATTATTAAAATGAGCGACCGATACTTGTAGAACATATCTCATATTACATTTGATACAAAGAATTTATGATAAGACGACGAGAGCAAGTCTTTAACCTTCTTTGTCAAGGTTAGATCGATGTCGGTGAAATCCATAAGAAATGTGCCATTGAGATGAAAACACGTTCACAAAAAAAATATTTTCTCAATAAAGGTTGTTACTCCCTAATTTTATTTATAAAGCATCTGCTTCCATATTAAGTCTTGATCAAAAGATACTAATTCTAGTTAAACCTCAACAAAGACAAAGCTCCGTAGAACGATAGTATTTTCTTCATGAGCTTATTAACACAAGTTACTAACACGAGTGTCGTCTGTAGGTAGTTTATACAAATAAATAATCTTGATTAGACTAAAACATTTAAATTTCTATTATGAAGAGCTCCAGAGAAAAAGACGAAATATTAAGCATTATCAAAAGTATAATCTAATAATTTTATACCATATCATAAAAATAATAAAAATCTGTTACGATGAAACGATGGATCTCATTAAGATAGCAATTTTGCAATAAGAAATACACTAATGATAGCGTGGGAGATATGTATGTGTGAAAAAAAAACTCACAAATAACGAAAACAATGAAGACTAACACGTTACTAGAAATAATTTCTGTTGGAAGTAAGGACGAAGAAACGGCAGCGTGGTTGGAAAATATACGATAATTTTTAATTGTTTTCATTCTCACAAACTCAAAGAAATAAATCAAATGCGTTTTGAATAATATCAGTTTAATACATCATGTTGATGTAGGTCGTTTGCACGGATAGATATCAGAATATAGATTTATAGTGAGTCCAATTATAAAGTACATCCAACTCAGGTTATTTGAATAATATTGAAGTTCCTAAGTAACGAGTAAACCCGTACCTTCGTAACTCTTAAATGATATATTTATTAACATTCTGTAAAACATAAAATATATTGTAAAAACATTTTCCATTGGACATGCGTCCGTTTTTAAAGCGCTGCAAATAACATTTAGTTTTCATAATATTTCACTGAACAAAATGTCGCAAAGCATATATATATATATAATATATATATTCGAAAAGAATATTTCATTTTTAATGTTCTCTTTGACTTGTAAAAATTTTAGTCGGAATTAAATAGCTCCATGTATAGTTTTATAAAAATGTTATTTCGTTTCTGAATTGTATAATAATTTTGAGAAGTAATTAATTTATAATATACCTATGTATATTTCTTATTCCAATCGTATGTGTACATATATTAATGAAGTTAATTTAAAAACTTATGTTAATCGCAAATAAATTTCGCATTGCCATGTGTAATGTTCAATCGCTGTTCATTAGTGGTCAGTGTATTAATTAATACTAAGCAAGTATCCAGACTTTGCTTCTTTGTTCAACATTTTATTAAATATTGTATCGGCAGACGACGTACTATAATATTTCGAATGCTTTAAAGATGAACACGGTGTCATTTAATTATTTCACTACTCAAGGCAGATGACGTTTTAATTAAAGCTAAGGCAAATATTATCTTGTTAGTATAAAAACAATGAACCTCTATATTAAATGAATGAAGTAGTAATTTATTGTATGAATTTAACTCTCCTGGTTCCAGGTACGAGTACAGAATTGCAAGCAAAAAAGTTATTATGAACATGTAATAATATTTAGTTAAAGGTGCGGTGTATTACAAAGAGATTTGACAACATTGTTTTAGAACGACAAAGAAATTTCTAAGGAATAGTTTCTTTATAATTTATATTTCAAAGAAACTATATATATGTATATATATTTGTGGGTGTGGTAAACGACGTTTATTTTCGTAGCTGCCGTGTTTTTACTCGTAAGGTGTTCAATATTATATACTGACTCCATATTGTAAATACTAAATATAATAAACTTTTTCCCTTCAAAAAGAAAATGATTTATATTTAAAAATTTCAAATATCATTTCGACGATATTCTACTAATGAGGGACTCAAATGTTGAAAACTTTTTAATATATAATTATATGTATATACTTATATGGAATATTCCGTGAAATGTTTTGCGTATCAAGATTTCGTAATTATTTGTTGCAGCTTTTCGTATTTACCAGAAACGTGAGTATTTAACAGAAAGTTAAAAGGAAAAACATTTCCAGTTCCGTGAAACCCGCTGCCGTATTTTATTAAATTTCATGTATTTTCTGTTGCACATTTCATATTATATATTTATATATATGTATGTATATATGTATTTTCAGTATTATATAACCGAGGTCATGTTAATGTAAGCAAACGAGATTTTTGAAGTGAGTTTTTAGTAGAGCTTGATTATTTAAAATGGTTATGTAATAACAAAAAGTTAATTCACAAATAAAAAATTGTAACTTGAAGATAATGTATTTTTTCTAAGCAGGGTGTGGCTGCTTGTGTACCAATGTCATCTTGAAGTATTTCTTTATTCTGCGTCTTTGTTCATACTTGTTTCAGGAATTGAGAGTTTATCTTAGAGATATACGTTAACTTCACAATGACGTGCAGTTGTTATATGATAACATATTTCTGTGTCACTTATAATGTTATTATTAGATACATATAAATACATTGGTGGTAAAGATGAATCTCGGCCAGAGAACATTAGGTAAGTTATAGTCGTACCTGAAAACAATCTTATATAATTTTTTTATTTGTATGAAACTCACGTGGAAGGCTACGTTCGCTATGGTGACACGGTCGTCTTCAGTCAGGGGATAGGAAGCCTCAGCGTCGAACTCAAACAGGTCTCGTCGGCGGTACGTTATGCTGTCCTCATCCATGTCCTCGATGTCACGTCTCTGATTAAGCCTGGAGCAGAACTTGAATTAAGTCCGATATGATGTTTTTTGTGCCCGTAATTCTAAAGCTTCCATTTTAAAGTATAATTTTATATAACAGTCAAAAACACCAAAACGATTTGAATATGAATTAATTGCCGCTGAAAGTCCGATAAACGTAATATCATATTCGCTCACTTGTAAACATAGGGGCCGATTTCGGTGACGACGGGGACTCCGCCATTGAGTACCACGTCAGCATTGCTCACATTGAACAGTCGGACGTTAAAGGTGAGAGGGAAGGGAACCTCCTCGAAACGATCGAACTGTTCCGTGTCATTCGTGAGCACCACCTCCTGGACGCGCCAGTGTGGAGAAATTACGTTAGATATCAAACATCGCCGAAAACCATCCGAAACAATATCCTTATCTGTTATATATCGTTAGCTCAGAAAATAAAAAGTCAATATTTTATACAACGATGTAATGTAGGTAATAATTCTTCATATTTACAAAGTAATCTGCGTAATCTCAGCAAACCTTCTTTAATTTGATTAATTAGGTCCAGTAGGTACCTCGTTATCCAAAATTATAATCATTGTTAAGTAACAAAATCATAAGAAGTAGATCAGAATTTTATAAATACAGAGATTACTTTTATCAAAAAAATATATTACGATACAAATAGAAATATATTTTTGTCTCTTTTTCATGTAAATCTTAACGTTCATCTAAGGGTTGTCAATTTTTTTTTAAGTTGTTGCTGATATACATATATGTATACTCACACTCTCTATGACACTGTCTATGATGCCCGGGACTACTCCGAAGGCTACAAACGAGCTGACCGCCACCAGCACCAGCCCTCCCAACAAACTCACCATTCCGCAAACAAAGTTACACATTTTGCCAACAATAGCCCGCTGCGGCCGGTCGGTTAGTCAATACTGTTTATTGTAATTGTGATAATGTTCATTAATTGATATTAATTATTTAATATTATAGGGTTCTGTGAATGACTTGTCCCTTGAAGATTCTGCTCGGCTGTCGTTTTAGGAGTCGTTTTAGAAGAACGACATTATAAATTTCTAATACCGAGTCCGTTGAAGGAAATTGTAGATAAAAGAAATACGCTTGCAGCTGTATTTATTACAAAAACGTGCAAATCATAAAAAAATCCAACGACATACGGAACCACGCGAACTAAATGTTACCTTGGATTATTGTAATCAATTGCAACATTACTTATTTGCTAATAGCGATAATACGATTTGTAATGATTGCTAAAGAAAATGTCACACACACAAACAGTAAGACGAAAAGATATATGAGGAAAAAAACAGAACACCTCGTGTTTGAATGTTTGGATGGTAGCAATTAGAGAGATTGACCTAATAGCTAATGCCAGTGCAGTGGAAGGTGATATCAAACTCATTATTTATATAGACCACACATCAAAGACATTTACTATCATCGGTCAAATGCAGAATAAAATTAAAACAACCACTTGCATTCATCGTAGAAATCAATGTAGAGTGTAATAAAAAAGATCTTATTGAGTGAATTGAATTAAATTAGGGTTATCTCGAGGCTTAGCGATGGCCCAAATGAGTACCGTGTGTTAATACAGTGATAGTGAATCGATCGTGTGCGACGAGGAACGCATGATAAACTTAGCGAGAAATAGATTTTACATTTCAAAAATATAATATCATCGGCATACTAAATTATTAAATATCGCCAGTATTAGTCCCTTAACTTTTTTATGACAAGTTAATTAAAATTAAAATGATCCAGCAAACATTATTAAGCAAACAATGCACATTGAACTTATCGTCTAAATGGACAATATTCATTTGCTTTCATATGTTACTTCCGTTGACGGCTGGCGGGTGTGACAGACAAACATAATGACAACTTTTAATAACATAGTATTTTCATTAAGATTACTATCAAATATAGGTCTATAAAGAGACATTCCGTGAATAAAGTTTATGATTCAAGACACAATGAATCAAGAACACTCGTCCTAGGAGTTTTATTTGGTTAAGTCTCTGAGTGTCTTTGTTCCAGCGCTAAATGCTGTTAGCGTTCGAACAAAGACACTCAGAGAAAATTTTTAAACGATCGATAACCTGTACGGAGTGTACTGGAATCAATATATATTAATTGGTAGGGGTATAGGATTTTTTTCATTCAGTTTTTCATAAATACGGATAAGAGGATAGTGTATTCACTATGATATTGCTCGCTATCTCTGATACAATATATTTTATCTCTGCCATTGATAAGGTTAGGTTATAATTATTAAGAAAATATATTATAAAATTATATGAAAATAGATTTGATTATATACATGCTACGGGAGTTAAAAAATGTATAACGCATATTACATAACAAATACACGTACATGTTCGAGATTTAATGAAGTCCCGATATCATTTTATCCGATAAGAAAATTATAAAGTGTCTGTGAAATCGGATTAAAGAGAAATCATTTAATTATTTCGTGCATCCGGCTATCGATCGGCTAGAACTGTGCACTGTGCACTGTGGATAACTGTCACAAACATTGTACAAGGACACGTGAATGTTTGCAGGATAAACTAAAGCCCTACCAGCGAAACTATTAGGCCTTTGATCATGAAATTGAAATTTTGACTAACGGATTTAAAAACGTGGACTGACAAAAAATCGTTTGAGCTATAAAAAATTGTAATATAAATAAAGTCAGTTTTTTTATTAGTTCAACCTTTTCCATCGCGAATTCAATTATTAATCCGGCGTCATCCTTGTGGCCTGTAATTTAATTTTCCGTCGATGAAAGCGGCTTCACGGACCTGAAAAACATCGTTTAGTCGGTATTTTTAGTTTATTTTAATTTGAACATAAAGTATTAAGTGTGACCTTTTAGCGCGTCTTTGTCTCTTAGAGTTTAATAGCAAACAAATAACAAAGATAAAGTTCTTTGTAAAAATTAATTATAAATTCTTTTCTCTATCCACTCGCTTTAGTGGGTTCTCGTGTAATAAGCAATTTGATATTTTGTAATATTTTATTCCAAAGAATAGATTATAAATTGTGTTTTATTATTCATGTAATTTTTAAAGAGCCATTTTATAATGACACTCTCTTGATCGTGGATTTCTATCTTATATAGACCAGTCACTCGCATGACTTAATATGTATAAATGAAAGAAGGTTTTGTTTGTGAAAGAAGAAATATTCATTTGTCTTCTACTGCGACAAATATTGTAAAAATTACGGTGATTCGTATTATATACAAGTATCTCAAACACTTTCTCGATCTCACAAAATATAATCGAAGAGTATGTATGTATTATATCTTAAAAAAATTCTAATGTCAAATTTAATTAATTTAAAGCAATAATTCCTCGTAAGTGCAAACCAAAGTAGTTGTTACATGTACCTCATACTTTTCACAGTTTTATTTTCGTCCATCTATCGCAATGTCGCATTCAAGGTACAGCGAATGCATGTATCGTCTGAGCGATTACATTCATTAGCAACTGTATCCGCAAACTCTTCTTTACGTGAATGAAATAAATAATTCGCTTTAAGAGTTTTGAGAGGATTATTGATCGTCTGATTGGAGATTGATGGACGAAGAGTTAGTGAGTTGATAATAAGGTGACTATATTAAAAATCTTAAAGCTAATACGTAAAGTAAGTTTCATTTGATATTAAAATTTCAAAATGTTGATGTAATGTTCTGTTCTAATATTGACCTAATTGGACTATTCAGAATTGGGTGTAATTGACTTTTAAATAATATTTACATATTTGTTGTCGTATAAATATTAAAAACTTTAAACCGGACAGCTCAAACCCTTAAGAAAAAACATAGCAACAACCTTGAATAGAATTAGGTAAAAGTCGATGTCGCTCTTCCCGCACTCTTAACTTACTTTTGCCTTCGACAGTTTATTTCATTTCATCTTTTTTACATCTTAGCCTGTAACGCGATTCGTGTCTACAGTTTATTATATTCATTTATTTAGGAGTTCCCAAATTCTATCTCCTGACCGTTGTTTTATTATGAATCGATTTTTTTAGATAATGTTACGGTTTCATTACTTAATAAGTACGCCCCACAGTATTAATACATATTATTAGTGTTTGCCCGCGACTTTATCCGCCTTGATTTTGGATTTGGGGTCAAAGGGAAATTAATAACGTGTGCATAAAACAAAGTACATCTCAACTGGCAGCGACATCTATCGTCTGTGTCATGTGACTTCATACAAAATACAACATCAGCGCAACGAGTTTAAAAATTAAAATGATATGTATAATTGTAAAATTGAATTAAAATCCCTCCAGTATTTTTTACGTCCCGAATAACAAAGCATTTCAAACTTTTCCTTTTAATCACTCGTAGTTATAACCTAACCGGTATTCGGATATCCGAGTAATGATTACTTATTTTATAAGGACAAAGAAACATTTGAATGTGCTTTAATAAAAACATTATAAATGAATGAATGAGTATTTCTATTTTCATTTATTTATATACACATATATAGTTATTAAAGCGTTTTATATAAATCTAGATCGTTAGGGTTAATGTCCTATATATCTGGCCTGGATACCAGCTCCCGAGCCTGGCGCGTGCCCCTCCCCCCCCGTGCTCCCCACCTACCTCTCATATAATTTAAATAAGCTTTTTATTTTGCTATATATTTGAAGCGTAATTTATTTTAGCCAATAGGTAGTTTTGTCATTCTAGCCACAAGTGGTCCGTAAAGACTTGCTTCTTTTGGTTCAACACTACCGAATGTGAAATATCTCCGCTTGTCGACATAAATCTTTTCAAAGTTCTATTTTAAAGCTGTATTTCGTCTTTAAAGAACAAAGGAATGCAGTTCAAGGATTATATTTTTAATGAAGTAATTATTGTTACTTAAAATTAAATAATCAATTTCAACAGTATAAAAACGGAACTGATTTAATTCCACACTTAGTGGATTTAATAGTTCATTGTTTTTAAGCACTGATCGTCTATTCTTTTAATGTTATAATATTTTTACCATTTTCAAATTCACGACACGACATGTCTAGTACGTATAGTGAACGAGCAAGCCATATTTACTTTTCTTTATAACAATAAAACTGGTGTGAATTACAAATGTATTATTTATTTTTTTTTGTTTAAGCCATACAGAATGCACATAGTTATTTTCATTTATAAACTCAACCAGCTATAGTGAGCTCGTTCAATACCCACACCGGGTGGACAGTCGTGACCGCAGCCCTAATGTTTCGCACGAGGCCTAGTTTGAGTCTCTCGTTTACTTTGATATGATTTATCATCAAATAGCTAACTGTTTGATGACACGATCGTTGCGGTAACACCGGCTTTAGGAGATCAAAAACATGAAATTGTATTTAAAATATTTTTTTCTTTGCACTTGAGAGAAGATTTATAAAACGCCATAAGAAGTTATAAACTATATCATACACAAAACTCACTCAAATCTTACATGGTGGACAAAGAAAAATGATTATTCTCATCGACGAGTGTACTTGTCCCCTGAGAATATTTTCATTCAATAGTTTTTGAGATAAAATAATTATCATTGGTTCTTGGTTATTGATTAAAAACAACGATGATTTAATTTGAAAAACTGTGTGAGGTCTTCTATTTTATATAGAGAATATTAACAATGATAATGTTCAATTAATCTGTACGTTTGTATACGAAAGCATGTTCTATATTTGTAGCTGTGTTATACAAGAATAGCTCGAGGCTGGACCACCACCCCGTCCTGGTGTCAATTACAGCTGACCGCAGCTCGAACAGAAACTCCAACGATTACTGTGCTATACATTATATTAACATTCACTGTATTGGTTATTGATTGTGTTCCGCTGGTCTTGTTTAAATTATCACAGGCAGATACTGAAATTATTAAAGTTACTTATAGCAATTCTGTGCGATTTTACGGTGACCGTCTCCTAGTCACCAAGGGGTGATAAGTCGCTGAATGACATCATTACCTCACTTTGTAATATCTAAACGAAAAGAGTCGAGAAGCAAAATTGTAAATATACTTAGATTATTTTATAAAAGAAATGATACGAGTGCAGATGTTCCAGATAATTTATCTGCGTAAAATATTTTTTGCTTTATTGATTTCACGTGAACCGATTAACGTCCTTATTAAGTAGGTCATACATAAATAAACTGCTTTAACGCCGAGAGCATCACGGAGTTAATATTTAAAAATATAAAATTATATAATTTAAAAAAATTACATTTCCAGAGAAACAATAAATGAAATATAAATTTTTTGTATTAATAATTTTTTCATCATTTTAATTAAATGCAGCAGAGGCTTGAAGATGAAGCTCTCCCTATAATAGAAAGTATATACTTACTCCTTATGCATATTCCATAAAATATTTTGGACTGGTGTTTCCGTTTGTAGTATTGAGATCAGTTGACGAGTTAAGAACTCACAGAAGGAATTCTTGAATGGGGAAAAGTATTCTGTTTTGAGTTGACCAGCAACAAGATAATTTAAGGGTCCTTCAGATTACTTTTACTGACTTTAGTGAAAGATTTTAATGTCAGTTATATTTATCTTTTTCGGTGTTTAGTTTTTATCTTCTAGTTTGTTTATTTCTTTATCGTGTGATACTGAGAGATGGCGTTTTTTTTTAATTCTCGAATTTCGTTTTTCTGAATTGTTCAGTAATATTATTTTATCAGCTTTAATGCAAGTGTTGCAACCATATTCTTTCCAAGTTGAATTTGTAATTTCTTTGTTTTCATCGACAACTAGAGGAATTTGCACTGTGAATGGCCACGAGATACTGTATTTACAATTATAGAATAAATAGTAAATTCTATTACAATTATAGAATAAATCTTACTTAACTTTACTTAATTACTGGTTTTGAGTTCTATTGATGTTTTTTTTATGAAACGCTAAATAATAATTAATAAAAAGATTTTTTAAGGACGCATGTTACAGGAATGAAAAAGTTTTGCACATTTTCTAAGACATTTTTAATTCGCCTCACTAAAGTTTTGCCGTTGCGACGTGACTAACTCTCAGCTTCCGTCTAAGGCAAGCCTCTGAAGAGTGAACTGCTCTATTTGATCAATGAACTGTTGTCAACAATGAGTTCCGCTCTACTAGAATTCATTGAAGCCAATCCTAACACTATATTGTAAGCTTATTAAGATATTATATTATATTTTTATATGCTTTAACAATACAATATAAGAACTGACAAAATTGTAATCCTATTGGTATGAGTAATACAGATGCTAGAGAAATCCCTACATATGTATATACAATTTATATTTAAATATATTTTTATCGAGGAATGCTCGATAGTGATGTTTTTAATCGGTTTTGGACCCTTACAGTAATCCTCTTGCACATCGCCTGAACCAGTCACTACATGATTAGGAATTTAGCAGACTCCGAACGTGGGGTACGTTCGTTGTAAAATATGATCCATTCAGAGAATGTGCGCTTCGAGTTAGAGTTGGAGATGTCTGTATATAACTAGGTATGCCTACTGTATAGTTTAGGTAGAACATTCCTTTACCGTTTAGAGTAATATCAAAACACCCTCGAGCTGCACAAATTAATTTTACATGATTCATCCGACAGTCGACGCACTCCGGATCAATCGTATCCTAGGCGCATTGATAAACGGATTTTTATTACAGTCTGAGCTGGTGCGTCCCTAACTAGATTAGTACCGACCGAGGAGCGAGTAGGGTTCATTAAATAGGGGGCCAGAGACGAAAATTACACCGCTCACAAACCCGTTCACGGCCATGTTCTAAATTAATCGATAGTTTATTGAAAAAAATCTGTTAGCAGTTTAGTTCCAAAGGTTCGCGGGCTATTCAGGTAAACTCGATATGTATGACTATGTTTACAACACGACACCATTCATTTATAACTTTCTTTTCTTTATATGTACAAAGCTTTTCGCACAATACTTCTACTAACTTTAATAGTTCCTTAATTGTTCTGTTACTTCAGGTAATACAATTTTGTTGTTTCGATTCGTCTTTTTAAAGACGTCTTTGTTTGAATTTCCCAGTACGTCGTCTGATGCATCAATAAGATATTGATTTTTTTATAAAAATGCAAAAGAATGCAATTACCAGCCTAATACCTTAATGAAGACCAGATTTTTAAAATTCTCTTCATATTTTACGTATTGTTCAAATCTAATTATTTCTTTTCAATCTCATTAACGGAATGATAATCTTACTAATGACTGCGAAGGTTATTGTATATGTTATTTGTATTTATTACTAAACGACTTATGTTAGGATTTTACAGTAATATAACTTCGACATCTGTTTAAGAGACGGTTATAATCTAGCCAGGAGTTCAGTGTACTTACTGCAGTATCACAGCACGTACTACAGATGTCGCTACTGATTGTTACATGTATTATATTCACACACTACATTTCTCTCTTAGTTAAATGTAATTGTATACCAAAAGAGGCTGTCGAAGATGTTTTAAACTTTTATAGAGCTGATAATGAGTCATTTATTTACATTTCAGACGGTATGTCTTCGTCCTCGATGTCTGCGCTTTCTTCGTCTACCTGGCTTCTAATTTACCAGCTTTAGCCAGGGTCTGCCTTACATGTTGTAAATAGTGTTGGCTTATTTTTTTTACGACCGGCCACCTGCCTGACATCAAACCTTTTTGGGAATGCATTAATCAGTGATCTCTAAATACTCTTAGAAAGTACACATAACTCGGAAAAATCACATTGGTACTTGCCAGGATCTAACCCGCGCCCTCATGCATGAGAGGCGGGCCTTTTAACCACTAGGCCACCACTGACTAAGTTACTAAGTATAATATTCCTAGAAATAACTATTTTTGTATATGATTTATAATAATGACAACCATTTTTTACAGATCAAACTTGTATTTTACAGTGAAGCTGTATTCATACTTATTTTTATCTTTAGTACCATCACTCTTCGCAGAATGCATTAAATTTGAAATTTCAAAAATAAAAACACATTTGAAGAAACAACTATTCGTGTGTTCTGGTAAGCCTTATTTAATACATTATTGTGTTTATCGAAATACTAAAATAACTATTTTTTTTTATATTAACATGTGAATTTTCAAGTAATAAAATTTTGGATACTCCGACGTTCCTCAGATTAAATCCATTTGTGTTTTCCGTCTGGCGTCTCTTCAACGTTGACATCACACTGCCGCTTACTTTTATTACTGTGTGCACCTCTTACACTATAATATTTCTTCAGTTAAAACAATTAATTTAAAATTTTGCCTGTTTTCAAAAAAATCACGATAGCGTAGTCTATATTTACTAGACATCTAAGATTTTCGCCGTTTATCATTTAATTTTTACAAATAAATATTTATTTAAGTTTTTCGAATAATTGCTGCAAAGGAGTCGAAATGTCGGGATTATGTAGTTGTAAATTAATTAAAAACGTGAAGTAATATCCGAAAACTGTACTTTCATTTTAGATTTTTTTTTAAATAAATCATTTTTTTCAAAGATCTTATTATAAGTTTTTGACCATAGTGACAGAAACTTTTCGAAAGTTAAAGAGACACATTTTATAAATATGATAATTTTGTTTAACACGTGTATTACATATACATATTTTCGAAAAATGCAGATGTATTCATACCTCTTATTACAGAAGCCAATAAAAATGTTTACCAAAACAGGAGCTTACAAATCTCAGAATAATTTCCCTTCTTGTCTGCATTCAATTTTATTAAATTCTCGTATTTTTAAAATAAAAAAATAGTAGATTTTAAAACTATAAACATATTAAAACTATAAACTGTGTATGTGAAACGAACATTAAATACTAAATCTACGAAAATAGTAACACATACTGTGTGTGCCTTCAGTGCATATCAAATTAAGTGCAAGTTTTTAGTGGGATTATTATAACCGACAAACAATTTTGACATTTATACGTCAAAGCTACCAACAACAGCATAATATATAGTACATATATATATATACGTATGTATATATACGTACATATATACATATATATATACGTACGTATACTCGTATATATAGTAGTAGTGTATAGTACGTTCCATTTCAAGCAAATAATAGACCAAGTGTTGTCATTTGTAAAAAATATTATCCTATTAAAATAAACCATTGTTGCTTGTACTTCAGATTGTTTTGCATCAAATTAAACCAGTGTTGCCAATACTTAAAACAATAATTATCCAAGATGGACGACCAAATACAACTATTATTTTCAAATCTTAGATTAGAAATGGAAAAACAAACAAAAATATTAAAACATTCTATAAGAGAAGAAATAAATAAAATATAATATATAAACCTCTAGTGGAAGAAAACCTGTATCTAAAAAATGAAGTGGAGAAATTAAATGAGAAGTTAAAACATCTGGAATCGGGGGAAAGGGAGAATAATTTGATTTTCTATGGATTTGACGAGACTGAAAAATATAAAACTGGTATAATTGAAATGATAATAAAAACCTTGAAAGATTCGGGGATTGAAATAAACAAGCGAGATATAAACGAAGCGTTTAGAATTGAAAAAGCAAAGGGAAAGTAAGGCCGATTTTAATAAATTTTTTGAACGTTTGGAAAAAACAATCCAAGTAGCAACCGATTTCTACAAGACACTTTATACAGCAGAACGCAAGACTAAGGAAGGTCTAAACCGTGATCACGGTCGCTGTAAAGTAGCCGAAACGTCGGGAATATGTAGTTTTTAACAAAAAATAAAGTCGCGTAGTATAATCCGAAAATATTAGTTTCATTTAAATGTATAAAACTCGCGAAAATC
>JAAAKD020000207.1:15610730-15635331 GCA_010014825.2 Danaus melanippus | reverse complement strand
GTTAGCATGGGAAAGAAATGCAAGAAGGAGGTCATGGTCTACTGCATTGAAAGCATTGCTAAAGTCAATTAGCACGAGCACTGTGAGTTGCTGGTTTTCCATGGCAATACGAACATCGTCCGTGACCGTATTTCTTTCCTTGAAGCTGAATTTCTCTGAACATTTATCAACAGACTTCCATTTAAATCTCATTCGTTCTAATAACAAGTAATATATTATTTTGAATTTGTTTTAATAAAACTCACCGATTCGTTATTATATATATTTTTTGTCTAATTTGCATCGAACTGAATCAGATTGCTTTGTAATGTAATCTATTATTATTTTTCATTCGTGTCACGAGTTATTTATATATAGTTAATGTATCCTCGCTGTTCTTACTTTAGTCTAACTTTCATTATTAGTGATTATAGGTGACATAATTCACATAATAAATAATGTCAATCATTTAAAACTGCATCTGTTATTAATTAAAATGGAAGCTCTCCTCACACAGTGTTAACATGTAAAGAAGGGTTATTTTAATAGTTATATGCAGTCGTTTGGTACTCATTGATCGTTGCTGTACCAAAGTCAAAAGTTCGATTAATATCTAGCAAGTTCAATAAAGGTATAACTAATTTATATTTGTATGGGAAACTTTTATAAAATAAAATATTACGACATTTATTACGTTTATTATCTTCACTACAGTGTTTTGGTAATTGACACACACAGAGACGTGCCATCGAAATATTACAAGCCATAAGTTATACTCAACCTGACGAAAGTCACTTAGACAGGACAGTGTGCGGTATTATATACTTATACATAAATGTACATTACAACGATTTAAAGTATACAGCGGTCGAGACTTACCAATGGGGAGAGAGAGAGTGAGTGAGTGGGGATAGAGTGGGGAGTGGGGGGAAGCCTATAATATTTATTAACTACAGACGATATATCAATAATGTTGCGCCTACAGCTGTCTGAGATCACATGACTAACATATCATAACAGATACAGCTTCAACACACCTACAGACGGACCAGCGACGTTTGTTGTATGAAGGACTCGTGAGAATATACATAATGTCGACCCTGTTGATACTTACAATGATACCTGATTAAATTCATTACGGTCTATATATATGATGAGTATTGAATAGACGATGTGATCGCCGCCGATCCGTCCGCCTCAGAACAACATTAAACAATTATTAATTAACAGTTTTGAACAGTGTTTGGTAGCTGAGGACGTATTTATCAAATAAATAATATAAACTTAGTCAACAACTGCTCTCAACATATAAATATACACACAGACGGCTCTACACTAATGTTCATTGTGAGTACAAGAGAGTAAGCAATGCTTCAGTGACATACAGGGAATTTAATATTATAAGACACGGATACAGCTACATACATGTACATCTACCTGTTACTCCACAACATAATACATAGTGAGTTGTAATCTACAATCAACTACAACATCTAGTCCGGTCGTAACAACTGTTAACAACTTACGGTGTACAGACATATTACTTACATACAGACAGTTTGAACGTTAGATTCTGTGTTTTGACTTAAATACTACAAACATTTAGACCAGGGATCACACACATGTAGATACATTTTAATATATGTTTGTATGTGTGCCGTCATATGTGAGCGTCACACATCTCAGTAACATCCGGTGAGTGTTTGTCCGTCACATCATGTATAGAGCGTAAGGTCCGGTGTTCGTGGACTGGCCACGCGTGGGTCACGTCCGGGTGGTGCATCTATATATGCCTGTTACATCTTACGTACTAATCAAAGTGTGCTCATAACTATATAGTACAAAACAATAATGTGAACCAGAGTCCTATCATAACTATTATTAACAACGTAACGATGATCGTGTTTAGTAATCAGCTGCTAGTATGGCGTCGATGGAGAAGTCACTCCTGGCTCGCCGTCGTTGCTCCAGTACTATGAAGGCCCTGACTGTCCGCAGGGCTCCCTGTCCGTCCTCGCCGGGGTCGCCGGGTCGCCCCATTGCGGGAACTCCAGGGCCCGCCGCTCCCGCCGCCTGTCCGGCCGCCAGCCCGCTGGGGCCCGGCTCTCCGGGCGCGACGTGTCCGTGAGCCCGCCTTCCTCCTCCCAAGCCCAGCACCTCACTATCCGGTCGGTAAGCACAGTCCACATCGTCTATATCGCTCACATCCTCCACGTCGACCATGTCGGTGTCGGCCAGATCGCCGCACTCACCGCTTCGCCGGCCGACGGACCCCCCTCCGCCGTACGCTGTGTTTCAGCTGGGCTTCTGCTGCATCTCGCGCATCATCAGCTGCGGAATGACAGAGCAGCTCTATTTTTGATCGAGAATACCAGCGGAACAACAAAAACATCTCATAACACTATATATAATGACAATCAACCGGAGTATTTATTATATATAAAGGTATGTTTGTATGTATCTATGTTTTCATTACCTGATGTCGATCGCAGGCTACATTGTCAGCTGGTCGTCCTGGGACAGAAGGAGCTCTCAGACCTGATCCGTTCTCGCGAGCGCATCTGACTGGCTCGCCGGGTCCACTCACAACTGAACACAAAGCCAGCGTTAATTCAACTGTCACTCATATATACATATATGTATATACAAATATATATATACTTACTGTTCTGTTTATTAATGTCTAGCATGTACAAACAAAACATGGTTAATATATTTCGCATCCGTCATTGTTAGTGTAACAATAGTATACGTTCTACAAACATCGACCGGTTCGCTTTTATGTTCAATTAATTTTTAAACTTCGCACAGCAAAACTCTAATGAGACAAACTTCTATACAATCATGAAGCACCAACTGACGGAGTCAGGTTTGTGTATGTATGTGGACTATGAATAGTCTGTTATAATTGAATAAGGCGGAGTTCACACAAAAACGTTCCGTTGGTTGTGACGCTGGCGACAACTTACACAATTAAAAGTTGCCACAAGCGTTCACAGGGACCGCGCTAGTGTTAACGATGACGATTACAACAAATAACGAACCAGAACAACGGAAACTGTTATTACAGGTTAGTTTGTTTGGTGCGGTCTAGTTCTGGTGTAGTGGTGGTTGGTGTGAGGTGCGAGGTGCCAGGTGCCAGGTGTGAGGCGAGTACTCACCGGCCAGCGGTATGGCGAGGCGTGCGTTCACAGCCAGCAGGTGGTCTCTCCGCTGTAGTAGACTGCCCACGTGCTCCTCCAGCCGGACGTTCTCCGTCCGCAGCTGGTGCAGGCAGGACAACAGCGACGCTACTGCGCACACGCTCTATTATACTGACTCTGCCTGGTTAAATTTTTCTCACCAGGGACATACACACACACATAGATAGAATACATCTACAATCTTAGACTTGATTGAAATTTATTACCAAAAAATGCAGCCAAGAAAAAGCAACAGATTGAGAGACAATTGAACTAATTAAAATCAGTTTAAACTACTACATACTCTAATCAAACAAACCAGTTATCGCAGTATTTTTTCTTGCATGTATAAAGCCAGTCGAAGCATATAATACATGTTGTATGTACAAGCAGTAAATCTGATCTGTCACGTCATAATATGAGAAGGCTTTACAGGTTCGTGTGATGTCTATACAATATAAAGCCAGTAATTATTGCTTGCTTACTGTCGAAGTGTTGTGCTTGTTCCATGAGGAACTGCGATCCCTGTTCCCATTGACGTTCGAGGAGCTGGTCCAAGCTTTGAGCACCAGATCTCTGTGGAGGCAACGGGTCATCAATAATTATATATATATATATATATATATATATATATATATTAACATTTTCTTGAAATTTTACTGGGCCTGATGCCAAGCGATATATTACCGGCGTCAGGGCCAGTCAAATTTCCGATTTGTTTTGGTTTATATATTACCGGCGCGGCCTTGTTGATGAGGGGTGGCGGTATGGGCGTATCAGCTGAGTTGACGGCGCCAGCCGCGTGGGCCGCCAGCTCCGCCGTCAGCTGTTCCTGGAGACGGGCCGCCGCCCCACTCTCCGGGTTCAGCTCGTTGCCGAGCATGTGAGGAGCCGCGCAGTTCACACCCAACCTTTACAGCATATGATATATGACAAAGGATTCTATTATAACATTTTACAAAGTAATTCTAACTAGTGTAAGTAAAAAAGCTTATTAATATTTGTTTGTTTATATTAATTTTAAACATTTTTTTATTATATCGAGTCAGATTAATATCTTCTGTATGTTTTATATAAAACTCATCATTATAATCCAAAGCCAGCAGACTTTGTTAGTATTCTCTGAACCTCCTATATATTGATGTATAACTAATACATTGGTATTTACTTACTTGTGTTCCAATTTCGGTTTCAGCGGTCTCTCGGAGCCTGGATCAAGAAAATATGATGAATATGAGTTCATATCCGTGTGATGTATAGAATCGGTTGTATAATGTATGTACATACCGGGCGAGCTCGGAGGAGAGTCTTTGATCGCCTCGTGATACACGGGAGGCGGGGTCGGCTGGGGTCCCCTCCGCACCCCGCTTAGGTTCTGAGCTGTGGTTGACTCTGAATACATATAAAAATACAATATAATCATGATAAAACTAGCATATTTCTTTAGAATACCGATAGCTACGTACGCATCGGCGGTGGCGGCGGTGTGTTTGCCGTGGACGTGGCTAGTGCTGCTCTCTTCTTGGTCCGTATGGCTGGCGGTATACCCATATTGGCGATGTTTGCCATGTTCGCCATATTAGCCATGTTGGCCATATTGGCCATGTTGGCCATGTTGGCGCCGACGAGCGCCTCCTTGCTGGGCCCAGCTATACCGCTCACACTGAGACCACAACGTCCATCATTAAACACTGCTCATGTATTGTAATAATTCGCAAGCCGGCCGGTCAACTGATCAGCTGACGGGGGTCGTTGACCGTTTGTCACAATTGGTCGCGTGTAACACTACACCGACTAACACACAATCGTACACATATTATATACACGTAATAAACGCACAGCAACTTATTGTATATAATAATAATTAATGTCTTATTGAAAGCGTGTTTTACTGTATATATTCAATATATTAATAAGTTAATATTGTGTCAGAGTGTCAACTCGCATCAAGTCGCCCAGCATCACTAATCAATTGATAAGTGTGTTCATCAAACAATCCAAAACAATCCAGGTCCAAGTAATGTTAGGGGTCAGTTTAATACAGTTCAATCAAAGCACAATAAGTAATACATTGCTAATGTACGATCGTCAGTATTATATGTTATGTTAGTATGAGATGAAGCACAGCTTATACAATCATATAATATACTGACCCGGGTTTGTTTGGATCCTGTAGTTCGTAGGAGACGTTCAGACCGCCCCAGGACCGTGCGTGGGGTGAGTGACTCAGCCCCGACTCCATCGCCACCTGTTACAGGTACACTGCATTGAGATAAACAGATCACAGCATCCCTCGACATGGGAACACAGTAATATAGAATGTTAGCTTTCACGAGAACTACTGCACGGCGTAATACAGAATTAGTTTCGAATAATAACTACCAGAGTTGATGTAACATGTCTTATTATTAATACATACTATAGAATACCTCATCAAGGAGAGACGACTGCTATTAAGATAACTGTTTTAAGTTGCACGATTCCGAACACCGTCAACTATAGTTGATACGGCTCCGTTTACGACGCTATCATAACGAGAGGCCGTTGAATGAAATCTTTCAAGAAAAGTGTTCGAGTACAGAGACGAATCTTCAGCTGACAAGTACACGCCACAGGATACACACACAAACACACAGAGGATACACAAAACAAAACACTCATTAAATATAAAGTTCACAGATCGTTTCTCAATAATATAAGAGAGTGAGTCAGTCACGTGGTGTTATAATATAACAGAGAATAGTGTCAGCCGTCAGGGGTAAGCCGTAAGACATGACGCGAGCAGATGGGAACAACCGCCGCGCGCGGAGATCGACACGTGAATGGCGAGCCGGGCAGGTAGTCGGTCAGGTAGGGATGTTTAAACTGGGGTGCACCGAGGGTGCAGCGAGGGTGCATCGAGGGTGCAGTGTGATGCATACATCGCATCTCGTCGTGAATAATCTCAGATGTTCCAACACTTAGAATGTGTCGGTCGGAATAATATAATTTCGTGACATCGAGTACCTCGTAACGTCAACAACTAACACATGTGCGGCTCACACTCGCACAATTGTTTCATTTAACATTTGTTTAGTTAAACAAATTACTTTTTTGTTGCTGAGCTCGCCCGTGGACCGCCGAGGAGGGGGAGGGGGGAGGGGAGAGATGCTAAATACTTTGAAATACGATTTCAATTTTATACTACGATGATAGAAAATGTTTGCAGATTTTTTTGTTCAATGCACTCTTTACATATCATACGTTATGTTATTATCGACATGTAAAGAGTTCGGACGTTAAATGTTTTTGTGCGACCCTCCACGAGCGAGATCGCCACTTCACTCGTCCGACGGTTAATTTGATTGAAGTTACAATCGATTTATGTTCTGGACGTACATCACAAACAAACAGACTCATAACATATACATTTATATGGATACAGATATTATAGGACACATTCTGTTAGAGGGAATGTTCTACTGAGCGTTTGTAAAGTATACGAGGTGTTTATGTCGCTCGATAGCGAATTTTCCACATAATAATATTAAAATAATAATATTTAATAATTACGAATTCAAAGTTAAATTTGATTTAATTTTGTTTGTAAGCATAACATTTTTCGTTCGATTCATATTTACTAGACACTCATATTTTACGTAATAAGTTTTGACGTCACACACAGACGTAAGATTGTAGACACGGACAGACGAAATATTTACGCACACATATAATTACATATATATACAGGATGATATCGAATAGTTTAATACATGTTTATACATCGAGTTCACCCTGTACATAATGTTTGTACCTGTTTGTGGGTCTGATGGAAGATATGCCCCATCTCTGGCATTGGAGACGGCAGCGGGATCTATGACACACATACATACATACACACACACACATATAAAGTTATACCGTCGGTCTTAAGTGTTCAGATACAGCGGCTTTAATGAAGTTGATTTTAATGTGTGTGTACTCTCACCATGCATGTTAGGCCTCCTGTAACCACCACGCGGAACCCGTAAGCGAAGCTGTCCTCTCATGCTACATAGTCATTAGTATATATGTTTTTTATCGACATACACATTATATTTTAATTATATATGATTCACTAACTCAAACTCCTAAATGTCGCTAATTCTTTATTAAAGCCAACATGTCATGTGTCTGTGGACACCAACCGTGTGTGTGTGTGTGTTGCACTTTGTTGTTTGTGTATTATACATGTCACCATTTCACTTGACCTACAAACGGTTTCCCATTCATATATATCTTTCTGATCTCAAGGATTGTACATCTCTCTTAATTCCACGCCGTTTGATTTTTATTTATATCAAAAACTAAAACTTTGCGAGGCGCTAACCAATGTAGAACTTACGTTCGTGGTGTGTGTGTGTTTGTAGGTGAGTTTGTGAGTGTGTATGTGTGTGTGCACACCTGTGCGTGCATGAGGGCGTGCGCGTGCGCGGACAGGTTCAGGCCGTGGCTGGCTGAAGGCAGCGGCACGGAGACCAGCAGCGACGCGGGCGGCTCGCGCTCCTTCATCTACACCGCAACCGTACCACCGAGTTAGTTACCAGCACACACTCACGCAAACACACACACGCACACACAGGCAGACACACAACACACACGTCAGAAGACAAGGTAGCAGGTAGTAGACCGGTATACAGCTTGTATGATTTCATAGTTCACAATCAATATACATATCATGTTGAGATTGATATCTAGGGCTGGTGTTATTTATTACCTTCTAATATTACTTTGCTCAATACATTATGTTTCTAGATGAAGCATTCAGAGACATGCTGTATAAGCCCATGAAGCAAGTAATGTGAAGCGTTTCATCGTCTTAGTATCAGTAGTATATAAAACGGTGTACTGGGGTCACTGACCTGATGCTGCGAAGGTGATCTGATGTTGGGAGCCTGGTTGATCCCACTCGGTCCTGGCATCGGACTAGGGAGATGTCTGAACAATATTATAATGTATAAGAATAATGAGATCTAAGAGTTTCGCGAGTATTCATTTAAATGAAACTCCTATTTTCAGTTTACCACCCGTTTAATAAAATATAAGTTTTAAAAACTGAGATGTCTGGCGTGATCACGGTTGCTGCAAAGGAATCGAATCGTCGGGAGTATGTAGCTTTTAAAAATAATAAAATACGAGTAGTAAACTGAAAATATTAGTATCAATTAAATGTTTTAGGAGGTTAGTGAAAATTACTATCATATATCTTTTCTAAGAGCATTCGATGATAGGTTTAGTAGGTTTCGTGTGTGTACGTCTGTATGTACCTAGGGCTCTGTAAAGAGGTGTGTGATGCCGGGCTGTGGGCGGGCGGCGGCGGCGGCGGGGGAGCCGGACTCACGCTGGTGTAATGACCAGCTGATGATGACCCGCCCTCCGTACCCTCAGTTTTAGCCTGTCCAAATAAACTCTCGGATTTAATTAAAAAAGAAAGTCGTGTTAGTTACACTATTTGTATCTCAAGAACGGCTGTACGGGTTTGGCTGAAAATTGGTGGAGCGATAGATTAGAACAAGGGAAAGGATATAGGATACTTTTCATCCGATGGAAAAAGAATAGAAAAATAAGTTGATCAAATCCAAAATCTTCTCATCTCCTGCCTTTAAGAAGGAATAGAGTTCGCCCGGTCAGCTATACATTCCTAATTCTGAAACTGACGCAGACGAGGTCGCGGGCAGGAACTAGTATGTCATAGCACGTTGGGTAACAGTATAAACACTTGTCATATATTCCATACCTTTTTAATAATCTTCTCTACTTCCACATTAGTGTCGTTAGTTGCGTGGCTCGTCTGTTGTTCCCACGTGTTGTTCCCGATCTGGTTCGCCACCTCCACGGGCTGATAAACAACATATCATTATAAAATCTTTAAGTAATATATATTGAGTTATTTATCGTTTATAATTTGACGGTTTAACATTGAACAGTACAAAATATCCATTTAAAGTCGCAACTTTATCAAGAGATGAAAGCACTTGTTCAAACAGTGATTGATGTCCTTACAAGTTACACCTATAGGCTTTATACCTCGTCTTGTACAGATCAATCGTGACAAACTACAATACAATTGTACAAATTAATTTCTACTACTATATTGTTCTACATACCGCTGGTGAGGCTGCATAGTCCACGACCGGCTGCGAACCCTGAACAGCCTTCCTCTTCTTGGTCTGTTTAGCATCAGCTGTCTCCGTGTTGGTGATGACGGACTCGTACGGCTTGGTGGGTTGTACGACAGTCGTTGCTGTAGTGCTATAACAAGATAATAACATCGTAGACATCATCACATCATGTTTAATTTCATAACTAGCATTATTACCTTGGCGGTATAGGTATAGATGCTATGGCCGCTGAGCTGATGATGCCTTCCTTGCCAGGAGACTCCGGTGGCAGGGGGATCTTAGCGGTGTTGATGGGTGTAGAACAACCTCCTACGAGATATTATTTCTACAGATTATATATTACTAATAAGTCTATTCATAATCTATGTATATATGTTTATTTATTTGTAACTAATATACGGTGATATAATGTAAACTCAGGTCTTATCAATAAAGACACATTACATTCATTTTCTGTAATTTATTTATACATTTCATTGAACAAATGAAAAAAATAAACCTACAGGATATCACTATCTACGCTAGTGGCATTCCTTTTCTATTGTTATTATTATAATCTATGGAACTATTAGCTGTCAATGAGACGTGAGTGACACCGACGAATAAATTTTCTAAGGAAAAAAGTTTAGTTATGTGATCTTTAGAAGAAACGTGGACAATATTCTCCTGCTTAATGTAAAAAGAAGTATTATATTATTTAACTACAAGTAAAGGCTTTAAATGTTGTTTTTGTTATTTAAGGTAAGCTATTCTGTTTAAAATATGTTAATTGTAGTAAAACTTGGGTATAAGTGTGAAGTGAAAAAAAAGAATTTTGTTATTTCAGAGAACGCAATTACGTCTTTATTAGGTCTGAGCATATATTATTATTTATGAAATGAAACTGTATACTGTATCTCAAATATGTGACAACCGAGTGTTTGTTAATTATTTGACATTAAAATAAAATTATTACTATATCAAAAGTCATGGCACAGTATCATGATCGGCGGTAGCTGTTCATACTACATGTTCCGGGTTAGAATCCTGCTCATGTTAATTATTCGTTATTCTATACATGTATATGTATTATGTACCTTTAGTGTGTGTATCCTGTATGTGTTGGGGTGAGGGTGAGGGGGCTGGTGTACTGGTCTTGCTGCCGCCCTCAGCCACAGAGCCTCGACGAGACGGTGAAGGTTTCTTCTTATCTGTTGAAAGATTATACACATAAGAATTATAATTATACTAACGAAATGATTTTCTTTAGATTGACTTTGCATTATCAAAACATCACAGATAATTCATATAAACCTGATGATGCAAAATCCCTCACATATACATGGGGTGAATAATTGTTTTGATGGATGAGTTCGATGTTTATAATAAAGAAAATATCAAAAGCAAGCTTCAATTAAAATGATGAACACTAAGAGACATTCATATATACATTTGAACCAGCTAAACAAAGCCTATGTACAGTAACCTAGTTCGATGCATAACATTTAAAATAATACGAAGCTCATGTATGTATCATGCCAGTAAGTTACATGGACGTGACGTCACTACACTAATATGACCAACTTTTATCGCAGCCCTTATGCTTCCTCGGCGACGGCTCTACGTCCTGACAGGTCTCTGCGTCCGTTCACAGAAAAACTCATTAAATAACAACGAATATATCAATTGTACACTAATATTTGTATAATAGTGAAAAAAACTACCAATGAATATATGATCCATCTCATACTTGAACTGTTTGCGTAGACTATGGTACTAAATACTATTCAGACAGAGTAGGCTCGATGCAGAGAGTGTGGAAAACATTGTTATGATATCATGAGTAGTAGTTGTAGTAGACACTGACCCATCGGTTGGGTTGTGTTGGTAGGCGTCTTGGACGAGTTGGGCGTGTTCTTCCCGGAAGCGCCGCCGCTGGAGTGAGACGACTTCCGGCCGGGCTGAAACAGAACAACGTTATACATACAATGTATGACAGACGTGTCAACACCACAAGCACTATATATAATATCAATATCATAGCAATTCGTAATATTCCATTATAAAACTTTTCAACGGAAAGGAGATTATATCGAACAAACTGTTTTGTTTTCGTCGGCTTGAACACTTAGCATGTTCTAAATATATATATACATTATACATATACAAATATATATGTGTGCGTGTGTGTCGGTGTGTTTGTCTGTGTATGTTGGTGTGTGGGTGTGTGCGTGTGTGTGAGTGTGTCCCTAAGTAGTGTCCGGTGTTACCCCTCGCTTGCAGTGCGTGGCCGGCGGCTCCCCCTCCCTCTCGCTGGAGTCGCTGCGGCTATCGTGACTGACCGGCTTGTACGGCGGGATGGTCTTCACGTTACCGCCTTTTTTCTGCACAATCAACACATCCTCACTCCCAAACGACAACCACACCTAACAATCCGGCTGACAGTAAACAGCCAATATAGTTTTTTCGTTTATAATCTACTTCCGGTTTATGGTAATCATGAAATATTCTGTGCTTTGCGATGACGGTGACATCGTGATAGAGCAAAAGAATCGAAAAAAAAAATATTGCAAATGTATGGTAGGTAATGCACAATTCTAAAACGCAAATAAAAAAAGTTGTAAGAGTTACATTGATATATATGTATATATAATTAATTAAATAAATATGTATATAAATGTATATAATATTTAGTGTACATCATATGATAAACATTGTCGTAGTGTTTCATGAGTAAGTATGTAGCAAACCTTTACGTTGACATGTGTCAAATGAACATGACATTTAATTTGACAGCTGTGTTTAGTGAAGTTAACGGCGGCCATTTTGTTTGATTGTAATGATAATAGAACATGCAGATTATAAAAAGTAAAAATGTTCCGTGAAGAAGCTGTGAAAGCGATAAGCGTGAAGGCAGAATACTTAGAAAAATATTCAAACATTATTATGGAGGTTTATTTAAATATTAAATGAGGTCAATAACGAATCATATTTACAAATAGTTCACTCTCTGATTCAAATTCAATTCAATCATTGTAAGGCTTATGGTCACAGTGAACCTTTGATATGCTTACCACTTCCTCTGTTCATACTACAGATGTACTAAATTCTCTAACCAACAGTCGACGTGACGACACCCTACACTATCACAAATATATCTTTAGCTGTAACATATTATTTCCATCTACAAAGAGTTTTGTCCTTGTAACCATACTATGAATCACTTACCACAAGAGACCTTCAACCATATTTTCAATGTTATATGTTATACAAGGATAATATCTTATTATTGTTAATATTGACAGCTTATATGTTTCCGATTCTATACTATTTATATTCTCAGTCATTCAGCGTATCGCTGATGCTGATAATGACAGAGGCATGTTGAGGTGGAGTCATAAATAGGAACATTTCAAATGTACACTGTGAACTGAGTGTCTGTCCATGTTAATACTATGTTATTTCCTTAGATTCATTTAGATATATAACGTTCTTTAGTCAAAGTTCCACAACTCCTACACAACAGTGTGAGCTATCACCTTATTAGTGTTACAATTGTCCCCTATTGACTAGTACCCTCGAGACCAGCTACATATTAAAATGTTTACAGTCTGTACTAACCAGTTTGCTGTAGTGATGCTGACAGTAGCCGCAGTACTTCACGTTGTCCAGGTAGTTGCCGGCCTCCTCGCACAGCAGGCCGAGGGACTGGGCGCAGGTCACGTGGAACTGCTGTTTACAACCTGACAATGACCAGACACACATAGGATTATTACTTTGTTGTCACTTTTTTAAATATAATCTGAAATACAATTCTATTTTCTCTGATTGTTTTGTGTTTATTTATATATATATATTTTTTTGTCAGAGTAATTAGAGTTTGAGACTTAGGTTTGTAAGTGTTTAGTATCAATGAATTACCAGATTTGTTGCATTGCATGCAGGCGCCCGCGTTGGCGCGATGAGTTTTGCCAAGGTCCTGGCAGATGTAGCAAGTCTGGAAAAATTACAAATATAAAGTTATTGTGCTGTTTCAGATTAACAGTATAAATTTACCAAGGGCACAGAAAGTTCTTTCATTTTCCACAAATCCAAAGTCAGTTTTTCATTAGTAATTAAAAATAAAACTCTGAACTAGACAGATTCATGGATGTGTCTGGTTAAAGAGAACATTTCTTTATTTTAGGAAAAAATTAGCAGTTTTGTCTGATATTATATGTGAGCATTAGTTACAATCAAAGTGAAACTATTTTTATGGAATACCTTATTATATCTCTCAGCGGGAATGAGTCGCAGGACGATCGGCTCCATAGAAGTCACGTTCCCGAAACGCACCTCCGGTATGTAGAGAGCGCACACGACGTGGGCCCAGCCACCTGTGTCAGTACGCTTCAACGCACCCAACTTAGACGGGCACAGCTCGCATCTCTGAACAGATACATAACTCATCAATAAATGACACCAACATTCTATGATATCCAATAGGACGTCGCTCACAAAAGGTAGCTACAACCACATCATCTACCAGGATACACCGTGGTCATTACAGCCAGTCGAAATGATTGCTATATGTAAACCCCTCGCCCTGTTTACTATCGATTTATTAGATACAAAGTTTTATATATAAAACTGCATTAAACTGTCAATGAACCAATGAAAGCCCTTGTTTGTAATAAACATGTGTTACTCGTAATGAATGAATGCTATGCACTATACTAACCACTTTGCTTTTAGTCTCAGGGCTCTCACACTTCCTGCAGTACCAGGGACCGGTCGGAACAGCAATGATTCCATAGCAGGCTGTAAAAATTCACACAGCAACATAATAGCATGCCAAAAAAAATGCTCTATCTAAAACCAAAAACAAAAAAAACAAAATGTGTCACAACTAAAAACATGTCCACTATAGTGTGTAAGGATGTTTATATTACCTTGGTGTACCGCAACCGAACATCCATTGCCGTCACAGTAGACCAGCGGGTTGTCAGGCCAACCACGCTCGTCGGAACACACACAGCAACCACCAACCATCTCCTTCATAATCTCCTTCATATTGAAGGAAGCATTATTGCACACCACCTGACATGGTAGTTATATACAAATTAACAAATCATTATTTACAACCAATACTGATATCAGACTTGGATATTGTCAAACTTAATCTTCAATCAGACTCCAATTAAATACGACAATATATTAGTACATAGGAATTACCAGTCATGTAACACATTGATTACATATAACAAAACCAAAGTATGAAATGAATGAAGAAGCGATAATGTATTCCATGCACTACTTCCATGATAACTCTATCATCAGATAGATTCTTATAGAAACTCCCTCTCACATTGAAGTTAGTTTGGACTGATGTTCAGTTATCATTCATAATGCTTAACATTATATTTTGTGATGTATATGAGGCATAGCATCAAGAATGCACCAATCAGAATGAAGACGACATTAGCTTAAACAGATCCCGAACTAGAGATGGATTGTTTGAAATAGTTTGCTTAGAAAAAAAAATAAATATGTTAATGAAAATTGTCATATATAATAATATTCTTTGCTTAATTTACTAGCAATTTACACTTCACACGTCTCGAATGATTGCACATAATGGATTAAGTTTAATATAAAACTCAATCAAATAATAACAAAGTGATTTGTCTTTAAAACACCAAATTCAGATATAACTACTGAGATGGCACCTCAATAGTTACTGTATAAAGAGCAGATGACTGAAATGTAACCCGTTATATGATGGTCTACGTCTACCGCGTGCAACATCAACAAGGAATGTTCATATTGTAAATAGCCTGTTCAAATTGTATCATAATTGTCAAAAACCTGTCAGGGTGCTTGCAAGATTTTTATGACTGACAGGTTTTGTACTTAGTAGGTTTTGTACTTAGTATGCACTTATTTTAATATGAGGACACTTAAAAGAATGATGTATACAATAATCTTGATAAAATCAATTTACTGTAACAGATGAGTGTGGCGCACTCGGCTAGTATGTGACTATCATGTGTTAAGATAAATATTATTAAACTCTGCATGAATCCATTTCATTTACTTTGACTTTCAGTTTTATTTTAATGTCAACATGAGAACATTGTGATGATATCTAGAATATCTTATAATTTATATCAATCTTACTTCAAGTATTTTAAAACTTATGATACTCACAGAAACTTATATTTCACACTGTTATGAAACCCAAATGGTTTGTATGTATGAAACACTATCACATATGTATATTTCAAGAACCAATACTGAGATTGTAATGAATACTAATCAATTTTGATTTGAAATCTTTTCTACTCAGTCATAGAACACTGAGCTGCCATTTTATTGTCAGATATATCAACTGTTGCTTGACATGTGCACAATGCACTGCACTAATCAATAACTCAGGACCTACAGACACACCTTCTGCGCCGGTTCGTTACGTAACATTATATGTAACACAAATATATTGAATGATACGCCGTAAGCTATTAGAATCCTGTTTTATCAATAAGAAAGTCAATTATACGTCGATACAATCTGAACTGGCGTCTTATGAACCATGTATAATGATAACCAAAATACAATGTCCATCTTAATTATATTGTATATTTACCACAAAATAAGTCACATCCGTTCATTGTTGAATATATATCCCGGCACTACTTATTCAATCATCTTTTCTTTTCATTATTGACAAGCATGTCGCCTCACCTGCTCCTAGCGTTATCGAATTAAATGTAGACAAAACTCTCGATACTAATTATTTTAAATAAAAAAAAACACAAGATAAACACAAACAACGACTGTATGCCGATCGATAAATTACAAGCCTTATTAAAAATCTCCTTTAGCTTCCATTACACAAGCCATGTTGATTTTCAACTGGGTAATGGATGCATTTGCATTTTGTTTTGGTGATGCAAATGCGAAGAAGCGTTTACGGAGCTTGTTCTAAGTCAAAAAATTGTGATTTAAAGATTCTATTGAAAATAAATTTTTAATTACAATTGTGTTTGTCGTTTATTATTTTTTGATGTTGAATTTAAAATTTTTAATATTTTCATGCAAATTATTATTATTATTTTTTTTAATCTGTGACAACGTAGTGTTATCAGGTCATGCACGAAGGCAATATTAATTGTTTTATTTAAAATTATGTAATATCAGTTTTGTATAAAAGTAATTAAAAACGCTTCCAAATGTAATTGCTTCTAATTGGTAACATTTCCCAACATATTCTAATATATATATATATATATATATTCTGTTCACTTATAATATATTTATCGATTATTCCTTTATTTCTTTTAACCAAGGTATAAAAACGTAATTTAATATATTAATCAATATCAATGTCATTTTCTCTACTTCTAATAATATTTTATATAAGGGAATGGTTTCCCCGTTTGATGTAACGTTTAAAAAAAATTGAGTTATCAGGAAGCGATAAGTAATTAATTAATTGCAAAGAATCCATTTAGTAAACGTAGTTATTTTATTGAAAAGATGTGTGTTGAAAACTGCTGAATGCTGATACTAATGCTTGTTAATTATTTTAAATTTTATTTTTTAACGTCCGTAAATGTCACCACTGTCCACTTGTATTTACCATATTATATGAACAGTGTTTAAAAATTTAAATATGAATATACTTAACAAAAAATGAGTCTATTTTAGTATATTCTATAATGGTTTGTATGACTTAATATACGATTACTTAAATAGTTTATAAACATACGTAATATATCCTCATTATCTTAATTATATAATATTTATCAAACAATATATTTTTTTTGAAATTTCTTTTATATCTTTAGATAAACCTCTTGGATTACATTCTGTTGAACATAATGAGCAAAAAGTTTATCTGGTTTAGAGCGGTACCTGTGACCCACGAAATTTCGCAACGTGATAGACTAAACCGACGCCGGCCTCCAAAAGGGAGGAGATTTGTTAACCTCGCCGGGAATCACAGGGTTTAGTCTACATTTTATTTTTTGTAGGAGCTTTAAACGTCTCAAAATAAAATTCATTAGCATAATGTAAGTGATATTTCCATACAGAGAGGAGTGTGATATACTGTGACGATTACATTGTGGCGAAAATTGATCTTTGTACAGACGGTGTATCAGTTAAAAGGTGTCCACCTCTCTTTTGAGGGTTAAAGGAGCTGGAATTACAAACTTGTGACAATAGTCTACGAAGGTAGAAACCAAGACAGCGAACACTGAAAGCGTGTCTCATCCAACGCCACACAAGTGTGTACTCGTACCTGACTCGATGTAACTTATATAAACTTTCCGCCAGGACATTATTCCTTGACGATTAGTAACTTTCACAAATAATTAATAGTTTATTTCAATATTCGCTGAGCAATGTTATCATTAATAAGTTTTATAGCAATCTGCGTTATTCGTAACGATAGTGACTTTATGACATAGACATTAGAATTTAATATTATATGCTATTAATATGACTAATATGAAGGTTTGTCTGTATGTTTGTGTGTTTTTGAATTAAAACTTCTTTACGCACGCTTGACTTAGGAGTGAGCTGGTGAAAGCGTGACGAAAGCGTTACGAAAAGTGTGATCGGGAGAGGCGAACGAAAGTGAGAGGGAGATATAAGTTAGTGAAGATAGATAGAGAGAGTGTTACGGTTGGTATATTACTGTAGGGGCAAGGGAGACAGCAGTGGACGCGCACATTTTCTTTCTCGCTTGCTTTCATAGTCAGTGCGTGAAATATATATATAATATATATATCGCACTCAGTACTTCGTTTTGAAGTTTACTGGCGTTACGCATGTAGATGGAGCGAAAGAAGTTTTTCTTCAGTCGTGTGGTCTGAAGCACACTGGTTTTCACTTTGTTTTAATTATCCATACAATATTTAATAAGCTTATTGATTTTAAATATTGTGACAATGTGGGTATTTGAAATAGAGAGTCATTTTCGTCTAAGAATCTCCATAGAGACGTCGACTTATTTACAACGTGAGAGCAAAACCGTCAGAAAAACTAGAATTATGTAATTTATGTTAAAGACGAACAATTTATCCGAACCTAAATCCTGGCCGTGTCGATGAATTTCATATTCAGCATTAGGAAATATTATTCACATATTATTTTAATGTTACTATTGAATCATTCAATGAAATCTCATGTTAGCGTTTCTTTGTAAGTTGGTCTTTTGTAGAAGCAGTGGCTGTTTGAATAACAATCGCTTGCTGTCAGACGTAGCCACGAGTTAAAATGGTGGTTATGTAACGAGTCAGTCCATGTGATATCTGTGACTTGATCACAGAGTGGGAATTATACCGAATTTAACTAGTTCATTATTATTATCTATGGTACAGTCATGGAAATATTGTTGGAGTTATTGGACTATGTTATCCTGTTATGTTGGTTTGATAATAATTATTGTGCCTTATATGTTATTACATATACTTGTTTTCAAATTTAATACATATATTTATAATTTAAATTAAATCAAACATGCAAATCTGATAAGGGTACACAGCACAACTTATTTTTTTTTGATGATCCGTCATTCCGTTGTATAAGATACGTAAGGATTGTGTTACATTTTCCTTATGTTTAATATAATATTTTTGACTCAAAATTTATTCTAATTATAAAAAAATAAGTCATGTTCTCATAGATAAGTTATCACTGTCATGTTAATGGCTACGTATACATCAGTGTAAACAGCCGTGACTGTCAATGTTTAGAAGTAAAATTGACAATGAGATCTTGATCCCAGGCTAGTGACGTCACTAGCTAGGGCTGGATAGACAGGGAGTCGCCGGAACATCGATCCGACTTCAAAGTCGTCTCCGGGCCAGGGTTGGCGCCGAAAATAACAAACAGCGTGGCCTTGAGAACGCAGACTAGCTGCACTTACAACAACTACAACTTAAACATAAAAAGTGTAAATGTTGAGACCACGATGTATCACGCTGAGATCAAATATTTTCAAACAGTTTAATATTTTATCCTAACATACAATATATAAATATTAACTCCTGCAAAAGTTTTAGTCTTGTTTTTAATAACAGTATCGGTAAATGGTTTTTTTCTGATGCTTTTCTCCAGGGTAGTATTAATGGGTCGCAGGCAAACTATCACACATATTAGCAGGGTCTGATCATTGGTAGGACGGTAATTTTCCACAAAACAACAAGCTCCAATTAATACGACTGTGTATTGTCACCTTTATATTTCTGATAATTCTGTATTTGCGGTCTCCGATGCCTCTGTTTGCGAAAACCGACACCAGCTATCGAATGCCACGTACCACGTAAACTAATGTACTGAAACTCATTTTCCAATCATCACATGTTGCATCTTCACTGAAATGTTTTTGTTTCATATAAGAATATATATTTTTTATATATTATATTTACCTATTATGTTACGAATAAATCATTTTATCGTACTATACCCATGCATGATGAATTTCCTTCCTTAAATTTTCCGTTAACCTGAGATAAACATTAACATAAATATATACATATATCTAACTGATTTTTTTTATTTTTATAATTATAATAAGACTCTAATACAGTTTACGACGAGTAATGAAATCAATTTTCTCCACTCCTAGATATTTTAAAAATTATCCAAATAAATCCTAATAAACATCTTCCAAATAGAAATTACTTGTTGCTCGAAAATTGAATGTTTATAGATATATGTGTTTTTAATAATTATTAAATCGCTTGAGATGTTTTAATGAAGTAAGAAGACCTCTCGTATCAAGATGAGAGAGAATTACGAAATGTTTATTTTAGCTGAGCGATAACAGTAGTAAAATTACAAAAGATATTATCACAAAAAAAGATTGCCTCCTTATCTGATACCGATGATTTTAATATTATGCGTCAGGGTAATGTAGATCGTAAAGCATATAAAATTATTACTGTGATATATGTAGGTAATGTTATTTGTTCCTCGGTATTTGTTCCACGTGAATTTAATCAAGAAATAATTGAAATGCTACAAGGAATTTTTATCTCGACTATAAATTCAATGACTTTGTATAAAAACGTTTATGTGTCTTTCAAATCATAAGATTTTATAATGCTCTATTTATCTATCACTGGAACTGATTCTAGTCGTAATGTGAATAAGGAACTGGGAGAAAGGTATCAATTCACCAAAAATAGCACCGAAAGCTACATAGGAGCGACGAGAATCGCCTTTTATCTTCGTTACTTGTGAAGCAGATAACAAAAACGCTCTTCCATGTGTCATATATACTTGAGATCTCTTATCAGTTAACAGGAAGAAGAAAAATTACAGATTGATATGAGTCAAATCTTTCAACTGTCACGCTCTCAGCCTCGAGGAGTAACGAAAATAATGTTTGTTATAATGTACGTACGAAATATTAAGACGCAATTGACTGCTTCTAAAATTACCATTATGGGGATTTATTTTAAGTAATATTAGTGTATGAGGAAACTGTCCAATGAGTGCGTTATATACATACTCTACGTAATGTCACAATATCAAATGTCTTTGTTTTTATGTCGGTAACGATGTGTGGATACATCGATACGTGTGTGCGGATCTTAAGTAATACGAGTAGAGTTCATTTTGTTTATAGTATTTTTATTGTAATAAATGTATTGCTACAGTTTTGATTATCTTCTTTTTGAATCTAAGATTAAATTAAAAGGATGTTAGCATCCAGTACTAGGTAGACGAAATGCCTCAAGAAAACTCACTGCTGTAACCTACCTATGTTTATAAGAAAATGGAACATATAACATATATATATGTATGTATGTATATTCATATAGATATATAAGGTCAAATGCGGATAAAGTTAAAGAAGCTATACGATGAATAAGTTATTATTGTAAGTGTTAATTCATATTGTACTACGGTGTGATACATCAATTATCGTTCACTTGACGCTCCGATACAAGCTTACAAAAATAATATCACAAAACCTACTATTCCGTCGATATAAATTCATAACGAAAAGTTAAATAAACTAACACGATCTGTTGTTCCAAAGAAAAATACGTAACGGATAATAAGAAGTGGAAGATGTCACGTTTGTAGCAAAACATTTGTCTAATGTCAGCAGAAAAGTTATTAACAATGAAGTGATTCTTTCAGTGTACTTATATACGATATGGTTGATTCTAAACAGAATTATTTGACTCGTACAGTCATTAAATTTAATAATAATAATTAATTATGCACCAGTGCTACGAAATCGTTCAAACTTTTCATCTCTTTGTCCATTGTTGTCACGACGAAAACAAATTTCAGCTCTGTTCCTTCCATGCGAAAGATATATTTTATCAATGGTACTGTAATTGAATGCCCAAACAGAATTGCAGGTCTGTAATAACAGGTTCGTTTTGTTGTTTAGTAAAATATATTTGATTATCATGTAAAGAGAAGCGAATGGTTTTATTTCTCAAGTCTCCTTTGAATCTGTTCGAGATTTAATATTGTTCAGAGGTAAAAAACCTTAAAATGTAACGCTAACTAAAATCGATTTGTATATAAGTATTGTAATAAAGGATAATGTGATTTGATTTGATTTGATATGATTTGGTTTGGTACGAGTGTTATCTTGAATATTTATATTATAAAAGTCACAACACACACATCATCCATCTTAGTTGGTGTGCGTTCTATATTGTCTACTTTATAACGAAGTCTTATTATGTAAAATTATACGTCGCAAAATTATGGAGAATTTTTTTTCTCTTATTTCATTTCATTTCTGCTGTCTATGGTCTGTGTCGACATTAAATAATAATGTCTTACGTCAATCTTACATGTACTATGCAAGATTGCTGTTTTTTTCTAATGACCAGACGAATCGTATTCTACGTTTTAATTTCAATGTACAGTGTAATATTGCAAAATGTTTATAATCTAGCTGTTGCATTATGTTATTACAACGGGTATTCACGACGTCACTAATTAAATTCTTCTCAGAACCTCGCTGTCCTCTGATATGACGAGGACGATGTTCACGAACATTTATATATACCTAACTAACTTAACAGTCACCGTTAACGAAAGTATATGGTAAAAATATTTAAAAAATATTAAATTTTTTAAAGAATTGTACCACTGTCAGCATTAATACAACTAAATAAAGCTGTACGAACTGTTTAAAACTGATGTTATGAGATCTAGTCAGGTTGTGAGTACTTCCCTAAAACTAGAGTATGGACGCTGAGGAATTGTTATTTTAATATTGAACAGCTAGAGACTATATTTAATAATTCTATTAACAATACAAGTCAAACACAAATTATATTTTAAAGTAACTCCGTCGCCACAAATCTTATCAAAATAGGACTTAAACCTTCTGGCTATCATTGTATACTTCCACTCTCGCTCATATAAAACCTATGAAAACAGCTCCTCGGTGTGCTATAACGCTAATATCTTCCACTTTTCCTCGAGAGAAGTAACGGGTAAAAACCAGTTATTGATAAGCTTTAACATATTGAACAATACAAACTTTACCCGATGCTATCAATACAACTGATTGTGGGAACTCGACGATAACGACCACTGCATTCCATAAGTCTATACTTATCGACATTATTTAATTATCGATAGAATTCTCTTAGGTAAAATGGGTTATTTATTAAAATCATCAAATTCTAAGAAGCAAAAAGTGTCGTAAACCGATCAATGCCTGCCTTACTTGACTTGGAGTAGGTATATAGAAGTCACGACACCGGGGACTTCCCTTATAAGGATTTACATGCGACGAGCGAAATCTATAAATGTTTTATTACGATTTTATCTAACAATCGGCGGCGGTGCGATTTGAATTATAATATATAAGTTTAGTTTATAAATGTGACATGTGTCAGGTTGTGTTACGGGAGACAATCTCCTTACGACGCATGATGTTCAAGTTACATAAGTCACAAACTAGCTACTCGGTCTTAGGTACTTAAATTTAATGGAACATTTAATTATTTAAAAAGTATTATTTATATAATATAAAACTTCGTCACGACGTCAACCATCTGTCTGTAAACTTATGCCGAAATTGCTCTTCAATACTGAGATATTAATTTTACTTTGTTTATAGATAACACGCGTCATGAATATATAATACATAGTTAGTTTGCTGTAATATTAAACTTCCCTGTTATAAATGTTACGACCGTGGTATTAACTCTCGTTTATTGAATTTTCTATTTGTTTGTATATAATTTGGCAAATTTATTTTAAGTCAGCCACAAAATACCAATCATCAATATAAGAATGGGATCGTGATCGGTATTACTTACCCTAAGTTTGCATTGTCACGTAACATGTACACTAAAGTTTTAACGTGGGTTAGTAAATAAGGAACGGAATATTGTTGGTTTTTTAGTCTCATGATGAGAACTCGTGATACACATATAGTTATTTAAAAGAACGGGAGATGGAAAGAAACGAAGCAGATGATTTTATGTATTTTTCTTCTCACTTTTTAACATTGTTTAATACAAGGCTCATCTTTACATTACTGTTAAACGAATGCACACATGGTAATCATCTTTTAATGTTTCCATTACGTTTTTTGATACTCACTTAATACCTAGAGGTTTCAGTTAAGTCGTTAGTCAAATAACACGTAAATTGCAACGTAAACTATATGGATACGTAAACATGACGTTTACAGAATTGCATAAGCCGACCATTTAAATGAAAATGTAGTGTTTGTCGTTTACATGTAACATAAATAATATATGTATATACATAAACAATCGATTTCGTAATCTTCACGTCTTTTTAAACATTGTATTCACTAGACGATAGATAAGTTTGCAGGACACTGAATAGGTGTAAATTATTTTCATGTTCATTTCAGCATTTTCGTATGTACATATATAAAAGAAAGTCGCGTTACTTACACTATTTATATCTCAAGAACGGCTGTACGGGCTTGGTTGGAAATTGGTTGGGAGCTAGTATAGAACTAGGAGATGGACAAGGCTTATTCTTCATACAGTTTGATAGAAAAAAGTTATTTAATAAAATCCATAACCTGGTGATTTGCTGCATCTCAGGCGGGACAGGTGACAGTACAATTCCGTTAGGTTTCTGCAAAGGAAAACCATCCACATTTCACCTTTATGAAATGTATTAAGATCTCTTTCTACGTATTTTGTAAACATCAGTTTAACTCACTGAGATTTAATCGGATTTGAATATTATCTTTTGTCTTACGGAACACTAAGAAAAAAGTAAATACTCTGTCAAAATCATAAGCACTCAATGGCCGATTCATTTCTTCCGAACTCTTAAATGGTCTCAGAGGCG
>JAAAKD020000207.1:15574354-15610630 GCA_010014825.2 Danaus melanippus | reverse complement strand
TTTAATCGGATTTGAATATTATCTTTTGTCTTACGGAACACTAAGAAAAAAGTAAATACTCTGTCAAAATCATAAGCACTCAATGGCCGATTCATTTCTTCCGAACTCTTAAATGGTCTCAGAGGCGGTATGGTTTTAAAATACACATTTTAACTGTTTTTTTTTTTTAATGTAATATGATTTGATGATTGTATTCAGAAGACTACCTACGTCTATTCCTATTTAAGACATAATATTTAGTCTCTAGCATCACATGTTGTTCCGTCAAGTTTGTTGACTCCTACCTGGTTTATATTGTTATATGTAAATATGTTTTAGAACAGCTTAGCCTTGACAGTTACGCATTCTTTCTTTGTAAATTTACTTGCCGCGTGCTGTTGAGATACACCTCTTTGTTCAGTTCAGGACACTCGGGTGGGTTTTATGGCATGTCGACGTCCCTGAATGGAAATCAGGTAGGTACAATACATTCAATAATCTGCGGTACTTGATAAATACATCCAAAATATTTTCCTTGGGGAATTTCCATTCCCTAAATATTGAATTTTGCCAAATAACACGTACTAGTCACCCTTTTTAATTTCACATTAAAAAACTATACTTGACTGAAAGATATGATTGTATTTTCAAAGATCCGAGTATACTGAAATGTTCTGAATATAGATTTCATGAATCATGCTGATATGGAAAAGGTGTTGCAATAAATCGCGCACACCTCCTCGTGAGAGCCGTGTCGTCATCGCCTCGTCGGAGGTCTCGTCTAGGAACTGTTTCTACTGTGGGTAAAGCGACTGAGACAACAGCACGCAACGAACGAAACGCCTCACGAACCACGCTAACCGCCAGCCGCCGGTCGCCAGCCGTCAGCCGTCACCCGCCAGCCGCCAGTCGCCAGTCGCCGGTCGGCACGGAGCTCATTGCCGTTCTGACCGCTACAGTGGTAACACGTCTCTCAGCGCGATCAGCAAAACTTTTTTCCCACGCAACGTCAAAAACTTATCACTCTACGAACGCTAGAAATTTCATCAACACGGCGCACGAAAAATATATACCCATACGAATATACAATACCGTCATTTGACGAAGATTACGACGAGTCGCTTTCGCCTTGCGACTTGTGAATTAATACACCAAAAAGAAAAAAAAACAGCAATTGATTTCTTGTGCCGATTAGAATAACTTGGGACGTGTGCGGACAAGGAACGGAAAATGTCCAAAAAACATCTTCATAATCAAGCCGCTATACCGTTAGCGCCGGCGGTGTTTAAGGTAAGTTTCTAATTTATTTTATTACTTTAAAGCGAATTTCAATTACAGGCAAATTGCTTTGCGATATTTTCCTCATTAAAAAAACGACATATGAGTGTAAATAAGAATGAATATGAAACACTTAATTACCAATTATTTTATATCAAACAACATTACGAGTGTAGCATTTCTAAAAGTAGCACAGTTTATTTATAGTTAAATAGATTTTCTTGAGAACGCTGTGCGATTTATTTAGTCATAAAATTAAACGAGGCTGAGCGCAGGTTTAAATTACATAAAGAAATAAATGTCGCGATAACAGTTTGAAGTCCACACTGAACTGCAGCTTACCTACCAACAACTGTTCTGCACATAGCTTCGAGATGTTTATCTAAACAGCCTCCAGTGTAATACGTTAACTTTGTTTGTCTAATTTAATAGCATTGAACAGAAATCTTTTACGAACTAGGTGTATATAAAAATTATAATTTTCATCAGTTATAACTTCCTTCAATTAATATGTCCTGAATACTCCGTTAGACCATTTAAAGGTGCTTACACATTTTTACTTAGTACACTGTTTTATCCTATCGAATTTTAATTAATTCACATACTTTCATTTACGTATGTTGATAACAGTTTCTGTATGAATAGAACCGAATTGTTTATTATTAATTTCATAATTCACGTTTTGAGTATAATCAGAAAACTGTTGGTTTCAATAGTCCATTTTCAAATTCTGGTAAAAATATAAAAATCAAGAAATCGCCAATGTTGTAGGCTTTTGTAAATGGAGTGCCTTAAACGCAGCTCGCTTAATATCCACAGCACCCTGTAGCTTAACACCCTGCAGGTAGAATTCTTCGTAATCGTCAGATCTTTCGATCTTCGGACACGCTTCATAAAACATACTTATTACTTTGGACAGCCTTTAGCGAGGTTTCCCTGTCGAGAAGTATGATTTAGCGTTAGGTACTGAGTATTGTGTTTAAGTACCAACGAGAATTATTGAACGATTTTTTTTTGAGATCGGTTATGCGGACGTGACCTCAAGATCAAGATTAGTGTCTCTTCGTCTAGGCTCATCTAAATAATAATCCTTGTAAGGTATTTTTTTATTTGTTCAAGCGTAATTAAAACGAAATGAAACATTTTATTTTAAAGTACAGTAATTGCTTCCATTTTCAGTCGAACTGCTCTAGTTTGAACTTTCATTTTTATCTCAAGTATGTTTAAATTGGCCGCCCGCCATCTTTAATAACACGAATATATGTTGGTTAAATCGATGTAGATTTTCTGAAGACGATCCATGATTTGTAATCAAATTATAATTTACACATTTAACGTCACTATCTTGAACATAAGCACGGGAGATCGTTTCAGACTTGTTAATTTGATCACGTATATACATTATATATACTACGAGTCGTGATTCGAAAGTTCATACGGATATTGTTATCTTTCAGGTTAGTATTAATTTTCAGCGATTGAAGCATCATATTTCAATATTTGATCTCAATTTGATGTCAGTCCAATGGTGACGTAACTCTGTCCAATGTCAATCGCTTTGAAGCCTCCAAGATAGTTTTTCGTGAACAGTAATACTCTAATTTACTCAACTTTAATAAAACTTATGATAGATAATAATGCATCTGTACATCAAACAGATAAATAAAGATGGAGATATAAAAAGTATAAAGATCATTATAAAACAAAAATATCAATTCAGCTTATCCAAAACAAGTATTATCTAAAAATTCACGAATCTTTAGATGTTTTGATAAAGAACTACATAATTTTAGTATTTCAATGCTTTTAAACTTAAAATTTATTTAAATATCATTAAGATGTTTAAAACTTAACAGCGCCAGTTTCAATTCAATGTAAAGTTTTCAAAATAGTTTTGTAATTATTGCAAATAGAGAATGAAATGTCCACAGTATATACAACGGAGGCACGTATTAGTGTGAGGGTGTCCGGAGAAGTCACGGCTAGTAGACGACACTATTAAATAATTATTTAATTACAACCGACTAAGGTCAAAATAAATATAAAAAACTTATTTTTTATAAACAGCTGTAGATATTTCATTTACCTCGAGACTATTCGAATTCATTTAAATGTTTTTAATGTTTTATAAAGCCAAACCTCTTTAGTAAACTTTTACAGTTGGTACAATGACCAACGATCCGTTTTGACAAAGCTAAGTATGTTTTTAATGGTTCATATTTACAAAACAAAACGTCACCCTTGTCAACAACCCTCCACAATTTAAACAAAAGATTCAGACGCGTTCTTGTCCGTTTTGGGGTCTGAGATATTCGCTTCTTACAATCCAACGACTCTTTGCAGTTATACTATCCTATAACCCTTTGGGATAACAACACTAATTGGTTCGTATACTGGAGGTTTTATTATAAGGCGAGAAAATGTGTTGTGTTTCATTTGTTTAGAGTTGTTGTGTAATCTTTGATTGGCTGTTGTTAAGGAACTTGTGACTATTATGGATCCACAAAATTCCCTCTCTACATGATGGAGTCGGTCTCATTTAAGTCCAGTCCTATGAAGTTCAATATTATCGAAGTGTACCCTCCAAGCTATTCGCAATACGGAGCAGACACACATACCGTCAATTTTATTCTGAAATCTATGCGGATTTCAGTTTTCTTGTTTTAAACTGTGCGCGACCTTTGAATGTAAAGCCGTACACTGCCGCGGCGATTAACGGCGGGTAACTCGCCGCTCGCCAGACAAAATTATACACTGGAAATTTCCACTGGCGCCCTCGACCCCCTCCCCTCCCCTCCTCTCTCCGCCTGCGTCACACACACACATATACACACGCACGCACGCACACACACACATAAGTTCCCCCCTCCTCCTCCTTCCCTCGGCCCTCTCCCCGCGCTCGCCTCTCGACACGGATTACACGCTAAAGGATTCAACGAAACAGGCGCCCGCGCCCGATACCGTGTTAGCATGTTTCATACATATATTATTTAGAGCTGGATTTTATAAAACATTAGGGCATCTTACAAGTATACGTGGGTAGCTTTTATAATTGTTAGAAGGCGATCGATACGCCATGCACAGATAAACAACTCGAGAGCTGATAACATCGCAATCACTGGAATGTTATAACGAATTGATCGTTGGCTGATTCAGAACATATCCAACTCACTGTCTCTACGAATGATCCCCAGAAAGAGTTGTCGCTCTGTGTGAACGCGGCCCGTCTGACGCGCCGGCGACTGTCGAGTAGTGCCATGACATTCCTTACACGTTGAAAATCGTAAACATTATTATAAAACAACGGATATTTCTGAAATAAACTTCCCTCTATCATCGATATGACGTAAACGATTCGGACGCCACGTTTACTATTATAAATTATAACTGTCGGAACGGACACTTAATCTTCCTTATTCAATAATAAAGTTACCGTCTTTTAAATCATTATAATCGGTTTAAATCTTTATCTCCGCTGGAATTCCTTTTCAGAGGCTTCGAAAAGAAAAGACTTCAACGAATTTCTCGAAACTCTTACACGTGCTCGAGGAAAAAAGAAGTGTTCGCTTTTGTATTACACGAGGAAGGTCCCTCCGCGTTTATAATTAACTTCGCATCGTCTCGACCGCTCGTTTCGTTTCAAACATTCGCTAATCATTTATAATAATATTTTACTGCCATTTCAAAGTTTACGAGACGCCATTTTATTTATTACATTCATGTACTACTTATATAATCAGACTGTTTGTTGACGAAGTATTTGTTTGAAGGATTTAGTAGTGTCTCTGAGCAGGTCGGGTAATAATCAACAAAGACACAGACGGTCTGTGGGAGGCAAAGGCGCTTTCACATTCATTGTTTTGTACTACTCGAAGTACCAATGAGGTCGCCGGCACGTGCGCGTTATAAAATGAATATTATATACTAGCTTTTTCCCGACGTTTCTCTCGCATAAACCTTATAATTGGCGGGTATAAAAGCACGCTTTATGTCCGAACACTAAAGCATTTCCATAATATCATCTAATTGGTTTGTGAAGTTTCCGTGTGGTCGAAAATCAAACATTCAACATTGGAACTTAACCTTCGACAAACTACTAATGAGACTCGGCGACGATAACAACTATTAAAAGGAAAATCTAATTAAATCAATCGAAATAGCTCTGTCCGAGTGTCCGCCATCTAAGTACATACAATACACCATCAAATATACAAGACACATCTCGTCTGCCCGTGATCACGGTTGTTGTAAAGTAGTAGTAGCTGAAACGTCGGGAGTATGTAGTTTTAAACAAAAATAAAGTCGCGGAGTATATCCGAAAAACATTAGTTTCATTTAAATGAATAAAACTCGCGAAAATCTTAGATCTCATTAAAATATGCAATGTCTAGAACATAGTTTTATAAACTTAAAACAAAATCATCTCAGTAGATCGCCATTTTATTCATAATGTACAAAATAAAAAAAACATTAATATATATTGAACAAACCTTTAAGACCTTCCTGGAAGCTTCTAGAATCCTAACTGTACGTCTCCTCGAGATACATAATGTTTAAGACTCGAGTATTATTATTGTCAGAACAATTTGTGTCGGCGTTTGGAAATATAAATCACTCAATTGAAATACATTCATCTAGAGATAGGAGAATAAATAACATCTCTGTCGTGAAGTTTTTGTGTGGCCTTTTAATATTCGCAACCCGAAACCCCTGGACTGATACCAGTTTTGAATTGATTGTATTCGGCATCAAAAGGTTGTACTGCATCAACATGGACTGAAATAAAATAGACTACGAACAGAAGTATTAAAATTACTTCATTCGTCCTGAATTTTTAACGGTCATGAGTTCACTGCATCGATTACCGAGCGCTGATAAGATAAAACGTCCTTGACGTTACTAAATAAAGTTTACCGACAACTTCGCCATAACCATGTGACGTTTAAAATATGATTTCTTTACACGTACTCATGTACACAATTAGATTATTATAGTCAGACAATTTGGTATATAACTCTAAGAAAATTTGTACCTGCTGAGCGGTTTTAAATATTTGGAAGAATACTTTTGGAGTATCTCATAATTTCCATGACAATAGTCCATTAGTGGCCGGCGCCGACGAGTCCAGGCGCTCCTATAGCAACAAATCAATAGGAATACAGATTGAGAACACGGCATTATAATATCTATTACCAAACATAAGGGTTTGTAATCGCGGTTTTCCTTTATGCTAAGTACGACGATACTTCACAGTTCAAACTATACTTTAATGTTTTTAATGAAAACTGTTACTGGGTGGATATTAATTATTAACTTGTAAAATGTTGTACCGTGACATATTGAGTAGCTGCGAGTGTTATCAAACTATATTTCTCTTATGTTATATATATACAGATTCATTAGTTGCCCCTTGTATCAGAGTGTCTTAAATGTAATGCGTGTGTTATTTGGATGACGTGCACAATTGAGGTCCATTATAAAGTATTTCAATTAAAAAAAATGTGTTTTCCAGACATGTTTTATATTAGTTACTGTATCAATGTATAACATTTGATGATTGATGTTTTATTAATAATAATTGTCGTTGCTGGACATGTTTCAGTGCCGTTTGATTTATAAATTGACCTTGGTAACGACACTTTTATATGATTGACTCGAATAAACTCGTCTCAATGCGCCTCTGTTTCCAAAGAATTAGAATATGTTACATGAATCGTTCTCGTATAAATTGTAACGAAAATAGTCGGGACGCCGCGTCCTGAATCTCCTCGACAAAAGATTCAATCTTGAAGTAAGCCGAATTTGATGTAATTGAAGAGAAGTTTTTTTGCGATCGACTGTAAACAGCCGACGAGGAATTTAAGTCACGTATAATAATGTTGCTCGAAAACCCACCGGTCGTTCACCTCGTCATTTTGTCTCTGTTTCTATCTATAATGAAATCTATCGAAGAATTGAACATCTTGGAACATTCAACATAGTGTTGGTTAATATACATATAAGAAACATTGCAGTATTTCATAAAAATCATCAACTTATTTTAATTATATATATATTACAAAACTTTACAGGAAACTATCAAAAAAAAAACAACGCGTCAACAACTTACAAACTTAATACAGCTCTTTTTAATTTTTATATTAAAATAAAGTGTTAACTTTGTCTATGTTGTCGCCATCGCTAACAATATTTCGAAGTCGACTCATTACTCATCCACCTATTTATGGATATAAATAAGATGACGTAATGAGAAGTTAAAATGCGTTCAAGAAAATTCACCGTTATATAAATAAGTGCCATTTTAGAGAAAATTAGAAACGTTTTATAGCTGGCGTTAGAAAACCGTAATCTGTACAAACAGTATCGGAACTGGTTGAGGCGTGTAACGTGGCGGACCTTTCGAGAGATTCAATCTGTATGTACTGCATTAGAAATATCTTCAGCATTATAAAGAGAAATGGCCTCTACCATTACGACTTACATTTGAGATTCTGTTCAGAACGATCTGTCGTTAAATCTGAAGGAAATAGTCTAAATAATGTCCCCCAAACAATAACGTTTAGTGGCCCTTAAATACAGAATGTAGATTATACAAAATATAGTACGAATTTATTATTGTTTTTCATCATAACAGCACAGTTACGTCAACAAGGACCAAGTCTTTACAGCTAATAGTTACCTCAGATTATTATTGTTACTTGTAATTGATCTCTGACTGATTGTAAACGAGTTTAAATATTTAATAAACTTAAAGCACATTTATAAATGAATTCAATTTCACCTTTGTTGGAGAGGCAGAAAACAATTAAAAATTAATTGCATTAAAAGAAAATGAATTCATGCAATGGATGAATAAAATTGCATTATTTTCATAACATTTCCTATAACTTTTAATATCCGAGTGATTTATCATTGTTATTTTTTATCATCTGATTATTTTCAAGATGTCCGCCTCTCATTATCAACTGATAATGTCAATTGCCTCACACATTCATCATAATGTACACACAACACACACACACACACACACGCAATCTAAGACAAACACACAAAATTCTGTTTAAACAAGTTTCAAGGGCTTTTCTAAACCAACTGTTCATAACGAGGTCGAGATGCAGGCATCACATGCGACAATTGACTTCTCTAAGACTGTCAGTAATCAACTATTCAAATATTTAAATTAAATACAATTCGTCCATTAAACTGTTCGGCGGTTCGTCCCTAACACGTGTTCATATTAAAATAAAAGAGCCGATTCAATTCCATTTTGTAATGTTGTTTTAAAATACATATTAATATAAAAGTACGTAAACGTACATATGTTAAGAGTCGGCGTGTAAATCGCGTTCTTTCTAGAACCTTCACGAAGGTGAGCGGCCATTAGAAATGTTCATCGTATGCGTCAGTCCATGTGGTCTCTGAAGTGTAAACCAGTTAGGGCCAGTCCACGAGGCGGGTATTCGCTCAGTCGACTCTAGGTTTTATAAACACTCATTGTCCGAACGAAACCGATGATCCTGCATTACCGATTGCAATTTAACACTACCATTGTTTTAAAAATGGTTTCGTTTTACCTTATAAACAAACTGTTAGTTATATCAAATATTTTTAATATCCTAAATCATTTGCATAATAATTAATATTCATGTAATGATACCTCGCCATTGTAACCGCACTGTTCCTTCCAGCGAGCGAGTTTACAGTCCTCTGGGAGTTGGATTCTATATTTACTACTTCGTTTGCTTTAAACGACCATTCTGTTATCTCGGTTATAAAAATATACATATGTATATTACAAGGAAATTTACTGCTAACGGTTTATTTTAGCCATATTTCCTGAGGCAGAAGATAGAAGTAAATAAAAGAGGCCGATAGTCATTGTTACCTATGTATACCTCGACGGATCTGTTTTCAAAATGACAGTCCTTAAAAACCTTTGTACGATACATTTGTATTGGAAAATTGAAAGCAATACATTTTTAAAATAAATATAGGAGACATGTGAAGTGCAAATGGAACTACATTGAGCATTCAATTCACATAGAGATCTAACAACAAACACGTCGGCTATTGTATTCCAGAGGAGGAGTTCTTTCAGAGATCTATCGTTTTACACGACAACGGTATTGAATCACAATGGATATCATGAATGCAATACGGTTTATTCAAAATAAACACAATAAAAATAGATAGGTCTAGATTCGATTTAAATAAATAAAACGAAACTCATCTCGTCCTCGAGCAACAAATAACATGGTTAAATTTTATTTGCAAGCAATATTTCCTATTCCGTCCCGAGAACGATAAAGTGGTGGATGTGTTCACTAACATAAGGTAATTGTGGTACTGTGAACTATATCGAGACGGTGGAGTTCCGTTGGTCCTTAGTATTATAATAAAACTAAAAAGCCATTCGATCCTGCGCTTGCGCACGCGGTCATCACGTGCTCGAAGCATGTTTCCAAGCGATTTGATTTGAAATTACTTCACATGAAACGTTGTTATAAAAACTGTGGCAGTCAAATATAAACTTTAAAGTGGAATGATCTAAAACACAGTTTTCCTATGTAAAACTACCCGGGGAGTAATTGTGACATATTTTTATACCTATTACGATTGCAATCTACAGTTATGCGACGCGTCGCTAGATTTTGCACGATTGCAAGGAAATGCGCACACAGACACACACACACAGAAACACTAACACACACACAGAAACCCATAAAACCATGTCCAATCTAATTATAGTTGAGGTTTTCTGATGCTGTTATGGTTTTTTTCTCTCTAGTTATATCGTGTTCACGACTGTTATATAACATTACGTTGAATAAGTTTCTCCTTATAATACATTTAATTCCTGAAACACTGTACTGAAACAATGCAAACTAATTGAAAATCGAGAATAAATTAATATGATTAACGACATTCGGTGTCGTGTTATGTTAGTACAAGTTAGTACACACTCTATATAAAAGATTCACATTTTTATAATATACAACAATTTCCCACGTTCTGTCTGTGTATTGTATAGACATCCTTTGTCTTTGAAAGTCGATGCAAACATATCCGGTTACTTGAAAAGCGGTTCATGATTATAAGTCTTTCAAAACAGTTCATTAAATAATACATTTCAAATCATCATGGGTATTATCAGCCCTGAAGAACGAGAATGGTCGTATAGCAACAGTACCTATCTTTACGGACTGTACTTAAAGTAATATAAGTTACGCGACATTACCTCGTTAAGGCATGTCCGGCGTACCGTATTTCCGGTATACCAAGGTCGTGTAATCTGCGTACGTCTCTGCCCTGGCCCTTATGGCATTTCCTATGCCCTTATTTACAGTCGAACGAATTAACAAACAATGTAACCTTCCCTGTCATGTATTAGAACGATACAGATTATTTGACAAGACATTTAATAGTAGTTAAAGTTATTACAACACCTGATATTGAAACATAAACACACAATTTAAAGAAAGCCGATGAATAAAATGAATATTCAAAGTATCTTATCATGAGGGATATCAATTTCATTTTAAATACTATCTACTACATGGCGTGCTTAATGTATGTATGCTTCGATGTTTAAAAACATTATAGACGTTAAATGTGTTTAAACTATTACGTTTCTTAGAATGAAAGAATACTTGCCTTATCTGTCTTAACTTATTGTTTGTGTATCACTGTTTAAGAGCGTATTTTTTGTACAATGGGGACAAGGACGAACGTAGTGCGACTGTTCTCGGAACCGCGCGCCTTTCACATTTCACAGAGCTCTCATAACTCATTAAGGTTGCGATGACGTTTCAATTGGGGGTTCCACGCACAAAAACAATGAATGTCTCGCCTCAATACATTACACAGAATCATTTCTGTACGTCTCTGTGACTGGCTGCTCTGTACAGCCGGTCGCCGCCGCGGGGTAGAGACCAGACTGTGACGTCACACTCGACCTCCTCCGTCTTATCCCACAGTTATGAATGACGGAGACCTAACACAAAATACTCAACCATTCTGCGGAATACAAAATAACCAACGGTTCAAATGAATCAAAACAGAATAACGTTTAATTGTAATAACTATTAACGTATACAAGTATGTATGTTATCTACATATTAGATTGTTCCTGAGTTTATTTCTATGGGTATTGAGAACCGTACTCATTGAAACCCGTGTATATTATTAGTTGAGAATTCGCTGCGTTATACTTTGCAAATATATTTACTAAAGTTGCATGAGATGTTTTTACTATACCTCACGTTTAAAACCTCCATCCAAGAATATTTACAATAACTTTAATTATATGTAGATCAGCAAAATAAAACACATATTGTTATAAAACTCTGAATCAGCTTCTAACACAACCTTGAATATTGAATTAGTTACCAACAATTAGCTGGTGTACGATAAACAGCGGCAGTGTAGAAGTGTTAAGTAAATTTTAAACCATGATTCAATCTGACATAGCACTCGGTTAATTTGAGAACATTAACGAACTCTTACAATGAGGTTGTTGGACGCCGAATCGATTAATGACGAGAGTTCCGCGATCACCACGGTCAAATGGTTTAGATTTAGTCACCATAGAGATGAGTGCGGTGATTGTATCGGCCTCGTCAATCTAGGAAGATGAGGGCGGCCATCTCGACTATACACATCCGGTGAACATCGCCAAAACCTTCCATAGTAAACATAACAAACTGTCGCTTGTCATATAACCGATGAGATACTCTTTTCGTTGAACGTACATCGTCGGGTTGGAATGGAACGTCAAAAATAGGAATATAATATAATAATATCGAGCCCAGAACATACATTTGAGTTATTTGAGACCGACTCTGAAACAAGACCTATATTGTCTTTGATGTCATAAGCTTGATCTTCCGCGAATGCAAGGTCGGACTTTAGTCGCTCGCATATCACAGTTGCAAAATTAGAGCTGTCCAGATGTACGGAACTAATGGACTGTTAGTTTGCCAATTTCTGTCACTTACATATCTCTCTGGACGCCTGTTTTTTTACGTTACAACTCTAGAATTATAAATTTAGTTTGATCACGATGGCGCTACGTTTACAATTTGGACTAAGTATATTAAAAATCAAACGAGCCGAGTGGTATTTATTATAACCGCGTATGTTTTTGTAAACAATTAAAGATACTTGTATCTGATTTTTATGATAATTTCATTTACAAATGATCAATCATCATAAAGCCTTGCGGTTGGTTATTTGACGTTCCTTCAGTTGGTTCTATTCTTTCGTTGCTTAAATTCTATAATTTTTATTATTTTTTTTTACATAATAGTCGCTTTTTTTCTTTAAAACCACTCAAAAACAGTCACAAATAATTAAATTAAGTATTATTATACGCTCACTTATGACTCGCTAATAACTTGGTTACGTAATCGTATACTATGAATAAGTGTTAATAAGCCTGTCATAGTTCTGATAATTTTGGTCCAAGACACCAATAGGCTCTGGACGGACGCCTAGACTTGTGTACAAACAATATAACCGAAGATAGCTGATGATGATGACACTGCCACTTGGATCAGAGCCAAAAACATTATTTTTTATGTTTTCCAAAAACAAACTCTTAAAATTCCTTTTCTCCGACTCTGAATCTTTGTCAGTTTGTTAGTTTGTAAAATATAACGTCATTCATTTATAACTCTAAGTAGTTATCTCAATTATAATCTTTGATAATAATTTTTAAGAATCATGCAAATATTTGTTTGAGATAAAATGGCCACTTTGAGTCTTAAACTACCCACGTTGTAGCATTCCTTTTATTATTGAATTTTAAATTAGAAATATTAATTGAATTGTCTTGAATCATCCTCAGATTGATTTGGAGTAAATTGTGTTACAAATGAAAAGACTTGTTTTAAAATTCCTAAAGAAGAGGGTATAATGCATACCATTTTATAATTTTCATTTAGTTTTGAAATCAAAAATTGCTCTGAAGTATTTTAAAACAAACTACCATACATATGTACATATATAATTCATTGATTTTATCATAATCTCAACTTCTGAGTAAAAAAAAAAACTTTAAATCATTTACCTTTATTATTTTATTTTATGATAATGGCAATCCAAAGACTTTACCATAAAAAAAAAAACGTTTTTGGCAATAGCTTAATTATTTGAAAATGGAACTGAGCTTAACATATTGGAACAGATCCAGGAATACCATTGAAAATAAGTTTTCAACAATACCGTGACATGTGAGTTTTGTCCATGATTTATAGATGCTGGTGAAAACAGAGTGTTTAATATGTTTACAGCTGAATTTCTGTTGAAAATATATTTTACCAAAGTGATGTTTGTATTTATAACAAGATAAGGCTCATCAGTAGATGGTAAACACTTATGACGAGGAAGTCGAGGTCTTTAGGAGTAAATGATGAGCGACCCTCGCGGCCCCCAAGTGCTAAATCACTGTGATCCGGCTCAGACACTTATTGCTGGCTATTCGCAATGGGATACACCAATTTCTCACAATCATCAATATAGCGCAAGATGTCTGGGAACTCCATTAATCCAGCATCCGACCAACTTTCAACAGCTAAGGACTTAATCATTACGTGGATTGCTCACACCGACGTCACTGACACGACACATGATATTGGCTTACATTAATCTAACGCGTTACAAGATGCCCTTGAATCAGACGAAGGTCGTTACAATCTCTGTTAAAACGTAACAAAACATTGTTAAGAATGGAAACCAGCGTCGCATGACGACTGACAAAGATGATATTGTTTTCGATCACTATAAACATCCATATATCATGAACTGCGAACGTTTCCCGAGCTTTATTACTGTCAATGGAATAAAGAGAACCATTTATTAGCTCTTTCATGACGTACAGCAAGTAAGCTGAATCATAATCAAATAGCATGTTGTAAAGAGCATGTATTCATTCATGTTTTCGAAGTTATGTCCAGAAGCCTGGATGTCAAAAGCTTCATACAGTATTAGTGATTCAAGGATCATGTTCAACATGAACATGATACTTCCGAAACAGAATCTCAGCTTTGCAAAGATAGTATCGATTTGTCCTTATCTTAAGAGAATACGTAGTTCATGTTAAAAGTGATTAATTATCAGCGGTCTTTGACAACATATCAAGGGGACATTGAAGGCACAAACAATGTCAAATTTTGAATTTATTTCTTATACATATATGATATATGTATAGTAATTTTGATGGCGTGCCAGGTTAGGTTTTCTGTTACATAAATAATTTTGCGGAGGTGGCTGTTTCAAAGGTACGACGGAGATGTAGTTGACTATGACTACAAATATTTGTGTACGAATGTTTTGTAAACTACAACGTAGCGTAATGCAACATGTAACAAGTGAGTACATAGAGTCAAATGTTTAAAGTGAAGAGAACATTCAGCGTGCAAGAGATGCAGACAAGGTTACTAAAATCATCTCTTACCTTCAGAATAAAACTACCCGTCCAGGGATGTTGGGACGGATTACACTTTCAGCTTTCACTTTATAACTTTAATGCAATAAGAGTTCGGACGATATCATCAAAATTTACGGGAGACGAGAACAGCACATTAGTTCATCAGGGATGCAGTAGGCTAACTAAAACTCAACTTCCCGCGCAAACTCACCAGACACGCGAGCTCTTTTGATTCATCGTCGCCTGGTAGCCCCGGACTAGAATCAGTTCAATACCTAGGTTATCTAGGCTGGTACCTCAAAGCGCATGTGCAGTTTCCTGCGCACTAGGTCTTATAAACGCCTAGATATTTCAGCAGCCCTGGTAATTGACGCGGGACCGAGCTGAATGCAGCCCGGGCACCACGCATGCTCAGAATGCACGCCCGTAAAGTGCACACAGAAAAGAATCAATAAAAATAAAAAAAAATTATACGTATGTATCAATCTCATTCATCTTTTCTAGGATCTCACTACCTAATAAGCATTTTTCAAGTAAACAGAATAAATACATTTTTCATTACAGTCAATTTCTATTAAACTAATCGCCTCCCCTCTCATCACGTATACTCTCTCAGTCTCTTAATAGCATATACTAAGATATCACTATTTTATATTTCACAAAGAAATTATTATACATATATAGGTGAAATTTAACAATTTTAAATGAAAATTTTATTTTCTACTGAAGCTAAGATTAAAAACTATTTTATTTTACACAGCTGTGCATATTATCATTTGACAGTTAAAAATAATAATAATAATAATAATAATGATGATTTATGATCATAAATAATGTTATCGATGTGTTTATCCAGCACCGAAAATTTGCTCCTTTGCCATATGTCAGTTGCATCTAGACCCCGATCCTTGCAATAAATGATGCAAGTAAAGTGACTTCTCATAACTCATACGCTCCTGGTGCTTTCGATGCGTTCGCTGCACTTTTGTTTTAAAGAAAATCTAAAAAGTAACTTTGTGAGGGGGGAAGAAGCTCAAAATTTCACTTAAAAAATTATTTAGCCATATAAAAAGTAAGTTTAAAAATTATTAAGCCATATAAAAAGACCAAAAGAATAGATTTTGCAAAAAATGCATTCGTTCTACCAGGACTTCATGAGTCTGAAGGAGAACGAACTGCATGCGCTTTGATGCAGCGTGCGATGTAATAAGGTTCCCTTTTCAACACACAGGTAAACTTAGGTCATGGAAGGAGATAGAACCTATATCCAGGAGGGGCTGGCAGGATTGCAATGCGCATGTTACTTTCAATTTCATTCCGTATGCAGGTACTCGTCGCACTTTAATATAGGTGATATCTGCATTTCATCATACATTGATCAATCTCGTAGAGCGAAGCTTTGGACACACCTCCCCGAGCTTATCGCGCCCTAGTACCAAAGTCTATTATAAACTATAACTACTAACCCTACATATTATATAGTACATACATACACATATACGTCTATCTATCTCATCTCACTCCATTTTGCAAATGGCGCATATCAATAATTGTTGAGGTTATTTTAAGTCTTTGACCACAAACAACAGACGTAGGAAGGCGTGTCTTTGAAGTTGATATAAATAATATTCGGAGGTGACCTTGGGAGACAATTCAAATCAAATGCGCATCGTTTGTCCAAACAATAGGCTCTAATGTCGTCACAGATCTAAAGCAATATTAGTTATTAGCGGCTCGTGACGAGCCGGACAATATCGCGAACTATTTATCTGGTCGTGCCATCACTTGTGAACATTATTTATAAATAGAGAACAAATATTTAGCAATCACAAAAAACAGTGGCAATTCACAGTTTGAGAATCACTTATTGAATCTGTTATTACGAATTATATTGAAAGTAAGAGATGTACCACTGTCCGCCATCGCTCTACATTCGCGAGGTTCGGACGGAATGAAATAACATTGCAAGTTTGTTTGGTCAAATAAAATGTTGTATTCAGAAAAATAATAATTAGTAATAGGTGTAATTTTGTGTTATAATATTCATATACTTAGCTTCACTGAGGGAAGCGAGTACTCGCTGAGGACAGGTGATCCCCGAAGCATTCATAACCAGTTCATGGCGGTTCATACCCATCGATCACCAAATGATTGCAATACAATATGAATTCTTAACCTTTTTAATTTAGAGTTCAAAATTGTTAAATATATTTGTAATGTCTAAGGCGACCGGTTAGTTATACAAAGTAGGGGGAATCAAACGGGTTGAATACATAGCGTGTAAAGTATGTTGTGGGTCAGAAGTGCGAATGCGAGGGGACGAATCAACCCTCGATACGAAACAAAATTCAAAATGTTGAGTGATTTTTAAACCTTAAAATTATTTTCATTTATTTATATAACGCTTTAAAAAACTATTTTATTATTACTTCGCTTATCTAGTAATTAAATTTGTTAATTTTAAGCTGTTTCATTTACTAGCACGAAATTCACATTATAATCCCAATGAGCACGTAATTATATTATCTGAACCGACAAATACTATTTTTCGCTAAATCACATTAAGTCATTCTTTTTACTTTGTTTCAAATATATTCTTTTGAATATTTTTTAAACTATATTTAAAAACAAAGTTCGCAAAAGTTTTAGACAGGAAAGGCAATCCCTTCTTTTCTTTAATTCTACTTTGTTTGGTAATAATTTGCTACGTTTCTCTTCTTGTTTTTCAAATCATATTTGTCAATTAAATACACGGAAATGACTTGGACAATAACATACACATCTACGGCAATTAAGAAAGATTTAACATCACTATAATAACACAACATTGAAACATACTAATGACACAAAATTGCCGAGATCAAAACGAGCTGTAATTGAAAATTTTCGTTTCGCGTATTTCGCGTGCTGTTTGTATCGGGCTGGATCGTCGGGTATTTATAGAGGACCGAAATAGCATTAACGTCACATGGTCGAAACGGCACCGGTCCAGCGAGCCCCTAAGAGCTGCGTCATTCTTCACAATCTCGACACGGGCAGAGACAGATGAGATGCTGCTAATATTACGTACCGACGACACTAATACAAAACAAACATGACGATGCGATCAAGTGTTACATCATAAAAAATGCCACACGAATTAATGTCATTAATAGTTGTACGTTTTTGTTTTGTTTCAGAAACCTCAACTGCGGCCGATGATAGCCGAATATGATCCTAAGAGAAAAGGAGTCAAAAATGACTTGTCAGATGTCGTTATGGTCAAGTAAGTGATAAAACATTATCTCACGGACCATCCTCAGCCTCGATCACGTGATCACCTATCAGCTTTAACAGCCAGTGTGTAAATAATAAACTTTTCTTCAGTTTGATCTGATTCATTTTGTGTTATACTGCTTGTAAGAACGACATGAGCATGCTTCACAGCTTTATATTATTATTGGCCAGTTGTTTTAACATTGGAATATAGTAAAAAGGGAAGGAAATACTGTAATAATATTGACATTTTTGTTCAACAGGACATTGAAAAGACTTTATAATATATATTATCAAGTTTACGAAATGTTTTCGTTATTATCCATTCTAAACTGTCACAGCGTTGCGGGCGCCTTAGACCCGAGCATTTTTGTTATTGATATGTTTTATCGTTAAAATGGTATTTTATATTGTATGTTGACTGTTAAGTACTCGCTCCTTATTGCGAGCTAATAATTACGCCCGACGCCGTTCGGAGACGATCCGGGAAGACGTGAGCAGCTTCCACCAGATTAAAGTCGTTCGTCGACCTTGATCATCTTGCAATGGACTCATACACCGGTACATCATTCCATTTTATGGTTTCAATTTTGTTTATATATTTTATTTGGTTCTGGTAATTATTTTAAAAGAATATGGTTACCCGAGGGACGCGGCATATGCACCTCCGAACTGTGATCGGAGTGCCGGCCAGCTCCCTGCGTCATCTCTGTTAAGGCACGGGATTGGCTCTCAATCATCAAGACATTTGTACAAATTTGATCTAGCTTTATGTCCACTAGCAACCATTCGTCGATCATTGTTACAAATCGTTGAAATGTAACTGTACAAGTTACAAATAAAGTCATTATAATTAATATTTTCAAAATTTAAATCATATTATGACCATAAACGTGAAGCTGTATTAAATTTTACGGTTGGGCCTAATATTTGTAAATGCCGAGGCTTAACAGAGTTAAACGCAACTTAGAAAAAAAATCTTTACATTTTGGAGACCATAATGAATGTATCACACTTCACCATAAACACTTACACATGTTCCACTAACAAATAAATGAATAGTTCAATGTTCGCGAATAATTGAAGGTTGCCACAAGTTAATTACCGCGCTCGATACTAAGAACCCGCGCGCGACTACACACCGATTCACCTACACTCGGATTGGATAACCTCTTTCAGGCTTGAAATGTGGCGCTTTATGTGTTATCACTACAGGCTACCATTACATTCCTATGCTTGAAATCAGTTAGTGAATAATTAAAACTACACTTTTATACCCACTCACTGTTAACCTACATCATATTTGGTTTGCTCCGATAGTCGATAGTAGCGTTTTCTATAACAGTACTGTTCGACGGCTCACAGGTACAAAGTTGATCCAAATGAGATTCCGGTGGAACAACAGGCGGGTTCGACCCTTCCTCTCATGGAAATACCGGGTCGGGATATTGAGGCAGACGAGGACTATAACCCCTTCGATCACAGAAAACTGGCTCACCCCACTTCGTAAGTATATTGGATTAGTACTAACATGTACGTATATATATATTAGAGAGATATTAGAAAATAATGTTTTTGGCATTTATTATAGACATTTTATTATGCTATATTTTATGCTGTCGAATTTTTTGGACATTGAATGATTGTCCTCATTTTATTCGTCGTTTATAGGGACATGGATACTCTTATCCACTTGCTCAAAGGATCGTTGGGTAGTGGCATATTGGCCATGCCCATGGCCTTCATGAACGCCGGTCTCTACTTCGGTCTAGTGGCGACCTTCCTTATCGGTGGCATTTGCACGTACTGCGTCCACGTGTTGGTGAAAACGTCTCACGAACTCTGTAAACGGATACAAAAACCTTCCCTAGGATTCGCAGAGACTGCGGAGGCCGCATTCTTGTCTGGACCGCCAGCTGTGCACAAATTTTCGAGACTCGCCAAGTAAGTTAATATATATCTATAATATATAACTCTAATAAATAACAGTACTTTATGGAATCGTTTGATAAGCCTCTCTTCTCATTTACAGAGCTATAATAAATTGGTTCCTCGTAGTGGACTTATTGGGCTGCTGCTGCGTCTACATCGTATTTATTTCAACAAACGTAAAGCAAGTAGTAGACTTCTATGCCGAGAAAAGTGACTGGCTCCACCACGACTTGGATCTGCGTATATACATGGTTGCGTTGCTTCCGTTCCTCATTGCAATGAACCTCATTCGGAATCTCAAGTATCTGGCACCGTTCTCCATGATTGCGAATCTTTTAGTCGGAACCGGGATGGGCATCACCTTCTATTACCTATACCAAGATATTCCAAGCATCAGTGAACGTAAACCCTTCGCTGGATTCGAACGCCTTCCTACTTTCTTTGGTACTGCTATCTTTGCTCTTGAGGGTATTGGTGTCGTGATGCCATTAGAGAATAACATGAAAACACCAACTCACTTCATCGGCTGCCCCGGAGTCCTGAACACTGGCATGTTCTTCGTGGTTTCCCTTTATGCTATTGTAGGATTCTCTGGATACCTCAAATACGGTGACGCAACTGGAGCCAGTATTACATTGAACTTGCCCCAAGACGAAGTGTAAGTCATCTATTATATACATATAATATTTAGTAATTCAAAATTATATTAAAAATTTAGAAATGGTATTTTTTTAATCTATGACAATAAGTGTGGCGACAAATGATTGGTTGTATCTCTTTTTTTAAGGATTTAAAAAAAAATACATAGAGTACTATTTTTTGATTGACTTATTTTTAAAACATATTAATATTCTTTCTAATTATTGTTTATTTTGGTGTAAATTTTATGTAAATATGTTTTTAAAACTCTTTAGGTTGGGTCAGAGTGTGAAATTGATGATCGCTGTTGCCATCTTCTTCACATACAGTCTTCAGTTCTACGTCCCCATGGAAATCATCTGGAAGAACGTGCGTCACATGTTCGGCTCCAAGAAGAACATTGCTGAGTACAGCATCAGGATCGGCATCGTCATCATGACCCTCTGCACCGCCATTGCCATCCCAAACCTGGGCCCGTTCATCTCGTTGGTTGGCGCCGTCTGCCTCTCCTTCTTGGGTCTCATTTTCCCAGCAGTTATCGAAACCGTCACCTTCTGGGACCGACCCAACGGTCTCGGTCGTTTCAACTGGGTCCTTTGGAAGAACATTTTCCTAATCTGCTTCGGTATCCTCGGCTTCCTTACAGGTTCCTATGTTAGTATTTTAGATATAATCAAGGGTGAAGACTAACCCGAAAGACTAAGATAGATTAAGGCTCAAATTGGGTTTTTAAGGGCTAAGTTTTATGTGTAATTTGCTTTTTAGTTTCATTATATCATATTAAAGTATTCTTTTAGAGTTTCTAGTAACAGCGAGTTCTTAGAGGCTCCACTGTTACTATTTTCTTTTATTATTATTATACCCAATAAAAATCGTAGTTTGCGCGAAGCGGGTTGTGTTTTATTATGATTATATTTAGCCCCGAATCTCTGTAGCCATAGATGTAAGCTAATGTAGATAACCAACTTTATACATGTGTGAGAAATTTCTAGTGCATTATCGAAATGTGATAAAATATTAGGTTACGTGAGAGTTATTATCATTGCTGTCTATATAAAAATATTTAAAGTAATTCTTTCCTTAAAACTTGACAATTGATAACAATTTGAAATATTTTGGATTCTTTTGAATTTTATTGTAATACTGTTCATGTGATGAAGGCATACTGAATGCATTTACATATTTTGTATGGTCGAGTGACTGATTACACTAGCCAATAAAATGTAATGTTATATAACTTATGAAGTGAGGACAACATTTATATAGATATATACCTAAATATAATGTGTATTTTAATGATAAAGCTTGCGTTGACGTTTGTTAGGTACACGAATTGTGATAATGAAAATAAATAGTTTTATTTTATCATTTGGCATAAAATTTTACAACCTCGAATATATAACACGAAACAATCAAGGGATATTAAATGCTCTAAGATAATATATTCTCTCTGACACGTCTCTGACACGCATCTCTGGATGTGACTGCTGTTTTTAACGTGAAATTTACGAAACATACCAAATATTTGTTGGCTTTGAGATTTAGAATAAAAAATTAAATGTAATATTTTAATATCGACACCGATTTGAACAGTTATAGGAAAGTTATGGAGCACTTTTATATGTATGATGTACCTTGTGATAGGTATTGACGCGTGCTAATGTAGTATATTGTTGTGTTTTAAATTATATGTATTTTTATACATTAATGGTATAAGGTGATAAAACTCTCCGATTGGGTCCTTTTGCCTGAGAGTAGTACGTAATTTATGCACAGAAGTTACTGTAAACTTTCCTACCATGTATATTATTGTTTCATGAATAAAATAATAATATACTTGATATAGGATTATCATATAAAATGTTCTTTTAATTTGTTATATTTCCTTTCGAAATAGCTCTAGATATAACATGCTTTTTAGTATTATTTCAACATTTATTCGAAACAAAGACCGTAATACCTTTCGGTCCGCGGGAAACATTATTAACCTATAGCAACATTTCATTTGATAAACCTATGAAATATACTTTGTTAATATTAGTGCAAGTACATCATCCCGCGCACGTCCGACTGCGGCGGAGCCGAAAAACAAGTTTATGTCCGCATATATTAAACAACAAACACAAAATAACACAGGTAGCGAAATGGTTTTGTGTGTCAATTCATTGAGTACTCTTTTGTTTGTAAAACTTATCTACTGTAACTGTTGAGTGAACCGTTAACGCATAGAACCTGCAACGTAATTATATTTAACACGTAAATATTAAGTTTTTTTTTTATTTTAAGAACATTATTCCTATGTAATATTTTTGGAGGTGGCGTCCGCCTTTCGAAAAAGTAGTGATTGTTTTGTTACAGTATTAAATAAATCAATTTAAGGGAATCAGTGTTTCATTTAACCTTCATATGATTCTATTCAGCCTGGTACGTATGATTTCCACGAGTCACAATTATATAAATATCAAAAGGAACTACAAATACGGCGACGCGTACATATTATATTATTTGAAAGCTAATGAATCCCATACAGAATCGTGTTGTCAAACAAACACGACTAAACAACTCACGACACACATACCTCCTTTACCATTTCTATTGAACAAGATTACTCAGAGGATTATAACAGGAATTTGTTTACTTAAAGATGAAACCCATTTCATAAAATATTTTATATTCACAACTAAAACCAACGAGTCCTGACTGAGCTAAGGATTCCACTTATCCCTATAGAAATATAGAAAACAAGAATTTCTTGTCTTTATAAAATGTGGTTTAGCATACTTTCAGACTAAATTTGTTGTTTGTTATACTTTTTTTAATCTTAAAAGTATTCATATCAATTCTGCCATTAGTCTTAAGTTAATTTTTCAGAGTCCATAATATTTTGTAATGATTTAAATAATATATACAGCCGAAAAGTTCTTTATTAACTCGCCAATGAACCGATCTTAGTATGCTAGCGCCATCTATGTGACTTTTTCTTAAACTTAATGCTGTTATTCAAATTTCAAAGTCTGGGGCTCTGAAGGCGTTTCCTCGCTGACTGACTTCCTGATTGACCGATACAGTGCTTTATTTATATTTTAGACCATCGAGAACCTGATCGATACTACTTTCACTATAATTGAAATTATTATAAACAATAATATATCATAAGATATACGGACGTAACGGTAAATTACAAGAGATGGTATTATTAGAAGCAATGTTTATTAATATATATGAAAAATATTATATTTGAATTATTATGATTCACGTTATTTTCGCTGAATATACCGTAGACCTATTATAAAAGGATGTTTTTTGTAAGATTTTTGTTTCTTATTTTGTCTTCAACTATTAATATTATTGTGTAAGTATTTTATGTTTCATAGTAACTTGTTTGACTTTCTACCATTCATATGAAGAAATACATGAAATTGAGTAACTTTTCACTCTGACGCAACTGCTCTTAGAATATTTAAATTAGTTTTACCTTAACCTCTAGATTTCTGTATCCACTACCACAATTGGTAAACAGAGAGACTTTTTTATGTTGTCAGGACATGACCTAGATTACCTTGTAAGACGATAAATATTAGCCATGAACCATATCCTACGACGTACAAGAAAAACACCAGAAGACGAGGGGGAGGATATGTTATTTATAGAATTTAAACGGACGGCAAACTACCTAGAGGCCGAAATCCCAAAAGGTGGTCAGACCAAATTCCAGAACACCTGGAAGCACCCGCCGGCGTCGCACTCCCGTCAGACGACTAAACGTACCCGATGTAAGCACCTGGTGTCACAATCCTCAGCAGTGAGGGTACGATTGAGAAGAAGAAACATATAATTAAAAGAATTAAAATTCTCTTAATAGAAATATCAGTTACATCCATCAAATGTATACAAAATACTGTTTAGACAGTTAAGTCTATATATTTTTAGAGACTGTTTTTATGACTTGGAAAACATATTTACTTTTACAAAGACACGTCTATCCAACGTAGCTACTGACAATCATTCTTAGTTATTGTTAAATTCGTCATGACTCATTGGTCTACAATGTTAGATCAAATACCAAATGTGCTAAGCTGATAGAGATACATTGACGTAAAGGAAATGAAACAAAGGACAACATAGTTATTAAAACAATGACCAATAAATAGACATAATATGATAGAGTGGAACGGATTCTACAGCTCTATTGAGATAATACATAAGAAGGTTGAACAGGTCTGCTGGAAAGCTGATACTCTTTCACACAACAACTACTAAACGGATTATTCGTAAAATTTAAAACAATAAATAGGTATAACTGTCTCAGAAACTTCGAAAAATAGAGACGGTTCCACGGAAACACAGCATAACAGTCTTATTTGTATAAATTTACGTCTCAAAGATATTATTTGGTAACTTTGTTAATACTGAGCTTTCATTCGCACTGGAGTCATGGAATATTTTACCAATTGATGTCAACGTAGTTCGTCATTTAACAGTTTTTACTTTAGGTAATTCAAATAACGCAGTCAGCAACTCAGCACGTGTGTATCGTGATTTACTTTGTTTTACTTTTGATTTTGACAACAATTGTCTTAGTAATTTGTACCTTCATGATGAGTGCCGATAACTCAAAGGGCATTGCATTTTTGGTCCCAGTTTAACTGCGACAACATTAATTCAATTTTACATTAAAATTTTCCCAGTTTCAAAAGTTACTGGCAGAGATTATTTAGTTCTACAAAACTTCTAATCACTATAAGCAATCTATGAAAATAAAAATTAATGTTGCAATTACGATATTTTTTTGTATGTTCGTTAAGGCCCACGGAAAAATATTATGCTAAATAAAAATAAACTGACTTTAATATTAATAACAAAACTTTTATGGGCACTCGTAATAACATCACTTTTCAAATTAAAAGTATCTGTCATACAGTTGACATAAATTATCAAAGTCAAGAGAGGCAAAAAATGCGCGTATTTATGGAATTTTCATTCATTTAATTAGACTGTCTGAATATAATTTTAGGATTTAAAAATTAAATCTTTCTGTATTAACTTTTCACAGAACAAAGTTGGTCTGTGCAGATAGTATTTTAATAATTATATTAGTGAAATTTTTCAAATATTTTTTGTAAAAAATAAGTCTGTAGTTTATGTTGTTTTATATACACATTCACTAACAGACTCATTATACCTTTTATGACATAAATAATTTATATTTAATAAAAATACATGTGTGTGCCAGCACAGGCATTACAACAGTTCATGCAAGCAATCAATTAAAATGTTTATTATTACTGACGGTAAAACCTCTTTTTTAGAGAACTATCTTTGGCTTGATAGAATTCAGTTCATGAGAAAATACTAGAAATCAGTAAAGTAGTTGAAAATTTAGAAAATAGTTATCATTGTACCAAATAAAGATCATAATGACTATATTAAGTATCTTCTGAAAGTAATTTTTTTGTTAGTTATATCCCTCTCGATCCTCATACTCCACGGAGGCCAAAAAAATACAATACTTAAACTTTGTTTTAAATGATTCTATATAATAATCTCCTAGTATATGTGATGTCAATTTACCTAACATTCTTAATAAACTTGTTCGTTTTAATTTTTTTACTATTCTTGACCGGCAATGGTAATTATAACAGACATCTCACAATAATATTTATTTACAATTCATAAAAAAAGTTACTGCCTCTTTTGTTCAATTGACTAAAATTTAATATTTTATTTTTATATGAAAAATCAAACCTACTTAAGTTAAGTATATAACAGAATATGAGGGACTTATTTAAGTCTTAGGGAATAAGAATGGAGAAGCTATACATGTATAGGACAAGAGAGATTCATTTCCTTTAAATTGTATTGGAATTTACAACGGCCTCATAGTCATAAAATTATTAAGGATTCACAAAATTCCCTACCTCATTATTTTGAAAAAAAAACTAAGATGTGAAATTGATCCTCCTTTCATCAAAAAATTATCAATGTATCTGAATTACTATAACGTTTCGACCAATGATACATAACAGCTTGAAATATTAAACAACACTTTTGAAATACCAATAGGCTGGTTACTGAAGTACCTATATATTATATTAATATTGTTGACATTAAATATGGCTGATAAATGACAATATTCGGTTCTAAAATTGATTAATTTAAATCCTTATAAAAAAGGTCGAGCAGGTCAATCTTTATTTTTATTGAAGCTATGTTGTAAATAATAATATAAAGGATTATTTAATTTTCAATAGAAACTATAATTATACTTTATTTAAAATATTAATGTAAATTTCCTTTTACAACTAATGTTTCTGATAACCTACTCTACTACATCAAAAAGATAACCTTAAAAAATATGTGAATGTTTAATTTACTTAAAATTTTATACAAATATAAATTGCGTTCCTTCAAGTTTCATGTTTGAATTTATTTTTATGCAAGACAACTAATCTATATACACGAAAGCTAGCGGTATTAACATTTACTGAAGTTATACTTCTAAAATGTAAATTATTCAACTTTTAGCTATTAAATCTATGTATATATTCGCATCCTGCTTTGGTTTAAAATATTTGTACTTATATGTATACAGAATGTGACTTTATCCCCATAAGAATTTTGAATTCTCGTCGTAGTGTTGGTACCACTGATTGTTTATGGCCTTACTTCGTGCATGCGTTGACGTTCTTCTTCAATACACTTTGGTCGGCCATATTTCCCTGTCGCCGTGCGTGGTGCGTGTGTCTATTATTGAAATTGAATCACATCTCTATACCTTTGGTAATTATGATCTCATTTCATAATATACTTTATTTTATATTAGTTAACTTATAAAGCCAACGTGTTTGTGATGGTCACTCCGAGCCTTATTGTCGTGATGATTTTCTACCTGCCACCTTGACTCTTGGAGTTTTGGATATGTGTTTCAATCTGTTGGAGTTATAGTAAGCACGAGGCGACTGCGATGCTGCTATTATGTGAGCTATGTCACGATAAACGACTACAACATTTTATTTAGGCGTTTATGTAATTTACGCCGCGTATTTTTTTATTATAGGAACGTATAACTACTGCTGTGTATAAATATCTAATTACAAGTATTCTTTGTGTATTTTAGTTTCCCATATAAAGTCTTATTTTATTGTCAAACAAAGCACGACAGCGAACTTAATAAGTGAGGTGACAATAGTTGTTCCTATGTAATCTGAAGTGTTAAAGGAGATTTGACAAATACCCTCACCCTATATATTTCAAACAACATTTACTAAATGTTGTGCAAAATAAAGTTATTGAAGAATATAAATACATGCAACTGCGAACTTATTTGGTATGTATACATTAAAGCTCAGCCTAAGAAAAGATATTATATATTGTGAATAAGTATCAAGTTTCTAAGTGATTGTTGTTGTCACATTGTGTACTCCATATACAAATGATAATACATGTATGGGTGGAGTAATTTTACAAGTTATTTAAGTTTTTACTTTGGTTTACATTATTCATGTTATGTGAATGGTAAACAAGTAACTTTTTTTGTATTATTCGGATATCTTATCAGCACAGGAGATGATGACCTATATCAAAATGAGTTTCAGATCTTATTCTCTGCTATTATTTATTTTATTTATATTTATATAAAATGTTTATTCTTATATAATCTCTTATTATTTTTTGGTTGATTATTTTATTCAGTTGTCATTGATATTAATTGCTTTGACATTAATATAAGCATGTGTTCGACTTTGTATATTTCTTCATGCTACCTAACAGATAATATATGTATTTATGTGGGGCTCAATGTTTTGGGATGAGAATAATACTAATACTCATTCAAAATTGTTACTTGACACATTAATAAGACATTTTTTAATAATTTGATGACACTTTATGTATATATATCTTGTAACTTCATTGATTTTGTCATATAATTATTAATATGTATATAAGATGTACAAGATTTTCATAGAAATCTCTATCAGATCATGAGTGCGATTTAAAGATTCCTATAATAATGTAGGTGCTTGCTGGTTAATTCTAGAAGATTTAGTGCACAAGGGATTCAATAGTTACTATTTTTTAATTTTACTATGAAAAGGAACAGCATCACGTCTCAATAATGAACTGATAATCAATGAAACTAGTTAAGAATATTTTTCTTTATTATTTATTAGTTAATTAATTGAATTAATCTTCCAATAAGTTGTAATGTTATTATTTAGAGATGATCTTAGTGAAGGTTGGTGTATTTTTTGAGTCTATATGTATGTATGTCTGTATTTGAAGTCAAAGCCCTTAATATTTGATAATGTTCAAAAAAACTTGATTGTTTTATTGGAATAGTATCAGAACTGCCTCATATCATTGCCTCATAGAGGATTGAGATATATACCTTAAAGTCGGACTCCCATTATGCATGTCTATATAAATGGTGTTGCCAGTTCAAAATAATAATAAGTAAATGCTATTGAAAATAAAGCATAAATATTTATTTATTGCCAGTAAGTATAGATGGCTTTCCATCTGTGATTAGATAATATTCACTCATGACCGTGGCAATGGGATTCTGTTAATGAATTTGATATTTGAAACTATATGGAACAAGGTGGTGGTGGTGGGTAGGTGGTTTGTTCTAATTATTTATACATGTATAGTAACTGTAACTGTGTGATGCTGGTTATTGGATGCTGTGGTCGTTGGAGTGAGTCAGTCGCGTCCACTTTTGATCCACACAGGAAGACACTGCTGTTTATGTTGTAGATAACAATTTGCGAATGCAGCGCGATGATCTATTATTTATCGTTATATGTAGTCTTTCTTGACGTTATCACAGTTTATTACTATTTTTATGTGAGTGGATGAATCAATTTACCATTTATATTATTTAGGTTTGATGACGTCACGTTACACGTGATGACGTCACGCCACCCTCGATGACTTATGCGTTTGTAGTTTTGCAAGATGCGATTGTTTGTTTTTTGTTTTCAATTATCTGTTCGTTTGGTTTACGTTAAATATGTGTATGTAAGTTATAAAAGAAACGCGATATTTAAAAATTGTTTTATATAAAAATATTGAAATTTAATACCAACAAATTGCTTTCATATTTCCAAATCACTCTGAACCTCCATTCGTTAATTAATCCGGGATTTAACGTTTGTTAAAAAACTGAAAAAATTGTCTCTGTTTGAAATGAAACAGTTTATAGAACTGTTACTAACTCTGATTGAATGTTAGTTTAAAATGAATCCTATATATTTGTTTCGTCACAATTAATTACTATTACTACTGTAAATATTCACTATAGTAAGTACAAAATAAACGAATTCCAGTAATCGTTTAATATTAAACGTTCCGTTTGAAATCTGAAATATTAATTGAATTATTCAGAATAATCGACGAAGCTGAGTCAGCGTTGCGTTTGTAACCGACATATTTATATATAAGTATATATATATATATACCTAAATCATTATTAGAATTGTGTGTATTGTGTATCGCGTTTACTTCCACATATCATTTTTACTAACAAGCCCGTGCTACACTACTTATGACTTTGTCTTTCAATGTATGTCAGTCTATTTTATTGTTTCATTATAATCATGGGATGAACATAAAAGTTATTATGTTAATAATGAGATTTTAGATTTTCGCGAGTTTTATTCGTTTAAATAAAACTAATATTTTTCGTATTATACTACGCGACTTTATTTTTGTTTAAAACTACACTCATTCACATTTCGTCTGCCCGTGATCACGGTTGTTGTAAAGTAGCTGAAACGTCGGGAGTATGTAGTTTTAAACAAAAAGAAAGTCGCGTTGTATAATCCGAAAAATATTAGTTTCATTTATATTAACTTAATGTTATGGTATTTCAATAAACCGATTCACATCTTTGATAACGACGCAGATTGTTTTTAATTCTCATCATATGTAGCTTTAGATGTGATTTTTATGTTTTATCGAATAGATTTTTTCTTAGTGTTATATTTTTTGAGAAATTTTGTGAAAGAACTTAAGAATTGGTCTGAAACGAGACGAGATCTCATGTCAGTTACATGTTTCTCGATTCTCGGTTCTCGTCTCGTTCTAGGTTTCGATTAAACAAAGTGCTACTTGTTTATAGAACAGTTTAAAATGCGCTTTATTGATAGGGAGGGTCGTTTCTGGAAATGGAAATATGTGTGATGGTCAAATTAACAGACAAATTGTATGAAACGCGTAACACTATTCGTAAGGAACAGTTACGCCTGTTGCATCCCCTTATTACATTAACATATATAATAGCTATTGCTATCATCTACGTAGGTTTGTGAAGCATAAACTGTAAACATGCCCTATCTAGTTTAACGAAATCAACTCTTATTAAGGTACGGGAAGTTTGTCGTTCAAGACGCAAGAGATCGCACTCTTGTCAATTATTTAGAAGCATAAGTTCAAACTATGCGAGGGACCGTCTTGTAACTTCTGATAATGTTTATTTAGTAAATTAAAGTGATTTTATTTATAAAATTTATTCATTCCTAGGTATCGCGATTAGTTAGCATTTTACTTAGTAAATTATTCACATGTCCTAACGTCGTGATGAAAGTTACATATATCGAAACTAAAGGAAGGTTTATAATGGCTATAATTAAGTTAATATTAATTTTAAACTGAACATGCGTTAGATGAGGTTTTTAGTTGTAACTTGTGAAACATCTCGCTGTGCCGAGGGGAGGGATAATACACTGACGTAAATGGATGTAGTGGGTGAAGGCCGGGCGGAAAACGGGGCCTGAGAGCTCCGGGGACGGGGTGTCCGCGGGGGTCGGGGGGTGTTCGGGTGGCCAAACCCTCGCAGGCCGGCTGGGTGGTGCATAAAGTAATAGCTCACTCACTATTGGTGTAGGCGGATATGACCTATTGATATTCAAACAAATCATTAGGTCACACAGAGTAGCGACAGGCTGGCTCGCTTGTAATCAATCAAATACAACATTTAATAAATTACAAATTTTTGTGTTTCTCCTTACAGTCGCCGCTACCTCCAGCGCGGACCGTCACTCTCTACTGTCACACTACATAACATAACATAGACAATGGGCGATCGTAACAATCCTATTAAGTTCGGCCCCGAATGGCTGCGTAATTTGGCACGCGAGCGTACTGCTGGGAGGGCAACTACAGTACAGACCGCCACAAGGCCCGGGGCCGCGGGCGGCAGCAGGCCTGCCGGCTCCCAGGGGGCCGGCTCGACGTGCACAGGCTCCCCGGGGGCCGGCCCCTCTATCGCCACGGGAGTATCGAGTTCGGGCCCCGTGGGGGCCTCGCTAACTTCAGGGCCCGCGTCCTCCGCCGCAGCTTCCAGCACGACCGCAGTCGCCGGCGCCTCAGGCACAAACTCAAGAAATACAAACAGTAACCATCAGAAGATTCAGCTCGCTAAGCTAAGGTGAGCCTTGAATGTGTTGTGTACACACACAAAAACCATGTGGAACGATGTTCTGTACATGATAACTAATGTTTAATGATGTTGTCCAGATACGGCAGGGAGGAAATGCTAGCATTGTACGACAGGAACGCGGAGGCGCCAGAGGAATTGAAATACTTCGACTTGTTGTACCAGCCGCGGGGGAAACCGCCTGTTGCTCTCAACACATACGACGATGATACGGTAAGTGTTACGTACTTAGTGCTTACACACACACACAGACACACAAACCTCCACAAACCCCACAGGCAGATAATATTAAAAATATTCGTCGTCTTACTTACCGACAAACGCCGTACCTTGAAATAGAGAAAAAGAATATAAGTGACTTGTTCCACATCATAAAATACTATATATCTTTAGCAAATAATTATTATTTGTTTGGTATGCTATCGAAATAATACATAGTTTCTTAGATTTTTGTTCCGTCAATCTGTCTGTTTGTGGGGGGGGGAGGGGGGGACCTATAGATAATATGCAAGTGACAAAACTATGGTCAATAGATGAAGTCGCGGGTAAGGCTAGTTAATTAATAAATTATTATAATAAAAAAGCTTACGTTTCTTCTCATATCTCCAGACTCCAGTCAATCACTGAACTACACTCACTAAATACTAAAGTCTAACAGAAAGCCGAATGAGTCAAAGAAATTAATGACAAGTTGTGAAAGTAAAATATAAATGTTTTGATTTAATATTATATGATGTAATGTGTGGATCAGATCCTAAGTTGGACTAGTGCATGTCTGTGACTGGATGTTTCGATGCGAGACGTTGTTAGTGAGTGACGCGGTAGTGACAATACCAAAACGGTACGTGTCGCCTCTCATCTCACCTGTGGGCGAGGTGGGAGGCTGCGTGACAGGGGTAGCGAACTCGGGACTGTTGTTGCAGCGGGAGGCGCGCGGCCCGGGGGCGGGGGCGGAGCGCTACGGCGCGGGCCGAGGACGCGGGGCTCCGGTAGAAGCGCGCGGTCGCTCGCGGATGCCGTTCGTGAGGCACGCTTCCACGGTCTCCGCTGGCAGGTTTGGAACTGTTTTCACTGTATCGCGATAGTTAGACTCGGACTGGTCGCGAGTGTCGTCCTTTGATTCCGTTCCTCGTGCCTACTGGAGGTAAGTCTACACACAAACAACGACACACACACACACACACACACACACGTATATAGATACGTCGTCGAGATTTGTTGACGATTTTACTATGAAGTTATGTTAGTTTAATTTTAACTTTAATATATTAGTTTTAATTTAATTTTAATGTTAATAAATCAGGTCGTTTAAATATTTCTGGATACCTTCATATGTTAGATTTTGTCAGAGTAAGTGAGAGTGTGCGTTTTTCTGTTACACCGTCACTATTGATGTTAAATTAGCGAATGTTAAATATATGTTATAAAAATCTAGCCGTCTTAAAAATACTATACGGTTTCTATAATCTTGTAAATTAGTATCACATACGTTAGTCGAGTGAATTAAAATGTTACAATTATAAATATTCGGCATGTTTATCAGTAATTATCAGTTATTGTTCCCGGCTCCTAAAGCAGTCCGCGTTACAAAATCAGTTTTCCAGGTACGCGACCGGCCTCTTAATAGCGATTGACACTAGAAACTTGAAGTTTATAAAATGGTATGAAATGATGTTATTACAACTAATATTCATAATAATATTCATAATAATACATCGGACAACGTTATAATTAGACTTTATAGAGTATCCGACGGTGCGCGGCTCGATGGCTCGTAGGACTCGAAGATATATGTATACCTAGGTAACACTGAAATGTTTAGAAAATGAAAAACTATTTAATGGAGAAATAGAAAATATTTTTATTGTTTTTCGAGGCAATCTACGTTCCTTTCTAAAAATCGTCGCATTCGATGGAACCACTGAGAAAAGCGATGGGCTCATTCTTCTTTAGGGGTCTCTTCAATGGCATTTTCGTACGCTTTCATCGCATCTTCAGGGCTCGTAACTCGAATACCTCGAATTTTATCTTTAGTTCTTGGAAATAAATAAAAGTAGCATGGCGCCAGGTCAGGACTGTATGGCGGATGACGCTTTGTCTCGAAACCTGGCATAGTCGAATATTTAACAGTCCGTTTAGCGGAGTGCGCTAAAACATTGTGGTGGAGAAGGAGGATCTGCTTCGATGGCGCTGCTCTCGAATTTTTACAAAACAACAGGCAAACAGCGATTGACTTACTAGTTTTGCAGTAACTGTCCTTCCATCTAGCACAAATATCGCGAAGTGACCCTTCCGACCAAAGATTGAGGCATTCATCACTTTTCCTAGACTTGTTCCTTTCTTTACCTTAGTTGGCTGATCCTCGAAAAGAAACACTCTGAGCTGATTGATTTTAGATTTCGGGTCCGTAGCAATATATCCAGTTAATGAGATTTAAGATTTTCGCGAGTCTTATACATTTAAATGAAGCTAATATTTGTCGGATGTACTTACTACGCAATTTTATTTTTCATTATAAACTACACACTTCCGACGTTTCGGCTACTTTACACCAGCCGCGATCACGGGCAGACAAGATGTGAATGTCTGTCAGTTGGTCCGGTTATTTTATTACCTACCGCCATCGATTTCTTAATTTTCTGGTGAACCGCTCTAGATGCCGGCAGAATGCAATACTTCAGAACCTCGGGACACCGTGAGCGCATTCTGCCGGCATCCAGAGCGGTTCACCAGAAAATTAAGAAATCGATGGCGGTAGGTAATAAAGAACCAGACCAACTGACAGACATTCACATCTTGTCTGCCCGTGATCGCGGCTGGTGTAAAGTAGCCGAAACGTCGGAAGTATGTAGTTTATAATCAAAAATAAAATCGCGTAGTACATTCGAAAAATATTGGTTTCATTTATATGTAACCAATTTTCATCACCTGTGGCGATGTCAAATGCAGCATTTACCAATACCAATCCATGCGCAGGCGTTTCTGATCGTCGTTTTCAAGTATGGGGAATCCATCTGGTACAAAGCTTTCTGACGCAGAAATGTTCCTGTAATATTTTTTGAACTTGACTCATACCAGTGCCTAGCGTTGCTCGTATCTGCTGACAGGTGACTCGCTTATCTTCTATCATGCGTCGCATAGCACTGATGTTATCTCCAGTAGTCGTTGTTAATGACGGCCCTCACGCGGATCATCAACAAGTTTAAGCGTGGACGTAGCGCTACTTAAACTTAATCTCGTTAAACCAATTGTAAATAGTGGGCTGAGATGGGGCTTCATTAAAAAATGCTAATCGCATCCTAACATAGCTTTGTGGTTGATTAAGCAGACAAAGAAAGTCTTAAGAAATCATTGACCGAAATTTTTCTCGCGCCAGGTTCATTTTTAGGTGTAACGAGAATTTTAGATCTGCCGAAAATTCACAAAAACAAACGACAAATGAATGCAATATTAGGTTACTGAGGAGTTCTAAAATTTTAAACCAGAAGAAGTTTTCATTAGCCAAGTTTCTAACTGGCCAGTTCTAAACATTTTCTGTGTTACCCACGTATATATGTACATATATATACACGTGTATACAAATTATGACTAATTACAATTGTTTCGGATCCATAGAAATACAACCGATCAATGTATGTACCTTAGTTAGAGTAGTTCTTAAAGTATCCAGAGTCCATGTAAAACCTTCTCCATGTGAGAAGAGGCCTTTGCTCAGCAGTTGGCTTTGATAGGCCGATGACGATGTAAAATTGAGTGTTCTAATTAGAGGTTAGATGTGACCGCCGTATTGTACATTGTAAATGAAAAAAAAAATTATAGTCAACAAACATGAGAGTCATTTTAAGTTAAAGAAAACATCGGCAGTGAGGGGATGATAGAACTATTACGAGTATTGTACGAGGGTCAAACTGAAAGTTCTTAGAAAATCAAAAACTGATTACATTAGCCAGTTATTAGTTTTATTATATCTTTTCAAAATATTGTCCATTCACGTCAATACACCGCTGCATGCGACGGAAACAACGGGAAAAGCACTTTGCCCACTCGCCCTTAGGGGTCTCTTCAATGGCATCGCGATGCGCAGCCACCGCTTCTTCAGCATTCATAAACCGCTTTCCTTTAAGTTTTTCTTTAATTTTTGGAAATAAATAAAAATCACAAGGCGCGAGGTCGAGGCTATACGGCGGGTGACCCAGGAATTCAACGTTTGATGTCGCCAAATAGTCGATCGTTCGCTTGGCGGTGTGCGACGAGGCGTTGTCGTGGTGAAGGAGGATCCTACTGCGAGGTCGTTTCTCTCGAACTTTTTCCAAGACAAGTGGCA
>JAAAKD020000207.1:15524400-15574254 GCA_010014825.2 Danaus melanippus | reverse complement strand
ATAGTCGATCGTTCGCTTGGCGGTGTGCGACGAGGCGTTGTCGTGGTGAAGGAGGATCCTACTGCGAGGTCGTTTCTCTCGAACTTTTTCCAAGACAAGTGGCAAACAATTGGTAGTGTACCATTCTACAGAAACTGTTTTTTGATCCTCTAACACAATTGTTGCGAAATGACCTATCCTTCCAAAGAACGAGGCCACCATTTTATTCCCGCACTTTGATCTCTCTTCACTTTAGTTGGCAACTCCTCGAAAGGACACACCCACTGAGCAGATTGTCTTTTGGTTTCAGGATCATAACAGTAAATCCAGCTTTCGTCACCTGTTAGTGTGTCGAACACAGCATTTGAGTCACCTCCATTAAATCTTTTTATTTTATTTATTTTATTTAAATGCTTTTTTGTACAATACAAAATAGTATTAACAAAAGGCGGGCTTAACGCTACTGCATTTTCTACCAGCCAACCTTAGGATGTACAAGAAAGAATCAATCATTTTACGGCACCAATCCACACGATGGAGTTTTTGAACCTCAGTCAAATTATGAAGTATCCACCGGGCGCAAAGCTTCCTGACCGCTAAATGTTCGTGGAGGATTTTGTGCACTTGACTCATACCGATGCCTAAGCTTGTCCGAATCTGCTGATAGGTCACTCTTTTTTCAGTCTCTATCATACGCCGCACAACACAGATGTTATCTTCAGTCGTCGCCGTAGAAGGCCGTCCCTCACGTAAATCATCATTGAGATTAGTGTGACCACGCTTAAACTCATTAAACCAGTTGTAAACAGTCGCGTGAGATGGGGCCTCATCGTGAAAGGCCAATCGTAGTCTATCATAACTTTCTTGTTGACTTAAATGACATCTAAAGTCAAATCGTAAAATAAATGACAAATATTTGAAATATATACTCAGTAATATTGGCAAAGAGTTCTAATTTCAAATTTTTGAATTATTTTTTTATTATATTGTTTATAAGTGGCCAGTTCTAAGAACTTTCAGTTTGACCCTCGTAAGTTGTACCTATAACTGTTATATTAGAAGCTTGGATTAATATGCTAATTAAAAACTCGGAATTATGATTTTTTTCAATGCTACTTTCTTTGTTACACGTCACTACATAACGTGTAACATTGCTCGTAATGTTTGCACTTACAATAAAGTCCAATCAGTTACTAAGTTTAATTTAGCAATAACGATAACATCGCTCGAAAAACACGTTTAATTATATAGAGATAGTCGACGCGTCGTATTTTCATTAATTTATTTCGAGAACAAATAAACGTCATACTTTAAAAACCCTTGCCTCGTCAAAGAGGATGTAATGAAAATGGTTTGCACATTTCGGAACCAGTTCCACACAGAGAAAAGACGTCGGATGCTGAACTTACAGTTGTTGAAGTTTGTTGAAACTTGAAGCTTTGTTGCTTTGTGACTCAATGAAATTACAGCAACCACTCATGTGCACTAATTACGTAATTAATACTGTTAAATAACCGAATCACAGGTGTTCGCGGACATGCTCGTAGACGCAGACGTGTTCGCAGACCTGGTCTCTCATATCAAATATCAAATGAATTTAACTAATATAACAATACTCTCAGACGGCGGCTCTTTTAGAATGTTTTAATTATGTTAGCTTACATTAATTATATACACGGATGTTAGACTTGAAACTGAATACAGTTTGGTATAGATTTAATATATTGTATGGTTATTAATTGGTATCTTTTGTGTGAAGATTTTGACTTTAAAAAAATTCTACATTTGTTTTTCTTTATTGACGGAGCAGAGAAGTGTCTCGAATATATGAATCTGTATATATTTAGGACACTGTTGATATTAATCTGTAATCGCATTCTCCATCTGTGTGGGTAGTGTAGTATGTTTCAGATGTTATTTGTATGTAATGAGATATATTAATATGTATGACGTCACCGACGGACACTGAAACTACTACGATAGACTTAAATACACAGCTGGACTTAAACCACAGCCTTCCACAGACCAGGGTGCTCCTAAATGTATTACTTGAAACAAATTCTACCTTTTTAAATCACGCTGTATTATGTATGTATATACCTAACTATGGATAAATTATTTTTATAAAACTTGCTTATACTTTTTCTATATTGATTACTTTCACCATGAAGGTCTGACATAAGTTCAAAGAGAAAAGGTCGTAAAACTTACCCTTTCAATGCAGTTGACCCCTGGTATTAAGTTTTAATGGATACAGCAAATCACTCTCGTCATATTAAGCGGTGTTTTCGTTTTTGAACATTGTGTATCCACGGATACTTGGTTCAAGGATCTGCGGATACGAGAGCGGTTGTAAACATCTGTACACAATATCCAGTCCGATAGTAAGAGTCGATTACATTTTACCAGATGGGATATATCTCTTTTAGTGTAATAGTATTTCAATACCACCCCGTCACCATCATCACATGTATTTATTTATTCAGATTCAACAAGTTAATATGTTTATTATTGCTCGTGAGGATATAAAACGCTATTATTTTTTATATGTCATAAAATAGTAAAAAACTGTTTGATAATTAACATTTCCATGTTCTTTGTATGATGCACGAGTTGTTTGTTTAATGTCTCTGTCAAATAAACTTGTACGTATCAGGCAATTAATTAATATAGTTTTTAATTCATATTTCTTGTCGTGCCCCCTCATCAAAGGGGTTTTAAATATAACTCACTGCATTCTGTTTGTTTTATAAGCGGCTTAAATACAACGTCCCAGCTATCATTTATTAAGTTCATGTTGGCACATTATATCGAAAATATAGATCGATTTCTGTATTTTACTGTTTCGCTTACGGCAGATCGTTTCCATTGAAATCCCATGAAAATAAAACTTACTACAAAATGTATGAAAATTACACTTAAAAGCGATGTGTTCAAGTAAATTTCATAAAAAACATTCGTTTCGGATTTGTAAAAAGATATCAGTCTTTATCGGTGATGTTTTTCAATAGCGATTAATCGATTACAGTTTAGAATATCTCCTAATATAACTCTTTCAACCCTAGTTCGTCTATTATGTCTGGGTGTGAGATAGCGCCCTCTGGAATATTATATATTCAACAAACGACAGTAATCCCATGAAGGGCAGACGGATTAGAGGTTGTGCTTTTGTACATCACACCTACAAACAAATGAAATAAATTCTATTGTCTTTGGCTTGTTTTGTCTTTGTTGTTTACTGAATTTATTCTTGTATTTTAACGCTGAACACTAAGGTGTTTGAATCCGATGCTCAACAATCGGTGTCGTACAAAATAGATATTTAATTAGACTAACCCTAAATTAAAACAGTATCAACGAATATTAACTATGAAGTTAACGGAAAAGAAAAGTTAAAAAAAAGGAAATTTTTACATTCATTATCGATTTCCTTTGTGCCAAATCTTAATTATTCTACTTTAAAGATTCAGAATAGACAGACAATAAAAGATGTGTTTTTTTTTTGCTTTCTCTTTATCTAAATATAATACATACTCATCCAAAAAGTATTGGCTTGAAATAAAAATGAAATACTGTACTTTGAAATGGAAACTATCGCCTGTATATAAAATTTTAAAATTAACTTTATGAAATGTGTCCGTCAAAGTTGTCAATTTATAAATGCTGTACGGTTTTGACCGTTTCACTATTGACAGCAGATAAAAACGTTTAACAAAGAATTGAATTTACATTTTAAGGTAGGATGAAATTATTCTGGTAATACTTATTTGGGAAGGTACTTCTACTGACGCCTGTCACTTTAAATTATTGGAAGTTTAATTTAATTATAAACATTTTAAATGTATAGCTTCAATATATTTCGTAGGACTATGTCGCATGTATCGTTTGTGTTTCTGCTTATAATACAATGTTTAATTGCTACTAGCTCTAGATTCATACAAAGATACAAGTCTTTCATATTACCAAACAAAACGAAAAAAAACTGCTATGTGTGGACTCAGAGGAATGACGAATAAGGTAACGGGCGAGCATCATATATTCCTATACCCAAAACCCAGATAATACTTTTCAACGGTGCCTTAGTCTAAACGAATCTGGCCTCACTGTTCCTTGCGCAATCTTTTCTAAATATGTCGTTTAAATGTCTCCGTAAAATACTTGACTTCTGTCGTGGTGACTTGGAGAAGGTGGGGTTATATTTGGTTAGAGGATCTTTTCAAATTTCTGACCTTGTGTTACCGCGAAACTGGAGCAGCATTCATGTGACAAGCTTTTAATTCAAGCTCGGGTCATAAAATTTTAGATTTAATACCTTTCAGAAATCTATTTGGTGTCGGCAAAAACTCCAGTTTGGATATTTTCCATAGTGAGCTAAGGAAACTCGTGGCAAGTGGAGGAAAAGCAATGACCGTTTCTTTCAATACTTTAATAAACCCTTCGCGATATCTAGTTTTATATTTCGACCTACTAATGAATATTCTTACGATTTTTTGCTGCCCAACAGTCAAATTTTCTATCAAAGGTCAGCCTTAGCTATCTACTTCGTTTATAACCATAATGAACAGGAAAAAATAGCAAAACAACTTGTTAACCAAAAATTTTTTTCACAAATTTCTTAATCACCGTAAATGTCCTGTGTGCTTGTTTTTTTTGTTATATTCAACACTAGAAAGATATTATAATATTCTTCCGTTAATATTACATCGCACCGATAGGAATTCCTGTGTATTCATTTCCGCTTTGGAATAGAATTTACTTCAGGCTTTAAGCAGTTCCGGAATAAACTCGATTCGCTAGCTTTATATTGCCATAAAACCTGTGACCATAGACAAACTTTAAAAACATTTCTTTTTATTTCACGGTAAAACGATTTTTTTTATTTTACTTGTTGCAAAACAATTCTGAGGTTTGTTTTGCAAAGATCCAAATTTCTTGAAAGATCATCGAACTCATTTTGTGAGAAGCATTTTGGATCATTTAATGCAATTACAAAATGAAGTACCCTTTTCTAATGCATTTAAACCTTTACAAACTAGAACTTAGGGCTTACATGTATTATCAGATACCGGATAGTCGGGTGTAATTGTTCCACTAGACGCTGAACACGAGTGGTAGTTGGGTAGGTACACTGCCGTTGAAATCCATATTAGAGTTTATATGCCATTGATCATGACATCGCGAGACATACACTCATCTACATGATGTTATGAATGTAGCACAATGGGTTATTCTTCAATATAAACGTTAGTTTAGTACCACCTCTCCGTTCAAAGTATTGAAGCCAGGGTATCTAAACCCAATTAGCAGTCAAAGACTGGTATTATTTTGATTAATTTCCGAAAACTAAGCTATTCACGAATGAATAATATAATGTTGAAATTGCCAACAGAAAAATTCGACTCGGACAAAAGCATTCGAGGGCAGACTCGCTAAAAACATGTCTCGTAAAAACACCAATCATCTACAAAACTTAGAAGTACATAGAACAAAAGATTTTTATGAATAGATATTGAATAGTTTAGCTAGACTTTTAGTCCATCAGTAATTATATTTAGCAGAATCAGAACATAAAGTATGTGAATAGCGCCTTACCGTCTTATGAAGTTATATTAAATGGGATATTATAATAGTAGAGCTACTAGTCGAACATATGTCAAACAGAAAATGTAATGTTTCTTAGATACTATTTTAGTCTGAGACGATCCACGTAACTAACTGTACTATTATTTATGAATTTTTATAATTGGTTTTGAATCGATGAAGCTTTCTTTGGGTTTAGTTAGATTGTTATAGAACATAAAGATAGAATATTTCATGAAGAATGAATCAAGAAATGCAATTGTATATTAAGTTTCGGTCTCCAAACAGTAAACAATTTGAAAAATAAATTTAAAGGCAATGTTTTACAAAATAATATATGTACGTAGAGCAAACGGTTCTTATTGAAACTTAAATATATACTAGTGTCGCAAAATAATTAAAGCGGACCTTCAACTCAAATATTTCTTGAACATTAGTTTCGTCAAAGACTCAGTTTCATCCTGTACGGTAATGATGGAGTGGATGCTCGCTCGGGATACTCTCCTCCTAATACAATAAGGGAGTCCATTAAAGATCGATACAGTTTACCGGTAATAGCTCGGCCGGTACACTGAAATGCTTCCCTCTAATGAATAAAGCATGCAGACCGAACACTCGAATATAAATATACATATGTCGTCCGGACTCCCCGGGTCCCCGGGTCCCCGGGTCCTGGTATGAATTCATTACATGCGACCGGTGTGTGAATGTAATGTATCTCTCCTTTAGGGCAGACAGTTTGACCAACGATTATGTCTTCCGTACTAATCATTTTACGAGCCTGTTCCTTTGAGCGAACAGTCTGATGGTCAAATTCAATACGGATGTTATTAGAAACTCCTCGTTACTAATATAAAAATATCATAGCACAAGTTATGTTTATAAATTGAATATTTTATTGAACTAAAAGTAATATAATATGTCAATTTATTATTATATCATTTTCTAATAAATTATGAAGGAGCTTTCTGGTAGCGATTCAAATGTTAGCTGGCGTCGTCGCCGGCTGCTTTATTTGTTTCAACTTATTGCACTCTGTAAACTTCAACTAAGTTTTCGTTTGATAGGCCATTCTTAATTAATGAGCTTTTTTTTTTGTTTGTTTGCTTATTGTGGATGAGTACTTAAAGTTATATTAAAAATATATATATAGGATTATAATAAACAATAGGATTTTTTGGTGTAGTAATGCCAATTTATTTAATGTAGGTATACATAGTTTTATATAGGCTGTAAGATGTAGCCTTTAGCTTGTTTCCTCTCGATGCCGCCTGTTAATTTCATAATGGTTACTTTAGATATATAAGCCTCCGCTCGAAATATGACTGACGATTCCAAAATTTACCTTAAAATCTCAAGTAAAGATCATTAATAATTTTATTTGTTTGGTTGTGGAAAAAATACAGATTTAAATATATTAAGGAGCTTCGTCAATTTATATAGTATTTTGATATTTTTATATGTAACATTATTAATTGGATTCCTAGTACATTATGTCTCGCCGTACCAAAGTCACGTTTCAAAGCATTAGTTGAAAGGCTGTTGTAATATCAGTCAGGCAGGATTGCTCTCGTTCCGCTTATCGAAGAGCTCTGCTCTGGTCTCTAGGGAATTGCATCGTCAAGTTATTTATTGGAGCGATATCAATTTATTGGTAACTAAGTCTCACGGAGCGATGCGTGCTGTTGATTCAATATGTCGTGTTGGTAATAATTTCCCATATTCTCCGTCGACTGCTCTTATAAAAGCAAGTCGTCATATCGAAGTAATCACTCCAGAGAGATATTGCGAACACAATGGTGTAATTAGTTTCGTGTTTCATGGCGCTTGTATTTGTTTTGGAATGCACACAATCTGATTATTATAAGTTATATTATGTGATGTTATATGCACCACAATTATAAATTAATTTATCTGTATTAACGTTTTGTGACTCTGAAATTAATATGATCGAACAACAATGACAATATTTTCTAAGTTATTCAATATGAATTTGTCGATTGTCTTTACAATGGACCTTTTTTTTCTATTGAAGTATGCAATGTTATACTTCTTTTTCTCGTTTTTAATTCTCTATTAATAATTAAATACTCGGTGAATGAAAAATGTTTTAAATTCTTTCAAATATTAAATTATTTTATTTCTTTTTCTGTTTCGTTTGAAATTAGCTCCATTTTATGAGAAAGGTATGTTGGAAGCCATCTCTACGATTCAATTACCGTTGCGAGGAATCGTCTTTGTCATTTCATAGAAGTAGAAAACTTAAAGTTCTCTTAGCTGTCGGAGTTCACTGGCGTATTTAAAGTTTCGTTATGAATTGCGTCCCACTGAAGCTGTGTTACGGTGTTGAGACGCTCTCACTGAATACAGCCGATAACTAGTTTGAAAAGTTCGTTAAATATAAATATCTTACAATTTTTCAATGTCGTGGAAGAAGTGAAATTTTAAAGGTGAATGAGAGTCTTTTTAATAATTATTATAAATCTTTGCAGCTCCAGCGAAATTTTATTAGTAAAAAAGTAAACTATTTGTCGTTTCAATCGCAGTTTTTGTGCTCTTTTTAATTAGTTCGTTATAACGGAACGCAGTGTATATTGTTTTCAATATCATTTTATAAAATTACTGCTAAGAATATCTAATCCAGAAACCTTTAGTGTCATATAATGAGACACTTTTGTCTCTAGGATCCACTTATATTGCTAGATGCGCCGTTAGAGTTGCTTAAGAACCTGCACGACTTTGTGTCGCTCATATAAAAGGCTTCAGAAAGAAATTTTTAGAAATGGGAATTAGATTGAACCGAGGGAAGAGCTCTGTAGCAGAGAAATTTCGACGGCTTCGCTATATTGTTATATATAGTTGTCGGTATAGAAAAGTTATTGAACGTAACATACACTTTAATATGATGCGAAGTAAGGAAATTCTCGTGATATACCAGTCTTTGTCTTGGTCTGAGGACTACATCTCGAGTACTTTGATATACAGTAATCAATGAAGGGTAAAACGCCAACTCCCATCATCGATTCCACAACAACTAACTTCGTGATTTGTATGTCTTTATGCAACCATGCCCCCCTTTTTATTTGCTTCTTTTGTTTCCTAAGTATTTATTTTTTTGTTTTGTTCTCTTGTTTTTTTTTACAAATTAGGGGGGCAACATCATTGCATTCCGGTATTCCGAGAATGCCAGGGTATAGCGGTGGGCTCGATGACGAGGGCCCCAGTAGACCTTGGAGTAGCAGCAATAACAGCGGTTCACCCAGAACTGATCAAGGCGATTGGACGACTAATAAAATGTTTCGCAGGTACTACATGTCATGAAGAGCTACCGATGCAAAACTAAATTATATATATAGATATTAGTTAGTTATTTTTATTTGTATTCCAATTATTTTTACATAATCTGACACTATATATAATCATAATAGGCTCTTATGCAAAATGAACGTAGCAATCCCAACGTTTAGTATAAGTTTTATACTTCAAAAGATACCAATTAAACCGTCGAAAATATTAAATACGTCGATCGATATAATATTTAACTCACGCCATGTTGTCAATGGACGTTTATATATTTTGATTGAATGTTTAGATTGTAAGAATAATTATTTCAATCAAGATATTCAAAGCCCATTTTCGTTATTATTATTATTATTATATTTAGTGATTTTTTGCTCCTACAAACACATACACTAGAATGTAAAATTTAAAAGGTATAATTTTTTTATGGTACATGTTATATGTATCTTCTAACAATGATGTACCAGGATTTCAAACTCGTGTTGCTTATAAACCATCTCTTATGTAGAATTGAAACAGTGATTTCTTCGTAGGCGACAAGCAAATAATACTAATTGGAGGCAGACGTCTCGGGACGAAGGAGACGAGTGGCGTCAGGAGAATACCAGACCTCCCAATCGTTCTAGTGTTGATAAATGGGGTGAGTTGAAATATTACAAGGCATATAGAAAATTGTTAGGGGCGGAATTCTTTGCCTGTCAAAGTACACGATTGAACAGTCATTTCATTGGTGATATGTTTATTTCCTGGATTTTATCAGTTCGATGTTTTAAACACACTTTCGTGCATACACAGCTGCAATTGGGCAAACGGCTATTTAGTTATTTAAATTAAAATCCTTATACTAATGTCATCTTGAAGAATTCTGCCCCAACTTTGTTCATACCATGACCGTGGAAGTCATTTTAGAAAGTTCCTGAATACAATTTTTGATTTTATCAGAAAATATGTGTATACAAGATAGTGTAACGATTCGTGTTTATAAGACATTGGACATCTTAAGAGTGCAGAGCTTGAGATAAAAACGTGGAGGCACCATTGGTTGTTAACGAAACAGAAGAACATTATTCGGAGTGATTCGCACCACGGTCATGGTATATCTTCCACTGGAGCTGTGCGATGCAACTAAAAAATGATGCTTCAGGAGCATCATGTGATAACAAAAATGTTAACTTGTTATTGTGTTATGTAAGAAGCAGTATCACCGCCTATTAATACGAAGACTCGGCCTCGCACATGTCTGGTGGAGGTGTAGCGAGTGTGCTTAAAGGATAATAAATAAAAGAAGTAACTCGTAGGTTTTAATTCAGACCGTGATTGGAGCGACCGACCGTCCGGGGAGAGGCCGCAGTCCTGGGCCCCCAGCCGGCGACAGTGGCCCGGTGACTCTAACACTGACGACAACTTGCCCGAGTGGTAAAAATATTTCATTATAGAATATTGATTCAATTTGAACGCGTTAAACTCAATTGCTCCCTAACGGATATATGTATAGTTTCCCTGTAACAGCACCACGTAATTGACTCAGATATTTTCTCGTTAGCTTCGAAATTAATTTAGATCCCGCTCCTGACCTGCGCAAACTGAAAATACATTGGTTAAAAATATATGATTGAATTAAATCCAGGGGTCTCGTACATAGAGTTATATAACGTGTTAGCATCCCATCTACAACGACAAAGGGTTCAAGTTAAAAAGAAAGAGACCGAAATGCAGCTTATTTAAAAAAAAGTATTCCTCTTCTGGATGCTATTAAAGCAAAAAATATAGTATTTTTTCTTTGTACATCCGTAACTACTCATTCGTACTTTATTACGCAAAAAGAACATAAAAAAAACCATTTCCTGATAAAAATCTTGCAGCGTTCTAACTTCGTTATTTTCTTTTTTTATTCTCTGCGATAGGACAGACGGACGCGTGTATTGTCTGTTAAATGTATTTATTTATATACATCTATCTGTCAGGGCGGTGGACAGTACGGAGGCAGGTGCTGGTACCTTCGATTCCTCGGGCGCCTTTCATGGGTATAGCAACGACGATACAAACATACCAAAATCACAGGAGTCTACTTACCGTGAGTATTTAGATATACACACACACATATATATATATATTTAACTTTTATTATGGATTAATTCGGAATTTTGAATGTTTTGCGGAAAAAAAACTAGTGAAGAAGTTTTACATTTTTAGCAATACTAGTAATATTACAGTATCATTTAATTCTGATCGTTATAAAATTCACATATCATATAATTTCATGGCAAAGTTTCATCCGAAATCGATCTGTATAGGCTCTCATACAAAAAAATATATACCTTAATAAATATCCAATATTATAATGGCCAAGGCTTAAATAAATAGTATCAGAGAAATTGTATGGTAGGCAACGGTCGATACCACGAACGTATTTAGTAATATATGTAAGTAGTCTGTAAATTAACACTAACCATTTCATAATAACGAAATGGATTTAATATTGAAAAGGTTCTGTTATGAAATGTAATCAAATTCCGAGTACACGCGGCTGTTTGAAAAGGCAAATAAAGCAAGAAATATTAGATGGTCTAATTAACTACGATAAAAATTGAGAACAAGATTAAAAAATAGCTTTAAGAGATTATTAAAGAATCTTGCAATTTTATTTTTTGTAATTTAAAGCTCAAAGAATATTAATTTATATTAAAATGCTTCACTTTACGCTAAAATAGTTTGTGGAAGATAAAAGTGGAAATGACTTTGTGTTTTTTACATTAATGTCGCTGTTTAGGTAACAGACTCTCTTATATAATATTATTTAAAAATAAATTCAGTTTTATGAAAACAAAAATAATGATATTATATATGTGACATCATTCATGTGTACTTTGCAATAAATGTAAACATGCAAAAGGGATATAATATATAAATTCCAAATATTCAGTTCAAAATCTCTTTAAAACGGATACCGTCACACTGAGCAAACAGTTCACGTTAGCATAAAACATTTTAGGTTTATTTGATCGCATCCAATAAGCTCTTTACGTGATGCGGCAAATGTTCGCTGTTACATATTAAAACAAGAACGATAACAATCTCAATATTATGTATTGATGTAGGGCTTGAAATATTTTATGTGTACATAGGGTCATTTTTTGTTCAGCGTTGACTCGGTCGCATACACACGGTGGTAGTATTGCGCGGTCTAAAACTGTAGAAGAAGGCTCTGAAGAGTGGTGGGCTTCAGAGAAAGCCAAGAAGCTATCACCGAAAAGGTTTGAGGCTGGCGATAGTAGATATAAAAAGGTGAGAAGGTTTCCTTTATCTTCATATTGGTAGACGTAGTTGTTCTTAAAAGATAATTGTCTTTCAGTCCTTGAGTACTGGAACAGACGAAGTCAGTAGTGGAGCGGGTAGTGTCAAACGGACCGATAACACGGAAAAGTCTAACGATCTAGAGTCATCGGAGAGTGTAGACACGCCGGAACCGGAAACGGACGCCAGTAACACACAGGCGACTACTGACGAACAGAAACAGAATGATTTGAGACAAAAGCTCTCGGATAGTAAAACATTTGACGCGTTTATGAGATCAGATATAGAATATCCTGAACCCAACGAAGACAAAGGAAACTTCCAGTCCGTCATGATCAATTCCAACAACAGCTTGAGGCAGAAACATCAGAATATAGTGACGGTGAGCAACGAGTCCGCCATGAGCCGGCAACAGATGAACGCTACCGGCCTGCTGCAGATGCTTCACGGCAGGCAAATGGGCGATCAGAACCCTGAAGAGTATGTTTCCTTCTATCACCCTTTTTTGTTTTTAGGGACTCAGTTCTATCTTAAGTTTTGATTTTTAGGGAAACTTCTAAAACCAACGAGGAAAAGATCGTCGAAGATCTTATGGACATGACTTTGGAGGACGGACGCATTCGTCCTAATCCAGCTCACCAACCCGGCGCGATCGCATCAGGAATGATGAACCAAAGCCAGCTGCTGCGTATTGCCAGCCCCGCGGTGCCCCAGCAGGGGATGGTTCTTAATGCGGGACAAGGCATACAGAATGTTGGCATCCCCAACCAGGCACTCAATTCTTCATTAGGACTGAACATGGCTCCGGGAAATGCTCATGGCTTGCCCATGCAAGGATTGCTACCACCAGTGATGAATACTCTGAATCCCGCTATGGGTACGGCCATGCAAGCCCGCGTTATTGGAGCGTTCCAACAAAATGCCGGACTACCGGTAATGCCAAGTCCCAACGTCGCTAATAACTCCCTGTTCATGGGACAAAATAACTCTCAGGTATAGTTTGGTTTTATTTTATTTCTTCGTATTAACCTAAAGTATATCTCCTCCGATAAAAATCACTATTTCATTGTAATAGCAACTACCAAGCGGCGATATGCAGATATCGACACACACGGCTCAGAACAACCTGTTTCCGATGCATGGGATGCAACACGGCAACCCCGGATTCAGCTCTATCTACGGCAACATATTGCCGCCGACAAATATTGGGGGCAACATGTCGACTAATATCGGCGCCAATATGCAAAATAGCCTCGGTGCCAACATGAATACCAATATGGCTGGAAATATCGGAAGCAACATCGCCGCCAATATGGGTAGTAACATTGGAGGGAACATTGGCGCAAACATTGGCGGGAACATCGGCGGAAACATCGGCGGAAATATTGCCGGTAATATAGGTGGAAATATTGGCGCCAACATTGCTGGAAACATCGGAAGCAATATTGGAAGTAATATTATTGGCAACATTGGCGGCGCCATTGGAGGGACTATTGGCGGTAACCTCGGTGGTAATATTGGAAACAACCTCAGCGCCAGTATTGGCGGTAACATCGGTGGTAACATGGGCACCAACATGGCCGATCAGTGGTATTATGAAGACCCCAAAGTAAGTACATACGTAGCTGAATGCATGGCTCGAACGATCATGTATGTAGTAGCTGCATTTAGTATATAGATAAACCTTTTCGTTTTTTTATTTTCTTGTATGTATTCTTACTTAACTAAGCAACAATCCTCAGGTACGACTAGCAGTTGCTTCGAAGCTAGAACGATAGGAAAATCTTAGCTACTAAATTGAAAATATGCCATATAATTTGGCCTAATTATACAAACTATACCTTATTACAAAGCTCTGGGGCCAGCCCAAAAAATATCTCCTTGTCTGGTTTTCAATTCATTCTGATTCCGATCTTAAGATCTTTCTTCTAAGACGTGTGTCAAAAACAATAATTACTCGTTAACGATTATTAAGGGTAGGTCAATTCGCTTACAGCATAACATAGAGTCGAAAAGGGGGGAAAATTAAGACAAAATTACTTATAACTAAGGAAATCCGTCAGAAATAACTAGGTACTACATATATTATGACATAGAAATGGTCTGAATCCAAATGTATAATAATATTTATCATGTGCTCTGCATTGGTGACCGTAGTTATAGAGTAACGAACGTTTAAACCCTTTCTGATCGACACAAGGACATCCGGGAGGGTAGTTGTTAAATTATAAACAGGTTCCAATGCTGGCACAATGTGTTATACTTATTACGGAACGCGATCTCTATTTCTACTAATGTTCCAGTTATGTAATATACAGTAGTGTGTAGTAGCATTATTAATAATAAAGTAAAAATACTGTTAGAAGAAGTAGTACAAGTAACGTAGTTGTAAGTAAATCTAGGGTGACGGTTAAACCAGAAGATTTGTTGGGATGTATGAAGAGGTGGTGAATTTTGACGTGAAGTTTCCGAGGGACAAATGATCAAACGTATCGTTGAGGAGTTGGCATTCTATTCGCAGTGGAGTCACGGGCGGACCCCACTAAGTGATTTGTGTGAAATTATCTTGTTTCAGAAAGTAGTCCAGGGTCCATTCTCGTCTAAGGAGATGTACAGCTGGTATAGGGCGGGTTTCTTTAGTCCCAGCCTGATGGTCCGTAGGGCCTGCGAAACTCATATGCGTCCGTTAGGCTCGTACGGGCCCGTGGTACCGTTCGCGCAAGTGGTGAGTTCATCTTTTGTAAGCTATGCGATTTGATTCACCAAGTTCCAGGTGTCCCAGATGCCGACTATCAGCCAGCGGTATACAGCTTGTTACGCTGGAGCTAACGCTTGTTAATCAGTATTAACAATTATATATATATTTATATATACCTTCAATTGAATATAATGCCAGTACTCAGTAGGTACCTATCACTCACGTCCCTGTATATATGTTTTTTTGCAGCTTGGCCGGTTTTTTGATCGATCCTTTGGAAGGTTTTCAGTATCCTCGAGATCAGTCTTTTGGGCGTTCTGTTCCGTTTTTTATTTGTAAAGAGCACATGATAAATGATTTTAACTACTTGTCATGTTTTCGGACATGACTGATAATAGGATGTTAACACTCCAGTAACACGTTGGACGCTAAACTTGCCGTTTGCCGTTTATATGCTTATACCTTGTCCCAGGTTTCTCTTACTAATGAATTGAATCTCTTAAGTTACAGTTATGAAAATCAAATATAACTTAATATCAGATCTCCAAGACATTTCGATCAGTTACCTCTTAACTAATTTTCTCACGACTTTCCTTTGTTACTAAACTTTATGATATATTTTTTTCCGTAAGCATGTTTCCTCTCCTATTTTATCTTAATCACACACCTCAGAGACTATACTTTATATAATCTTAAGCCGTAGTCTTAGTCTTCGATATTTTTTACGTATGTATCTTTATAACTGCAATTCACATTTTGCAGGTCGAATGCAAAGTTATCGTTTATAGATTATTGGTGAAGTTGGAGTTGTATCATACCTCGTTTTTTATATAAATATATATATTTATATATTAAGTTATGTTTCACTTTTTGTCAGTTCGTGCGTGTCGCCTATTCGATGTTCCACCGTCCGCTCGCATGTCCTTGCTTGTAGCTCCATAGTAATTCCACAACATCGAGAAGTACATACATCAATAATTAAATTCGAAAATTCAGCTAATTATATCAAAGTCGTTAAATTGATCGGCCGTTTGTATTGAGAATGTATTTTTTATGAATCTTGACGTAATTACGCGTGTTTGTAAACAGAATTTCAAATTTTAGGAGGTACTTCCGCCATATCCGATAACTGGATTCGAACCCCGACCCCAAAATCATGAAATGCTAAATCAGCAGCCGGCTCTCACTATGGAAGTAAGTCTCATTTCTATTAATAAAATATTTTGCTCTGTGCACTGTGTTGTTGATTAAAAAGTGGGAAGCTTTGAAACAAAATTTGTAAATTTCCTAGCTATGAAACTTTAACAAACAAAACGCGACTTTACACGTATAAGAGAAGTTCTAACCTGACAATAGAAAAACGAGCGGGTGATACGCTTTGTAGAATATAACTTTGATATTGGATTCATGAGAGGACGAGTGAACATTCGCGCGGTGCTAACGCTCTGATCCTTTGACGCGGCCGGGTGGCACCTGGGGCGGCTCCCGGGGCGGCACCCGCATTAAAACATAGTTCATATAACAAAACGCTTAGTACTTTGAACGGGCTACGTGTTATGTGGAAACAATAAACTTTGAACTGCATGAGACTTTAGCGACGCTCTGCTCCTGTTTTATAAACTGTTCAAAACTTTTATAGACAAGGCTTGGGTTGTAACGACGATTCATTGTAGGGCAGATTGTTTTCATATATGTATGTAACTAACTAACATGTTAACATATTGTATTGTCATGTTACCGAAACTTTATGTGGATGGCTGACTGTTTGTTGTTTCCGTGTGTAAGTAAAACGATCAGATCCCGGCCGCCATGACACGGTCTGGTCGTGTTATTTACACTCAATATGAGTTTTCTAATATGTTTATATGTTGACTACAACCGGTTTCCACGTTCTAGGGTGCGTTTAAAACCAATGTCACTAACATACATTTAGCGACCGAGCCATTCATGCCTCTACAAGTGCCACCGCACTATCCTCACTACTTCATGGTAATGATAACAGGATGCTGTTTAATGTATTCTATACCCTTTATATATCTTTGTATTTATTACATAGCGATAACTTAGATTCCGAAGCATGCTGTCTTAGTGTACGGGAGACCAGGGATGACCGTTCGAGAACAGCACGGCGCGAGCGGTTATTGACTTACCTACATAAAATAATACAACGTTACTCACATTAGGTATATAGCTATATATTTATATAGGAACAATTGGACGTTTGTACATACTACATACTGCCACGACCGCCGTTCATTACTAGCGACATCATGTTACAGATAATATTAAAATCGCGAACAAACTCACGTTAGACGGTTGGGTGTAAATTATTTGAAAGCTCGTACTAAGGTATATAACCAAACGATCGGCCGCTTGGATCGTAACGGTTGGCCAAACATCATCGCAGGTCTCCCTTACAGGTCCATACCTGGTCTGAGTGTTGATGTCTTTTTTTTTATTATATATATATATGTGTATATTTTTTCCTCTTTCTGTATGTTACTATGACGTAGACGAGTGTTTGGATAACTACAGAGTGTTTGATATATTTTAGGAGCAACCGAATATGCTTAATACGAATCGTATTGAACCACCGCGGTACAGGATCCCCCCACCACGCTTACAGCCTCGTCAGATGGTACCTATACTATGACAAATATGTTATGATTCTGTTGCCCATTATTATTATTATTATTATTATTATATTGACGAAATATGTACGTATCTTGTTTCTTTGGTTTCTTTTTAGGTAATATCATTATTTTTTCCTTTTTATTTTTTGTGGATTATGCACAAAACGCTTGGGTATATCGCACGTAGGTTGGTAGTGTTACAATGCGGGGACTTAAAGGTCGTGTACTTCTCAGGAGTCGCTGTGGGGCCAGCCGGCTACCAATCAAGATCTGTTATGGATGCAGCAGATGCCTCGCGACCGCGGCAACAATCTGCCGATGTTCTTCTGGGATCAGGTAAGTGGACGCATCTCTAACATATCGCCCTTGTAGAGACGCGTCTCTCATATTTTGAAGTCTGAGACGCGCGTCCCTAGTTTAATTTCTAAATTCGTCTCATCAAGTTCTACATTATTTTATCAGTAGTTGAGGATTTTTAAAACAATTTTTTTAGGTAGCGATTTTTAAAACGCACCATGCTATCTCACTCGCATATCCTGTCGCCTGATGAACTGAGCAGTTTTCGTTGAGGTGTGTGACGTCACCGAACATCAGTTATTATAAATGTGACTCTCAACTCGTTACTGCTAGTTCATGACACGACTCTCATCTCGAAATTCGAAGTTTAATGAACCCTTGTAACTATATATACATACATATATATTATATGTATATAAATAGTTTCAATGATTATAGTAAAATATTTCAATGAACATCGAATTTCGTCTAACAGTCTGCTTTCACAAAAGGAATCATGATACGTTTTGTATTTACACAGATTTCCCTTTTTTTTTTTAATTTAATTTTCTTTTTAATCTATCGATACATCTGTAACAAACTAACCGCCTATACCCCCCGTAGCAGTCATTGTGAGTTTTATGTAGCACTTTTGTTGTATGATTTATTTAAATAACTGTACACGAATCACATTACAGCACATACACACACACACCCACACACCCACACACACACACACATACACACATACACACGAATTTTCCTAACAAATAAACAATGATTAATATGTTGAATTCAATATAAGTAGATGTGTATAGGAATTGAAAGAGTTGCAACAAAATATATACACAAGTCACCTACCGCCTAGCCGTAACGAGGGCAGGTTGATTTAAACAATTTTTTAAGTTGATTTAACATCGGACATTATATGACATGCATCATTGTGTCCGATTTATTTACAAAATTTATCTCGTTTCGTTAAACTAACAAATACACAGTGACATATAAGGACATGTATTGAATATATCTAGCAGTATTTCATATCACCTTTTAAAGATAAACTTGAATAGCATCTGCAATTGTCTTTATAGTAACAGATTTAGGATTTTGCATGTACCATAGGAGAGGATGCGAGTTAAGCTGTATATACACTAACTGAATATTTATAAAGTATAACACTTAGCGAAATAATTTAATCAATTAGATGTATGCTATGCTTTAATATTGGGAGGCCGTGAATACTTGCTATTGCGAACCAGTACTAGCTTTTATTGTATGTAAACACGTGTATAAGAAGTTCATTACATATGTATATATAAATAAGATCAGTTTAAAGATAGACATTTGTTCATACATAGTATATTATATTAATAAACGGTTAGCTTGTTTGTTACATTTATAAAAGAAATGTCTCTTAAATGATTGAGGGCCCATCATCATTATATACATTACATTCCTATTTATTGGCTACTTCTAACAGTATTAGTTTGAAACAAAACTGTTAATAATTATTTCCTTTATAACGACATTGAAAGGTTCAGTTTTATAGTTGATAATACGATATGTGGGTTAGGTGTTATTCTCTAACGACTGGTTCACATGTATTCAGCGATATGAACCTAGTGAACTGTTTAAAAGGACTCCACAACGTTACTTTCTTTAACAGTATGTCAAAAGATCAACCATATAATTCGGAACAAAGTTTCTCATGTGTGAAAATTATGGAGGTATATTAACTTAGTATTCAGCTAAGATTGGTCATATAATAGATCTCTGGTCGTCTCACGCGAGCACTATATGTAAGGGATAAGAGTAAAAAAAATTATGACGTTTATATATATTTTGATTGTCATTCTCCTTTGAAAACAACATCAGTCGTAGATCGTGTGTATTAGTGGAAAATTGTCGAAAATCAATCGAATCTATATCAATAAAAAAAAGTGTTTCCTATCAGTGAAGTAAAATTTATTAAGCCAGCTGGAATTGGTAAATATGAAATTATGTGTAATGAAATTTTTATTACGCTATCCCTTTGAGGAGAAATATTCCTCGTTTCATTTTAATAGAAGACCGCTTGCTAATTTATTTGTCCTTAAAACCTTAGCACTCCGACTGTTTTAGTTTGAAGTTTTCAAAGCTAGAATTCTCATTGAAAAGTTTTATATGACGCGGAGCTTTGACAAGTTATATGTGTCGACAGTTGCCATAATTGCCTGTCCAGTCTGGAGATTTTATTTCATTAAACTAAGGGTATTCATGATTCCTTCAAAACTTTTATGAATTTTTGCTTTCCGTAAAGCACTTTCAGAATATCATTCGGTGAGGGTAATTGGTTTTACCCTACAGCTATCATAACTACTCTCACTATTTTATGGCTATATAATAACATTTTTCCATTCAGTATCAAATAAAAAAATCTATACTCCGTTTCCTATATTCCAGTTAGTGAAAAATAATTAAACTTCGTCGAAAAAGCTATCGGTGTTCAGTTTCAGGAGAAGATAGGTTTTTATAAAACAGTATGTAGAACGAACCAAAACCGATGGTATTTTTATTTCCTCCCGTGATACGCTCTGTTACTGGTGTCTCCTGTCAGTTTTGTTCGTGTGATTTCATACTTCACGTGTTGGCTGGTACTATTGAATTATCTGTGCTATATTTAGGAACATCTCATCGCAGTTAGATTACATTGCTATTACATAATCGAGATAAATTCAATCCAGCGATGTCAAGTATAATTAATTACAAACAGAATTCCCTGTAGATTGCAATCTGATTTCAAGAGAATTCCGAACGCCGAATTATAATGCAGGTCGAGAGCTATTTGCACTAGTTGTAGAGGTATTCAAGTAGAAGCTGCGCGTGTTATATCCTAACAATGTAATACAAATTTCTTAGAATCACTCGTATGGATTCGTCTGGAAAATGTAGCTCACTAGAATATAAGAAGCAAAGGAATTATCAGATGATGCTGGCGTTTTTAAAGCGTCTGTTGAGTTAGTGAAGTGGATTCTATTTGTTTGGTTTCATACTTTAACATAGTAGTATTTCGATAGTCGTTAGTTATTTGTGATTTACAAAAACGATCTCTTGTAGTGTTGTTAGAGTGAGCCGCTCATTCATAAGCACCGTAAACTGCCCTCGAAATAAAGATACAATTATGTGTAAGGTTTCGTCACAGCGTTTATCAATGCATGATTATTTTTTTCTTCTTTGCAAGGCGAATTTTATTTGCTTGCAGTTTAAATAGTTTTCTGTATTGTGTTTATGTTTATGAGGCTATTGAATTTTCATATTTTCCTTACCAATACGAGGTGAATGCTATGTGATGTGTCTGACGAATCAATGACAGCCTTTATTTTGAAATCTATAAAGCCTTTTGCGACAAAAGTTTCTTAAATATAACAGCCTTTAATATATGAACAGATTCCATAACAGTACCTATATAACGGTTTATAACTTTCAATATTAACTTATTAAACTTAGGGTCACTTTTCTGTTAGATACGATATATTTGTAATGCATCAAACATTTTTAAAGGCTTCTTCGGAAGCTTCAACAACGCTAACTTAATCTAGATGACATATACCAAGATATACGTACATACAACTATTTCCGCGTATCTTCGGCTACAAGAGATGAAAAGCAGTAGGATTCGGTCGGTGTAGTTTGCAATGATCTGGCGATATATTATAAGTTATATTGATGGTGGAAGCCCATTGTGTTCGCGATGCTCCTTATGGAGAAGGCCCAGGGACCGTACGCCCTCCGTCATCGACAAGTCTACTAGACTAGTTATCAACTCATAACCGAACGCCGATTCATGATTCCTTCGTGGAACTTTCTGTATATTTGTGTAATGAATAATTTACCAAATTATTATACAACTATTGCCACATGTAACGTCATTGTTTGTTTTTTTAAATATTTCAGGATGCATAAACGCGGCAGCCTCGGCACCAAAAAAGACCCCCCCCCCACTCTAGTATTAAAAACAAAGTGTGTCAATTTGATCTTTTTTGATTATTTCTTTTATGACATTGTTTTTCTATACGCGTGCTATAGTAGTAGTACTACTACTACTATTATTATTATTATTATTAATATTATTCAATCTATGATTGAGTTTGATCTTACTGAAGTAGTTTGTTACATATTTAGGGCCGTTTCTATAAAGTATTTTGAAAAATACGTCTTGTTATTTAATAAACGTCTAGAGAGGAGGCGTCGCGTTCGTAACTTGTTCTTATTGAATGAATTCAATGGAAGGTGAAGTACATTAAAGTATAATGTTATAGTTCGATGAAACAAATGGTTTTATTTGTTATTATTATGGAACCGGCCCTTTATCCTGATGTGCCGGTGATCGTGACTAAATAACTAAAACTCTCGTCTCCTAAAAGCTGCATCGACTTATAATTAAATTATTTTCCAGTATATCCGATTAAGTTTTCCGTTGCGATATTTTGTAATATTGAAATCTCTAAGATTAATATTGTTCGATGATAACCAAATGAAATGTTCGAGCGAGCCAATCTATTAGAGATAGTTTTTAATATGGCTTGATTAAAATCTTTCGTGTAATTAAATTTGTCATAACCATTATTGTTATTTATATGTAGCTCGTGTTATTCGATGTCCGGCACATCAAAGAATAACTGGTATCGCTGTCTTCTCTGATATCAGTTTGTTAGTTTGTTTATTTTTTTTTTGTTATATAATTAAGTTAATGTTAAGTTTTTCTTTGATCACTCATAACGTTGATATGTTAAAAATTCTCGGTGAATCTGATTCATTTTGGCTGTTATATTTAAGACTGATTATTTGATTAAGCTCTTCTCATTTGGATGTTGTCGCCTCTCGATCTCTTCATCCCAGTCAGCAAAGCGTCTTAGTGATTCTTGTAATAGGCTTTCGTTAGGATAACTTTAACCGACATATTTTTTGTTTGTTTCTATATTTGATATATCTACTGAGCTGTCGGTACAATGGCCTCGCTTCCCGGCTTAGTGGTATTCTTTCTTTGACGTCCCGCTGCGGGATATGTTATCAGTTATTGTTTAGTTAATAGTTAGGAACTGTATTGTTAAAAGTCTATGTGACGAGAGTAGCTCTCCTCCCAGTTAACGGATCCAAATAACTAATTTATAGCTATTATGAAATATTTTGTTCTATCTGTATAGGATTGTTTTGTAAGTGATGTGAACACCGGAACAGCCGGAGGTTGTCTCTGATATATACATGTATCCTCATTGAAGCGCTTTCGTTATATATAATAAGCTGTATATGCCTTTTTGTTCTAATAAAATATATGGTCAATAAATCTTGCTATTTTATTAATATACTAACATCGACGCTTTTGCATTAATATAAATATATCTAAATACAAAGCTACCTAGATAATCCACTTGGTTATACACGTTTTAGAAAATTCATTAACTATCTACTAAGTTTAATTGAAGCATGCTAGTACTACCTTCAATACTTATTGTCTAAGTGGCTCTCATAACTATTATGATTCATACATATTAATGTTCCGAGAATCTCAAGATGTGATCTTGAGACTTAACTGAGATGGTAAGCACTCATCTAGAATAACAAACTTGCAATTACATAACACATCACATACAACTGATACAGAACCTTCTGACTGCCTGCACAGGTATTTAGAAGTTGTTAACAATTTCATTATATCTCACTGAGCCTCACTCGTCGGCTTCAGTATAGAGGTATTTACTGCAGCACTCACTGATTGTTGCATCACTTTTGTATAACTATTTTTGTTTGATTCAGACGTGTACACGTCGAAAGGGATACGTTGCTTCCATCGTTTTGTATTTTTTATAAGCGATGAAATGAAATCAATTTAGCCAGTGAACACGGAACTTTAGCTTTCAGTGTAATGATGCAAGTGACGTTTCATTAAACAGAAAACATTGATATTATAGTATTGAAACACGTTATGTTATTCAGTTGTTTTTTGGGTGGTTAATTATAAACTCGTTCTAGCCAAAAGAATGCGTGACCTCAGCATCCTTGAGAGGACATCAGTTGAAATTGTATAATATTAATAAATAAATTGTCTATGTACTTATATTTCAATAATTAACAACATATAAGAAGATTTAATGACGCGACTTGAAAACTGTAAATTAATGTATACAGTATTGTTTTTCGAACTAATGTATATTGTATTCGTGACAGTGGTGATACTTGTAAGAACCACCGTGATCTATATCGTGTTCCGTGTTACAGTCGACTGAACTCTCCGTCTCAGTATCTCAGTCGTCAAAGGCAGTGGTTCAGACGGATGTATTCAAAGCTTTAAACAAGATACGGTATAACATTACACAGAGAGCTCCCTGTCTACATGACACAACAGCCACTTTTGTTATGAAATCACTACGCACAAGGTGTGGTAACAAAACTAAACTAGAAGAGATATAAGGAGCTTACATCAAAAGATATAATTTTTATTAATAACAGTATCAAGCAGAAAAAGTACCCAAAGGTTTTCCTACCTTTTCTATTTGACTGTTCGACAAGTAGGTATAGAGTTACTGTTTAAAATATTTCAGTTTTCATATAACGTGAGGAAAGTTATTTTAGAAATATCCGATACTTGTAAGCTCTTTGTGTATAGTCGGCAGGATCACGCATGGGATTCCGTGTCGATGTCTGAGATTCTCAACTCTCTAAAGTATGTTAGCACCATCGATAATATTCAGAAAAACATGTCAGGTTAGAAACTTAGCCATGTTTATAAACAACGTACATACTTATAACCTTTAAACAAACTCTGGAATTGCAAAAGAATTTATTATGGTACTGAAGATTCAAAGGGATGATACGGTTTTTTTTTTAATATTATTAAACTTCAACTCACTCTATCTCATATAACTTGACTTAGGACAGATGTAAATAATATGTGAATGTAGCTTTAATTAGTATAAACGTACGTGTCTTAATTTAAATGTATTTCATTCACAAAGTAAGTGTTAATCAAATCCGTACATCACAAACTACTTTCACATATTGACTCGAACAATACATGCGTCCGATCTATTGTTCGAAATCGACAAAGCTGCCCCAGGATCACAATTCAATTTGTATACGGGTACAAACGTACATGCATGTGGACATACTACAACCTGACATCTACCAAACACAATGAGGTCTGGCTAACAAGCCGATTTGGTGTTACAGTTCAATGGAATGGTTTCATCGACATATATCTTGGTATTTTAAATTGAACAAAAATTCCATGACGTAAGTGTATTTTACAAGAACGTCGATATCGATAGGTGCTGACTAATACACATAGGCTCGTTGTATCTTCAGTTGTAGATGATGGATAGTGTTCAAAGTCAAATCATCAGAGATCTATTATATGTATTATAAAAAGTTTTAAAACTAACCGGAGTCCCTTCACTCAGAACTTACATTTAGCCATGTAAAAGAAATTTGTAGTCATTATAGATTTGAAAATTACTTGTAAACATACAACAAAATTTCACATATAATACTGCAGCAAATCCCTCTTCATCATATTACCTCCATATGAATCGGTATTAAGTACTCTTTGTCGATACAGCAGCATGGTTAATTCCTACGACAGCGCATCAATTTTCAGTGTATTCTAGCAAAAGTTATTACATTCATGTTATTAAATTACTTCGATCTTTACTAATACAACAATATATACATATGTCATGTTTGAATATTTTAAGTCATGTCTTCCACCTAGAATGATTTGGATTTTTATCCTGGATAATATTTGTTTCATTCACCAACATGGCTTTGTTTTTTTTTCAAATGAACACGGTTCATCTATATAAAAGAGGAGGTACTCGCCCACGCGAAACCTCAATACTTTAAAGCTGGAACGCTTGCCGCTCAAAAGCGCTTTGTGCTTCACACGCATATAAAGCTCAAATGCCGCACGCTATTGACGCAAAGATTTAAAGGTATTTTTAATAAAAAAATATAGGACTACCGTGTTCGAACAATATAAATGGGAATAAGGCAATCAGTGCTGCTATGTATATACATGTCAGATACGAAAACAAACTACTGTCAAAAAGATATATAGAAATTGAAAATACTGGAATATATTTCAAATAAATTCCCGTAAGGTTACTTTACTAATGTTTATTTGGAATCAGGGACGCTGGGTAATATTTTTCCACCTTAACTGCATTGGCTTCCTGTACAGGCTTTTCATCATTTGCTAGGGCACTGATAACAATAAGAGGTTTGCATGTGATGGCTAGCAGACTAAAACATAACTTAGACACAATTTAGATCCGACGACAATCATACTAATCACATTTATAATTAATCACATAGGAACATGCATTGTTAATAGAAATGGAGCGGTTATATAGAAATATCATTTTAAATTGGATTTTGCGTACCGTCTCGCGTCGCCTACTTAGTGCTTCGCGTCGTACAGTATGGGAATTCCTGCCCTTAAATAACCACCAATTAATGGGAACACGCATAATAAAAGTAAAACCATTACCATTGCAGCCATCCTCCGCTATATCTTCTAATGCCCTCTTGCCCGAGGAAATAGCTAAGGAGATGAAAACAGAGGATCAGATCCTCGCACAGCTCCGGGCCTCCCAGAACCTCCCCAACCCGGCACCCTTTCTGAATGATACCCCTAGCTCAAGCTCCACAGCTTTGAGTGAAGAGTCTTATACCACTAACGTCAGTTCGACACCGGATCTCAAACAGCTGCAAAAGTTGATGATAAGCGAAAAACTCGCTCCTCAACCAAGGGATATCAAAGCTTCTAGCGTAGAGCGAGAGGTAGTATTATGTTTTGTCTAGAGTTTCAGAATAGTGTAGCTATCAATTTAATGTTCCTGCTGCTGGCGCTTTGCAGGCTAAACCTGAGAAGCCAAATAAGAAGGATCAGAACACGACTGAGACCATTGCTGCTAAGACCCAGCCAACAAAGGCCGAATCAAAGGCTGCCAAGCAATCCAAGAACGATAATGAGAAGGCCAAAAACAAAGAGACTACCACAAAGAGTAAGAAACAAAAGGCTAAAGAAGAAAAGAAAGAGGAAGAGAACAAAGTCAAAGATGATGACAAAGAAGTAATAATAAAATCGCTATTATTAATAATAACCAGCTCCGACATGTACTGTGATTTTATGTTGATTTTTCAGAAAACGACACATGAAATTTCACCGACTAAAGGCAAGAAGGAAGACAAAATGAATAGGAAGGAATTAGAAAAAGAGAAGAAGGTTTGACTAACATTACGACATAACATAACGAGTTTTAGGTCGAAGAAGTCATTGACATTAATGATATTGCTTTTGCACAGGAATGGATCAAAGAAGGATTCACTATTGTAAAGGGCCCTGAGAAGGAAAGCAAAAAGGAAAATAAGAAGAAACTAGAAGAAGCCAAGGCCGCCGAAGAAGCTGACCGAAAAAAGTTTGTTTCCTTTCGTATGATTCATATTCTTAAAAGTAATAGGCACTTTATTATAATTCGTAAAATGCTTTAGGAAAGACGAGGAGAAGTTGGTGACCGAAGAAGATAAAAAGAAGAAAACAGTAGAATCAAAAAAGCAGCAGGTAATGTTACCATAAAGATGTAACTTTAATTATAGGACCGTGAATTATCAGTAGTATCAGTTACTAAACAATCTATATTTACCGAGTTGGTGTTCAGTATTCTGGATTCCTTACTCTATATGATATACGAAGGATATATAAATGTTAGAAAAAACGGGAACGATGTATATACAGGAGCATCCACAACGGAACATAGAGACAAAGAAGGCGCCCTGGTCGGCACAACAGATAGGACAGTTGCGTGACGGACTGCCGCTGGGAGAGATTCAGCGTTTGGAGAGAGAAAAGAAATTAGAGCAGATCCGAGAACAGCAGCACATGGTACAACTCCTGGCGCAGGAGCAGGCTGCCGTCGCCGCCAGGGAACAGGTTATCAATGTTAGTGTCCACATAACGGTCACACGAAATAAAGGACAACTCATGTAGCAAGGCCAACGAAAGGAGATAATAAACGTAAACAAATAATCAGTCGTTCGATACACTCAAAAACGTACAGATAAACTATGCTCCACGTAAAAATGTCAAAAGGCATTCATCGGTTGTTGTACACTACTACTTCTACTACTACTACTACATATATGAGAAAAGTAGTTGTAAAATTCGTGATGTTTTATTAGAATCAGCAGAATATTTCCAATAAATATTTATTTATTATACATCCTATGCCTCTATATTGTTATGTAAGAATATGTTGGAGAAGGACGTCCAATGAAACAGCTCATGGATAAAATGGTTGTCTACTTAAAAATGAACATATCAACAAACGTACTGTTCAGAATAGTACCCTTCGTAGCAACGATATCGCTCGTAGGATGTAAAATACTGTTCGTAGCAATGTAGTCTACAATATACTCCAGAGCATGAAATACATGTATCAAAAGTATAATGTGTTTCAGTCCACTATCATTGACGGCACCATGGGTATCTGGTGTGAGTCTTCTATAAATGTATGGATTACTTTTACACATACATACACACAGTATACTATGATTTATTATTATTATTATTATTATTATTATTATTATTATTTGCCAACACCTACTCTTCCTTCCTTCCGGCGACAAATGTTTTGGATGTTATTACGTGCGAGTGTAAGGTAGGCTGATGGAAATCTGTCGCTGTAACAACACAACTCTGTACAAGTCAGTGTATTTGCGAGATTTATTTTATTTCGTTGGCCTTACTATTGATGTACTTCATGTCTAGTTTTTACTTTTAGTGTTTAATTTGCTGAATCCCCAATTTTGTTTATTTCTTTTCACAAGTGTTCGTCACATTCATTTCATTGTGATGATGTTATACAGAGAAATGCATTGTTGTTATTTGATACGTTTTAAAATTGATTTCTGGTATACGTTGCTGTTGACTGTGACCGAGTACAGGTTCTATTACGGGTTTGTCAAATATTTATAATACATAATTAAAATTTAAATAATTGTACATTCGTTCACCTCTACTGGGTGAAGAGAAACAAAAACAGAATTACTCGTTGAAGATTTTCTAAGATATTTATTAAAGCAGACCGCATTTGAAGGTAAGTTAATACCCGTAGCCTTCTAACTTTTGGGGAAACAGGTATATTTTATGTGGTAACGGCAGTTTTACAGTAATAAAATATCATTTTCATATAGGAGATGCAGGCGAATAATCCACCGTGGACTAAGAAGAAAATTGACCGCCCCAACAACGCAGCCAGCCAGAGCTTTGCTGATATTCAGGTTGACTGTTTTATGTGCAACGTACAAATTAAAACGATCCACTGGTGATTACGACACACTCATTGATCTTTGTGTATTGGACGTTTGTATGCAGGCGGAGACACGTCGCCAAGCAACGGCTTCCGCTCATCCTCCACCGATGCCAGTGGAGGATACTCTGACGACCAGCAGTCAGGCGCCGTGGGCCAATACCCAGAATGGAGGTAACACACCCACGCGTTGACACAATCGAACATTATACGTATGTAAATTGCACAATTCTAATAATGGCGCAAAAGTTCTGCAAAAAAATTAGAATCCTGATATAGCATAAACGGAATAGTCGAAAAATACATGTGTTGATTTATTTTCCATTAAATTTTAATCTGTTTGGTGAACACGATTCATTAAAAATCTGTTCTTCACTGACAATACAAACAATCCAGCAGATGTGTTGAACACAGGAGGATTCTGGGATACTCAGCCGAATACGTCGAAAGCTGCTGATAAAGCGAGGGACAATAGACCCGAGACCAGCAAGAAGAAGAAACCAGCGGTCGCCGCGTCTCCAAAGAAGGAGAACTCTCCGTGTGCTGAATTTGATACTTGGTCCCAAACAGCACTCGCTTCCTGGAGCTCCAAGATTGATGGTACTAAATTACTAACCCTAGAGTGCACAGAAGCTCATCTATTATTTGTATAAAATTATTATGTTCTGAGAATGACGTGTTAATTAATTGTCAGTACCAACATTCGTCGGCTTTCTGAAGGACATCGAATCGCCCTACGAGGTGAAGGACTACGTTAAATGCTACTTGGGCGAGTCCAAAGACTCCAGCGACTTTGCGAGGCAGTTCCTCGAGAAACGGTTCGTTATATACAAGAATATATGGATATATATATAGACATATAATTAATATTAACATATTTTAATTTAGATCTAAACTACTCCGTGTTGGGATGGTGACTCCCTCCGATGATCTCTGCTCACCAGCTATGGCTGTCAACCCACGAGCCGCACTGGACTACCAGGAGGTAATACTATCGTTTTATTATTAATAACAGTTTTAAGCTAGCTAAAACTTTGATTATCTGACAAAATTACACTTATATTGATTATTATTGTTTTTTTTTAAATAAACTACGTGAACCATAGTGTTACAGTATTACAGGTTTAGAATGGTTTTTTGATAAGTATTTTTGTCTCCGTATAACTACTCAAGCTCGCATGCGCGCTATGATTACAGGGGAAAGGCAAAAAATCTAAGAAGAACAAGATGTTAAAGGTGGACGCGCGTATACTGGGCTTCTCCGTGACAGCCTCCGAGGATAGGATCAACGTGGGAGACATTGACACCGTTTGAGATCAAGCCTCCCGCGGACCGAACGCAGCCCGCAAAAGAAAAAAACGACTCACCAAAGCACAACAACGAGCGCGCGCATGTACCACCAAAACATCCACACCCAAGCGCCGCAACCGCAACAAAAAACAGTAATCCTCACCCTCAACTTCCCAAAACTAACCTTTATCAATCCCAAACACCCCTATTACCCCCATCAACCCCAATTACCCCCACCAACCCCAATTACCCCCAACTACCCATAACATAGAGCAACCCCTCCTCATTTCACGCACCGCCCAAGCGCGTATATGAACTATGGACGCTATACATCGTACGTGATAAACTCTTATCAACAAAAACCACTGGACATAACGACAGGCCTCCACACGGGCTGCGACACGGAACTGACTTCATGTGACAAGAACACGTGCTCATTGGACAGACAGACACGCGAACACCGACAGTATCAACGTATCACGACGATCCGTCGAGCGAATACTTTGAGAACTGTCGTTGTTCATGATGGCTATAATATGTTACGGCGGGCCTGGTGACCGGCCAGCGCCCTCTACCGGATCGATCAATATTATATATAGAGGTAGTAATGTCGGTGTCTAATCAATATCAATGTTAATTCGGTAATCAATTATAGTGTAGTGTTAACGTAGATCTACTTAGTGACTTTGCCATTTATAAGATTTGCCATTGGATGTTCGTCGGTCCGTATCTACCCTCCTCCGACCTCACTCACTCACAGTAACCGCTCCAATACTATGATCATTATATATTATATGTAATAATCACTGTCCATTCGTAGAGTTTTAATTCTGTTGTTTTTATATGAACAAGATGACCGTTGCATTTTGAGAACCACAAACAGTCGTTACTCCTCACAGTGAACCCTCTCCCATATATAATAGAGATGTTTTTCCTAATTATATTTAATGTTATAGTGATTGTTTGTTTGCATGCATGCATATATATAAATATGTAATCATTTCAGCGTCAACAATATTCGTCTAGTCTATCAAATTAGTGAGCCTTTAAATGTAACGGAACACTCGTGATGCCAAGCCGTTTTGGTACGCGGAAGTTTTATTTATAATATAAACAAATCAATTATTTTGCCAGATACAGATTCCCTTAGATATTATATGAATTGTTATGATGTTTTATTAATATGCTATCTTTATACAGCGCAGTACATACTACATACATAGTTGTTTATAATCCGTAGCCTGTAACCAATGTACATTTATAAGAATTTTGTTAGTTCTTTGTGTATATCTAACGTTCAATCGTTTGTATATAAATATGGTTTTATATTGATCTTATTTTGTAAAGAATTTATTAATATTTTTCTGGTCTGCGACATATTTTATTTAACTTAAGTTCACATGAATCGTAACATTTCGTTGTTGAACCTTCCGCGAGGCAGGTTGCTTTAGACAAGTCCTATATACAATATAGAGTTTCCAATGTATTGCAATATTTATATAGGTATGTAAGTGTCGCGATGTAAGGCCGACCGTAGCGATTTGCGTCATATATTAGTGATGTATTATTATTATTAAACTACAATTAATAATTTTAAGAGTTTGTCCTTTTGTAAATGATTTGTTTTAGAATCGTTATTTTCTATGGATGGTTTGGCTTCTAGATTGTACTGAATTAAATTCAAGATCAAACGTATTTTCTTTTTTTATTATTATTATTATTATTGAATGTAATAATGTGATTTAATTCGTTGGTCGCTGTCTCGTCTGCATGTGTGCCGTATCTTGGATTCGTCTTTCCTGGTCTAACTTGTTTTAACTTTTAGTAGCAAGCGATATATCAATAGTGGGCCGTTTTAATATAATATTCTCCATATTATAAATGTATGTCGTTAATGTAGTTTCAACAATCTATGGATGGTTCGTTACATGTTCAATGTCATACTATTATCTTATATGTAATTACAATAGTAGTCGATTCAAAAGTTTAATGTTTGGGATATCAGTAGATTTGATAGTTAGCGTTTAAATGTTTTTTGGAATCTATATGTCGTCAGTTAGATCGGGAATTACGGTTCCTAAACGAAATGAAGCAAGGGCGATACGTTTTATCAAATGTTATATTAACAGGTAAGTGACACTCACCCGTCGAGATCGCCTTTGTTTCAAAATAATGTCGGACTCACAATCCATAATGCCATCGAGCGAATATTGTAGGGTCCGGACAGTTTTTCCTCTCAACTCTAGTTAACCCGCTGTCGTAACGTAGTTAGTCGTGTAACAGTTATATAAACCGGTAGTAATCAATGTTAAATGTTTCGATTACTTTATGATGTATGTTTCAAACATGTGTAAATATGGTTTAGAGATTAAATAAATATTTGACCACCGCATCGACTTTCATTTCAACCGTTCCTGTATGATACTTTGCTTTACTGATATACATATATTACCTAATGAAAGCAAACTCTATTAATCTCTCAGTAAGTCCTTTTGTACTAATATATTTCAAACGCAGTTTTAACTAAATTCCAGTGTTGTATCTATGTAAACATTTATTTCAAATTCATTGTTATCGTCAACCACACTTGCAGCCTCCCCGTCTTCGCCGTCTTCTTCGTCTACTACACCGTCTTTTCCGTTTTCTTCTACAGCATCTCCTGCGTTGTCTGCGCCAGCTACATAGTCCCCGGGCCAAGTTAGCTATATAACGCTCCCCTCGTCTCTCCAAGAACCCTAAGGCTGCGCTTCGTTTTAATGTATCTTCAGCTTTATCTGTCAAATTGCTCACCCTCCACACGTCCCCGAACTTGTCCTGTAGGTACTTGGTAATTTCGGAAGCAGTAACTCCATCTTTGTTATCTATTTTGTAAAATGTGCTCATAACCAGCTTGGCGGCGTTCTCGTCACGCTCCTTTTGTAATTCATTGTGGTTCGTCATTGTGTTTTTGTAAAACTATTACATTGCAATTTAATTTTTAATCTCCTAATACGAAACATTACAAAACATAAGGTTTTGATGTCTGGAGTATGACTGTAGAACTTTTGTTGTCTTATGACAGCAATTTTTATTCTTTTTATTTTGAAAATGTTCGGTTAAAGCTTCACGAAAGAGAATCTTTATGTTACAGAAAATCAATTTAGTCCCGTGGGAGTTTCAAATTATGTAAATTAAACAGCAATCATTAGTTGTATAAAAACGCGGAGCAAATAATAAATACTTCGATTAATAGATCTAAGAAACTTGTCTCATACTTAAAAGAAGAATGTATTCTATATCAAAATTTAAATGATCCTTGCCAGCCTTCAGACGTCAATAGAAGACAACATGGGGAAAAGATAAGAAAATGATTTGTTGCTAAAATTTTTGTGATATTCATTACATGTAATGAAAATTTACTGAGTTAATTGTGCTCCTTAGTCATGACGGAAGTAGAACAGCCAAAGGATTCAACAACACAAAGCCCCGGAAGGCTCATTATACAATATCTTCAAGAGAACAAAGATGGGGCAACCGCTAATCAGATATTGCAGCATCTACAAAACGATCACGGCCAGCAATCTTCGAGCGAGTTGAGTAAAACTGTGGAATCGATCTTAGAGAATGGCACAGCTCTTGGATTTCTCGAGAGGAAGGGATCTCGTTTTATGAATTGGATTGCAAGAGAAATGTGTTGCAAAAGAAGACGCAGAAGTAGGTGTGGACGACGTCGCAGGCGTTGCAGCCGAAGACGTCGAAGTCGGCGTCGGCGGCGTCGCTGTCGTTGTTGACTACCTGATCTCATTCGACCTAAGCCTGACAGGGACCGCGATAGTGGCTACGAGTTACGATACTAAATTATTATTAAATATTGTGCAATTTATTTGAAGTTTAAATTCATGCCTTTTTTGTATATTTTTTATAAGTTTAGTGAATTTCTAAACCCCTGAAAGAGAATAGAAATTTCTCCTGATCTAAGGAGCTTTAAATAAAACATTGATGATATTTGTTAATTTTATTTGATTACATGGTTTACATTTATAACTTGATAGATTATATTGATTAAATGTGATACATTGAGAAGATAATAACTTTAAACATTGATTATATTCTTTCGTAAACATCATATATTGTAGCATGCAATTACATTGAATATTTTGGAATGTTGACGTTAAATTTTTAAAATTGGTTAAATATGGTAATAATTGAAACATGACTAATTCTACTTTCACTACTGCTAATTTAAATTGAAACATTATTATTATAAGTAACATCGTCACGATCAGGTTTGTCGTCATCTTTGTGTTCGTCGAAATCGGTTTTTTTGTCGTCATAGAGTATAGTGAAGTCACTATAAATGTAAATGTCGGTATTAATGTCGCAATCGGTATAAACGTCAGGGCAGATATTAGTGTCATTATCAGGATAATCACTAGTTTCGGGATATTAGTCATAATTTTTGGTGATTATCTATTCCGTAAATATTTAGGCTCCGAGGAGTCGTTTCACTGTGTATCCTGGAACTGAGTACACAAGCAACAGGAGCATGACCGCCACAATAATAATAAGAGAGTACTTCAAGATGTCCCATTTGTAGTTATGCCACACGATATAACGGATCGATTTCAGCGGGTTCAGGAACCACATGAAGGACGCGTCAGGTCGACTGGAAATAACATAAGTATGTTGATATTATTGATTTTTATAAAATGTTGCCGAGAAACTCAACAGTTTAAAAATAATGGCTAAATTTCAATAAGCAGAATAAACATATCGCCTTTACTTTGGTTTTTCCAAGGGGTCGGGTTCACTGCGACCCAATCCTGCCGGAACTTTCTCTGCTTCTTCCTTAGTCAATAGATGAATTTCAGCTTCCACCTTTCCAGTTAATTCCATTTCCTCGGTGTCGCGTTTAATATAAAAAGGCCACCAGCCTTTGACACGTTTCTGTTTGAAAATATTAACCATTGGGACGGATCCATCGTTTCGTAGCATATCCAGAGTACATAGTTTAGATGATTTAGCTCCCCTTGGGAAACGATTCAAGTCCAGTGTTATTGCGCCTGTAATTATATTAGACGTCGGGTCAATTATTCCCTCAGAAAAGGTAATTTTAAACCATATTTAAACCATTTCAAGTTTTTACCTAAGAAATCATCAGCTGAAAAATGGTCAGCATCCCAGACTTGCAGTTCGAGCCGGGCTGGTATTTTACATTCTGTTTCATCCCAAGAGAAGACAGACTCCTTGCGGGAAATCACAATCCGCTCTTCAGCTTCCAGATATTCAAACGGATAAATGAAGCGCCAGTTAAAGTTACCCTCTCCGGTCAGAGAGCGGTAATGTATATCAGTGCACTGGCAATCATCAGGTCCACGTACCCAACTTAAAGTTAAATATGCTTATATAAATGAAAGTTATTATAAGAAATAAAATTAAAATAAACTAACGGTCATACCCCTTTACGTAAATATCGGACATTTTTTCTCCTGTGAAGAACGCATCGTCTTCCAAAACCACGTCATCAGTGTTCCAAACAATAACTCTCATTTCAAAAGATTTAGGTTTACGAGCAGATATGTCTACGGGTGGTCCGGGCAATGGCATATCCATGGGAAACATGTCCACCCACATTTCAAGACGTCCTTGTTCAATTCCTATACATTAAATGGATTTTAAAAGTTTTGAAGGATAATTTGAATGATTTAAACTATTTTCCAATTTGTCATTCATTAATTTAAAGTGGAAACAATATTGCATAAATTGTATAAAAATATTAAAGACATTACAATAATGAATTTTATAAATACCAGGCTTATTGGGATTATACAACGAGCGAGTTTCGACATGTTCAGTTACAAGACGAGTTCCCACTCGGGGAACCTCGTGCCAACGATGCAGAACAACCAGTGCCATTTGTTCTTCTGCAGTGTCACTATTTGAAAAGAGTTCTTCGTCGTTCACTGGCATATTGAAAATTGTTTTGCCTATTTTTACCCGGCCATAGTCATACACCGGTGGATCTAACTTGCCATCTTTGCAAAGTTTTGCCAAAATTTGAGTTGGTTTCATCGCGTCACGCCAACGGTTATAACCTTGTCTAAATAGAAAAGAAAGTCAAGATTTTATTCTCATTTTAGGATTTAATCTGATTACCATAATTGTTAGAACACTCACTCTTCATATTTCATAGGCAATCCACAAGTTGCTCTATGGCGACTATAGAAACGGTTTTCGAGATCAATTTTGGTCTCTCCGATCAAATCGTCGGATCCTACTAAATCCCAATCCAGAACTTGAATTGTTAGCATCGAATCTTGAGGAAAGGTAGCTTCTATTTCAAAACATTTGCCAAAAACAGGATTAAGTTGCTTCGATACATAATTCTCCTTGTCGCTTATCTTTTTCGAACCAAGTTGTAATGAAATATAAGGATCAGCTTTCCCATTTAAGTCCATGGGATGTAAATCAGTGGCCTTAACAATATAAACGCGGACTAAAACATGTATGGGATCGTTATTCGGGACACCTTGGAAAAATCCATTATTGGGATCGAAACCCATGATGGTATGATCATCGATTCCTCTTGGTAGAGGCCATTTGTAAACTTTAATGGCGCCCTAAAACAAGAGTTGCTCTTAAAAAAGTTAAGTTTGGTAATATTGGTATAGTGTAGCAGAAAGTGTAGGGTTTTTTGTAAGGTGTTAAAAGCAGATAGAATGAGGAAACAACACCAAAAGGAATCAACGCACAACTAGATAAATACAAGTGTAATGTAATAGCACAGAAAACAGGAGACAGTGGAAGTCATATGAGTGATTCTAAAATCTTACTAAACTACATATGATAACAACCTTAAATACTCCAACAACTCGATTATCATCTTCGCTATCGTCGCCAGTTTTCTTGCCACGATACAGTTCGAATGAGTTCAGCCACTCTTTGAACTCTTCATATTCAGGTACAGCTTCTAGTTCGTGTGGATAAACCTACGTAAAATTTATTAAATTTTAGTAAACATTACAAAGTGGAATGATATTCAAATAAAATTTTAGGTATACTTTTGTCATAGCTGAGCGTGGAATCTCATTCTTCTTTGGAGCTACCAAAGGACTTGTTTTGGGTCTCGGTGAAGTCGATGGTCGCGGGTCCTTACGACGGTCACGATCGAAGCGAAGAGAACTAAGTTCTTCGCGTGGTGAACGTATTTCATTTATATAGCTTATCTGAGGAGGTCTCAGATAATCTCGTTCTCGTTTGTGTTCTTTTTCATCTTCAATCATTGTTTCAACTGAAGCAAAGTACTTGGTCCACCAGTCCTTGTTACTCTCGTCATCATCTAAAACGGAATCAGTACTTCCCTTTCTCTTCTTGCTTCCATCACGTGGAAGAATTTTCTTCTTCATTGGCATCTTAATACCTGATCCGTAAGTCATACTACGTCCCTCACGTACAAGTAAAGGACAATTTTCTCTTTCCGTTTCGACAGCATATGCGTCATCTTGTATTATTCGATTAGTTCTCAAATCAACATTCTGAAGTTCAATTATAGACTTCTTTCGTTCTTCAATTTCTCTTTCGCGTTTACTCATTGGAGTGTAAATATATTTATGTATGGAGTTAATAGTATGTGTTCCCACTAGGGTAATTCTGCCAAAACTGCGGCAGTCGACGACTCGAATTGTCAATGGTGGTCTGTAGAGATCTTGATCAGGAAGTTCCACATCAATGTATTTTATGGGATATGGAAAATTGGGATTACGTGAAGCATTCTGGATAACACTCGAGTATACAAGATTTCCAGCACATTCGATATCTACTCTTGGTCTGTCTACTGTAAGAAGATGAAGTCTTTTGACATCACGTAGGCCCCAGAATAATACCTCAACTCGGTATCGAGACAAAGTAGGTCGTATTCCTAAAGGAACGGGATACGATTTACTTTTTTGAATTTCATTTAATTCTTTCCTAACTACTTCTTTTGGGTCCGGAAGGGCCGGTAATACTGACGCGTTTCCCTTTGGTGGAATCTCGAGAATTTCAAATGTTGCTAATAATTCTCCAGCTTTATCATCACCCCTAGTAATTTCATGCCACTCTAAAATGGGCGGTTGCTGTAGCCCGGCGCGTATGTCTTCGTAAGTTCTTACTGTGGGCTTAGCCAAAGTTCGACCAATAAATTCAGATTTTCCTACTTTGTCTTGATCAAATATTTCAATTACAATAGTCGGGGGATCGGCTTTTATTTTCTCTATTGTACTATACAGCAATATATCGTCTAACACCAATAACTCATCCCAGGTAGGGCTCAACGTTTCATCAATAACTTGCGTAGTAGCCGAAGTGTCACCAATCACCACTCTGGCGAATGGGTCCGATAGTCCTGAGGAGTCGGAACCAATCAAGGAACGCGCTTGGTAAATATATGCTCGCATTTGAAAATTCTGTAAGAGATACAATAATTATTAATATAAATACTTCTGTGTATAAACTTTAACGTTTAAGACTTTTTACTGTTCCAGAATAATATATACATGTTTCTCTGCGTAGAATAAAGTTTCAGGAGCGAGCGCTCTGGGTTTATCTGCGTTTTTTACTTCTTGACTTAGTTCATAGCCAGTCGGAAGGGTCTCAAGGAAATGTTTCTTATCTTGTAACGTCCCAAGCCATATGAAGACGTTAATTTTAGCGGGAATTGACCAACCGCTTGGAGATGTTGCTTTTTTCCCCGGCCACTATAATGATATTATAGTTATGAGCAGTCGTGCTAAGTTTAATGTGAAATAAATTTTCTTAAACAAACCTTCAAAAAAAGTGTCTGCATTTTCCCGCAAAGTTTTCCGCGTTCATCCATAGATTCCGAAAAGATTAAGTCTCTAACACTAAATCTATGATAAGCCAGGCGTTTCCCATTACTTATCATCCAGATGAAAACGTCTGGCATCGCATGTTGTGGCTAAAAGTTAAACAATCCCATCAGTGTAGTGTTTATTGACTCCATTAAAATTTTACCAACATCACTCGTGTTACTTACATCCTCACATAAATGTTTTAGTCTATTGAGATAAGTGTACGCAGTACGAATGCGGTCCTTGATTGAATGTTTAGTTACTAGTGCTTTAAGACTTTTTGTCAAAGTGCTCATTTGCTCCTAGAAAGGTTATAAGGTAAGAAAAAGAAAAATCATGAAAGTGATATTTTGCAGATATTCTTATATTATTTGAAAGCTAACTTACGATTTCTGTTAGGCATAATCTATGTCTCTCGCGATCAAGTTTTGTGCCCCCTCCTATAGGCAGATTGCTCATGTGATCTAAGTAGTTGATGCATGATGCACTCACTGAATCAAGAACAGACTTCATGTATGCGACACAGCTGCTGTCTGGTCCGTCGTCCGTTTCAACAGCGTTTTGTGCATTATCGAGACCTTCCTCCTGTAAAACAAGTTGGACAATTTTATGTTCCCATACGAAATAATAGAAAAGTTACATTCAAACTTTAATTTTTGCGTGATAGATAAGTTTAGTTTAAATACATATATAAAAAAATCATCTGTTATCAAAATAGGATTGCGTACAAATTGCTCGATAATCTTGTAAATCATGTTGGAATTGTACATGCGGCGGCGATGGTCGGGCCAGATGCTGCGTACGTGCATACATTGTTTTAAGTCCCAGTATGGCAAAAAGTAATAATTCTTGTCAGATGAAACAGCTTTGGTTGGTTGAGAAACGCTCTGCCAGAATCCTGTATCGGCGCTGAGATCGTCTAAACACAACAAAATAAACGGTTGTTCAATACTACTGCACAAGTTTAGTTTATTGTAAGTTCACGCAATGTTCTTTCTTACTTAAGTCTGGAACATTTAAGTCTTGAGGTCTCCTCAAAGACTCTTTATTCCCATCGAGGACGTTGCCAGCATTCCCAATGCTCAACTCGAACTGAATGGGTTTATCAGTGAGACGTTTGTCGATCATGTTCACGTCAAATAAGCAGGCGAACAAGAAGAATTCCTCGTGTTTTTCATATGCGTGTTCATTGACTGCTACGATCGGTTCAATCTCTACATCTGTAGAGGGATTTTCTATTATCTCCATAATCTCAGTTCGGATCGCAATGAGTAATCTACAATAAAGAAATATATTTGACATTTTTATTGATATCCTGTTTACGCTTGTATTCCAAATTTTGTCATTTAGCATAACTTCAACTTATATTATAAATTTGATACAGATTTTTCTAGTAACTGTGATGATTTTCTTTAAAGCTGTTATAACCATTGCAAGTACCTCGCTCGATAAGAAACTCCTTCTCCTATTCCGGTATTTAGATTTGCATGTTGGTCCAATAGACTGTAATCGCGAGTAGAACCGTACATGTGGATATATGCTGGCCCGAAAGTTGGCAAAAAACCTATTAAATTTTATTTATATCAGGTAACAGTATTGAAAATTTTTATGACAATAAAAATCTTTGTCTCACAAACCTCTGTCGCCTTCGTGGGATATAGTTTGCAAGTCAATAAAGTGAGTGCCAATGATGCCAGGATGGACAGCATCATCATCTTTTAGCTGTATCTTAAGACGTTGGCACAGTGGTGGAAACATCTCAGTGAATACGATCTGTTCGTTCCAGACTGGAGAGTAGCAATTCTTTTTTACTGATGTACATCCCTGGAAGATCGCATTAATTTTGTTTTATATTATTTGAATTTTCTAATATATTAACCGTCCAGAATGAATAACATTTAGCTTCACTGAGTTTGACTCGTATCAAAATTCTATCATAGTAATGGACAGTTTCTCATTTCTTTTGTATTTTAACTCTTGACCATACGTTTTATTAAATAATTAATTACGGGCTCTTTAACTACATTTATTGTTGTTTTACGATTTGATAATAGAAATACTTTAAAATAAATCGTTGCTTATTCCATAATATAAATAGGAAAGTCGAACCAAATTCGTGTTTGCATTAATTTTCACCTTTTGGTGGGTTTAGAAATATTTGTTAATCCTAAAAGTCAAATGGACTAAAAGTTCCATTGAGTGAGAATTTAAATAGCCCTAATCTTAGTCTCTCCTAAATAATAACATCTACAATATTAATTATATTATAATATTTGCTCCGTTTTGGTCTTAGCCAAAGACTAAAATTTGACTCAACAACCAAACAATGAATGAATATTTGTAATAATATGAATACTCACCGACATCCCAGCAAAGCTAACTTCAACGTAGGGATCCACGAGATCTTGACTCTCACCAGTGAAGGCTCTCTTAACGTTTGCCAAGAGACTGTAGTTCATCTTGGGGAGACCGTCGGCTTTGAAGATCTTGATGAAGAAACGAGCACGTTGCCGCTCCACAGGCATGCCGTCGGGTAGCAGTAAGTTACTAAATAATTGATAATAATATTATAATATAAGAATAGAAATAACAGGTATACTTTTTGTAACTATTTGTCTGATAGTTACGTTCTGAGTCTATAATATTATTCAATACATATTTCTTTAACAAATCTGTCACGTACAAGAAACACAGTAAACAGCAATAGTCAAGGAATATGCTGCGGGAAAGAATAATATTTAGCAGTTAAATCTGTGTATGTCTGTACGTGCAAATCGGTGTAGCGAATCAAGGTAAGCGGTTACACTGGCAAATAAGATAACCATGAAAAGCACACATTTAGGAAACATCGCAGGAATTGTTTCCTTTATGTGGAGGCGTAAATAGGTCACAGTAACACGTTTAATGTTGTTCAAATGAAATCTTTATCTGACTTTACATTTGCAATAATAACTCTATAACATTAAAATTTAATAAAACATCTTAACTTAAATACTGTTACAATAAGCATTCAACCATAATGTGGTATTTCAATTCTATCATTGCATACATAATAAGCTGACTGTCGATGATGATAAACATAATTGAAGTACTTTAAGTCTCAGTACCGTGGTCCGTGAGAGTTCTGGGACTAGGGGCAGAAATTTAGGATGAATGTCTAACATTGGTAGTGAGACAACCGTTCCTACATCCCTTTATCTCAAGCCTTAAAGTTAAACAAACTTTTAAGATGCCGAACAATTTAGTATAGAGTTCTATTCAGGGTACATTGTCATTTGTAAAGTCTGAATGTGAATGTACTCTGTCTAATTTTAATTCGTGTCAAATTGGGTTTTTTACATTGATAAATTTATGAGGTAGGTACTTTTAATGAAAAAGATGTGTGTTTGCATTCCACTAAGTTACACTTGGGGGCTTTATTTAATAAAAAATATAGGCTCCTTGAAAGTAATAAAAATTTTGAACATTAGACTGTATGTATGACGAGCCAAAACGGGTTAACTAGGTTCCTATATAGCAAACGGCGTATTCAATAATAATAATTAGATATCGCCCGAAAGCATTTCATAGTTGTGATGAGTGTCGTTGCTGTGATATTGGATTACTGATTATTATATCCTACCTGCTCCTGCAGCTTTCCTGAAGAATAATAAATATTAAATCATCCATCCATTCACTTTAAACTTCATCCAAAATAGTTAAATAGAAGCGAATCACTATCTACACATTCTTTTCTTTGTTTCATTTACAAGAACCTAGTATGATTATACATTCTGCTGCACAACTTTATGTAAATAAACGAAAGTACCAACAAATAATTCTGTTTTACTTTACCATAAATAGATACAACAACCGGAATAAATTTAAACTGTCACCAATGAGACGACAAGCTTTGCTCCTGTTTATTGTAAGCAGTATATTAAAAATATGTTATTCTTAGTAAGTTCATAATATTAATAAAGAGAAAATGATGCTATCAAAAATTGTTCCATGTCAAGTTCCTGTTAAAGGCAACAAAGTGTTTGAAACAAACGACCAGTTGATGTGCCGATATACTTATATCTTTATAAGACAACTCACGCTTCGATGTCATCTTCATCTTTCTCACTCTTCTGTGGTACTTTGACAGTGTCACCTTTACCAATGACACTGATATCACATTTGAGGTATCCCTTGGGGCCAGCATTGACATCGTCTGGATCGGTCAGCAGCGCCCACTTGTGATAGAATTGTCTGTCTGTAAACAAAGTTGAAAACTTATTAGATCTGCCAAAACGATATTTATTCGCGCTAAATAAAATACGAAACGCAATATTCTAGAAGTACATGAAAGAATTTTATAAATAAATCGACTCTTAACAATATTGAATCTCGCTATTGCCCAAACATGAGTCCCATGTTTTAAATGGAACCCTGTAAATACAAGATTCAATACCAGATAGAAAAACATTATCTTGTTCTATTATTTGTTCGAGTTGTTTCATAAAATATCATACGCTGTTCACACATTTCTAAAACACATTGAAATCTGCACAACATTTTCAAGTTCACATACATAAATAAATTTAAAATTCAAAACAATAGAGCCCGAATAAAATAAGCTACTTAATAAAAGGTCACCAGTTTATACTTCAGCAATAGCAATAACTTTAACGATTTGAGTAAAATTGGTTCAAATTAATATAACATTCTAACTCATTATATTGGTTGAAAATATTGAATATAGTTGATCAAAATAATTAAACAGACAGGTGCATCACTCCACATTATTTTAGAGAGGGCGATATTGCTGCTAGCACACAAAACACCTGTCAGGCGATGTTTACATCAAAATAGCAATTTTAGTACAAAGCAACGTTAAATTTTCAACACGAGAACTTTATACAATAAACTGTTGCAACATTCAAAGCATATTGAAAAGTTTTTTTTTGTCAACCGACTTGCGTAACTTCGGTGTCATCAATTACCAACAATTTTACAAACTGAATGAGACAATTTAAAACTCTTTTTAAGTAAAAGATAGCCATTATATATTTCTTAAGAACAAAGTAAGGTTTATTAATATTAGATAAGTAATTAGTTCGTAAGGGTCTGGGCATATAATATATTGTATAATATCTGTTATAACTTGTCTGTATTTCAAGTTATGTTTATTCATTTGTGTTAATGTGTAATTGAAAACTGTTTGCTCATATTAATTTCATTTTCTGTTCGACATTTATTTTTTGTCTAAATAATTAAGAGTTTTATATTTTCTCGTCTATCCACAGCTACATTATGAAGCTAATATTAGGTATGGGGAACGAAATAGTTTCGATGGCTAAGTTCAATTATTTATAAAACAACCCTTATTTTGATATTGGCTCCCGCTTAGCCCGGCCGGGGCTGTGGTCGATAAAGCTTCCCCTGGGATAAAAAGAAATATTATTTCCATTGTGATAAATAATTTAAAGAGATAAAGTATTCACTTATTTTCGGATCATTTGGAAGTTATCGTCTTCTTATATAATTCTTCATACCAATTTGTGTTTTCAGTATTTTAATTGGCAATTCCGTTTTAATGGAACCGTCTCATTAATTTGCCTGATAATTTCATTATTTTATTGGATAACCTTTAAATTCATAGCATACTTTGACTATTTTAGGTTATTTTATTTGCTTATGTCATATATATTTAAGCAAGATTTGTTTATCTTATTTTGTAAGGCTCACTCTTTTTTGTGAAATGTTTAGATAGCCTGTAACTTTTTTCCAAACTGGATGTCAATGTGAGACAACGTATTGCTTCTCAACCTACGCCTGCATTATCTGGACCATAACCATAGAAGACATCGATCAAACGCAAAAAGTATGGTTGCTCTGCATGATTTAAAATATCAGCAAAATCATGCTTCGGATCAGCTACAGTCCAGCTTCCAAAGTAATGAGGAGAATGTTCAAATAAACACTCCAGAACCATATCAACCGATACGTCAAGATTTCTCTATTTCAATTGCTACCCAAAACCCAATATCATGAGAATGCTGATATACGTAATGTAGCACACTGACTTCGACTATAAAAGAATTGCTATTGTATACTTGAAAAGGCCAAAAGGCAAATTTCATTCACTAAGAGCCAGTTTCACCAAACTCTGTTTGTTAAATCTAAACAAGGAATTTACTAACGAAGCTTTAAAATTTTAATTGTCTGTTAAAATATTTACGTCCCACGATGACAAATTAACAACGCATTATTAAATGTCATGTTGAATAACTGGCCACCAAATTATTCGTTCTTATTATAAGACGACCAAATTGAAATAGTCACGTTTAATACGACATGTTTGCTGCGATACATCTCTTTGTCTATTGATCGTATATATCCCTCGAAACGTCACTTGTTGGCTAATGTGACCAAATTTTATATAACCTTAATTGCATAGATTTCTCATACAAAAAGCTTTCGTTTCAGTTTACTAGGTGTAACATGTCAAAATCGTGCTGTCAATAAATTGTGTTATATATTATTTTGTTATAAATATAGGCATAAATTGTGTTCAAGTTATAAGAGATGAAAAGAGAATTTAATTTGCAATGTCATAGAAAAGTCCGACTTTTCCGACGGCAAAACCATCATATGAAAAAGAAATTTAATTCACCTTTTTAATAAATACAAGGAAATAGGCGAAACTGACTAAACAGATGCCGTTACTATGACAACAAAAAAGCAGGAGTGCGATTGGAGAATTTAAGTTTTGACTATAGATTAACAGTCCGTTAGCCATTTGATGGACCTCTAGAGCAGGACTCAATATTATTGCCTTGTTAAGAGATTTAAACAGACATTAGCGCGAGGTGGGACGTTCGATACATCTAACAGACCATCAAACGCCTTAACAAGATGTTATTTATTTAACATTGATTGGTGAAACTGGGTCTAAGTCTGTAGTTTTTATTCAAGGATCGAATAATAAGATGAACACACCTATCTTACACAGTTTTTGTTGTCGAGGAAGGACAATTCCAATACAAATTATGATTATTTGCATCACATGGAAATAAACGAAATCCTTGCAAGGAATTTACGTTTTATTTGAGGACGACATATGCATTAATCAATTTTTTTCTGCTAAGGCAGTCATATTAGTCATATTATCTTTAGTTTTACATTTCACATCCAATGGAATGAGTATTTTTACAAGTTAATTTTCCTCGCTATGTTCAAGATAATTAAAATTGTTGTATGAATCCATTATTATTTATTATTTATAGGTTAAAAATAGATTTTATATACAGTTTGTATTGAAAATGCATTAGATTAAGTTAACCAGAATATCTTAAATGTAACCCTTTGAAGATTTTATTATGGATTTCACATGATATCCATACATCCATCTATTGGCACAGAGCATTTGTAGTGTTGGAACCCTACCATAGGTCGGCATCGTGATAATAAAAAACATACGTTGATATTATCGTGTTTGAAGATCAGAGAAAACTCGGAACCATCCGTGTTTAGTTTAAGCGTGCAGACTAGTGGTATGGTACTAAGTTCCTGTATAAACTTTGGGAATAAAAGATCAAAGAAGCTCTTGAATATTCATTAGGGTATTTGGAAGATGGTCTAAGATGGCGAGAGTTTGTACTCTCGTGATTTACACTTTAAACAACTTTAAATAACATTTTTGTACTGAACGCTATAAGCTTCTGAATAAGTTTCCTTCGTAATGTCCGTCGGAAATAATCTATATGTAGGCTTTAAAACACCTTTAAAAAAATTATATCCCTGTATTTGTATCTCGGCAAATTTAACGGAAATCTTTAGTATCAAAATGAAATACATATAACTGATCATGTTCCATATTGATATAACTGAGGAACAAAGAGTTTTTGTGATTAAATAATAACTCTGAATAATGGTCATATATCTTATAACATGAAACACGGAATACAGGAAATTAATATAGGTTGCAATTACCTACAAAATACTTATTGCAATTCCTAACATTCCTTCAAAATTATATTATAATATTGTCGATGATGTCCCGTGATGATTTAGTTTTCGAAACGCTCATTATATCACTTATTTAATTCCTATATTTAATTAAACTAAAAAATATTATAATCTTCGAAACGTTAACAGGTAAATAACATAAACAATTAAAAACATATGAATTCATTGTCATCTTCACTGTATCTCGGTTTCCTCAACTCGTTCTCATAGCCACAACGTCAGGTAAAATATCCCTTAATTTATCACTAATATACATATAACTACCTACTTAATGACAAAATTCACTCAATGTTTTGGTTATTATCCAAAAAGCAAAAGAAGTGTTATCTCGAAATATTTTATTCTTCCCGCTCTCTGTCTCACTGGACTAAATCCAGTTATCGATCGTCAGATTAAAGCTACACCTCACGCTGACGAACCTCAACAAAATACTCGTACATGAAAACCAACTAGCTTTTGTAGCGTTCCTAAAACTTCAAATCGTATTTTTTACACGTGGCATTGAGTTGGCTGTATAAAATGTTTTCGACTTTTAATCCTATATGGTATATTTACATGATCCGGTATAGGGGATTTATTTGCTACAGGTCACCCTGTTCGCATTGTTTTTTCCACCTATTAAAACTCGAATCATTATTTGTTGGGTCAATCCTTTTTTAATATGCCATTTATATTAAGATATATTATAATTCCTCTTCTAAACTTATCACTCTTTGTCTTTAACGATAACAAGACATTTTATATTTAACGACTTTACAACCAAACGTCTGTTTGGCATGTATAAAATATTTTTAAAGACAAATTGCATTTTGAAGACAATAAGCACATAATGACACAAGCTATTTCCGACAATACGCCTACACTTAATATACGAGTACGTACATACTCACAATAATTACGAAGCACTGACGTCGTATTAAATTTCAAAGGACGTCCTAAACTGACGCTATGGTCATTGTGAAACCGAACGTTCATCAAGTGGTGAAAACCTATGTAACATACATGTGTATTATGTACCAAAGATAAATTTTAACGATAAATATAACTAAACGAAAAACAGAACAATTAAGTTGAAAAGTTAGCATTTCATATTAATTTGTGTAATTGAAACTTTAAGCTGATCTTCAATATAATAACTATATTATAAATGGCATAGATTTATAGTTAAGTATACCTCAAAACGTAATCCAACAATTAAAGTCTAAACCTAATTGTCGTAAATGCGTTGTAATTATTTGGGAAAATTGCATGCCTAATCTGATCCGAATCACCTACGTTTGAAACGCTAATAGATAATCGTCAGATTATGTGTGAGGTTAATAAGCTAAGTGAATAATTACCATTGAACTAAATGCATTAACATGTAACGTTCATAATGCAGAATGTCTAAGCCAGCTAAATATATATATATCGGCGCAATCAGCTTTAATGATGGATGCAACATGAAAATATCTTGAGGCTGTCATCAATTATTATTAAAACTTATTGGTACTCATAATTATTGTTAAAAGTAAAATGAAATGAAAGGCTGTCTAAAAGGAGAATAGAACTGATTTTGAATTTGATTATAAATATGACGTCTGGACGCATGAGACCAGAGAGAGAGTGCGTACCATTGAAAAATGTGATTATGAAGAACCTTCGAGAAATACAGGAACATTTACAAGAATTGAAGTTTTATTTGAAAATATCATGGAAAGTACCGAAAGAAGTGACATGACAGTAACGTCAGCGAGGCTGGCGTCTCTCTCTTTAAAAACAACGAATCTGTAATAAATCCGATATCAGAAGTGGGATCGCTTTCGTGATCAGTTACTGCTGGTCTTAGTGTATTTATAAATCTTGATCCAGCTGAAGAAAATAATTATGTGGAGAATTTGCGTAATGAAGAAAGCTCCTTAGTCTTTCGTTTAAATGGTGTCAATAATGCAGAGCGTGACGGAACGTTTGCTACTAAAAAACAAGAGTAAAATTACTCAGAAGATTTTGTTAATTTTTATCATCTTTTAACCTCGGTGGTAATGTGTGTGTTCGGGAATAGTTTCAACACATCTTTACGACCGTAAATACGTACTAAATCAGGAACTATGGTACTCAAATGAAAATTAAATCTTTAAAAGGACCGAGCTCAAATGTGTGCAGACAATTGGTTACAACATCTACATAAGAGGCACTAAAAACATGCGCGCGCACATATTCACAATAATTTTATTAAGCCTTGACCTAGTCTCGTCTCCATGGTGTATTCTCAAGAGAACCATGAGATTCTGTGTGGAAGCCTTGTGGAGCCGTGAGGAGACAAATATACACCGCAGATCTGGAGAGCGTTACCTCTGAGCTAATCACGTGTTACCCTTGAACTAACCACGGGTCCTTGATGTATCCGGAAGAGAACCATGAGTTTTCGTAGGGATGCCTTGTGGAGCCGTGAAAAAACGAGTATACACCACAGATGTGGAGAGCGTACCTCTGAGCTAATCACTTGTTACCCTTGAGCTAACCACAGGTTCTTGCTGTATCCTTAAGAATACCATGAGATGACGTAGAGAGGCCTTGGGAAGCAATGAGTAAATTTGAAGTCACACAATCTATAAGAACTTAGATGTTTTTAATATCAAACAGCCGGCGCCACGGTT
>JAAAKD020000207.1:15490278-15524300 GCA_010014825.2 Danaus melanippus | reverse complement strand
ACTCATAATTATTGTTAAAAGTAAAATGAAATGAAAGGCTGTCTAAAAGGAGAATAGAACTGATTTTGAATTTGATTATAAATATGACGTCTGGACGCATGAGACCAGAGAGAGAGTGCGTACCATTAAAAAATGTGATTATGAAGAACCTTCGAGAAATACAGGAACATTTACAAGAATTGAAGTTTTATTTTAAAATATCATGGAAAGTACCGAAAGAAGTGACATTAGTAACGTCAGCGAGGCTGGCGTCTCTCTCTTTAAAAACAAAGAATCTGTAATAAATCCGATATATATTATTTTGGAATATTTATTAGTAAAGAACGAATATGATAATGCTAAATATTTTATTATAATGCAGTTTTATGTTAGTTATTGTTGTGATAGTAACTGTTTGGATCTAATATTTGTCGCAGATATCGCCACCTATATCTTGCGTCTTATTCTCTAATCCGTTTATAAACCTTGAAATAACGTTATCAGTATATGTGTTTGTACCCCCTACGACCTTCTTTCTTAAACTTCATCTTTTCACTTGACGCAAAAGCTATTTCATGTACTGTGAGCTATAATTTTTTCTGTAAAGCAAAAGAGCAGCTGTTTTCAGGTAGGTATGGTACGTAAGTATTTAGCGCGACACATAATTTCTGTAGTTAATTTCCTATGAAACATGTACAAACCGCAATCTTTGGCATAATTTTATTGTGTTTTTTGTAATATTTGAGGCTAGAAAACCAAACAAGTAAGTAGCGATGATGAATACACAGATCTCAAATATGAGAAAAATTATCTGGTTAAATGATGAACGTAACATTTGACAACGAAAGAAGGTGTAAAATCTCCAAGAGCAACCAACGAAATGGGAACATTAAACTGTACCTTTCAATACAATATATAATTCATATAACTTAATATATCATGTCCGGAATACAAAATGACGATACATGAACATAAATCTTTAGAACACAATAATTCAAATAATATATTTTAACGTTGTTTACTTTATGATAAAGAAGATATTCGCCATAAGAAATAATGTAAACGTCTACCTTTATAATAATTAGGCTTTATAGCCTCCAGGCTCTCACGTTTTTGGAGAGTGATGTTAACCCCCAGTTACGTGAGTTATAAGCTTTGTTTTATATGAGTTACCTTTATTAATTGCGTCCATAGAATATATTCAATACCAATATAATAAATTATGTTTATAATGAATACTTCAAACAAAGGCAGTAGTATATTCATTGAAGTTAGTCAATAATTAATTTTAGTTTCAATTAGATGCAAAGCGACCTTGTTAATGCGTTTTCGATGTGATGCTCGTTTCAGTGAATGATCTAAATATGTATGTCATTTCAATTCCAAATGAGCTCCATTGTAAAGGTCAGCTGGACGTTTTCCTGAGAGCCATGTTTGTAACGTTAGGCTTTGTGTAAATCAATGTATGTATATATTCAACTAAACAGGAAACACACGATATCAATTATTTTGTATCGCACTATACAAACGTGATTTTCTTTTGTATCGTGTATTTTGTAATGCATAATTGAATTGAATTTGTCAAAAGATTATTTTGTTTTGTTTTGTAGACAGTTTTGATGATTTATTTTGAATATTTTTGATATAATTAAGATATTAATATATTGAATTCGTTATTATTTAGAGTTGTGAAGTTAAAAATTACTGACACAAAAAATACACTACATGTTACAAGTTAGGATCTGAAGTTTATTTGCTGGAAATTAGAAATGAATGTACGTATTAATGGTTGAATAATGAGGCAATACCGGTTAGTTCTTAAAGTTACCTGAAAACTTATGAAAGCAATTACATATTCAGTATTTCAAGACATTGTATATAAAGAGACCAGTACAGAGTTACTCCAATTTAAATGGTTTTTATTCTTGTGGATATGAATATATATAAACTGCTAATAATTACAATTTGGTTAAATTTCATATTATTTGAACTTTATAAGTTTGAAGTTAACTAAACAATAGGAACAAAGTTTTGTTCTATTGTATCTCGGATGTTTAATAAAAGTGTTACTTTGTAAGCATGAATCATGTAGTTTCTTCACAGAGTTTAACTTAATAGCTAATGAATTGCTAACGTATCCAGTTTATATTAAAGAAAAAACTTTTCTTTTAAATTATTCTAGTTATTCTCAGAAAACCCATATAATTGATACATACTAATACATTAGGCATGAGTAGTCCACCATCTTAGCTGTTCCACAGTGTATAAATTTTCAGCCCAACTGATTACATATATCTGTTTTAAGAATTTATTTCATATTTCAGGACGAAAAGATATATATATATATACATACATATATATATATCTTGCAAGAAAAAATAAAAGCTTGTAACTTTATGCGTGGCTGAGTTTAGAAGAAATACAATGAACGATTTTTTCTATGACAAAGATTCTTTATGAAAGAATACACTTTAACTCAATCGTAACTCTCAGTTAATTATATTTTTATTATTTATTTATATTGAGAGTTAAATAATATAGATCGTACCTAAATTTGAAATATAGTACAGAAATGCCAGCCTCATTAAAAATACAGTAGTCCTTAGTATAAGAGTAAAAGATCGGTTGGAGCTATCATTTAGAGTTGCTGACTTTCCCGCTATTAACATCCAAATGAAGAGAGAAACAGACGAAACTAACTAAGAAAATTATAATACACATGAGAATTATTATTATTTAAATATCACAAATTAAATATAGGAATCTGTATGTACGAAATCCTCTCGAGATCATGTAAAAACAAAAGCTCAATTGAAAGAAAGTGTTTTCATATGTAGGCTTTATTATTCTATCACGAAACGAGCAGTCGCTGCAAACATTTACAATCTAATTTAACTACACCTTTGAACAAAATATGTTCCATCCATTCTTACAGTTTTATGAAAATTATTCTCAACAGTCTTTGTAACGAAGTAGTGAACTCATGCATGTGTAAAAATTCTATTTCACTATAGTAGCACGTAGAAGCAACATGCAACTAGTATTTAAAATAAACTCGTCATAAAACGGTTCGTGTTCAAACTATCAGAAAAATAACCCCGTTATTAACTCCCTTGTATTATAATATTTAATCGACGAGTTTTTCATATGTATTATTTGGTAGTTTTGCAATTTGTCAATTTAGTTAATGAGTTTTATATTTATGAAAATATAAATAGCTAACAGTCTTCGTGTTGTAAAAGTCGCGGACGACTCAAATGCTCATTAATTCATTTTAATTCACGACTATAGATTTTGTATAGTCTCAAGTGCCTAACGAAAAGATAGAGATCTGAAGTTTTTATGATATGTTCGGGTACATACATATGTATGTCACATTGTCACCAAAGTGATGTCTAGGAAATATTTTACAAAACGTTTAACCTTTGTAATTATTATATATATATATATATGCATAAGGGCGCGGGTTCGAATCCCGGCAAGTACCAATGTGATTTTTCCGAGTCATATGTACTTTGTAACAGTATTTAGACACCACTGACATACAGTGAAGTAAAACAAGTTCCCAATTATAAGTTTGAAATCACCAACCCGTCTTGAGCAAGCGTGGTGATTAACGCTCAAAACCTTCTCCATGTGAGAAGTGGTCTGTGCTCAGCAGTGGGCTCTGATAGGCTTATATTTTTTTTTTATGTATATATATATATATAATATTACAATTATATATATTGAGAGAGAGAGAGATAGAGAGAGAGACGATGACACAAAGTGTGGAAATTTCACCCAGATAAGTATAATGTTGTAAATATATATGTAAATATAAAGCAGTGTACCGATTACATATGTACTTAAAACTGAAGGCAAATTACTGTTGCGATATAGAAAAAAGTTTTTCTTCATGAAAATAAACAAGTATATTTTTAATTTTCAGTAACACGTAACTCTCATATAACTGAGATATTCAAATCTATCCTATATTTCGACCTCAAATTGTTTAAGGACGTTTAATATTGAATTTATCAAACAATGGGACCAAATATAAAATATGATTTTTCGTTTCCTTTGTTAACAAAACTCTTGAATCATAAACGAATTTGGTTTTTTTCCTTTTTATTTAGAATTTTATTATCGATTTTTGATATCGTGTCAATTATTAGTTTACGCGTAGTTTTGTCTAACAATCTTCTTAGTAGATATTAAAAAACTGACATCCTAATTTTTATTTCACTTATTTTTTCGAGAAGTAGACGCCCAGTAACGGAGCTATGTAATAATATATATTGAAAGCATATCAGAAACAATGCTGTGACCACAAACCTGTCATTAAAAAATAACACCTAGAATCATAATATTAATTGATACAATAATTAAGAAATAGTTAAAACATCGGTAGGTACTATGAACTGCACCTTCGTAATGTTTAAAACAAAATTGACTTCACTCTCATGAATGTACTTAAAACCTGCTAGCTCATACATGTGTTCAAGCAACAGTTTGCTTTGGATTCTCATTGCCTTTGTTGTCTACATAAGACTTAACGCGACAGCGAAAAGAATATTCAAACAGTATTCCAGTCCATTTGCGAACATTTTATTCCTTTAATACTACTCTCAAACCTACTTGCAACTAGCTGTATAAACTTCAGTATTAAAACAATAAAAGTAATCGACATTTATTATAGACGACATATAAAGTCTAATAATTTAATGTTATGTTTACATTTCGGTAACTGTAAACTAATTAAATTTCGCCTCACACACAGTACTATTTTTAAAAAAGTCCTAAAATAACCGGTGGGTAGATTTCTTTGTTATGCTGTTGTTCACGTTTTTTATTTCACTATTAAAGCCCAAACATAACACCCTTTAATAAAACATGGCGTTAAGCTACCAAAATCGAAAGGGAATTAACTCGCATTTCCCTGGATCTTGCGTTCAGTAATATTACCCTTTGTGCGATATTCTCTTAACAACTTTAATTATTATACATAGCTGAGTCTTAGTTTTGGAATGAAATCTTATGTTAGTAGTGTCTAACTAAATTTCCATTAAGTTATAAGAAAAACAACGAGTCTGTTTGAACGGTTCCACGTCTAGTTTTATTCCTGTTTATATCTGTAATCAATATATTAGAAAATTCAATGAGACCTCTTTTCCCCGTCACATTGGATTAAACTATGGATTCTCAAATCTCATTTCAGAGTATTTGTAACTGAGAAATACTGACAGCTACTAAAATTATTTAGTCCGGAAAGTCACATACAAATGGAACAGACTGAATCGTAAATAAAGAAGTCGTCAAATGCCCTGACTTCAGTTTGGGAAAATTAAACTTTATATTATATATACAGTGATTTCAAATTTGAGATACAATAATACAGAAGATGTTTAAAAATGAGTGTATGCAAAATGTATCTTTATAAAGACACGCTCAATTTAATACGTGACCAGGAATTTATCGGTTAATTGATAACTATTGGTTAAACTGAAGTCAGTCACGTCTTAACTAGATAAATTGTTGTTTTTTCTTTCGGAGAAGTATAATTTATTATTGTTACTATGAGTAACGTAAAATGTTATATTCTTTGTTATTACAAATTGTACATTAATAGTACTTATAATAAAATATTTACAAAATATAGTGAAGAGTACGATGAGTTTTAGTGAAATTAACTGTGAGTGGCTCACAGTTTGTCTGACTGTCTCAGAGCTTTTTTGGTAACGTTTTAAATTTTATATTAATCGTCTACATATGTCTATCCACGAGTATTAAAAAAAATATCAATGCGTTGGGTACAAAAGGCAGCGCTTCGAGAAAGATTAATACGTAAATGGAATTTCGCTATGCATATACAATGATGAATAAAAATATGTTGTATGCAAGGAACGTATTAAAGATATAAACACAATGCGGACCATACACCTTGTGGTGTAGCGCGCACAATGGGTAAGCGCACAGGAAGCTTAGCATATAATATTCACACAGAGCTCACTTCGATAAATAATACAGTTGAAAGGTTGTTACAGGGTCGTAACCTTTAGCAGAAACAAGTATTTTTAGATAAGAACATCAGCTGTGATCTCTTCGATACGATAAATTGAATATTTTTAAGAGCTTCATTAATATTATTCGTACATTTTACTGAAATCATGCTCAGAACAAAAACTAAAGACGCTTGAAGGCAAATGTGTCAGTTGGTATAACAATTAGGGAAAAGCTTGACTTACCCGGTTGATTCCACACCGTGGCTACGTCAAGTTTGAAAGTGCCCAGGAGTTTGTTCGTTCGAAGAATGTGTCTCGACTGCAGCACCTGAACAAAATTATATGAATCAAATTATTGTCACGGTTCCAATAATGATTTCTATTCTAGTGTTATTACTTTATAGTAAGCCAATAAATATATAAACGACAATATCTTAGTATATATTAGTGCTGTAAAAATCCGTAAATTATACAAAATAATTAGAAAATATTTCCCCTCGCCACTCGAGGCACGCCTCTCTAAATGATGGGGTCTCGTAAGATTGTTGTTTAATTATAATTTCTGGAGGAACATCAAAAAGCGGGGTACGCTGAAGAAGAATAATGATTCATTTTTACATTTTATATACGAGTGTGTCATTAATATTATTTTTCTTTTTAAATTAGTTCCAGAAAAATAATAATTGATTGTCCTGTCCTTAAAAAAACAGTGTCAACGGTAAAATTATCTGATTAATATAAAGTTTTACTAATGGATTTATTGTTTAAGTCAGTGAACAAGTTGGTCAGTTGAAGTGTTTTAAAATTCAAAGTGGATTTCTCGCTTCAATTACGTTAAATTCCTGTTCACTGCTGTCTGCTAACGCTACAAATAACTGGTAAGGAATTGTTAACTTTTTAGACGATACAAAGTTATGAAAACTTTTTTTAAACTTTCCTCTATCGTGGGAATGAAGAAAGTAATAAAAGTATTACATTATACCAAGACTGTACATTGATGTTTCAGTTTTTAAACGTGTTAGAAAATCTTATTAATATTGTCTTTCAACAAATTATAATCACAAAATGAGAAAACAATAGAATTGTCAATGAAAGGAATATTTAAATAATGTTTTTGAGAATTATTTTAAATCACACTCTCTAGTGTTTCAGTTTTGATAGTTCAGTGCTAGGTAAATCAGTATTTCATTGTATGTATGTACATATGTAAGTAAATGTCATTTTATAGTGACAGTGACACAGACGTACCCCATAAATATACTAAGTTCACTCTGACATTGTTCTAACTGGGTTGGCATTAATTTTAATTTTCTAATGTGCCCCTTCCACTCTTCTCATTAATGCTTAATTATATGTGAAAACAATTGGTACTTCTGTTTTCCGTTTATATCTTTATTGAAATAGATTAAGAATAGTGTACAAAAATGGGAATCATACAAAGGAATTACTGAAAATGATAAAAACTTTCACGACATTAATAATGACTAGGAAGTTAAAAGCTGAATAGGTTTTTTAAATTGATTAGAAGCTATTTTTTTTTAAAAGAATATGAAGTTTATATTGTACATGTCGTCGGCAACTCGGTTCTGTAATGTTTATACAGGCATTTCTTCAAAAAATACTCGATTCTCCTTTGATACTCAATTACAAAGGCTTTTGTGTGATTAAAGAGTTAAGTGTTTTTCAATTACCGTGGAGAATTTATCCTGAATTATATATATAAAGAGTTTCAAGGAAAGTAATGAAATCCGACGATAAAATATTCAAATTTACAAATTGTATTTAAAGGATTGATTCTTTTTTACATTTTTTTAAAACTGGTTCTTATTAGTTACAAAATTTAATTACAATTTTTATTGTTATAAAGTAATCACCGGAAAAATCTTAAAGTCTAATGCAAGCAGATGCTAATACTTGAAGCCTAATGCTTTTCGTTAAGAATGGTAACTATTTAATTTCATAATAATGTGAGACATTAAGAACTGAACATCGATCGGATTCTTTTTTAAAAAAACGTACTAGATAAAAGTACACCGTAAAAGTTAAATTCCGGTCTGAGTCCGCTATGAGTAACCTATAAATACATTTATTTTGAACTTTTCTTCAAAAAAGCTTTCAGTTCTTACATTAATTATTAACAGAAGCTTCCAAAAACGTCAACTGTAGCAGTGTTTTGTGTTTTATATACGTAGTAACAGTGAACCATAGAAAAACATAAATAATTATGAACGACCAATCAAATACAAGCGTAGTAAAATTGTTTTGCTTTTGCAACAATAATCAGAAAATTGAAAATCCGAGCTCATCCTCCTGGGTTTGCTATTACGATTTAAAGTAGAAAAACAGATCACTCACTGTTAGTTATTTATAACACTAAAATCAATGATTTTTCTAAAATACCGCAAAGAAATTGCTTAACAAGCATTTGGAAACTTTAAACAACTGTTCACGGTTTCCTCCTTTTATTTAGGCTACATTATTTATCTAATAAAATTTAGTGATTCCGGAACGAAAAATTTCCTTGCTAGCTTTTAAAATATGTAAAACAATCGAAATAATATGTATTATTTTTCAAATCAACAACATGAGTCGTGGGTCATGATCAGATCATTCTGACTTTTGATAAGGACATCATAATTCATGAAGTATAAACTTCTAAAAGTAGCCTTTAATGGCTGTCATTCGTTTGATGAGTGAGAGAGCCGGTTGCCCTTTCCCTATTCCCACCTTTTCCGGTCATTTCCTTATTCCCACCCCTCCCTATTTTTAAAAAACCAAGGTTGGCAACGTATCCGCAACAGAGATGTTACGAATGTCCATGGACGACGATGACTACTGTCTACCAAGTAGGCCGTCTGCTCGTTTGCCAGCTTTCACATAAAAAAAACAATATAAAAGCAACCTGTTCTCATTAAAATTGAAAGCTATTATTTTATAAAGGAAATATGTGCAACAACATATGAAAAGCATCGACTTTATAAAGACTTTTACGTTTTACTTGGTCCTGGATGTTATATCACGGAATAGTGAAACTATTTTACCGAGAAAACGTAATGAGCAATTCTACCTTGAATCTCCATTTGCATGAATTATTACAATGAAAAACATGTAGCTTTTGTTACTAAATTTATATTTATTGCACTTAATAAGTATTATGCTTTATTTTTTCAAGCTTTATTTGTAAACTAAAGTAATTGAGAAACATATTATGCTGTATGTTATGTTAGTTAAATTCGTTGGTTAGTTAGTAACAATGACAAATGGAACGATGCGAATGTGTTAGCAAAGACCGTTCAACAAGTATACGTTCATCTCAGAGGATCTGGCTCACTTACATCTGGTAAAACATTGTCTCGCTTGTATGAATATTAAATATTATATAAATGTTTTAAAAGTACGTACTTAGATTCATTATATTATGTTTTATACCAAATCATCGCTTCTTTTATATACACATGTTGTTATCCTGGCTATTAATTGTATGAAATACAAGTATATTATATATTTTCCTTGAGTTTTCATAGACATCTCGATATAATCCCTAATCAAACTGTCACCTCAATCTTGCTCCAGTTCGTGGTTTAACACAAGTCGAACGATCTAGAGCTATCAGTTCAAAGGAATGTGTTTGAAAGGTGTATTCAGTAATTACCCTCGTAATAGTTAGTGTCTAAGTGTATTAAACAATTATATATTTATAATGAAATTATATGTTATATTAAGATTTAGGTATAAGTTTGATCTCGTTGTACGGTTTTGTTGCAGAAACACAAATAATACAATCTTTCTACATAGCATGAAACGTAACGAAAATATTAAAAACAAATTATCATTATTATTATATTTATAACATGTAAAATAATTGTAACGGAATACAAGTTATCCTTTAACTCAATATTATACTCGGCTTTCAAGTAATCCTTTTCAGTATTCGCATCTCCCACATCTCATAAGAAAATCTCGGATATACGAAACCATAAAATAACTCTTCTCGAAATATAATTTACTTTTCTTTAGAATCTAAATTATAATGTATTTATTTTAATGTTTTGTTTTTTAAAGATATTCTCGTTAAGGTTAATGGTGATAAAATTCTGTTTTTTAATATCAAGTCAGTATATTTATTGACTTGATATAATTATATATGTCTATTTAATATTCGCTTCATTTTTGTTTTTCCTTTAAGTACACAACGTTCAGAACACCTGTGTGACCTAGATAGCTAGCTAACTCCATTTATCCAAAAATGTGAGCGATGTTTTAAAAATATTTTGATACACTAGATTCGCTCGAAATAAAACAAACCTTAATGGATTCCGATAACTCGAAACGTCCCGTTTACTATAAATAATGAATTGTGAAAGTCATTTCCGAATAAGTACTATTACATCATAGTTTCTTAAATTTATAAACATGCATTTAATCTGTGTTGGTCATGGAAAATAACAAACAACATAAGAATAAAATCCTTAAAATATTATATAAAACATAAAGCTCATTTGTTGGAATAATTATATTATATTGATCTGGTGCGGACACTCAGATAATGAATATCTCATCATAGCAGCTACGAGCTCATCAAATATTAAAGCAACACGACCTCCGTGGAATCCTAGTTCAACTCGGTTACACAGATTACTACAGAATATTTCATGTTAAAAACTACTTTCTCTAAAACCTTTTGTTCAAATCGCAAACACGTTAAATAAATTCGCTCCAATTCGCCGGCAGTTATATATTTATGATAAAAAATCGCTCTGCTGTAAATGTTTTGTGACTCAAAGAAAAAATGTAATGTTCCTATGAATACTTACCGATAATGTAATTATTTTGTCGAACAGCATCACCGGTGGCATGTGGAAGTCGAACACGAAGTACTGTTGGAGAAACAAGTTGACATTTACAATTGAACAGTACGCTTATTAAAAGTTTTTTTAGAGTTACCAGTTTTATATCCTTAATCATCCCTACACATTATCGTGTAGGTACGATGAATTATGATACACTAGAAATCACAGTCATATTACGTAGTTTGTCAACGTGAAGTAACGATTAACTAAAAGATGTCACTCTAAATTAAACGATAAAGATTAGAATCCAAAACAGAATAAGGTTCTTAAATAAAATCTCCCATTACATAAAAAGCTTTTAGATTTGGTCCTAACATTAATTATAAAGAGTAAGAATTTTGGAAATGTTTCTTAAGAGCATTCCCTAATATTAAAGAAATGAAGAAACATTCACTCTTAATTCTGTACTGCAACCACTGAGGTTACAAATAAAAGATGATATACAAACAAATTCAATATAAAATGTTTTGATGCATTCAATACATTTAAATATGTATATAAAACATGAAGAATTTCTTCGCAATCGTTGGATATGAGTACCGGACTATTTTTTATAAAACAAAATTCAAAACGTATAAAAAATTTGAAATCATAAATGACTTCAAATGAAATACTTTTCATTTCGCTCGAGTCATATCGTAGTTTCCATGTCGTGTATACAAAGTTCGGGCTTGTTAATTAAAAGGGTTGTGCATTTGAATATTACAACGTGGTCCAAAGTGGACGGGTATGGTCCAATTATAACAACATCTTGTCACAAACACGAGTCAAACGAAACCGCACTCCTAGTTTAATAGTTTCTAAAATTACTAATGAAAAGCTATGTGAACCATCAAAAACTTCAAGGCCTCTGAAGATTACAGCTATTATATTATTACTAAGCTTTCAACATACATGTCTTAGTCAGGGTTCCACGATCAAAGTTTAAGTTGTTTGAATTTAATTATTTGTATAGGTAAATTATATATTGGTATGTTACCTCATTATAGTAGGGGCAGTTTGTGCTGTCCTTGACGCTGGTGTACTTGCGAATCTCTCCCACCTGAATGCACACCACGGGGTCCATGTTGAGGCCGGCCAGTTGGCGCGCCTCGATTATCGTCACGCAGACTTGAAAATCAGTAGCTTTCATAGCCGTAGCTCGGCCCGTGTCTATAGTTGTCCGTCTGAAAGTGTGGTCAACTTTATTCGAGTGCTTACACAGTCACCCAAACAATTAACGTCAATTCAATACAGAAGAGTGACATTTTACTTTCATTAATATTCAACATGATAAAAACATTTATTTCGATAGATGATCACCTGAAGTTATGAAACTTATCTTAGAACGTTCAAGTTTGTGCTTCAGTAAAAATCCTCACTATAATTAAAAAAAAAATTAAAGTATCATCAAAAATGTCTCACATTTTACGCAAATTGAGAACGTCAGCGTCTGTACTAGTATCAACGAGTATTTCATCGGAGTTTTCAGAAGTTTGGCTCATTGGTCGATCAGGAGCTGATGACGGTCCTGGTTGACATTCTAGCAAGCCTTGTTCTTCGTCGCTGCTGCCAATACGACGAGCTCGACCGAAACGAATCAGATTTCTCATAGTTCTCAAAGGCGAAGTACGCCTGCCGTGGCTGGTCGACGGTCGGTTTTGGGGCGAGGTGCTCTCTACGAGTCTCACGGTTTTATCACCGCCAAAAGACAATCCTTTGCTACAAAGAAAAGCATAAATATTCAAGTATTAATTTCTTGTTGATCGATACAATGAAAAAGTAGAGTTTATAAGAAATATTTTTTTTACCTTAAAATCTTTTTTCCGACATTTTTAAGTCTTTGGGATCTTGTTTCATCAGTTGGTTCTACGTCAGCGACGACTTCCTGTGTCTGTATGGAGCGCTCAGCTGCGGCGATATTGCGCTCCAGTTCATCCAAGTATTTTGTGTCTTCATCTACTTCCATGGGAACTGTTTCGATTTCAGGTTCCGGGTCCGGTTCCGGTTCTGTTTCTATCGCTGGTACGGGATCTGGCTGTCTACTAGTAGACGGTCCGGGCATAGGATTCATCATGTGATCATGTATTATACGGTGCAATGGACGAGGGACGTGTATCCCCGGCAAATCAGATTCGGGACGGCGGTGAACTTCAACCACCGTTTTTCCTTCTGCTTCTAAAGCAGCTCTCTCTTTCAAAAGATGTTGCGGGATGTAGAAGACATCCATGTCAATGAAGACCTGAACCAAAAAATATGGAATGTGATCAGTTATCATCAAAGTCACAACAACTTAATCCTTAGTTTTTGCTAGTTGAGTAAGTAAAATTTTATAATCTGTTCTACTTTAATTTAGTTATTAAATATATTACTTATAATCCTAACATAAATATATATATCAATATCGGCCTATATATTTATTATTTTATTCTGTTCATTATCAGAATGTTGCTTTATAATTCGTTGTTGGCGCGGCAGTCCTCTGAATAATATAAGAAGAACACTAATCCTGGTGAAACAGTAAGCTGACAATAAAATAAATAGCTGAGAGGCAAGTGCTTTCAATACAGCTTCGCTAATAATTAATGAGACGAGGCATAAATTGCGACAATGACCAAATATCACCAACACTATTGTTGATTTAAAAATACACAACTTACGCCATATATATTTGAATATTTAAAGAAAAGAATATAATGTTACATTATAAGAATATTAGAAGACAGTCTCGTCATGTGTTTGTATAATATATTTATCGTCCAATTATTACATATTACATATAATTTATCATAGCGGCATCCGATCGGCGTGTGAAATATTACAGCATGAGTAATGTATGACAGGAAGACCACCGTCTTAGCTGAAAGATATTACAATATGTATACACTCCTGCTATGTATATAATGGAAGACTCCTTTCGATAATAGCCAATATCTCATAATATATTAAAATCTGTATACAGCAGATGGTGAAAGTTCACGTTTAGAATTAATTATTTCAATTATTAAGTAGTGAGTTCCATTCGTTTATTCCACTACTAACGTGGGGTTTGTTTGTTAAGTGACTTAATAACGTATTAATGTAAAATCAACAAGTTTTACGTAATTGGTTTAGCCTTATTAGAATTTATATTCCGTTGCCAATTAACACACTGAAAGTTTGCTTTATATTTAGATATTGAAATCTAATTAATATTATTAACTATATCTGAGCAACAACAAATTTTACTGAATTGCAGCGCAGCATTATAACCAGTCACAAATACATTTCCTTCAACCCTCGGAACTGTTATGGTTTGTACAATTTATTATATTATCTCTTCTAACATTTTTCTCTTATAAATACAAGTTTCGCACAACTATGTTTGAGCTGTCGATATTTAAACACAATTTAATTCTTGAATAAATTACGCCATTGAAATAAATAAAGAAAAAAGATAGCTGTGTGAAGATACATTGAGACTTACTACTTGTTAAGCTTTGACCAACTTGAAATATGATGTAAGCAATTTACCATAGTGACTGGTACTTTCTTTATAATCGATGTATATTAAAAATAAATAATATTATTTCATAATATAATATATACGTACGTCGCACAGTATAAAACTAAAAGCATTTACGTTTTGCTATTACCAATACTCTAGAGATAGCATTGTGACAAATGAAATTTAATTAAAAAGATATTCCAACATGTTCATAGATTTAAATATTTATTTATATGTAAAAAAAAAAGAAAATGGTTTCATTTCATGTAAACCGTAGACAAATGAATGTTCCAAGCATACTAGAATTCTGTCCGAAGTTGCATTCGCAACACGACCAAAAGTTGGCCAATTAGTGATGAAAAATTATTCGGCATTTTCTGAATATTCCATTCATATTCCTCTGGGTATTTTATTAATATTTTGAATGTACATTCCTCTTATTGACAGGAATTCTATTACAAACCGGGCTGGCCTCAAAAAACACTATGTGATAGTATTTATTTTTTACTACAAAATTATGATTTATACATTTAGTTAACGTTATTTAAAATAAAACATAATTTATAAAAATCAAAAAGTCATTTGCTTCAAGAAGGGTTTCAGTTCTTTGAGTGCCCTCAGGACATCCCTACATTCGACAGGGGCCTGGCTAATGCTAATGACGAATTTTGTGTTTGTGTACATGAAATTAAAATACAAAGGCATGAAAATATTCTATCATTGGCATTGATCTCATATACCCAAGAAAATATATTACAGTATAAAAGGAGTAGTCCTAAGCGAACTTAATTTTTCTTAATTATCTCGACTATGAAAGACACGAGAGATTAGTTTTCTGATTAAACTATTTCTAATATCCATAGAATTATATTAAAGACATATAGTTAATGTAAGAACTAGTTAATGTAAGAACTAGTATAGTTTAAATTCTCCAAGTCACTGTTATAAAATTAAATTTGTATGTAGCGAGCAAAGATAAATTAAATAATTCCATGTGTCTTATTGTTTACAGCTCGGCTTCTTTTCAGAAACCATCTGGTTAAAAACATTTACCTACTGTTAGACCTATTAAAGTATTAAGAAGAAAGTGTTATATTCTTTGTCATTATCATTGTCGGTAAGATAAACTTTAACGAAATTGTGGTTTTAATGGCCAAAATAACGTCCGAAGTTTCCCCAAAACGTTATGTCCAATGTTCAGAAGCGTGCAATCAAACTTTCCACGAAACTGTAACTTCTTTCCCAGGAGTATTTCTTATCCCTAATGAGCATCTCTATTCTGTAACTATTTTAATAATTGGATTAAGCATGCACTTCGTCTAATAATTATCTTAAAAATGTTAATAAATCTTTGATGAAAAATTCTAGGCATTGCTGGTTAATGAAAAACATATATTTATATTATATTAAAGCAATAAAATGTGTTTATCAATATATATTTATACATTATTATTTCTTTTATTTTGTCTATCTTAAGCTTTATAATGAATATAATAAAAAAAATGTTTGTATAATCTCGTCAGTAAGCCTGTTACTATCTCGTTACGATACAATAACAATAAGCGGCTGATTATAGCTGGAGTATGTCAAACTACTGGTAATAAAATAAAGTGTGTGTTAAAGTAAGCCATGGGGAAAATAATGTTTCCTGAATAAACAGTACAATTGAATTATTTTCATATGTATGCGATGTTGATAAACAATAAACTTTATAACTCAATAGTTAAGTCGTATGGCTTAACATTTATAATATACCTTATATTTCATACAACTTGTTGAACATGTCACTGGCATATATATATATATATATCATGGGAAAAGCACTTCGAAGGTAAGTCGAGTTTTGGAGCTATATATAATCTGACTAGTGTGCTACCAGTAGTGCATCGTAGTACCAATGCTGTCAGTAGTGCAATAGTTATTCGTCAAATAAAATGCTTGAACCTGTAATTCATTTAATAATAACATCTCATAAAAAAGATACGTAATGTTAGATATATTAATTCCAAATGAAAACAAAAATCTTTATATAAAATAAATTTACATGCGTATAGAAACTAATAGCTTATGATTTCAGACTAACAGAGTGTTTACAGGAAAATCCATCAAAATATTTAATTTACGGCAATCTCTCAGATTCGAGCATAGTGAGAGAGACATTATAACGTAGTTAGTTCTATGTAATTCATACTCGTATGTAACTTTTGTTATTAAACTACGAGGCTCAATAACAGATACTCAGTATTCATCTTTCTAAAGCTTCGTTCTCAAAAGTTCTACTCAGTTCAGTTTTCATACATTGCGCTGAAAATTTGTACAATTAAAGCCAGCGTGGGTTACACGAAATCGCATGTATGAACTCGGAATAGAAAATAAAGTGAAATAGATCTATAATATAAAGATAATGCTCATTGTTTCAAAAAAAAAACAATACTTTTATTTATTCTCTAAGTTAAATGATAGTGAGATTTTTCGGATTATACTAGGGGAAATTTATTATTGCAAAAACTACATACTCCCAACGTTTAAGTTACTTTTCAGCAATCGTGATCACGGGCAGACGAGATGTGAATGACATGTGAATGTCGAAAAAGTAACCGAAACGTCGGGAGTATGTAGTCTTTACAATAATAAAATACGCGTAGTATATCCTAGAAATACTAGATTCATTTAAACGAATATCCCGAAAGCCTTAGATCTCATTATTGTTCTCTAATTTATTTTAACAAACAACACCATTTGAAGATTACAAATAATCAAAAGCTTCTTTTCTACCATTATAGTTACTTAATATAAAATCAATCTCTATTTAGAAGCTATTTCAAGATAAGAGAATGACGTCTCTTGAATTAACCTCCTTAGTTACAAACAAAGTCAAGAGAAAAACATGTTGCAGGGACGCTGAGTTCGTCATCTGATACGCAATTTATTACTTGACTTCAATTGTAGTCGAGAACATTCAAATAGAATTGTCTTGAAGGATCTATTTTCCTATGTTTCTTTAAATGTGAAACATTTTAACAATCGTAGAAAAATACCATAGAATTAGAATTATAAAAGTACTGGTGTTTGCAATATTTATAATGCCGTGCCTAAAATACTTAAATTAGTGAATAAATAAATAATGTGACCCAATTGACATGCACAAATGCTTTACCACACTATGTTATATCTGTCAAACACGTAAACTACAACTAGGCATTATAGGCGCTAGGGAAACAAAATCAAACGTCAAGCCTTACTCTATCCTTAAAGTGGCTCCGGAATGGACTATAATGATGGATACGTATGAGAAACAACATATAATCCCAGAGGATACTGCGCCTCGGTCTCTAGACCTCACATTTATTTGTATTCCCGAATTTTAAAGCGCGGTGTGCTAATAAAGCTTATGGTTCCTTGGGAAACCAACATCCCAAAGTTCACGCCACTAAAGTCGATTAGTGTTACGAACTCACTAAAGAACTCAATAAGAATAAGTTCGTTGTAAATATGTGCGGGGCAGAAGTGGGAGCTAGAGGTATAACAGCTTAATCTCTCTAAAACCTACTAAAAGACTTGGGCCTATCTAAAACTAGCATAAATTCATTCTTGGAACGTACTTCGAAGGCAACCCTAGTAGGTTCGTTTCAAATTTGCTGAGGTAAAAAGAGATGAGCTTAGACGATGAAGGTGAGCTTTTAACGCGTCTTAGATACTGCCTGATAACTACCAGACACATGCGATGTCATCTGAATTGCATTATATGTCAAAAAAATCTTCTCAAGAAAATTATATTATTGAAAACCATAAATAAATGAATTTTTATCACTTCATATTACTTAAGATTAGTATTGTAGTATTCAAACTACTGCCAAAAAATATGGTTGGGTTATTAATAAAAATCATGTATAAATATCTCTCATGGTTCATTTTGTACTCAGGTCCAGAACTCGACTACGTGATTATATTTGCTAAATAAATAAAATAAATTCTTTAAGGTTCTTTGAGTTTTCTTAGCCGTGACTTTTAAGAAGAGTTGAATAGACAAAATTATAATAAAAATATTTTTCCCGAGCTAATAGAGCTCCGGTTAATATGAATAATAACAAAAAAACCATTTGAGCCATACTTTTCAATCCTTGGACATTATTAAAAAAACCGAGGGTAAAAATAACTTAGAATTGTTTTTATTCAATCAACTGAAAGTCGTCTTTCAGTAATAAACCTTATTTATTTATTTTCATATTAAACTCACAAAGAATGTAAAAATGTTACAGGGCGCATTCAAACTTTATACCCTTAGGATTTACCAAAAAAAATATCTTATTATTTGTTCTTATAAATCGTCAACGATTTGCACGAAATATTATTTTAAATAGCCTTTCTGATATTTTTACTATTTATTATGATCTAAACTGCTTTTTGAAGATATTAGGATCTAATAAAGAAATCATAAAAAATAATTTTGTCATATAAAAATTTGATTATAAAATCGTTAAATATAATAGGTAAGTATGTATTATAGATTAAACTAATTACTTTTTGAGTATACCTTGCAAACTTTTTCGTGATACTTCAGTGTAGAGACTTTCTCACGTTAAATTAAATGAATCCATTACTAAATGCCAAAACACCTGATGCGTTTGGCTCACCGCCAGCTATAACATTTGGATAGCGGTAGCGCAACAGGGCATTACGGGGGAATGACATTCCTTAAGCGTTATGTAGAAGATAACCGTTTTTGTGTATATTAAAAGAAACATTCACTCATTTGAATTGTTATTTTATCTTTTACACGACAGTAAAATGTTATTATCTTTCTGTTCATTGTAAAGGTTTTAATTGTTACATTTGTTCACGTTTTCAAACTTTTATTACTTATAGTTCGATAATTAATTGACAAATGTCACAAGATCGTTTATAACACGATAAGAAACAATACACTACCTATGAGAGTTTCCTTTTCGTATAATTTAATATTATTGCAATTATGAACATATTTGATTAACTGAACAGTGAATAGTTAGGTAACGGTTATTAATAGAGCAATTAATGCAACGATTCTGATTGTAAAATTATAAAACTGAATAGATAATACTGCTGCAGAATGACAAGTGCCTGCACTGACACGATTTAAAAATGCACCACTATTGTTACAACCCTTTGTCTTTTATACCAACAAAGCGAGTACTTTAATAAAATATTATATTCGAGAAAAACGTCGTATGAGAAGAGACGTGATTCATGTAATGGCATTGCTTAGAAGACGTAATTGTAAAATATTATTTATAATTGTGTTATGGATTCTTCTTATAATATGTTTGCATCGACAAACTATTGATAGAGAGTTCCGCCCGCTTCATTCAATAAGTCTTCGAACAGCATAGTATCAAATGTTGTATAAACTTGTTTATTATATATAAAGCTTCAAGGTAATTTGAGGTAGTTTTGTCAATGTATGCGTAATAGATTTAATTATATATTAACAACAAAGATGACTTTATGTCTTATGTCTCCAATGCCATTTTGTTTTAATGTATGTAATGAAACCCGTGCAGCTGTTTTAAAATGGTTATATGTATAATATTTATAACTAAATAGGATATAAAATAATATGGAACGTCTTTTATGGTGGATAACGATTAGAAGAGGAAGTTTTATATTACATGTATGCAGAGTCGCATGCAAATCAGTTTAGTAATCTTCTTCTACCTGGCAATTTTCCCAGCTTTAGCTAGAGTCTGCCTTACATTTTGTGAATAGTTTTGGCTAATTGTTTTTACGACCGGCCTGCCTGACATCAACCCTCTTTGGGAATTCATTAATTAGTGATGTCTAAATAGTCTTAGAAAGTACATATGACTCGGAAAAATCAAATTTCTACTTGCCAGGATCGAACCCGTGCCCTCATGCATCAGAGGCTGGCCTTTTAACCACTAGGCCACCACTGACCTTTTAAATCCTAAAACCTTTTAAATCGTTACAAATTCACTTGTTAAATGATTCATTAATTTCCTCGGTGATTTCAGATGAAACATTCTTTGTCGTCCATAATCGTCTGTCACTTCCAGGGGGATGAGGTGGTAATGAATTGTTATTCGTATAATTATAGACTTTGAATTAATATTGTTTATTTGATACTTTTGTTTGACTTAAACTAAGTCTAACTTATATATTATATCATCATATTTAAAGTAACTTGTTGAATATACTTTATTTATTGATATAACGACTATCCGCTTATATGTCAATAATATAATGAATTTCCATACTAAACTAATCTGACTTTGAATCAAGTCTCTCCCTCGATATGTATTAATCCTGCCTTATAAATCGATTATGGTGCTTGTGAGTAATATTAAAATTATTATGTGTGTTACGTTCTACGTGCGTTCATATTATTAAAGATATATTAAACTTCAGTAGTAGAAGCAGATTGTTCGGATCGCTGGCTGTTTTAATGAACAACGCTGAGAATTATAAATACAGAAATACTCGTTCATATGTTCGTATAAGTTATGCTTCAGTAAACTATTAAACTATTATGAAGTTGTCACATATGTATGTATGTTAATTGTTATCTCAATACATCTCTAGAGGAAACTTTTTAACTGTATTGGTTCAATATATATATATATTTCTAATGTCGATTGCCATAATTTTCTAAACCATGAATTTTCTTGTCCCTCCTTCCGTTAACGAGAAATGTAAAAAAATTACGTCGGGAACGAATTAAATTTGAAATATTTTTTATATTTTGTTTTTAAAGTTTTTAGTTTTCTTAACTTTTTAATTTTTATTTATTATTAACCTTAATTATAACCTTTGTACTTCTAACACTGTGAATGATTGATTCACAAAATGGTCCAGATAAGTTCATAGGGTTCAAAGATGACACGATGAGGATCGTTAAATATAAGCTGGGGTACACGAATAATTATCTGTATATAATGAAAATATTGACTTGACTTCAACCATATTCGATGGACAGTAGTATAAGAAGCAATTAGTACAATGTGTCGAAAACTTAAACAAGTTGCCATGGTCAGAACTAATATTAACATTATTTTCGAGTCTTGGGAAATAGTATAAGTTTACAAGATATACATCGACATTATCTCATTTTTAAAAGTGGTCTGTGATAATCAATAGTCGTCGGAATTCTGCTCGAAGCACTCACTACAAAAAAAAAACATGTAAAGGACAACTTCTCGTAAAATTTTAAGTCACGTATTGCAACCACGACTGATAGAATTTAAAAGACATTCGCGTGTATCGACATTTTGAAAGTGAAACAAGAAATAGGTCAACAACTTTATTCTAGGTCAGTTATTGTCGATTTCAAGTCGAGTTTTGAAATTTTTATAGTTGACTTAATAAAAAAAAAATCGTACAGTATTTTAAGTTTGAGGTGCATTTTCTTTTTCTACTTGGCAATTTCCCAGCTTTAGCCAGGGTTTGCCTTACATGTTGTGAATAGTTATGGCTAATTGTTTTTAAGACCAGCCGCCTGCCTGACATCAACCCTCTTTGGGAATGCGTTAATCAGTGATGTCTAAATACTCGTAGAAAGTACATATGTATCGGAAAAATCACATTGATACTTGCCTGGATCGAAGCCGCGCCCTCATGCATGTGAGGCGGGCCTTTTAACCACTAGGCTCCCACTGACTAAAGTGCATTTTATAGAATAAATATGCTAATAGTTTAATTACTGGCTTAATATTTGCTTTAATCTATTTGTTTGCTGTGACTGGTTCTAAATGAAAAGTGATAATAACAACAATAGGTTTCAGAAAACATAGATTTTCTCTATTTCAAATTATTTATGACGTATTTTTTTTTAAAAGGGAAAGAGCAACCGGCTCTCCCAATCATCGGACGAAACGCAGCTACTAAAGACTACTTCACGCCTATCTTCTGTGAGAGGACGGTACTTCCCCGGTCGAGCCAGCCCATATTCGAGTTTGCAGTAACTTAACCACAGCTAGACTCTACCACCTACATACTTTCAAAAATATAATAACTTGACGGAGAAACATTTAAAGAAAGAGAAGAAAGTGTCCACACTGTGGTGTTATATTTACCAAAAAAAAAAGAATTATGCTTAACTACGTAACAATATTTCAAAGAAATGAGTGGTGCATTAGGGGAAACTTGTCCTTCCCTAAGGACTACCAAAAAGGACTGGTGTTTCTTCAATGTAATCGTGGCAATTTTAAGCCGGGGGACGATTCGGGGTCAGGTAGGCCAATAAAGATAACTACCAATAAAAACATTAAGGCTGTTCACAAACTGCTACAACAAGACCGGCATGTGAGACATCGACATATTAAAAAAGCCTCGATTTAAGTGGACCAGCTGTTCATCTCATTCTTCATGACGGTTTTAAAATTAGAAAACTTTGATCACTTTGGGTGCCGCATTCGATGACTGACGAGCTTAGGCGCCACCGTATGATGTGTCATTAAATATTGAAAAAAATCTTTAGCAGCCGTTCTAATTACGTCAATTTAATTGTTATATGCGACGGAACTTGGCTTTAAAGTGTCGGTGTTTCAAGATGAGGAACAGCCAGCATCGATCAGTTAAAAAAAGAATGGTGGCACCATTTTTGTCAAAACAGAAATGTAATTACCGTCGTGCTTGATAAACAAAAAAATGTTACTGCAAATTGATGAGCGGAAAAATTTTTGCCTCAAGTTTTAGTAGCGTTGAAAAATGAACGACTGAACTCAAGAATCGGCACCTGGTTTTATCATCAAGACAACGCTCCTGCACATCGAACTCGAAAAACTACAGAGTATTGGCGTGAAGTTAGAGTGAAATTACTGGGGTCTCTGTATAGTTCAGACTTAGCGCTGTGTGTTTTGCATTTTCCCTTATGTGAACAAACAATTGAACGGACGCAAGTTTTCTAACAATGAATACCTCACAGGTGTATTTGAAAAGATAAGCGATAATGTTCCAAATGATTTCTGAAGCCGTTTTTAGTACATAAATTTAAATGTATGAGCATGCCTTAGTCCTGATGAAGATTATTTTGAAAAAAAAAACGACTACAAAATTTATGTAGTGACCCATACTATGTACAGTTAGTTTTAACAATGTGTTCATTATACAATTATATAAACTCTATGTGAATCATTGCGCTGTACAGACATTGGAGTTGTTTTAAATGTATGAAATAATTTATAATTTACAAACTTAAAACATCCATTCATCCATCCCTTAAAACATGGAATATTTACTGACTAAAATGATTATATGACATGAACTTTATGTTACGAGATGAAAAGAGGCTGGTCGTCCACATCGGCAGCTGTAGGTTAAGATATAAATGTTTCGTCCAATAGTTCCTTTAGATTCAGGGGACAGAGTTAAATTTCTGATTAAGGTCAATGTATGTAGGCGACGAAAGCTTTAAGTTTTTATGTATTATATTATTACAATGTTGTTAAATTTAATATATATGTATGTAAAGTATTTTCATTTCATGACTTGAAAATCCCATTTCAACTTTCTTAATTTCTGTATAAAACGAGTAATATATACATACATCATGATCAGAATTAAATTATGAGAATGTATCTTACAAGACTTAGATCCGCAAAATCGTTCACTAATAAAAAACTACAATACTCTTACCACCATGTGACAGTAATGGATTGATTGGTTACGGTCAAGAACCTTAAAAAATAAGATCGTTTGAAACAAAAAAGTTGCTTAAACTACGAATATACATATATAAACACAGAGATAGATAGGATCTAGAAATATTTATAGAAAGAAGAATGGGAAAATATTAACATCAATACTTCTAAATAGTACTATGAAGAAGAAAAGAATTCCCTTCCTTCAGAGTCTAGCGTAATATGATAGATTCTTTTAGCGTTAGTGATCAGACTTTGATCAAGGAAGGCTATACATTAGTATAACCCAGGTTTAGCCAACTTAAACGGAGTACGTATGAATATTAGGGTTGTCGTTATATACTGTTATTATTAACTAAATCGAAAAAAATAGATTAACAGACCCAGTACCCTCATCTAGGGTACTTTTACAAAACCACTCTTCCCGATATACCTAAATCAGTTCCTGTATATGTAGAGCTAGTAATTGTAATGACGGCAGCTAGTGAAATAAGCTCTTAATTATTGTTGTGTTGTGTTACCTTTTAATTAGCATAACATATAGTTAGAGTAAAAAAAAATCTAAAAGAAATAATGTACATGAATTATTTATAATATTATAACTGTGTGTATTTATAAAATCCTTTGAGTTTGTCATCCATGAAGAAAATCTTCACTAGTATTATGTTAGCATCATTCTTAACATAGCTTAAGTGAAGATGTTTTCGCATTTCTCAACATAACTGTGAATATCACAGCTCCGCCTACGATCCGTGTTGCCTACGCATTCACATTTCAATGAAATAACATACCAGGTGCAGTGTCACACGACTTGAAGCGTGAGTAATATATTAATATACAACAATATTAATCGGCTTCGTATATAAATATCATTTAGAGGTGTCATAACAATGATTTAGGCTTTTAAATGTCAAGTAAAATAATACTTTGTAGTATATAAACCTTCCAAACATTTGCATAAATCGATCTAATCTAATTTCTTTTATTTCAACCAACTAGGTAAGTTTCGCTAGGCGCTAGGGTAAGTTTCGTGCGTGTCACATACAATCTTTGAATAACTTAACTTTTTTCAAACACCCTTTAAATTGTAGGTTTACGGAAACTGATGTATTATTTTCGTTCACTTCTTGGTCCTTTTTAATCACGTTTGTTATATATTCATACATTCGTATAGACGAGGGCTTTTGCCTTCAGCCATGAGAATAGGTACTGTTAGGGAAAGGTATGTATGTATCTTTGTTTTTGGAATACTTGTTAAATAAAGAAACGGTTTATAACACTATTGTTATTAGCTTTTTTCTTTCTACAGTAAACACGTACTTTTATAAAAAAAATATACTTTATTAAATTCAACAAAGCTTTTACTATTTCAAGAATTCAATTCTAGACAGTATATTGCGGCAAGCTCGTGTTACCATAACAAAATTACTTAACTGCGTATCTAATGACTAAGCAGTTTGTATTGCTATTGTTTCTCGAGTTAAAATGTTTATGGTAAATTAAGTATACAGACTATAAAAAGCTTAATTTGAAATGCTTCTCTATTGTATTCAACAGGACTTCTTTTCTTGTGTTTTATTTGCTTGTCCTATGTTATTTTGTTATAAATCTTATTATACGCGACCATTGGAGAGATAAAGTATGCAAATGTGTCCCTACTCGTACATCCTGGTTAGAGTACTCTTGTTCTCAGATCTGAGTTGTTTTGCAACATTCGTCCTCAAAGTGATGTAGAAAGCTACCGCGGTATTATAACCCCCAAAAATATAATTCCATCAATATATCAATGATATGTAGGAGACATTTTGTTACCACCAAGCGTTTTGGGATGCCAGTGTTTAAGTCCATGCTATTGTAGCAACTGCCCTTAATGCCATGGCTAAACTGATAGCTGCCGACCCATCCGCAGAAACATCCATCTATCCCTACCAACTCGTAAGGTGGTAGTTTCAATAGAAGGTCCCGGTGCCAGACTCGATCGAAAGCTTTCGCCATTTTAAGGCTGACTGTCAAAGCCTCATCTTGACATTCAATGGCGCAAAACCCAGGGGCTAACGGAAGCAGAAACATACTTTAAGATTGTTCTCGCCAAGAATTGTGTTAGGCGTAGAGTGTCCCATAAAGCGTCATGGTACGCTACTGTGTAGCTACTGTTTTCTTCCAAAGTCAAGTTCGAGCCAAAGAGAGTACCCAAGCACCCATTTAAATTTCATTCTTTTTATTGCCGCTAGCCAATTTTCCATAGCCCGACAGGCTATCTGCATATCAGTCAGAAAAAAATGGTCAGTAAAACAATTTTCAAGTTAGGTTAGGGTTGAATTAAGTCCCTTGATATTGCAGAAATCCACTACTGTAGAAGTAGAGGACACTGTTCAGTGAAGTCAACAAATATTCTCGTTTTCTAAATATTTTAAAGTTAGCACCCCAGTGAGTTTGAATTAACTATAGAGCTGCAGCTATATCTTTAATATAAGGAGATAAAATAAAATTCAATTCACCATTAATATCCCACTTAATCATTTTAAATTAGAAATATAAATGATCCATAAATATAGTTAGACAGCTGTGTTCAACGAAGCATATTTTTCTTTCACATCATAAGACACGTTTTTAATTTGTACCTCTGACATGAAAATAGCTCGGAAGAATCTGGCGCGGAAATTAAAAATGCTTCAAAGGAAGCAAGATTATATCTAGACTAAATTTATAAATCACGTGAACGTGAAAAGTAAAAGATACAAAATAACTGGAGAGTACATAAAGTAAATATTAAATTCCTTGCTTTCATTTCCCGGATCGTAGCAGCTACATCATTTCAAAATATATCTTGAATCCAATTTGATATACAATATATATAGGTATGTATCAGTTACCACATCGATTTATCAACGGAATTTAAACGGATATGTTGAGAGAGGTGCACAGAAGATGTCATAACCAGATATATAATAAATGTCGGATATGACAGTTCCATTGTTAGTACAAACAATGGGAAAGTTTAATTATAAATGAAACTTTTCGACAATGTATAAATGTTCGTAGCAACTGCAAATTTACGGTAAATTTGCCTAGATATGAAAAATAAATATAGGCTATAACTTATCCATCAAATGCTTGTTGCTGCATGTTTTATTTTTATATACTAAGAACGTTTGTCTCTGAGTCCAAATTCGAAACTATCACCGACAAAGTCGCAGGAAAATAGAAAATTCATTACGTAAAGAATTTAATTGAGATGTACGTTTATATATGTTCTATTAGAAAAACCGTCATCATAATTTTGTATGTACAGAAATATCACATAAATTGAGAAAGTATTAACATTGTACATACATGTTTATATAAAACATCGACATAGAAACACTTTTAGGTCAAATTTATTTAATTTTTTAATTGATAAAGCCAACATATTGAAAAAAAATTGAATGTAGTGTTAGACAACATTTTATACGTTATATCACAAAGGATACCGTACTGTCACTGGAAGTTTTTAAACGTTATATTTTAAAACAAACAGATATGACAGCTTACATCATTAATTTCACTTCACGAACATATTTTCTTTTCACACGTTGAACAAATAAAGCTTTTGTAATTTCAATTAAAGTAGCCGTAATCCCAAAATTTGATGGGCGAAGAGCACATCACAGCCGTCTTTATTTTATTTAACAACAACGATCTGAAGCTCACAATACCTAATGGAACGAACTCACTAGCAAATATCCGGGATATCTGAACAAAATAGCTTTTATCGACTATACAATACTGTAGAAGCGATATCCGTAGTTCATGAGATAATTTATCCCATTATCCGATTATAATAATTATTATTCTTGCAATCAAACAATATTATTATAGCTTACGACTAATTCCTACTAATGTTATAAATGTGTTGTGAGGATTTATGGCTGTTTGGATGTTTGTTGCTCCATTACTCAAAAACTACTGCACGGATTTTGACTAAAACTTACAGTAATACGGCTTAGACATTAGAATACGATATAGAGTACAATAATTTTCGAAATTTCTTATAGTTTATGCAGGATCAAGACATAACAAATGTATTTTGCAAGAATTTATGTAACCCCCAACCAACAATAGATTTCGCTCTATTATTTTCAATGAATATTGATATAATACATTTTGCGCAATTTTATCCGAACCCAACCCTAAAGTTCAAGTCGACCGTGTCATGGGCAAAAACTAGTAAATATATGTAACAAAGGAATGGTATTTAAAAATCTGTTACTACTTCATAACACTCTTAAACTTCAGTGTATTAAGAACCAAAATATTTCAATCAATGTTAGTTGAACAAAGAGTCTTCACAGACCGTTTACAATTACAGTTATATTTACTTGAAACTAACTTTTAAATGAAACTCGTCTCTGTGAATTCGTGTTAGTTTTGGTATCACCGGACTTTAGGTTCAGGGAACGAAAATGAATATTCGCCTTCTGTGTTTCTAAAGGAACTATTACATTTTCTCATTCAATAAATTTTTAAACTTTTGTGTGTAATACTAGTTTGACGCGGTGTTGAATGCTGTAAGAAGTTTTTCTTAAGTCTCAAATATTCTCTACTATCCCTGACAACACATTTTGGCCATTAGAACCGTTATTGTCGATTATAATTCAATTTTATGGTAATATTTACAACTTACCCATCTTGAAAATGAAGTATATAAAACAATTTGGACCCCTACATCTTTTATTTAAAATTCATTTGATTTCAATATTTGAATGACTTCGACATTTCAATTATTTTGTTCCTCAACTAAACGACAAATACTGTACTAAAGTTTAACTGCGAAGATAGACAGATGATAATTTATAATAAATTTTATATAAGTAACGTATATCTGATGGAGAGTTCTTTATTTTGTCTTAAAGAGGTTGCACCAAAATATAGAACTATCACTAGATAGGTAAGGAAGTATTTTGCATCAAATTCTTTGTTATATGCCCACTGGCATGATATTGTTATTTTTTGAAAATTATTCTATGATTTTCAATTAATAAAATCACACAAATGGTAACACGTTATCTTCTTATATGAGCTCCAATAGAAAATAGAGGAGTTTCAAAATAATGTACAAAGAAGCTTCAAATAATTAAAATGAACATGTGAAAATACAATATTGAAAACGTTGTAAAATATTAAGTTACATACATACGTCATTGTATTTTGATATTTTGCAAATAATTAAAATTGTTTGAATAGATTCGTCACTGCAATGCCACAAACAAAATACGTGAAGTTTTCGTGTTGATTATAAATGCTGAGATAATTTATTACATATATGTATTATATATAAAAATACACCAACTTAAAGTGTACACAAAAGATGAAGCAGTCTTCAGACTTGTGGAAAATTAATAGTAAGTTGAGTTGAATAACGCGACGTTCTTACTTAGGAATGTATGGAAATGTATCAAGTATAAATTTACAGCTGGAGTTTTAGGTCAAGAAATAACAAAACTAGGTCAGGCTTCGGTTATTGAAATTTAAAGAATGCTACATACTGGGAAATGAGTTTAAAACAGAATTTCAAATAATATCCTTACTGGTACTTGACAAGTCGACTGTTTTATTTCTCTTTCGAAAAATTATGTACATTTATTACATTCATTATATGCCATTTAACATTTACTCTTGACGTTTTTCAGCGTCAAACGAACACGTGGTTCGCTTAACGCCACCCGCACCTTATCGGAGGGAGCCACTCTCAAACAAATATAAGTTTATTCTCAATGTCACTTTAGAGACTTAGGACGAATTAGATAACATTTAAGGAATATTATACTAAAGAGTGAATGAGAATTTTTATTCAATTAAGTGTTTCTCATATTTCTTATTTAGTTATAAATACCCAATTGACACGTAAACGCAAATGTTTGGATAGCAAAAATATATATGGAAAAAGTATCTCAAATAGCAACCCATTTCGCAGAGAAACCTGTTTCTTCACTTATTTTTTTTCGATCCAAATTTTGTCCATAAACGTATATTTACCACAGAAACATAGTTTCTATCGTAAACGAGGTATGGCATCAGGGGAATTCTTGTCATGGTTCGAAGTCCTCTACACATTCGGTCAACAGTAGCGGGGTACTTCGGGTTTTATTGTAGGAAACTGAGAGGGCAATAATATTATTACCAAAAATATATTAGTTTACTTCATTGTGGATTGAAAAAGAAAACTTGTGTCATACATTCTGATTACAATACGTTTGAAGTTTAAATGTAATTTCGGTAACAACATTTTCAATCTTTGAGAAATTTTTTATCATTTAGCTTTAGTCTAGCTTCTTTCTCTAGCTTCTCTGTTTACAGTATATATTTCTCTTTTTATATTCTCTGTTTATATAAAAGAGACTGTAAATTTAATTTTTAATTTAATTTTTGTTTATTTTACGTTTTGTAAACTGTCAGTAGAATAAAGATGTGCTGAGCTCGAAACAAGAGTATTTTTCGATCTTTTTTCTTTAACGGTATATCTATATATATTACTGTTTTAGTTCAGGCAATCAAAATGAATTTTTGTACTAAATAAATGGTTGCTTAGTTTCGGTTGTTATCATAGACAATGAGTGTCTATAATTATGAGGTAACTATCGACGTGCAGAAAAGGTATAATTTATTTACTAAAACATAATGATAGACCCTGCCAAATATTAAAGCTGAATTCTCAGTAATATCGCCAAATAGATATCAAAGTATAAAGGACTAATGCAGTGCAAATGTTGCCGGTAGCTTGCCTTTGATATCGCTATGAAACAGCATACCGCTGAACTGTATTTGAAATGTACACAAGAGATACGGAGGTCTCATCACCCGCCCACTCTCCTGAAGACGCTGTGTAAGACGCAGGGGTGAGTGCTTTATTTATTACAAAAAACTGAGTTAGGTACATCTTATATATTTAGATTGTCAGAAACGTGTCAGAACTTCGAGGTGACTGAACGGCCCTATTTAATTTGAACAAATTAAAATTCAACTACGTCTATTATACGTCTACGTCTTATTATTTCGGCCAGTCGTCCTCTGTATATTACTTACCGGTACAGACTTGTTGTTGTCATCGACCAAGCTATCAGTGACAGTCAGCTGACCGTCATTAACCAGGATGTGCATCCCGAGGCGGTAGACGCCCATGAGGTGGGGACTGCCGAACCTCCCGCGCATGATGAGCTGCACGGTGAGCACCTCGCCCGGCAGCAACACCTCCACGACCGGCCATTCGAACGTCTGGATAAAGAATACCATTACCTAATAACTTGTGATATAATTCCCAATAAAATCGCAACTATTCACTTTAGTCATTGACAACTAATTTGTTGAAAGCAAAACTTGTGCTGTCTTAATTTATAATACAGAGCTCATTTAATAAAGGCGTGCTGATACAAAAAAAAGGTTTCAATATGTTTGATAAAAATATGTCGATTATATCAAACGCCGTAGGGTCGTCAGTCAGTCAGCACAAGTACACAAGTCACTGAAGATATCACTGAATGACTACAGAAATTACAATGAAGAAACTTTTCAACGTTGTCCCTAAAACAATACAACTCGTAAAACCAATATTTACAAAAGGCAAGGTATACAATTCTATTATAATTATTCCTCCGATCCAAACCATGTAATGTAACTCAATTTGTTAAAGAAAACAACAGCACCACTGAAAACAAAAGACTCGACCGTCTGGTGCTTCGAATAACAAAAGGAACAAAACATATCATGTATTATAGCATTTTTATTTATTTTTTAAAGTTGTTTGATGTTAAAGAAACATTCGACTTATTACTCTTCATTCACAAGGGTCTTATTTTTTGAAGACTGCAAATGCCTTTTAAAAGGGCATAACGATGAAAAGATGTATTTTTGAATCATTCCTAATAAAGTATTCGTTACCAATGGTTTATTCATTAAGATGTAAAAAATAAATCTTTAGAATGTTACAATTATATTATATACGATTTTCAAAAGTTTCATTATTTTAAGTTTTCAAAACTTTTTGCAAGTAATTAATTAGTTTCTTTAATAAGCTTACAATTATAATATAGAAACGACTAACATATTAATGTCCCAGTCCATAGAGCTTTGGAACATTGATTAATTTTTGGATCTGATTTTCAGATGAAAAACCCCTGCAAAAGTAACTGGTGGCTCTGAATATATTGAGATTGACATCATTGGCCGCTGGGGGAATTCATTACGTTACATTGTACGAGTGTTATTTAAATAAAAATCTCCACAGATAATTCGATTTAGACGACCGAATAAACATTTCATATATTTACATTACATTTTGCGAACGTTTACATTCAAATTATTTTGTTGACGATATTACTTTAATATAATAACTCGAAGGTACCCTTTAAGTTGATGGAAATTGGATAAGTGAACACGATTGTATTATAAAAAATTTATATCCTCTCTTGATGTTACAAATGAATAACAATTATTAGGTACATTTCACGACATGTACCTACACTGTAGCTTTTGCCCATTGTCAGATTATTACATAACTTCTTATAACTCACATTTATCGCGTAACAATTTGATTCTTTAAAAAAACATGTTGTCGAAATAAAATTATGTTTTTTGATACTACACAGTATTATTCCAAAACAAAACACAAAAAAATTACGCCATAACCCTAGGCTCTAGCTACTGTTGACAAATCTTTGTTTCAGTGAATTAATAATATAAACAACTTTACGTTTAAAATATACGAGAAAAAGAATTTTATCTACGAAATTAAGTAGATACCTATTATGTATTGTCCTAAAAATATTGTCAGAATAATGTAAAAGTTGCAATTCAGTCAACAACTTATTTACCTAAAATATTGAGATTGAACAATTCTTAAAGTAATCGGTAATTCCTATAATTGCTGAAATAGGATATATCTCATATAAATTGTCCCAAATCTAAATTCGACTATTATTGCGTTTGTTTACAAAGCTGATTACCTTGTAAGCCGTGTAAGTTTGATGGGTACAGTTCGTGGGTAAGGGGTATTAATCCTGAACGTATCCTTTATGGCTTTCACTTTCTATAACTAACATGTCTTTTCAAAACAGAACCTTACTAACAACTAGACACAAATTACTTTATAATCTTTATTTTTATTTCATACTGTGACAGCATCTGACAAATGCCCTCCATTAGAATAGTTTTGGTCGGTTAACTTAGTTTTTATTGTTAAAACTATTTGTTAAAACCAATTGTCTTTAAAAGTTTTAACATAAAAGGTAACTCTAGATGGCTCTTTGGCGAGTTGAAGCTTTATGTTTGACCTTTTCTCACGCACATCTTTCTATGTCATTTTCTTCTATTAAACTTTTTACTCTCTGTCAAATCTGTTCCTTACTTCTTGAATCATCTTACTTACTTTCAAAGCATGATATTCCAGTAAACAGAAGCTAAAAGATCTAACAGATCTGTTTTATCTGTTTCTTTTTGAAGCAACGCTTCTTATATATTTTAATTAATTTATTTTAAGTCATGTGTGTAATTTTACACTTTAATTTTGCAAATAAAACTCCTGACCAAATAAACAAAGGTCCCTAATTCGGTATCATGAATGCGAATTCTGAATGTACCTCTTACTCGCTTTATTTGCGTATTAAAACATTATACAAGATCTATAAAAGAGGGGACTGACTCGATTCATAGTTAGCAATATATATATATATTGTAGTTGAGTTGAAATCAAAGAAGCACTTTGTAGCAATACTTTAAGAGCGGGAAGTACGGGGTTGCCGCGTTACAATATATATATATATATATATATATATATATATATATATATCAGTGGCGTGCACACCATAGATGCAAATAAGCAGTGCATACCCTACGCATATAACCACTAAACCTATATTATTTAATTCGTACTTACATACGTTTAATCATACATTACGAAATATAAATGTTTACAGACGTTTAAAATGACATTTTATTCACGATTTGTTAAAAGCGCCATCTATAAAGTACATAAAACGAAACAATTTCGATCGGCCGCTGGTAACTACTAGCGCCGCTATGCAGCCAGAGCGGCGATAAGCACAACCACTCTCTGCTTATTTTCCATTCAAAAATA
>JAAAKD020000207.1:15458576-15490178 GCA_010014825.2 Danaus melanippus | reverse complement strand
CTGGTGATGTGTGTTTATCGAAATTAATTACGAGTAGATTTTCAATATTGTCGTTTGATGATGAAATTAAAATAATTGCAAAGGGAAGGTGTGTGACCAGTTGAGATTGAACTAAAAGAAAGGTAATCTTATTCGTTTTAATAAAAAGTATTATGATAGTTATAATAAGCTAGCAGGTTGTGTACACACAAATAAGTTATTTTGTTTTCCTTGTTTGTTGTTTTCAAATAATAATAATTAAAATATTTGGAACTCCACTGGATATTCCGATTTAAATAACTTTTATAAAGCTGTGATGAACAGATTGTAATCGTTTTAAGCTCTTTTCCTGGCTCAGACGTAGTTGAGATATTCATAAAATATATAGATTCGTTCTGATCGGACTGCTGTAATATAATGCGGAAATATTATCAATGTTTAAATGGAACTAATATTTTCGGATTACTTTAAAAACCGTGATGACGGCAGACATCTCGTCTGCCCTTTAAAAATAATAAATTATGCGTAGTAATCCGAAAGTATTAGTTTCATTTAAATGAATACCTGGGAAAGATCTCATTATTATCAATGTTTTAGAGGATGAAATTATTAAAATTGGTATTTCTTTTCTCAAACATATTCTGCTTACCCTACCCAGAATCTCTGTGCACGCCACTGATATATATATATATATATACAAGCATATAGGGTCTATACACATGTGACATAAATATTCAAAGGCTGAACAGTTATGAATTCAATCAGGCCTCCAGGGTGACGTTACACGAGCCAGGCCTCAAATCATGTACACCGACATTCTGTAACCATTTCATGGTACATACAATTAAACAAAAGCCATTTTGTACTTGTTACAGATAACTGTGGAATTCGACACTTTAAAAACACGCTATTAACTTTTAATTAAATATTTATCGTGACATGTTTAAAACAACGACTGCCAAGAAAGATTCAATTTGAAAATTGTTTTCCCTCCACCAATGACTGGACAAAAATGTTACTTTTATTAAATTAGTGAGCAACATATTATCATTAGAGCTTCATTTTTAAAATCTACGCTAAAACTCCATTAAACTAAATTATGTTTTGTTTTCGTCTATTATAATCAGACACATATGATAAACACAAAAAAATGAATTTATTATGTAAGGTAAGACATATGTATCTTAGAAATTCCACCATTTCTTCTAAGGACCATAAAAAACTCTTCATTCGATATTGCGAATAAAGTAACTGATACATTTAACAACGAGCTTGTATATCAAATAATTATATCCCTAAAGAAACAAAACTACTCAAGTTTAAAGGATACATTACTTTGGAAATGTACTAGAAATGTTGGTTTATCAAGGGACTCATTTACCAACGTCTGATGATAACGATTCTGTTCAAAATTCTTAGCTGAATTCTTCATTTGGGATGTAGCCGAGAGATACAAACGAATAGCATATTTCTGATATCCCGTATCTATTGCTGTAATAGCGTCTCTTTCAATATCTTACCTCTTGAATAAAGAGTAGTTCCTGATTACTCTTAGCGATGGTGGTGTATTTTTCAAAGCCTGAAACAATATACATATTATCTTTAATTTTATTCCTCATATTAACCGTTATAACTTAAAAGTTCTAAATGTACACTTAGAAAATTTAAGTAATAAAGATACATCGTAAAATACACACAGTTCTAATTTCACGCTCTATGTCACGAGAGAAATGTATGAACTCGAAAAAGACATTATTATTTTTACTATTTATTACTAGATAAACAAAACAGACGGATACATTTCATATTTAATTAAAATCTTTAAATTGGTTTTGTTATTTATCTTCATTCGTCGATATATTTTATTACATAAAATAATGTATTTAAAAACTATGTCTGTGTAAAAAAATACAAGGTTTTTTAGCGGAAAAGCAAAATTCGGGTCAATTAAATCAGTGAGAATCTGTTAAATAATTTAGGGGCGAAAATTTTATTTATTACGACGTTAACATTTTTAACGCCGAATATTTTTAATACTTTTTTTATTTTCTAATACTAAAAGGATTTCAGAATTATTCCTTTTGAGTGTCCATCTTGAATCTTTTACCGATATCATTTGATTAGCTACTTTATTGGTGATTTCTCGTTATTACCTCAATATTCATAGAAAATATCTCGATGTGCATTATCACAATAACAATATACATACTCATCAACCATCGAATTTAGTTTAAACACCATGCATTTAAGTAGTGGGATAAGAACATTAAATACCCATCAGTACAGTACAGTACAGTGCAGTGTAGTACAGTACAGTCCAGTAAAGTATAGTACAGTACAGTACAGTTCAGTGCAGTGCAGTGCAGTACAGTACAGTACAGTACAGTACAGTACAGTACAGTGCAGTACAGTACAGTACAGTACAGTAAAGTATAGTACAGTACAGTCAAGTTATTTCAGTACAGTATAGTACAGTACAGTGCAGTACAGTACAGTACAGTACAGTACAATACAGTACAGTGCAGTACAATACAGTACAGTGCAGTATAGTACAGTACAGTAAAGTATAGTACAGTACAGTACAGTGCAGTATAGTACAGTACAGTAAAGTATAGTACAGTACTGTACAGTACAGTACAGTGCAGTGCAGTACAGTACAGTACAGTACAGTGCAGTATAGTACAGTACAGTCAAATTATTTCAGTACAGTATAGTACAGTACAGTACAGTGCAGTGCAGTACAGTACAGTGCAGTACAGTACAGTACAGTACAGTGCAGTACAGTACAGTATAGTACAGTACGGTACAGTTTTATAATTAACGATTGATTCTTTTATATCAGTTTTATTTGCAAGCAATAACATTCTAATTACCGAATGATATCTCAATTATATCACACAGTAATATGTTATAATTATTTGTTAATACAATAATTCATCAATAATAAACGAAATCCAATTACGCAGTTCGATAGGATCATATTTTGGGCCGATGTAAGAGTTGTTATCATTTAATTAGGGAATCTGTTCACATAAAACACACGCGTATTTAAAATTACCACGAAATAAACTGCGATTCATTTAAAAATAAATTATATTAAATGAAAGAAGATGAGAAATATATTTCATTCGGTGATTTTGATTTCACCGTAATCTCATTCTTTAATGTTCTGTGATTTATTATGAGGAATATTTCTGTTGGCTAAAAACTTTGAATGAGCGAATTGACAGGTAAATGCTCTTATGATAACGAAAGTATTTTTAACAGCATCCTAATTTATAAAAGACTACTAATAACACTTTAATTTAACAAAGTACCGGAAAAATCTAGAATAGTTCGTCGTTGTATTTCATTTCTGTCATATTTTATTCTTATGACACGGCTTTAATATTATCCGCTTCATGTAACATGAAACCTGGAGTGTTTCTAAAATATTTATTCTGAACATTAAAATGCAAAAACATTTCAAAAATCTCTGCTTAAATAAACAGCCGAAACGCGCAGCGTTCCGCGAGCTGAGAGCCAAGGTGAATCAGTACAAAGTAATTCCGTTTTAGTAATCAAGATTTTAGTCACATTGAAAATGAAGTTTATTAATTGAATAGGAAAAACTTATCCCCTATCTTTTGGCGTTCAGTATCTTGGAGTTGAGTGAGCTGAGGATCGTTATTCAGATTTCCGTGGTGCGTGTACTTTACATCAACTTCTTACACTTGCTTTGTGTGTTATACTCGTATCGGAATGAATTTATAAAATACAAATGAATTTCTCTAGAAATGTAGATAATAATACAGTTAAGCCCACCAAGTGTGTGTAATAAATACAGACACAGTAAGACTTAATTTTCTGAATATATGTGGATTCATTCTTCATCTTGGTTAAATTTTTTTTGTCTATATGCCTACATTTTAAAGATTTGGATGATAAAGTTGTGGTGTTAATATAAAGAAAACATTTTTTTCCTTTCGTCTATAAAAATTAAATAACTCGATAAAAAAAATGTATGAACTCAAAATATACAAATATTTTAAATCTGAGCAAAATCCGAACATGATTACCGAATACCATATCGTTTGAAATGAAAGTTCGCTGGTTTGTAATTAAGCGTACGGAAATTTTAATAGAGCTTTTAACTTGTTCTACCAAATCCAATAAAGAATATATTATTTATAAATCTGAAAGAGGTAATTAAAATTGAGCTGATTTTACTTTTTTTCTAGTCTGAACGTCGCAACGTATCACAGACACAATAATATCATGCAAATTGTTGTTCAAATATAACAACTGATGTAATTCAGAATATGCTTTGTTTTTAATTCACTCCCCTAATATTATTATAATTTTGAAAGCAGTTGTAAGACGCGCTTCGTTTCACAATGTCAATAATCCATTTCTATTCTACAGAAACACAGACGATAGCCAACATTCGGTCTTTCAGCCTACAGAAATTAATTGATGATCGTATTTCGTACGTACTACATACCATTATATACGGCGAACAATCTACTACACAACCATACAATACAACTTATGCTACGTTATATGTAACCGTTATTACCGAAATCATTCACGCTGGACTGGTTTGCCTATTAGTATTCAATTGGATTAATATTTATAAAAAACTTTACCTTATACAAAAATTATTAATGACGCTGAATATTTCACGAGTTGGCCATCATTGAACTTATTTATAAATAATTTTTCGTTTTAAAATATATATTTTTAATATTTCACAGATTTCCCTTGAATGGTATTAAATTTGGTTCGGAGTAAATATTATATTCAAATACACAACTCGTGAAAGCTTTGATCCAATGTAAAGATGAATAAACCAGTGCATAAATATGAAATACATTTTGCAATTATACATCAAGGAATCTTCATATACATAATACACAGCTAAATGTGTACATAATGAAGCAATAATCATGGCTCATCAGAATGCATGGAATCTTTCAACTGAAATTCCATCCAGCACATTAATGTACTTTCAGATCATCAATATCCTTGTCTAATTTAGGCAATGTTTCTTGATTTTCTGCACATACACTCCTTGCTATACAAGTATTGTGCAAAGGAAAACATTATACGGTATTGAGTCTTAGTGAATTGATAAATTCTTTCGTAAACATTATTAATTCCTACTCAACGTTTATTATCCAATTCGCTATAAAAGACATTGCAGAGTATAGCCCTGTTACGCTATTACAGATTATAGGAATTCCAATTTGTTTATTTTGCCATCCAAAGATATATGAAATCGGCGCGATTGTTATTTTGTCATTTTATTTACTTAGAATTTTCGTCAGATCCTTCATGCCTCAACCACAAATGCGTTGGGTTGAGGACAGGACAAACAAGTCCTTTCATTCCTTATCCATATTGAAATAGAACCCGCATGATAGTTTTCACCTCGTTTATAATCAGTTTTATTTGATTCAAATAAAACATGTGCATCTAATACTAGCTAGATATGTAGATTACATGTTAAAGTTCCCGATTTTTGGGATAAAATTACCTGATAATTCAGCATTTTAAATAGATAAATGATATTGAAAAGAAATTATTAAAAAGTGTTTTTTAGTTATTATATAACAAATATATTAATGTATATGGATTTATTAATTTCTAATATTATATTAAACGAGAAATACATACATATTGTTTTATGAGAACAGGACCAAACTAGACTAATTACAAAATGACATGTGAATTACTTCTATTTTATAATATATAGTTATATAAAACTTTTCTTGATATGGAATAGGTTACACATTTTGTCAACCGACATTATTAAGATCTCCTTCTTCTCCTACAAACTCTTACAATTTTTATATTCCAAATCATACGTGTTCATTGCGTCATGTTTAACATTTGACATTCTTAAATATTTATATGAATTAACATAGTTATAATTAGTATAAATGCTGCTGATTATTTAATATCTTTGATTGCACGAACTTCTTGGTATATCAGAAAAGTCTAAAGACCTGTGTATTAAATATGAAATATCAAAATAGGTAAACGCTACATAAAATCTTTCTCTCTTGGCAACTATAGTTATTTTTGTAACCCGAAATACATTAACCACAAATATTTTAATTTATCGTCGTTTTTGTGACAAATATTTCCATTTTGCGTATCTTTAAAGTAGTACCCCTCTTTAAGGATTTGTTAAACATTGAAATATATTTTTATCTAGTAGCTATGAAACCTAACGACCTCAAATGCGATACGTCTCTTATACGTAGACGCTTCCTAATGATACTGTGATTTTCTCTACTAAGGTATACAAGAAATACCTCTTAATTCAAACCATACTTACAAATTATTTATTTTTTATGGTACTAATACCAGATTAGCCCACTATTTTATGTAAAATGAAAAATTATTTATGATTGTAAAAATAATTTAAAGCTATGTCCCGGGAGTCACTTTTATTCCCTTTTTCTCTTCTTAAATATCAGGACCATAAATCTAAAATATAGCATCGTATATTTTTTAGCATAGCCAAAAACGACAGAGGGTTCTCACAACATGTGTAATTGGTGTAGATAGGAAAGGGACGCTTAAATTATTTGTGTTTATAAAAGGCAGCGGAAATTATTTGTATTACGACGATCTTTATTCAACCAAAGACTACAGAAACTCTTCCATTCAAACTTTATTTATTTCAAAAATATTCTTATAGACCTGCTTCGCATTTTGTCACATTACTGCGAAACTTTGAAACAAATTCTCAAGGTTTGATTTTTGAAATCTTTTCTTAGATTGGTCATTAATATGGTGGTAATTTAATTTATTTAAGTTTTTTTTTTAAATAAAACTTAGAAGCAAAACAGAAATAGAATATTAAATAAATAACAACAAAAAATACAATTAATTTAGTTTTTCATTTTCATTGAAAGCTGGACATTGTTTGGTTTTGAAAATATCGGAAAAACGTTGTTTAAATCTGAATTTAAACAACAATTGATAGACACAAAGCCAATTCTGTCAAATGGCAATTCAGACGAGAGACAAATATCAAACCAGAATGCAATAACAAAACTGCTATAGTGCTGACACCGTTTTAAACTTGAAAATGTTTATTTCATTCTGCTAGTCTCTAATAAGCCGTCGCTCGGAAAACTAATTCTTCAGGACCATTTTCAAGCAGATTTTAGATGATCGATCATCACTGAGACAAATATTTGTTGGTTATAAATATTTATTTAGGAAAAGAGACGGAACCCGTTCCCTGAGTTGTTGTCATGTCATGATCTCTTATTTTAGGAAGAAACGGAACAAATAATGCCTTTGAAAGTCTTAGAACAGGAAGAGATTTCAATTACACTTATTTGATTAGAGATGGCAGTCACTAGTCATGATCGAGTTAAAAAAGCTGGTTAATACTGATCAGAAACCATAAGATCTTTTAAGAGCTTTTCAAGTTAAAATGATACAATGAAGCGGGATATTTTCAGGATAGTTTATGGGAAATAAATAACAATATTTTTCTCATAAAAACGTTGGAAGGACTACAATGAAACTGATTGAGATAAGGTTCTTTTAAATTGAAATCAAAGCAAAATTGTATAGTCTACTAAAAGACTAGTAGAGGCATACATATAAAACCTGCGGGGCCTTCAGTTTTCCCTCGGAAATAGTTCTGATTGGGTAGAGATTTTACACTGATTCGTTAAAAATTCTGATAATGATACACGAACGACGATTTAACGCGATAGCAACGTTATTAGCTAGCTATAAAGTACGTTATTTGAGGAGATGTAGTACATTTTTCTGTTACGTTCAAGTGTTCGATAAGATATGGATAAGGTCCATTAGGAACTGTGTTATGTTCACTTTATATAATACTATTTATTAAAACAAGAACGGAACATAAAGTTACGTTAGACTCTATAAATGAAACTCCAAGGAACCAACTATCATCATAATGTTAAAGAAACGTTATACGAGTACACGCAAAGCTTTGAATCACAAAGAGCTTTTGCGTTACAAAGCTTAGAATTATAAAATTAACTTAAGCATAATATAATATTTTAAAAGATTTTTGTATTTTCTCTTTATACAACATCTCATTAACTTTTGTTATTGCTTCCTTTACAACATCAGGTTTGAGAAATACATTCTTAATTTGCTTTCAAGGTATAGTTTTATAAAACTTTCTCTTAGAGCTAAACTTAATATAAATGTAACCGAGTAGGGAGGAACTGGTGTAGTCAGACAGTGAATGCTAGACTTCTGATGCTGCTGAACTTTAAATTATTATTCAAATCCATCATGCATCCATCCAACAGTACAACAATCCATCAGGCATGGTAATTAAGTGCCCTATTAATACTGTTTTATTAAAATTATCTTGTTATTTCTCCAATGAAAGCTTTTAATAATAACTAAATAACTTATTATAATCTATTTGTACAAAATATTGCAGAATTATGCTAAATTCATAGAAAAAAAAAACACTTTACTGAGATCATAAAATCATAGGAATTTAATTTTTTTTTGCATTCAATATTTAATGTGTCCGGCAAAAATATTAGCTAACTAAATCTGTATCTGGGACATACTCATTTGAAATTGTTTCTACACTACTCTTCTAAAGTACTACACACAACATACATACATAAATATCAGACCTCAGACTATAAAGAAAGTGAGTACGATTTTTACTTAACTGTAATACTTGGTACCTGAGAATTCGTCGGTATACTCTAGCACATATATTTACATTTACTGGAGAAGCTAATACTAACCTATTTTTAATGTTTGGTCCATCAGAAAATAAGTTAGGTCTGGCGGCCCCTTGGATCTTGGATAAAAAGGGCTTACAATAACGGCTGTATATAGATCTGAATGTATAATGTATATATAGTTCTAAGTACATACCTCTAGGTACATGCGTCTGTGTATATGTTGTGTCTGTGCATGTGCATCTGTGGGTGCCTCTCTCTCTCTCTCTGTGCGCTTGCGTATGAATGTGCGTGTGCGTGTGCGTGTGTGCGTGTGCATGTGTGGGTGTATGTGTGTGTGTGTAGTCTTGTGTGCTTTATAGCTTAAAGTTTTATTAACCAAATGTGTAACATTTTATACATGTTATAAGCTTATTAATTATTCCAGAACAAAGAGCATACCCATGTACATAATTACATATCATAATGGAATTTAGTTTGAATAATCCCCAACAAATTTTCAGGTACCCTTATCACCGTGTACTGTTGATTGCTTAGGACTGAATAAAGAATTGTTTAACAATCCACTACCGGAGTTTATATTAATATCATTTCATTTGTGTCAATTATTATTTAATAATGATAATGGAATCCGGAAAATAAAGGTTAAACCATATATGATATTTTAAACCATCGTGGTCGAACGTTAGTTATTTAAAAAAAAGGCGTATTATATGTTATAAAATTGATGGTAACCACATTGCTTATCTTATTACCTAGAGCTAAAATAACCTCTGCTAGGACAGTGTGAAGTAATACAATTTTATTACTAACTAAGTGTGTCGATCGTATGACAATATCGGCAATTAGCTTCAAATGAAATTAGAAAACTGAATATGCTCGAGCATTGAAGAGAGGTACTTAAAAAAAAATGTAATTATAATCCTCTTTCATCCGATCCCGCCTATTACAGAAGTTTCTCGTATTTAAATAGCTTTTTTGAAACAGCAAAAAAATTATCTCAAATCAAAAGCCCATCTTATTTTAATTTATCTTTCCAGAAAGCAATATTGCTATTTTTTCTTTAGTAATTTACTTTGTTTCGGTTATATAATTAATCCGTCTTTTTGGGTTTCATCAATTTTAAAGAAAAGTTTGATAGGAAAACGAAAATACACCTAAAAACCCCGGACAAGTTAAACATGATTCTGGAAATATCGTTATGTTTTCTTCATGAATAAAACATGCTTACTGTCCCGCCCCAGCATCGAGAGCTTGCGATGTGTATACGAGGAGCTACCATCCGAAATTGTGAAAATTATACATCATCTTACGTATAAAAAAGGAAAAATTACAGGTTACGTCGGAAATTAAAAAAAAAATAATCAGCGTTCATTCCAAAGGAATCCTTTGTTATAATGTTTTCGTTTCCATCTCAAAAACCATTTAAATGTATTAATGTTGTTGGGACCGTGATATTGAACATTCCAATGAGAATATTTCTTTGTATTTAAGGTTCGAACAAAGGCCATTAACTTTCTAAAATACTTATGTTCTCTTTTGTGTAATGTAGGCTGGCCAAATAGCCATTTTATAAATATAAAAAAATCTTTTGCAATACCTAAATATTAAGGGAATTCCTCGAGGTTGGTAGAAGATAGCTCAGATACTATTTTAAAAATTAATTAGTTTAAAAGACATTTATTTTTAAGAGCACAATATGTTTATTATACTTATAGACTGGAATTGATCGACATTCTCTTATTTTAGTTTCCCTCCGTATGTGCACATTTTTTATTTTCATTGTGACCGGTGAAAATTTTTGTTTTCTCTACCGCTTCCTTTCGCAGACAAAAAAAAAATATTCTTATAGTTTTTATATTTAAACCGTTCAAGTATTCGCATTAGCATAATTACTTACGAGCTAAAATTTAAACTAATCTTGTTTTAAATTTTCCTCCGTCGGCAGCATAGTCTGGCCTTAGAAAAATATTTCCTTCTTACATACTAGAATCTGGTGTCACGTCTTCAATCAGCGCTGGATTAAGATAATAAACAATGAAAACTTACCTCGAAACTCCAGGCGGACGAATTTTTCGCTCCGGCATTGTAATACTTTGAAGCGATTTAATTTTACTACGAGAGACATCTTGACCGGTACGTTAGATGACATTTAATTCAGAAAAATAATATTTGAAAAGCGACAGCGGCGGCATCGCGGACTGTGCGCGACAACTTTGCGTTAGCGGCAGTATTGGTTGGTGGCGTGCGTTCAGGAGGAAGATCGCAAGGGGAATGAAGGCGACCCGGGCTGTTCCCCGCCAGCTACCCCCATTACCCAGGATATAGTATGCGCCGCGCGTTCCCTTTGTGCCTTCCTGGCGCATTACACTTTAAAAGGAAATCAACAAGTAACCTATCTTACGCTAACACAACTGAATAAATACTTTTTCACGTTGTGCGGATAAAGATTAGCATTATACATACGGTGGTTTTGAAATATACCATTGAAACGATTGCGTATCGAAAATTTTATTCCTATTGTTAGGCATGGCTTTGTTATTATTTCATTGAAAGTATAGCCATTTCTCTTTGGTTTTACGTGTAATATATTAAGCAAAGCTTTATAATTCATTACAAACTGTATGTAACATTCCATCCCTAACCTGACCCACTTAAATTGTTAAGGTTTATATTTGATCTGATTTCATACGACCGGGACAAAGGCGTACCTGCAATTCGCTATTATTTTATATACCACCGAAATATCTTATTGTAGAATGCCTCGAACGTTATAACGGGTTAGGATAACTATTAAATGCTGGTTTAAACTGTGATTGTCACCCAAGATGTACACGGGTCACTACTTTAATACCTGGATTCCAATCGTAGACCATGTTGTGTCCTGAATACTTTTATTCTGATCTGTTAAAAGTATGAGCTGTCATTATATTTTAATTTCGATAAATTTTATTGACAAATGTTGTTCAATAAGCAAACATTTCCTTTAATTATGCTAATACACGGTTTTGATATGATATTGCTTTTCAACGTATCGTAAAGGCATTTCACAAATTGACATAACAAACGGTAATAGATTTTGGTAATTGAATAGTTAGCGGTCAATTTCTTTTAATGTTCATTTTCTTAATTTTAATGTTACAGGTAATTTCAATGATTTTTAAAATAGGGTTATTTTTCCTTTTTTCACGCAATAACTACCGATAATTTAAAATAAACTATACTTGGCTATGACTTATACATGAGAACAATATATAGGCTTCAATTAACCCCTACATTCCGTGTAGTTCCCGAGGGAAGACGCCATAAAAGAAGTAATTTTTATGAAGTCACTTGACTGAAGATAGATGGCGCTACCGGTATGTTTTATTATGTTATTCTTTGAGTACTCGTTAGTCTTTAATCTTTAAAATTACTTCCGTAGTTTAAGTAACAGATTGCTAACACATTACCTCTTATTAGCTCTGATAAGATTCAATCGTCTTTATATCCATATAACCCTACTGTACATGTGTTTGTCATTGAAGTCCTAAATGGTTTGATCGATTCGAATGATTTTTTGTAAGTATTTGGGAGGCGACCCAGATGGTTAAGATTCTCAAATGACCCTTGAAGCTGAAGCTCCAGTTGCAGTCTCGGTTATTTAAAGTTTAAAAGCTCCCACGCAGGTTACTATATGAATTGTTTTAACAGTCTTTATACATCTCTCTTTGAGCGCAACTCGGACGTTCACGTGAACGGACACGCGGGCAAAAATTCGTATACGTACATTAATTAACCATAAATTCATCGTTGATCTGACAAGTGTTAAGATAAAACAACCCCTGTGACTTCAAATCGAACGCTTTTTTCTCAGATCAGATCATTCACAGTCTAGAAGGCTTTCCTAATTTATATTGTTATTTTTTAAGGATTATTTACTACTCAATTTATTTCTTATACCAATATGACAAAACTAACATCTCCCCAGATCTATCTGTGTTTTAATTATCATATACCTAATCATAAGCTTAAGTAATGAAACATGTTTTTAGTTCAAAACATTCAAAAAAAGTTCAACAAAATTGTGTCATAAAAACTACTTTTTCTACACGGCGTAGTATTGACCCCTACCTGAAAGTAATGTACAGGTAGTTATTGATAAATGATTAATAATATAACATACCAGAAAGAATAAGGTATTGAAACAAATATCTAAGTTGCAAGTGCTTTTTCCTTGATATAAATTGTCGTCCTTCGGAGACGTCGGTGTAGGAAATAGGAATTTTAAGTTTGGAACTACAATGATTTTGTTTTGGCCACAAAAATTTATTTCCAACTTATATTTACCGAGTAGACGAGTTGTTCAATTAGCTGCAACTTTGAACTCTTTTTGGTCTCGTTACGACCATTTCCAACTAAACTCTCAGACTTTCAATGATAATTAATCAGTTTCTAAATGTTCATTGACATCTCAGATTATGGCTTATTCATTTCCCTAAAAACAATCAGAAATTCGACAGTTTTCAAAGTTGGAGCCTAAAAAACGAAATTATTACATAATGTTAATTATGAACTACAAATTTTAAATTACTTTACATACATTACACACAAAATATGTATAAGTAATATAATACAATATATAACTTAATTACAACGAAAATAACATTAGCTTAACTTAAAACAAACTATTTTACAAATACGGTTGGAAAATGTCAAACACAGTCACCCACTGACACACAGCGAGGGTTATCACTGACTTTGCACTTACAAACACATTCGAGCCGAGAATATAACAGAGGATATACGGGTGTTACTTAATAAGGTTTACAAAGAACTATTAAAGCACATAAGCACATAAATAGTAGTTTGAAGTAATTGCACTTAACATATTAATCAGCAAAAGTAACTCTTAATGATGGAATTCGTTTCGTCTCATATTTTGGCATAGTTATTTCTTTCGGGTTTGTCATATGTACATTTTAAAATATCGTGATAAGTATTATGATATCGGTGAGTCGTGGGAGAAGTAGTCATATCAAATGACATTTCAATATGTTAAACATGTCTTCGTATTAAATTCAAAATAATTTCAAGATAATGTGTTATTTCAGAGTAATAAGTGCCATTGTCGCAGGGAATTGAATGTATACCTACAGGGATTTGAATCTAGATTTTATTAGAGAATTATTATATACTTAAAGTCAAAAACTTAATAACGAAAAACGGCTTTAGCAATATATAGATTTTAAATATATTAACCATTAATTTGGTTATAAATTATAATTATATCTTTATATAAATAATGTTTTATGGAATTCAATCACCTTGTTGTGCGTAATCAAAAATTGTTTATGAGTCGAAAAATGTGTAGGCTTTTAACAATTTAACTGTTTTTAAATTGGATAACTTTTATCGTTATTAACATAATATTAGCTTCAGGATATTATGAAATAGGAGTATATTATATATCGGCGCAATTACTATTATTTGAATAATCATTAATTGAGGGTAGTTAAATTATCAGGTTTCACCCGCGTAACCACCTGCGTAACCAGCTGTGCAAGTGTAGTAACAACAATGAGTGTTGGTTAGTATTAATAGAGACGAGAGTATAGATTACAGAGAGTCTCGCTCGAACCGTCAGAGGGACGGGACTCAGTCCTCCGGACCTCGTCGAAGTGAGTTAATATTCGTCTAACCGGCTGCGAGGTTATCTTCGATAGGCTCGGGGCCTGACCACAGTCGAGAAGAAAGGCACTGGTGATGTCAGTTATGCTGACTTCACTCTCTTTTATTAACGACGGAGTTGCTCTACTCCGACATATAATATTAAATCACAAGTATACTCTATTAACTGTATAAACCAAAGAATTCGGTTATTTCAAGCAGTATATTTAGGTTGAGACGGGTTCACGAAAGTCCGTTATAATTTTGAGTCATCAATCCTGTAAACTCTCATTACTAATAGTTTTAACCAATGTTTTCTACCAGTTTAACTCACAGAGCCGCAACTTGTACACACCGTAGGACTGGTCCAGAAATTCAAAGTCATGCAGCTGGTTACAGACTGTCCGATCTCCGAATTTTAAAGAAAAAAATCAGAATAATACTTACGCCAGAGAACTTCCGTATATAACAGACACTGCTTGTATATTTATGTGTTTCAGTGTTAGACTGTTTGACTGGATATCAGAACGTTTTAGGGAAGGTGGTAGGTAACGTCTTGATGTGAACTATTTGTATTAAAACTTTAATCACATTTAAATGATAAAATGTTTCTTAACAACGTTTCAAAGTAATGCTTTCCTCTCCTTAGCTTCATGTTAATCCAACTAAAGATTGTCTTTATTAAGGATATTCATTAAAGATATTGTACAATAAAGATAATCTTTAATAGATTTAAATTCCCTTTCGTTGTGTTAGTAATATTTATAGATTTAAAATAAAGTTATTATTTATTTATTAAAAACTATGTTAATATATTTTTAAACAAAATTGTCTTCACGTTTAATGCAGATAATCTATTTGAGAAGTTTAATTTTTCTGCCCAACATGGATTTAAGTTTCGAAAAAAATGTTTTATATATATTTTTATGGTGGTGCTAGCTGTGATCAACTTACTGCAGCCCGAACATAGCCTGGGTCAACCAGGGAAGTACCAGCCTCTCATAGAAGATCGGCGTGGAGTAGTCTTTAATGGCTGCATTTCGTCCGATGAGTGAGACAGCCGTTTGCCCTTTCCCTTTTCTAAACCTTTCCTACCCTATTTCATTTCCTTCCCTTTCCCACCTTTTCCTCCCCCTCTTCCCTAATCAAAGGTGGCAATACATCGGCAAATCTATTTTGCGGATGTCTATGGACTTGGATGTCACTGCATATAGTCGATAACGGATTACCGACTTCCTATGACTTCCAGTCCTGTCTCGAATCTAGCTTTCAAAAACAAGCCACAAGCTTCGTCATTATTGCATCGTGGTTCGAACCCAGCACTTGATGCCTACGAAAGCTAAATGTAAGCACCATAATATCATTTTAAACTAATTCACTTAACATTTGAATAACAAGTTTCTCACGATAAAGTGCAAATAATTTGCAGGACACGAGCTGAAGTTATACTGGCGCCGGCGGGATTTAGTTAAAAAATTAAAAGATAAGCTGAAAGGAGACTTTAATAAGATACCTTCTCACGAGTACATGTTTGGGCTACATGAAAACGAGAAAATTATTTCAAAACTCAAAGAGTAAGAGCTAGGATCGTAGCGGATTCAATCCCAGGACCTGTCGAACTATCAAATAAGGGGGGAGAAATTATTTAAAAAAACAGCGAAAGGTCGAGATATAAAAATAAATGACTCGAAAGGGTTTTTACACTTCAAACTTCACAGAGGCTTTTAAAAATTTGCCTTAATTTCAATGCACCTAAATCAATTCGCAAAATAATTACCGGTCTCAAGATATCATTCAACAAACAACCGCAACTAGTTTGCCCAAGTTAACATGTTTTAGTGAAATTCGCTAAAATGTCTTCAAGCTAGTACCTATTATACTGTCCTTCATCTATCCCCTATTCATAACATCCAAAAGGATAAAAAAGGTAAATAAAGCGATAAAAGTCAAGAATAATAACGTTAGATAAACTGGAATTGCAATCTAAAAAAAATGTGTGCAGTGTTACCCACAATATGTTGCTTCAGAACAACACCAAAGCAAAGACCTACATAAATAAGGAAGATGGAACACGTTCAAGTCAATTCATAGAATTCATGTTGAATCTGTTAGACATGTTCAACATTCTACTCAAAGGTCACAACCTACCAGGTCTTCTCAATACCGAAACTAACTGCCTCGAAGCATTTCCTCTCAGAGGGCACAAGTAACAAAAATATATTTCTCTAGACTTGTGAGACTCGAACAACAACTATCAATACAATTACAGCAAAATGCCGCATTACCGACTTTCAAGTCAGTGGTGGCCTGGTGGTTTAAGGCCCACCTCTCATGCACGAGGGCGCGGGTTCAAATCCCGGCAAGTAGCAATGTGATTTTTCCGAGTCATATGTACTTTCTAAGAGTATTTAAACACCACTGACATACGGTGAAGAAAAACGTCGTGAGGAAACCTGGACTTATAATTTCCCAATTATAAGTTTGAAATCACCAACCCGTCTTGAGCAAGCGTAGTGATTAACGCTCAAACCTTCACCATGTGAGAAGAGGCCTGTGCTCAACAGTGGGCTCTGATAGGCTTTAATTTATTTTTTTTAAACTCCACTCACAGATCTGAATCATATAAATACAGCCTAATGGAGTCATCATTATACTATATATTTTTAATCATATTTTTGCAAATACTATTACATACAAAAGCCTCCAGGAGGTGACAAACACTCTCTCATAAAGGACTTTCTAAGGCGTCCGACTAAGATGGCTTGTCTTTAAAATCTAGATATGAGGAAGGACTGGTACAGATGGAAACGGTGGTCTATAATCAGCGACATCTAGCGGCCAAGCGAGACAAAGACAGCGATAAATTCTCATAACAAATTTTATTATGAAGGTACAATGTTATTTGAATGTTCCTATCTAACTGACAATTATATCTTAATGTCACATTGAAAACTTGGAGTTTTGTCATGATTAAGAAGCATATATTTTTATTTCTAAATAATCAAACTAATGGTTAAAATTTTTAAGCACTGAAAAGATTTTTGTTATCGAGATTGTATAAATCACGTGAGCCGTGCACATAAGATACAATTTGTGCACTAATAATTACATATATGTATTATATTATATAAAGAAGAACATAGTTTCGACTTTATAGATTCGATAGAAAATATTATAAAAATGCCTTCAAGATGACTACATCTTTTCAGCGCTACTTTTTATAATAACTGAGGTACTGCTTTCATTTTTCAACAAAGCCTTTATCTGGATTATATAAGAACATAAAGATTATTGTCATTATAAAATACTGGTAGGTATAGAAACTCAAATTCTTGTGATGAAAATGATTTTTTTTTGTTATATGATATGTCATCTGTGTTTGGAAGAACCTAAATCATTTGTCATGATTATTTTATGTGTTATTTAATACTGACTGCCTTTCAACGCAATCGATCTAAGAAGTCTTCGAATTTCAGTCATTTTCCATCAAGAACGAAAGGTAAACCTTCTCTCTGACCTGATTCAATGTCCTATATCAATTACTAGCTGTCTACCTTAGCAACGTTATTTAATAATACATATTATTCATCGTAATTATATTAAAACAGTGAATTAAATATTTTGCGCAGTCGACGAATACTTCCAACATTATTAAACACCAACGACTATCCAATGGTTACATACAATTTGGAATTTTGTAATTTTGTCCATAAGAGTCATTCAATCATGAAGCAACCTCACGAGGGTAGCGAATAATTAATGAAAAACAAAGCATTTCAGAAAACTTGGACAAACGGAACTATATCTTCATGTTCATTCAAAATATTTTAAATAAATACAACATTGACCTTAATAATACTAAACTGAGAATACCTATGTATAAATTGACTTTGAATAAAAATGCTGTTATAACGCTGCTTTTATTGAGACCTAAGTGGTCACGATAAGAAATGATCGTTAATTTATGGAAAATCATCATAATTATTACTGAATGTCACTGGAACGTGTGACGTACCTACATAACGTTCACGACAGCGATACCACCTACTCGTCCGTTCACGTAAACACGAACAAGCATCAAAATATTTAAACTGAATCAATACCCGCATGACTTTGAATTTGTCGAAAAAAATTCTCACTGTATATTTTTGGAAACCCGTAAAAGTCTGGGACTTGTTACCAATCAATTCAAACTATAAATGTTAGCATAAATCCAATATGAAGTAACTTAAATAGAAACTAAATAATAAATTTCAAAAATATAAAATTTTGGACAGATGATTTTTTTTTCCATTATTGGTAATGTACAAAGTCTGGAAAGAAAGAAAAATATGAAACAAAACATGTGCAGTACACCACAGAAGCGTTTCTAACGATTACTCACGTCCATATTTGCTTTGTAAAGCATTTTACTATTTTCTATTTTGTGTAAACATAAATAGAGTCGATATCGCAATGAGACTTTTCTGGAGATTCGTCCACAGATGGTGCGTAACGATCCCGTGCCGCGTCATCGACAAGCGCACACGCAAGTGACCAAGCTCCTATATTATCTCGTGACTTCATATCCAACGCTAGGCCAAAACGCACTCACACTCACCGTCCCGGTATGCAGCGGGCGTTGGTTGACAAATATATATAATGTTTCAACGAAACAGAATTAAAATATGTAGTCAGGTTGTAAGCTTATAAAGTCAGTGCTCAGTTGTGTGTTGTTGGTTGTTGGGAACGGTCGTTTTATTCGTTACAAAATGTGTACAACAATTCAAAAACAGGTAGATATAATGTTGACTACATATATAAAAAGCATAGCGAAAGAAGTCTAAAGAATAACACGACTCAAATATATTTTGTTTATATGTATATGTATGTATATAACTTCAACAGTTCCATGCGATTGTTTGTGTCATTAAATTTTTCAATGGCGTTCAATTTTTTTTTTTATCATTTCAACTAAATATTTTAAATAATATCATAGTATTTAAACTAATTAGCAACTAAATGACATTGACATTTTAATATATTAACATACTTATTCTAAAATAATTATTTCACAAAATGTACTAAGGTGAAGAGAAAGAAACACGAGAGTATACCTATAATACGTGTTTCGAAGATTTTATCTAAAAATATATTGCAAATTCATACACACCGAATGTTCCAGACTTGTGACACCTCGTTTTGTGGAGTCATCAGATCAAAAATATCAGAATGGCACCCAAAACAGTTGAACAGTGTATTACATTCTTACAAGAATAATAATTGTTAGATTAATCTCAATATCAAAATAATATCGTTGTAATAACACAGTTTGTAAATCATATTTAATTTGTATTGGCGGAATCGAAATGATTTAATAATAGAGAATAATTGCATTGTAAATGTTGTTACTTTAAAGTCTTATATAGGCGCAACAGTTATCGTGTTGAAGGAAATAACGATATATAAAACATAATAATAACGTTGGAAACTTGTTTTATAACGTACAAGAAACGTTCCTAAAACAACCTGGCAACCTGATAACAGCGTTTTGTTATCTCGACGACTGCTATTCAAGCGTGAACGGACAAAAACTTTATTAAATTCATAAAACATTAACACTTACTTATATACTAACATACCGATGAAATTTAAAGCTGTGATTAATCTTAGCCCAGGTTATATAAAATATTAAAGGAGATTTTTATATCATAATAAGACAGCCTGTGTAATTTCGTTATTAAATTCTTCTGGGATTTCCACTGACGCGATGTTCTTAAACCACTTGCTAATAGTATTTACAACTTGCTTCCTATCTAGAAGGTAATGGACAACGTAATTTGATTGCGTGAAATTGTAAAGTTTTGGAATAAAATGTAAGTTATATCGTACAAAAGAAAATATTTCACGTTATTGGTTAACGTTTTATTATTATGTTACTATAAATTAATCTCTCAAGACAGCACCCGCCATGACACGCTGTGTCTAATACCTTTAAATTAGATACAAAATGACCGTCAAAATCTAACATACCAGATATACTAATTCGTAACGGGCATATGTTCAAATTAATTCGTACTAATCAAACATTAAACAGTGTTAATATTTGTTTCTCGCATATATTCCTAAAGGCCCCACTATGTCTCAACACCAAATAAAAGGACGCATAGATACTTAAAAAATGGAATAGTTTGTAGCATCGACGCCCTCCTCAGCGCTCTGGATTGATATAATGGTCTAAATTAAGACACTTCCACAAATATAGACTCCACGTGGGGGCGAACATGATGGCTACAAGACAATACGTGATTCTTCTCTTTGTTCAAATAACCAAGAAACAATAATTTTCTGCTTCCTCATAATCGAGCTAAACCCATTTTATTTTTATTTGAGATCCGTTTCATTTGTCACATTAAACCGAGACTTTACTATTATAACAGGTAAACACCGTGCCAGCTTTTAAATTTTTACTATTAATAGAGCATATTATGGTCGTTGGGGGGAATTTGTGTGAAATATAAATTCTAACCGTTCACAATTGTAACAACCAAATGGAATGACATGTCTGTTTGCAATTCATTTACAAGCTCATAGTGTATTACGTGTGCACACTCTACATATATTATTACTTAAAATGGCTCTGTAAGTCAGCAGTCAGCGGTGCTATTATTACTTAAAAGACTCTGTAAGTCAGCAGTCAGCGATGCTATTATTAATGCTGAACCTAAATATCATCAACTTGAGATTTATTAAATCGAATTTTTAATAAAATATTCCATTATTCAGAACATGTTTATTTTAATACAGCCACAAATGAAAAGTAATATTTTCATAGTTCGTTTATTTATTCGAGTTTAGATGGCAAGCTCAAGGACATGTTTGTGTGACTTTCCAGTTAGATCGTGATGGTTACGTGGTACTCGAGGACTTTCTCCGTCCAGCAGAATGCGACGAGCTGGTGGCTGCTGGTATAGAGCTCACCAAACAGTCCCAGGACACATCACACAAAGCTATATTCTCGACCACCGAAAATAACAAACAGGTGACTGAACGCAGAGGTCTTGGTAACCATTAACATGATCGTGTATTAAACAGTAGTGTATAACATGACACAAATATCAAAGCGAATATACATTATATGAGTTAAGGATTTATTTTTCTCTTAAAATTTATAGTAAGATGATATTTTATGAAGGCGCCTCTCTCAATATTCATGGCATTTATAATTAATGAAGGAAAAAATGTTGAAGGATTCCGCTTGAGCCGTTTCATCTCAGCTTCCTATTTCATAGGAAAAGATTATTTATTTTCTAAAAAACATAAATAGCCCCGACTATCGGATAATATACTTCTCGAAGCTAAGCTTCATTTTAATTTATTTTTTTTTATTGAATAATGGGATCTTATATTCCGAAAATAACCAGGTGAATCAGCTTATCCATTATAATCAGATTGTTCGCTGGCTTTAAAGATCTAGTGTTCATATTAAAATTATCTTTGTTGTATTTTAAAATAAATTGAATTTATTTTAAAATATTATTATAATATTATTTTCCTTTGAAGCTTTATTTCAGAACAAAAATATAGTTTTTCTAAAATGTAACTTTTGCATTAATCTCTCAAATTTATTCACATTTTACCTTAAAAGGAATGGAACTAGACGTGATTAATATAAATACTAGTCAGATCAAGTATCGGCCGTTAAGAAGCAAATTTTTATTAATCACTGAATTGTCTCTCGTACGAAAGACACATTACTTTGAAATCGTAATCATTTTATTATTCTTTTAATATGTATTACGTTTAGTTAAATTGAAAATAGTCCCTGATGAAATCACATCTGTTTGTCATACCATGATGTATGATCGTCTTCATCTTAATTAGAAAGATATAAGAGTGACAAAAATTGTTTAATTATATGAAATATATGTATGTCGATTGTTTTTAATAGAATACATTAGACACAAAAGATGCCAAACGGAGTTTCAAAAGACACTTTGAATATTCATGCACCAGCTGGATCTTAGAGAATTATTAAAAGGCAATTTACTTTACAGCAACTAAAGGACGACTACTTCATGAAGAGTAACGACAAAATCAGTTTTTTCCATGAAGTCGATGCCTTCGGTCCCGATGGACAGCTTCAAGTGGATCCGGCTGTTTCATTAAATAAGGTGATTAACTGTCATATATAATCAGAATCTGAGAGGCACTAACTCTACCCTGTTCAGTATATATTACTAATCTTATGGAATTATATTAAAATAGAGGTTTTATATTCCTTGATCGAAAAATCGACCATGCACTGGTCGCGAAAGTCACTATGTTTTAATATTGTAGATATTAGTACCTAATTAAAAAACGCTATTTTTGTAATATTTGAAGATCAACTAATATAATATTTTCCATTAAAAGTTTGTTTGCGGATTAAAGCTATTACTTTTCATACTAATTCTGGTTCTGTTCGAGATATATAAATGATTAATATCAAAATGTCGATGTCCATAAATAAACATCCATTACAGGTTGGTCACGCGTTACATCTTCTCCATCCAATCTTCAGGTGCTACACCTACAGTGATAGAGTCAAAACTGTATGCAAAGAACTAGGCTTACAAGACCCAGCGGTGGTCCAGAGCATGTACATTTACAAGAACCCAGGGTTAGGAGGAGAAGGCATGTATTTGTTTTATATTTTTTTATATAAAATATGGCAAAACGAACAGACGGCCTAATTGATGGGTAGTAGTCACCGTCGCCCATGGACGCGTTGCGTTGCTGACCTTGGTTTTTTGAGAGGGGTAGGGTTGAGAAAAGAAAAGGGCAACCGGCTCTCACACAATTTTTATTTCTTCTCTGTTCCATCATTGTGTAAGGTCACTTTGCTATGCCTATGAAAGCGAAATAAGAAATCCATCTTCTTTTAATAGTAAATATTATTTTATTACTTCATCAATAAGACATTGTCTAATATGAACATAAAGGAAAATGAAGTTCTAGTGGCAATTGTTATGATCGTATCTTGCTTTACACCTCACGGCTCACGTGAATGATGTAAATGGTATCAATACGTCGTATACATATCATATTTTCGACGTGGTAGTAGAATGTTCCTTATGTTTTTTATTCCAGTGATAGCCCATCAAGACGCAACATACCTTTACAGTGAGCCAACACCAGCTGTGGGTTTCTGGATAGCTCTTCAGGACGCGACCGTACAGAACGGCTGTCTCTGGATGGCAAGCGGCTCCCACAAATCTGGAGTCCACCGGCGACTTCTTCGGAAATACGATAACGAATCTAAACTATCCCTTGAGTACGACAGACCAGCTCCTTTCTACCCTGAATCAAGTTTCACACCCGTGCCAGTCAGTAAAGGTGAAAACATCTATATATGTATATATAAAAAAAAAGGTCTTGTTAGTTACACTATTTCTATTTCAAAAACGGCTGTACGGGTTTGACTGAAAGTTTGTGGAGAGAAAGCTTACGGCAAAGGAAAGGACATAGGATAATTTTCATCCAATTGAAAAGGAAACTTAATAATTTGATGAAATCCAAAATCTTCTTATCTACTGTCTTTAAGGAGGAACAGAGTTCACCCGGCCAGCTTTACGTTTCTCATTACGAAACTAACACAGACGAAGTCGCGGGCAAAAATTAGTCTCTAATAATTAAAACTTTATATTTTTTTTGAAAACTGAAAGTATTCCGTTAAAACATTGACAAAACCTACCACAGACAGCATTAATTTAACCCTTTTCCTTCACTTGCAACACAGACGTGTAATCGTAATCAAGTACTTGTATTTCTTCAGGTACCTGCATCCTAATTCACGGTCTCGTCGTACACAAGAGTGCTCACAATAAATCCGATAAAAGTCGCCATGCCTACACCTTCCACGTGGTAGAGAGACAAAACAACAAGTATTCCGAAGAGAACTGGCTTCAGGAAGGCGAGAACGCGCCCTTCGTCAACATCTACACGACACCACAGATTGTTTAACAAATAAATCAATAATCTAAAGGTTATGTAGCTCATATAGTAATCATGCAAATTATTTACACCAAGTGGCCATACCGTCTGGTTCTGCCGAAGAATGAGCCAGATATTAAATAAACAATGACTTAGTAAGTACCGTACGTCAGATATATACATGTGATACGTCGCATTGCGATTTTCATTGTGATAATTTTTTTATTAATAAACGAATTTTACAACTAACTGTTCTTTAATAATTTAAGAACCCTCTAATAACGTGTGTTGTAACTTGTAACGGAAACGCTGAACCAAATGTTATACTTCAGCGTATAAGAATTGAAATTTAATATGAATGTGTATTATTATAAAAGTTATAATTGAAAAATAGAAATGGTACAATTTAAATTATTTAAAGCTGAGATTTAATCCCATAAAATAGGGCAAAATATATACATAATAGTCTGTTTTTAATCACGCAAAATATCGTTTGCCTTTACAAATTTAAATTCAAATAATATTTTCCCAACTCATATTATAATCCGTGACCAACTTTTCTATGAACGTTAAAATCGTTTCAGAAGTTTGTAGATATATACATATATATTATTCGGTTCGGTTTGTGTGTTACGAAATAATTTTAAATAGAATGAAAAGGATCGTCAGAATTAAACGAAATATATAAAAATTTCGTACTGAGATAGTAAATAAAAGTACGTAAGTCGAATAAAATAGTTTTAGTCGAGATAAAATCGCCTTTCTACAACCTGTAGCGCCCTGGCATCATATCTATTTTGCATCTCGATATTTTGTTACGGAAATGTGCACAAAAGTCTATGAAAAAGTTATAACTTCATTGCATTTTTTTTAAAGAATATAAATTTCTATACTCAAGTTAAAAGAACCTTTATTTCCCTTAATATACAAAACGAGTACTTGTCATAAGTCTAAAATATGTTTATCAACGCTTCTGGTTAATCATTTATTCGTCCCTCGACCGTCGGATCCCATTTTGTTTACTTTCTTTCCAAAAGTAATCTGCATATTATTTTTAAATTTTGATACAGTGACATTCACTAAAATATCTTGACATTGACAATCTCAAGAAATTGCTACCACAAAAATATAATATTTTTTTCTAATTCTGATAGAAATTGAATATTATTACTTTTTAAATAAGAGAATTTAATCAATATATATTTCTAACTAACTAACTAATAAAATTGTAGGTAAGCAATTTGATGAATATTCATATTTTCATTCAAACACACCAATGACATAATATTCAAAGGCGGTATGCAATAAATGTTAACACTTCAGCTTTTATTATCTATCAGCCGTCACCTGACAGCGGGTGGTTTTGTGATATGTAAACAATATACTGAATTAATTCTGAAGGAAGGAGCCACTTGTTGCTTGTACTCTCTCGATACACAGAACACGTTTTCAATTCCAATAGAAGACGTTGACTGTCTCCAAAAAGGTCAACGTCTTTTGTCGACTTTTCACGATGACTGGTGCCTTGTCTTAAACTTATTTACGTCTTTAAGTTTTCTACACTAATATGCAATACAAAAATAATAGTTTTATTAAAACATCTATACCACAGCAAACACATTTTGAACAGATAAAAACCTCGAAATGGCCACTTAACTGTGAAAATACAAACATGCCACCTACAAAACCCATCAATAGTAATTCGCACTTCATATATTTATTTTATATCTGCTTTGAAGTCCTACGTTAGTTATACAATATCAAAGGACGGGTATGAAAAATCCATTTCAGTTTTTCCCATTTCCATTTCGTGTCCGAAAATGGTTTCTGTTATTTTAGTCTGGCTCCAGTAAACGAAATCAGAAACGGTTGCAAAAAAAACATATAAAAAATGTACTACCTCTAAATAGCGTTTGACGACGCTGTAAAAAGTTTAAAAATACGTTGGAAATGAATTTCTATCAGAAAAAACGAAGTGATTATAAACGTAATGAGGTAGTTTTAAAATGAATGTCGAATCTGTGTAATGTGTGTAATGTCTGTCGAATATGTGTAATAATTCGAATTTATTAAACGTCCCTTTTACAATTTATTTATTAAATATGTAAAAAACAGACGTTTGTTAAGCACGGTCAAGAATAATTCATAATATTACTGGTTAATTTACTTCACTCGGGACAAGCTGTCGCTTTTATTCGCGTCAAACAGTAAACAATGAGTCACAATTTGATTACAATAAGAGATCGCTCCATAAAATGGATTTTTCTATAAATTTTATTGATGAGTATGTTCTAAGCACGAAAATTTCTATATATTTACAAAGAAAAACAAAAAGAAATTTATTATTCATCACCGTACAGTTTTAATTGGTGCAAACAATACGTTTGCTTTCGCCCGTTAGTAATTTTTCAGTGACAGTTCAAACTCTTATAAAATAAACAAACCGAAAATGTACACCCGAAATTGCTGTCTAACGTTTTACTAACACTTCGCTGAAATAGTTATTTCATCTCTTTTTTAATTTTTAATAGTCATTTTTGAACCAAATTAATTTTAATTGAAGTCTCGTAGCGTATAAATATTATGTTAAGGTTAACCAATATAAAGAAGTTTATTTTAAGAATTTGAAATATTAAATAATTAAAAAAAATAAATAAATGTTTGCATAAATATATTTAATGGTTAGAATACAGACGATGATATTCACTGTGAAGTTAGATTTTATTATTAAAAATTAAACATTTTTTACCTTTTATTATGTATCCTTTCTATAAAAGGTACGGCTACTGTTTAATTAGTATAATAAATAAGAAATCACTTAATTTTTTCTCGACACTTTATTTATAAGTATCCATTTCAATGAGACTGCTCGAGGCTCTAAAAGAAGTACTTACTTAAGAAATAACAAATACGTAATCCTTTTAGCCGGGAGAATGTTTCAGTATGCTTAACCGTATACGCAGAGTTAACAGTTTTCTATTATAAATTTCTGTACACTATAGTATTTACGTATTTAATAAGTACAATAAGAAATGCCGTGTATGTATTGACGATGACAAGTCGTGCTGATACTACACGTTATCTTAAATCAGGTTGATAGGAACCATTTGTATGCTTTTGACTGGTTTTTGCAGATTTTGCGGAAACCTATGTCAAGATATAAGTTAAACTCGTAATGGATATCGTAAAAAGTTTTATAATATTTAGGAGTCTCTATCAGAATATGTTTAGAAGAAGCTACCATGTTTAATTCTTAAGTACATTCTTCTTTGAAAGCTTTCTCTTTGAACTCAGAGACGTGTCTCAGTTGGTGACCCGATCTATTTTATATATCATTGACTAACACCAGTCACCACGTCTCGTATCAATATATTTTTATAAAAAACTGTTCTTCTGTCGTTAATCTCGTTATATTTACAATGTCTTCAGAAATATCTTGTCATCTGGATCATATCTAAACATTTTTCTTATGTATTACCTAATATCTCTACGTTTATATATACCTACTTCTCTCAATGTGCTTTTACCGTGTTCAGCTTGGAAAAATACGTATCGGATTTTAAGAAGTGTTTTTTTTTCCATCCAAACGTCAACAGACTGTTTCCACGAATTCGTTGAAGCGTTTAACCTGAAAATAATTCCAGTAGGAATGCAAAAATATATAACGGAATGTTTATAACTATCTGATGTTCCTGGACATATGAGAGTCATGATGATATTCTATAACATGCCTTAGATTTAAATGATTGGTGTCAAATATTATTTATCTGTTAAATCTATTAACAATGTATGTATACTTATATATGTATATGAAAAAATAATTTACGATCCTTAACAATCTCAAAGGTTTATAATAATGATTATCATATTATTATATACAGTATTTTTTTTAACTTGAGTGAATATGAAGCCATTTAGAGGATAAAAAGATAGTAGCTGTTAGGTATTCCTTTAGGATTTCTCATAGTTAATTTGACAACTATATTTATAAATAAATATAATATAATTCAATTTGTTCGTGCCTTTATGAATTGTGTTGCAGAAAGAAGAACTACTTTATACTATATTTTATAGATCATAAATACAAACAAAGGCTTTAAACTATCTGATGGGCTATGAATAAATCATCTGGATAGGAATCTGGCTTAAAACGACATCGGGAATTAGATTTTGACGTAAATCAAGTTCTATTGTGCTTCGAGATAGACGTGATACATGACTTTCATCCTGATTCCTAACGCCACAGGCTTCAAATCTATTTGATATATACATATAAAATATTCCATATATTTATGTTAATATAAGTTTATCGAAGTCTGGCCTAGAATCACATCCGAAACCGACGTAATTTCGATACATTTGACAAACATACCTCCTTTGATCTCTTTGATACGAGTATATTCAGTACGTTTCAGGACCACTAATAAATCACTATGCGAGATAGTAAATGTTGATGACGGGAATATTAGAGATGAATTATAATAAAATGCTTTGACATTTCGGCAATAGATTATACTGTTTTATATATACACAAAACAAACATAAAATACTTACTTTGTATTAGACAAATAATATTAATGCAGGTCCGGTTCGAAACAAAGGTGCATCATTTTGCCAACCCAAACGATATACGGCCAGGAATTTGTACAGACTTTTAAATATGTTGTTACAACTTGAAATTAAAATAATAACAGCGTTGAACGTCTTCCGATTTGCAGTGGACGTTTAAAAACAAAATGTAACAAACATCAGGCGAACAAATTAATGATTGTAGTTTAAAATTAACGGAATGAATTATGTGTTATTCAGTAAATGTTCATATACTTTTCGGGAATACATAAATTTGGTTAGGTAGGGAGAGGAGCTTGGACGGTGGAGGTAAGTGTTTAACGCGCGTTAGATAGAGGCCCCTCAAGGCTCAAACCTACACCTGGGTCGCAAGTCAAAGGCACTGTTGAAGCTCGTCTCCCTGCGACGCGATGGACCCGGCATCCGCACGTGAAACCATGGAATGCTAAGAGATTTCATCTCTATGTTTAAAAGGCTTGTAAGTCAACACTAAGCCGGGGTGAATAATATACATATATGACTAATTAAAAGTATTTCTACAAAATTTTAAATTTACTTCATTAGTCAAATAATTATTGATCTAAAATTTGTCTATATATATATATATATATATATGTTTAGGTATGTAATAAACAAAAATAGATCCTGAATTTAAACGTTTTTGTATCACAATTTTAGCTACGAGACATTTTAGTACGTCAGAAATACCAATTTGAACGAAACTAAAACAAACACACTTTATTGAAGCAATAACTGTGTGTAGCTATTAACAATTATTTTTTGCCACCGATCGTGTTGACTGACGAAAACAGAGCTTTTAGAGGTGTAATTAAACAAATATAGATAAAAAAAAAAATCTAGTATTCTAATCCCACTAATCTTATCCATCTGTGTTTCGTGCACGTCTCTTACTATCATTGCATCACGGATTCCTTGATGCAGATTCAGCGGGCACAGTAATAACATTCTGTGAATATTAAACTAGGTCGAAAGATTTCAAATTGCCCTATTGATATCTGGCAGTGTGAGTGATAAGTGCATAAAATTGCCCTAATAGCCGTCCGCACTCTTGACCCAGTGAGCTGACTCAATTAGATTCAACACAATGATCATTGGTGGAATTGAAATGCATTTTATCCATATACTGATTTATATTGGATTTCATTTTATTAATTACCTAATATCCATAATTACTACGATCATAATTGAAAGAAGTTTTGTCAAATACGGAAGCTTTAAATCATATTTTGTTTGTAGGTTATCTTTGTAATTCTAGAAAATACTTGCTAGAGTTGGGTAGTGAAAAGAAATATTAATGCTCCACCACCTGCCACCTTTAACATTTACTGTTGGGGCTTAAAAATAGACATGGGTATTTTTTCAAATTTATTGTAATCCCTTTCAGATAACTCTTAGTATGGAATATTTAATAATTATACTGGTTTATAACAGCCTCGGAGTTGTTAAGCAATCTTTTAAGTTAAATCTTGATCCTAATTCCTGAGCTCTTCCATTAAAGTGTACTAAAGCTTAAACAGTAAATGATTGATATTTATCAAAATAATTAAAACGATGAAAATAACTCTAGTGACAAAATATACTTGCATGAATGACATGACTATAAAAAACCGTGGACTTATAAAATATACAAAAGTACATATACATATGTATATATGAATAGCGGGATATGAAAATAGATTGAGTTCAAAACACAAGGGAAGAAACGCGAACGAAGAAAAGAGATGTTCCGTTGCATCGAAATGGTTTCAGTATAACATTATACAAATACTTATATTTTAACATGCTTGTAACCCTGGCTGCGGTTGCAGTAACAACTTCGTGTCAAAATCCTCAGAGCCGCGAAATTTCGATGCATGTAAGAGTTACACACAATGAAATTCACGTCATTATTGTTAAACTTCCTCTCAGATCAATGAACCTGCGGTACGTTGAATTAATTTCACGATAAAATATGAAAACATTCGAGCAGATAATGTATGTACATGTATAACATATTTCGAGAAATTATTACTGTTCGGGGATCAAAGCGTCTGTTATTATTCATTTGTATAAGCAGGTGTTTAATTAAATTGTTACAAATGTTCAACTGATATAAAAAAATCATGGAATAACAGCTTCTGTGAATAATTTACAGGGAAATAATTGTTTTATACAATGTCAAAAACAAAAACTATGTGAATGATTTAATACAGAAAGTAAGTAAATAAAGATTTGATCTAGATTCGAGAGAATTTCACATTAATTTTTATATAGGAAATGTATATACAAGTGTTTTGTATAGTATTTTTAAACAGGTAAGTGCATTAATTATTTGTATCAATTAATTGAAGTGCTAAATCCATCCTAACAGCTCAGCCCGTGGTCATGTACAATGAATTTGGTGCGAAATGCTTGGAATTAATTCGTTACTAAGAAGAAGAGTATAAAGAGTTTGGGATATATACATTTTTTTTTATATCTAACACCCACCACGAGTATACTTGAACCAAGTTGGTATCATCGTACTAATAGTGAGGCTAAGCAAAATATATTTAAACATTAGGAGCTATTTGATTAAAGTCGCGCAAATTTTTGTTTTAGAGCACAATACAACTAGGTCGTTGAATCAATCAATTAGCCAATCTTGGTCCACTGCTGGACATAGGCCTCTCCCAATTCGCGCCACAATACCCGGTCCTCCGCCTTCCGCATCCAGTCCCCTCCAGTGACCTTTTTCAGGTCGTCAGTCCACCTG
>JAAAKD020000207.1:15437897-15458476 GCA_010014825.2 Danaus melanippus | reverse complement strand
CAACCTCGCCCGGGTCGACATCCGGTATGTCTTCGGTGTAGTGGCGTGTGAGTGGGGCTCTGTGATCATCATCGCTAGGTCTCAATGGTTTAGTCATCCGTGATGCGTAGAGGTGTCTATAAAAGCTTTCGATTTCCTCAATAATCTCGGTCGTTGAATACATATATCTAAAACAATTCCAACATTTTCATATTCAACAACTATTTCTGACAACTAACTTCGTTGTATACAGATAACCAATTATATATTAAATGTAGCACAGATTTAAAACGTAACGACCAACAACAGAACCAATGATATAAATATTAGCTGTGAAGGATTCTTTCTAGGAAACAATTACATGTATTTTCATTAGATCGTATATTTATATAGCTCCTACATATATATGTGTTGACCTAAAACTAACACTTCCTCTTCCTCTAAGCGACACAGTAAATAACAAGTAATATTAAAGTGAACAAGATAAAATTATGTACCATCTTAACTAAAAGAACAAAAACATAATATTTAAAAGAAGAAATGAAATCGTTAGCTCCTAATAAATATAATGTGAGACACTTTTAACATTTCGTTTAACAATTGTAACTAAAAGCCACTCTAATTTAAACTGGAATGATATCAAAAAGTTTTTCATTTAAATTTTAACTAACTTCAGCAACCCTTTCCACGGATTACTACAAAATTCTGTGTTTATGAATTCTTAAACAACTCCCGCTCGTTTCGGGTCGAGAATATTTTTAAATGTTATAATATTTGTGTGTTAATAACTCGTAGGTTGATCGAATTATTACAGTTTATCAAATATTGAGAATGACGTGTGTGTGTGTGTGTGTGTGTGTGTGTGTGTGTGTGTGAGTGTAAGATGTCGTGATGCTTGCTGTGTAGTATGTCGTTAGGTGTCGTTCATCTAATCACCTGTTAGCTGCCGAGATACCCAGTGAGCAGTCTCTGAGACCGGTCGATATCTCAACGTCCATACCCACAGTCTCGTAGCCCGTCAGTTAGCCGCTGCCTGCACTACAATGCGCCTGCACATCGCTGTACTACTGCTCACCCTGCACTGTAAGTTGCGCTGCGATTTAATTAATTTAATATTAATACTCTTAACAAAAATTTTTTTTATGCGAATTCACTAGCTTTGCTTATATTATCTTTGGTTATATTTTTTTATTATTGTCATATTCATTTCGACGTACATACTTATTGAACGATTCAGTTGTTTATATATATTTAATATATATAATGATTTTTATATCAAAAATATAAATCCGAGTATAACCATTTGGTAGACTAGTATGATTAATTTAATAAAAGTAACTGAAATGTATTATTCGCTAACATTTAAATGGAAATTCACTCCTCTACTATAAAGAGGAGAAAAGTTTCATACAAAATATTCGCTTGATTTAAATAGTTATAAAATTATTTATTTTTATTTGCTTCATAAAAAGTTTTATTCGCATATGAAATGTTTACATAGTTTGTAGGCTTAAAAATAATGTTTTAGATATATGTACTTCTAATAAGCCAAGTGTCAAGTGATAATGATGTAGTGAGCCGTAACCGTGCGATATAAAACAGGAATTGAATATTAAATATATCATAACAATTCTTGTTCTATTTCATACATATATAATATTATATTAATTGTAATATATTTGAGAAATTTATTGCAATCTATAGTTTCTAAACAAATTTTGTTATTTGATGAACAAAAAAGACGAAAACATCAAGTCACTCTGTTGTCTAAAAAACACGATTCAGCTCCAAGCATTCCATTTTATAAATTTCGTATTCAAACATAAATAAATCAAAGCTTTATACATAATTTTTACTAACAGAAACACGTCTGTCTGTTCATTTTCTTTTCTAGATTCATATATATACCGTTCTCTGAATTAAACCCTTAGTGATGGAAACAAACCTTTGGATGTAATATACAAAATAGTTTATCGGAAAACGTTCTTAAATATGTCAATACATATAATCGGTCATTCAAAACACCGACACTAAAAAAACTAAATACATACGAGCGTATCATATTATAAAACACAGCGATAACTGTTTTATGAACAGTTAAAAATTGTCTTTGAACGGAAACAATTTGATAAGAACATCCTAATGCGAAAGAACGCAGCTATTATATTACAGATTCTGTGCTCGTTTGTTAACTGTATCAAAATTATTAATAACATTCAGGTCTGGCGGAAGCATGTGAGCCTGAACAGGCCCAGAACGGCTGCAAGATATATGGAGCGGCGTGCACATGCGGTTACGGTTGTAAGACGGAGTATATTTACAGGACAAGGAGATCCTGCTTGAATGCTCTGAGAGGTATCAATGATGTTATAACAAAATCCGTAAGGTCACAGGTCATTCATCGATCAGATCGAGGCACGTCCACTGACTTTAATGTTAGTTTGATGCCATCATATATTATATATGGTTATTTTCAAAACAACAATCTCTTTACATTAATTCTCTATCATACTGAAGCAACAGAAAATAAGCAAGGGATTTTCTAATATCATATATATATAAGCATATGAAGTATCTGATCCTGGTCCAAATAGCTAGCTTTTAATTATCGGCCTCTCCTTATAGATTTTTCTAATGTGATTTGTGAATATTATACTGAACTAGGAGAAGGAGTTGTGAACAAACAAGATTGGGACTAGAGACTAAGATTTTGAGAAATATTCTCTGGCCAACATTGATTCCGAAACTTAACGTTTGACGTTTGACTCAGAGCTACTAAGACTTGTTTAATATGTATATTACGCAAAGATACAACTTAGTTACTCAGTTAACTTAAAAAAACTTACAGGACATAATTAAAATTAATAAATATATTTAAGTATATATATTTAAAGAATTAGAATCAACCAATGATATTAAATTAAGAACCTTTCAGTTATTCATAGTACTGAACTCGATCATGAAATATTATTTCGCATAGATATAAATGAACCTCTGAACTTGCCACAAGCTCTGATTTAACGTCGCCATTATTTATTGGTATCACCGGACACGCCACAGGGAATAAGTGGACCCAGGTAATCCCATATTAGATTCACCTGTTACGTCCTAAGAGGAATTCCAATTTCGCTAAGTCGCCATACTAAGAAGGATTTACGCATATTTTTTATATTGAATAGCTTTAAAAGTTTTATGCTTTGTTTTTTTTATTTATGTGCCAAATAGCATTTAAACTTTACAATATTAAATAAATAGTTTATTTGTCTCAATAAATAATACATTTATTACAATTAATTTAAAGGCCTGTACATTATCTTTACACGAAAGTGGCGTCATCTATGATTTCGCTAATAAAACTGTTTGTCAACAGAGCGCAGCTCGAATGTTTGCTCCAGAATGCCTTGTATGAGAGGCATCTGTATACAGACGGTTCAAGATCCAGGATTCACGTGCAAGTGCGAAGGAACCGGATATTACGGACAGCGCTGTGAAAAAGGTATTACTATTAAAAGTTAGATGTCAATAAAAATACTCATGGATTTTTCTCTATGTAAATAATTTGTATTAATATATATATATCGATTTGTAGCTTAATAAAAATATATAATGATTAAATATTCCCAGTTCAACATATTAAAACCTTATTATTTCAGCTTGTCCGACGGCTGCATGGCGTGGACTGGTGTTCCCTCATGAGTGCGTTGTTATTTAAAAAAAATATGACATATAAATATTTATTGAGACCTAGTTGTTGATACACTTCACAGATATGTCATAAATTAATAATAACAGTTGTATTAACAGAAACGGTTCATCCTAACTGCCATCGTATCCGTTATTTTTAATTATAATTTGAAATACATGCATATGTTAAAAGTATTTTTGTTTATTAGTTATTAAACCCAAAGAAAATATAATAAGAAGTTATTGTTGTTACACGTAGCAATAAATATTACCTAAATGAATGTAAAGCTTTAAGATCAGGTACAATATATTTCAATAACTATACCGCCAGAATGTGGAATTTAAAAATCTAAGAATAGTGTTGTAACTTTTCCATAATATACGAATCGATATCGACACTAATTATTTGTGACAACAAATCTAATGCAACCTACTTTACATATACCTAATTCTTATTTTACTTGAGTATTTATTAAAAGTAATAATAATTAAATAATATTAAAAATAAAAATATATCTTTAAAGAGTTATTAATATCTGTATTAAAAATTACTTAAATTTTCCCGCCATTTGGACTCCAAATACCAACTAGACAGTAGACAAATCGCAAGTATTGATTAACATATACTTACTCTAAAATTGCCAGTTTAAAAATATTAAATACCCAATTGTCATTAATTATGTTATTTATGAGAGTAATACATATATGTTTCTTAAAAATTACATAAAATTCAGGTAAATATAAAGGCATTTTTATGTAATATTTACTAATAAGGAACTTAAATTTTTTTGTTTACTTATTATTAATAGTAATCCATTTATTATACCTCAGTTTATAAGGATAAATAATGTAAAAAATACTTAAAAAATTATAAAAGATATTACCAGTATACCAATAGTCTCCTTTTTAATTTCTTGGAGTGTAACAACACAGTACAGAACCGATCAATAATTCCTTTTCAAGCTGACGATGGGCGTCTCGGCAGTGCTGCTCCTAGCTCCTAACATTTAATTATTATTTTTAGTTTTATTTTGTTTCAATGTGTATTATTTTGTTGTTTTCGGACCGACGGACGGTAAGTCTTTTCATTTTTATTACATATATTAAGAGCGTAATGTACTTATATAAATATGCAAAAAAAAATATATAAATTAAAACTTATTATATTATTATTGATAAACAAATTAAAGTTATTCATACGTATCAAATATGTAATATTACAATAACACGAAATTAACATATATGAGTACACTATGTTTTATAATATATATGTTGCAGAAATAAATAATATATATAAATTTTCAACTCTCTAAAATCAGTATGAGTTAGAAAACAATTATATTTTAAATCATGTCTTATGCAATAAAAGTGAAATAATTTCTGAAAGAATTTTTTTGTTATATTAAGTCAAGTGAAGGTTGTGTTGATCAGCAATGAAAATCTAATATTGTAAAAATCATGGCAACCAAAATACTATTGATCTTAACGTTAATAAACAGCGTAGGTAACTATGAACCCCATCAGCTACGTGGGTAGGAAATAGTAGCTTTGGTGTCTGATATTTCAGAACTGCCAGATACTAAACAAAAATCATATTACAATGTATCAAAATCCTATAAACTCTTATTTTACAAAAAATTATCAGTAATAGTAAATCTTGAATCTAAATACCAATCTATTATATGATTTGTGCGTAAAATTGTATCTTGTAAAGGATTTACATAATAATATAAATAGTGTGAGAAATCGACATAGATGACTTTCAAATATATTTCGTAATTATTACATAGAAAATATATTTTTTGAAGAAAAATAATATATTTATTGTTATTTATATTTAAAAAGTTCAATGTTATTAATATCTCTTAAAAATTTTAATAATTTGATAATGTCATTGTAGATTCAAAAATTTTATCCTCTAAATCTATTGAATTGTTTTTCTGATTAAACAATAAATAGTAGGAATCATGAAATCGAAATTTATCTACTCCTCAGAATATGACATATTTTTAGACGGCAACACTGAACTCTTCTGCATTATGCAGCGCACCTACCTACTAAATATGTATTGATTAACTACCTCTGCCTCATAAGAACCCTTTGTGTCGACTGTGCAGTGAATTATTATAATCTTTTTTGGACATTAATCTTTTACAAATTTTAAATGAAATAAAAATAGTGCATTGATAGAGATCTGAATATAATCACACTATTATTTCAAGGTTTATTTAAAAAAAGTGAGTGGTATTATATTTCTATAAGGACTAGGCAATTTTTATCGTATATAGATCTAATAACGCAACTGTTACTGTTAAATAAATGAAAAAAAAGACAAAGAAACTTAAATTATTAGTAAAAGATCAGCAATCTGCATCGTAATATATATTATACGTCGGTACGAATTATATATATAACTACAGTTGGTAGATAGACATTATTACATATTAAAGACGATTCAGAGTGTGTTATTTTTAATTTGCATATTTATTGTCTTAAAACCTGTACATTTTTAGATTCATTTCTATGTTATTGTATGACAATGACATGACATTTGTTTAAACTATCGAGTTCCAGATGACCGATAATACGGAAACGTTAGAAAGCTATTTGTTATTATTTCATGATTACTCTGTTACACAATCCGAGTATTATATATAAGTTGACCCAAAGATTACAGTTATATATGGTCATACGTGACCATTAACAAAGACAAACTGAAATTAACAAAATATATAGTTATAAAAAAGGTTGGCAAAGGCCTTTACCGAATATACTTTCGGTCACGGTGTAATCTATGAACGATATTTTCAGCTTTTTTAAAGATTTTATAAAAAATTTCAATAAACATACTTTTAGAATGGCGTGGACCGGATACCAAAAGTTTCTAGCACTGGTTATGGTAGTAACAGGGTCTATTAACACCCTGAGTACCAAGTGGGCAGATAACATTGATTCTAAAGGTTCCGATGGGATAGTTCGCACATTTCAACATCCATTCCTACAGGTAATTCAGTTAATTTGGCAAAAATAACATTTATATGATATCCATATGGACGGAATTAATATATTTCTATTTTAGGCTTTGTTTATGTTTTTTGGTGAAATGATGTGTCTGTGGACTTTCAAATTAGTTTATTGGTGGAATAGAAGGAGCGGCACAGAAAGCCAATTGACTCAGGGCAGCCAGGACTTTAATCCATTCATATTGATGCCCGCAGCTATGTTTGACTTGGTAGGTTTGATTCTTATACTAAAATATATCTTTACCAATTCCATACTGATTTAGAGATAATTATTATCAGCATACAAGAAGCAAAACAACCTTTTGGCAGTATATAATAAATGTATAACACGATATTTTTCCATAGATTGGAACATCAATCATATATATTGGTCTGACCCTGACATACGCCAGCAGCTTCCAGATGTTCCGAGGTTCTATTATTGTGTTCGTAGCTCTCTTCTCAACTATATTGCTCGATAGAGTTATTAAAAGACGAGAATGGTTGGGAATATGTAAGTTGCCACTTATTTTTAAACTCATACTAATTCCTTAAATGGAAAACTTTGCATGGATGTATATAAATTTGTAGCTTCGTTCCTCAAAAGCCACTTAATGGATTTTGATAAAGATTTACAGTGATATAGCTAAACCATCAAAGAGACATAATCTGTAATACTAATTCAAGAGTTTAAGCAGACAACATCACATGCAGAAACCTGTCTGTGATAACTTTATACTTACACATGAAATCTGTATACATTTTTAAATATAAATAGACAAGCAGTTCAAATATCATTTGTTTAATAAATCCTTTGGGAATGTTTGGGCAGTTCTCCGGTGACATTCAAAACATGGTTTGGTAATGTAAATACTTGTACAAATGTACACACATCCTTATGTGTAATGTAGCTGTTCTTGTTAACACTTACTTTGGAATATATTTTGTTTGATCATAACTTTTCTATATTATATTATGGACCATGCTAAATGTCTTCTATATAAAATGACAGTTATGTCAGCAAACCAATGATAATAAAATCCTATAATTATTGATATTATGAAGAACACGATACGATTACTCATCAACACATGTTTAAATTGAGAGCGAGCAAATAGTGTGAAGTCTTTAGTGACTCATGTTACAAACATAAAAATATGTATACATTTTATTTTATTAAATTATAGCTGTATTAGTTCTGTGACCTTTGACCCATACAAATAATGCCATATAATACTAGTCCCTTATTGGTTCATTTGTAATATTTTCTTATGAAATCTATAATATCTCCAAAGCTAAGGATAAAAATTGTTTTCAGCTCAATTAATCTTGGGGCTGGTAATAATTGGTGCTACGGACGCCATCTATCAGTCCCCGGATGACTCTAAAGGTAGAAATAGTATGATAACGGGGGACTTGTTGATAATTTTGGCCCAAATTATACTCGCCTGCCAAATGGTTTACGAAGAGAAATTTGTATCTGGTATGTGTTTTACCACAAACTATTTTCTTATAACATCGAATCCATCATTGTATATTATTTTCATACCAACATTAAAGGAAAAAAGTTTTATTGTTTTAGCAACAGTTTTCAATAAACCTCAAAGACAAAAAGCTATTCTATTATTTTTGTTTAGGAATGAAATTAATTGAATTAAAAATAAATCTCTCCTCTAAGTAGTATGCATTATTTTGATAAGTTTTGTGTGACCAGGTCTCAATATACCTCCATTGCAAGCTGTTGGCTGGGAGGGTGTTTTTGGGTTTTCAATGCTATCGGTTCTGCTGGTGATATTCTACTTCATACCAGCCCCACCGCACTTTGACAACAACGCTAGGCATACCATTGAGGATTTTATTGATGGACTGGTGCAAATAGGTAAGTTGTCACAGTAACTAATGGTTTATTATATAGTGATGTAACTTAAAGAGGAATTTTATAAAACAAATATAAATTTTTTAAAGGTAACAACTCACTGCTACTGCTCGCTATAATGGGAACAGTAGTGTCCATAGCGTTCTACAACTTTGCTGGTATCAGTGTCACCAAGGAAATGTCCGCCACAACAAGAATGGTCCTAGATTCAGTGAGGTATACATACATAACATTTAATATTGCATAGATTAACAAGCACATGGTTCAGTAGAATCTGAAGACATCAAGTGATTTTTATATCAGTTTGTTGTACATAGAAAACTTTTAGGAAAGTTTTGATATGAAGGTGGGTTCAGTCATGTCTTGTCACATCCCTACATTCAAACCAGCCTGTAATCTTATTTAATTAGTTATCCAGTTATGCTCTGCCCATTTATGACATTGAAAGCTAAATAGTATATAATTTTATAGGACCCTTGTCATCTGGATGGTATCACTTGGAGTGAAGTGGCAGGTTTTCCATTGGCAGCACCTGATAGGTTTCGCTATCCTAATCTTTGGTATGGCCATCTATTATGACATAATCCCAATGAATTCTAGAAGACATGCAGATGATGAAACTCCAGTTGTTAACTCGGAAGCTGATACACTCGAAGAAGCTTAGGATAAATAATTATTTATGTATATATATATATATATATAATTATTTCTGTTATGAACTATTATGTACTTCTCTTGGGTCATGTCTATGGCTAATAAGTTATTCTATTGCTCAGTTCTAAAAATGTTTATATTCTCATTGCATAGTTAAGGTCTAGGTTATTAAGTAAATTTTTTATATAAAACTATATTTTCGGGTGTGTCTCTACATCATTTATGTTTTGAACAGCATCTCTATAACTCTTGAACACCCCAGATCATAGTAGAAGAGATGTTACTATCACACTTCACTGACTCTTTTGTGGTCTAAGTTGCTGGTAAATGGTTTGAACGCTAGCTTAAAAATAAAGAGGTAAGTATATATGCGAGTCACGTCCAGAAATATAGTATTATATAAAAAATTACAATTTGTGAACCTTTTAGAAATCTTTATTGTTCTAAACTTGTACATATTTTCCTGTTCATGTTAAAGCAGACTATACATATGTAGTTATGGAAAAGTTAAGAGATACATTGTAAAATAGATTTTAATTATACACTTTTAACTTAACATTCCTGTCTGAGAAGGGTTGGAAGGCTATTTAATGTGATGATTTAATAATTTTATAAATTTTTACCGATAACACATACGTTATTGGCCCTCCGACATGAAGTATATACAAAATCAACTTCTTATACTCTAAAGATACTAGAGAGAGTACTGCAATAATTATTATTATCATTTAGTCCAGTTTTGTACAAATATTTGTTGAGAGCGAAATGTTAAGCAATAAAGAACGTATCGTTAAGTATATACTTTTACATAAATGTACTTTTCTGTTTTATTTATTTCTTTTATTTAATTATTTTACTTACGGATCCGGGTTCGTAATGAATATGTTTATTTTTTGACGGACCATGGCACGTTGGTTGTAAGCTCATCTCTTAGTGGTGCTATTTAGGCCTGGTCGCTACACCTCTCAGCTCGCATTGGTGGTAAAGTCATCATGTTCTCAACAAAGAAGACCACAAGCAAATGGATTCCAATAGAAGATTGACAAAAATATCTATTTGGTTTTTCTTGGTATTGTTTTAAGAACTGTCAATTTGACGTTTGACATAACTCAGCCAATTTTTGGAATCCAGTGATTTAAGCAATAATATTCAAAGTAGTCTTCCACCGTCATTTAAATTAAATGCCTCTCTATATTTTACGCGAAGTTGGGTGAGGAAGAAAGTATAAGAGTGTAGTGAGTTAGGGCGAGTTAGCTTCGCCCCCGGCAGTTTCCAAACGAGATTGGTTTGTTTCCTCAAAACGTCCCCAAAATGTTCTAGCTACTTGGATTTTCTTCTCAAATAACTTCTGCAATAATGGCGAGGCAAACTAAAGTAACGTTCATTAAGAAATGCGAATTTTTAACTTGCAATGCGATGTTATGACTGTGATGTGATTGTTAAAAGTTAAAAACAAATATCTTTTATACGATAGTGTGTTTTAAAATTGACAACAAATAAAACGGAGGCGTCTTTGGACCAAGTTAAATAGCAAAAAAGATATTAAATCCAAATAATAATGTTAACCGTTGAAATCGTGGGACTTACAAATAATAAAAGTATATATTTCAGACGACTATCGTGTTAAAGATATTTATACTGATGTGTTGTTTTAAAACTAACATTTTGTACAAATCATTATTGTAACTCATATGGTGGAACAATGTGTTTATAGTAGGCAGTTTTCTCCAAAATGTCACACATTTTAAGTAAGTGCCTTATTGTAAGTTTCCACGGAAGTTAGTTAGCGTTAAATATAGCGTCAAGATAAGAGCAAGACAAAAAATCCGGTGAGAAGATTCGTCGTCATATCCTCGATTCGGGATGAGAGGTACAGCATCCAGTCTCTTAGATAGCACAGCTATGTTATGGGCTTACACATAACATGCCTCTGGTCAAGAGCTTCATGTCGGCCATTATGTTTTTCGAAGTCGCGTTGACATTAAGTTTTGTTTTTTTGGCTATGCGTTATTTTTTAGTCTTAGATTTTTGACTTGTCATTCACATTAAGAAATTATTGTAGAAAAAAAAATGTAAACATAAGCTTTGCGCTAACAGCTCCTTCATAGAAACTATGCTTTTGTGATACGATGAGAAAACTGAAAAAAACATCACAGATTTGCAGAAGAGAGAACTCTTAATAAGTAGACGTGATGAAGATAATTAGTCTATCTAGATATTAAGTGAAGATCGTTTGTTTCATTCTAGCTAAGCTTAAAAAAAACTATTTCGCTAAACATGACACGCTTGAACACTGAAAGTAACGATATTATTGTTAGGGTGTCTTATATAATATGATAAGTGTAGGTCTAAGATGTATATTAAGATTGGCATTTTCACCATCCGTGCCTCGTGGAGCACGTCACTCACAGGTCTGCGACCTGGTACTATAGATGGGTTACTGCGACAATTAGATGTTAAACCTGCTGTATAGATTGGGACGGGTCGTGTAGCTTATAGATGTCGTGGGCCCTGTTAAACTTAGTTTAGGCTACCAGTAGATCGCTTGGCAACACGCGCTGGAATCTAAAGCAACAGTGACGTCATATCTGCCCTTCGCTTTTAGGTGATCGTAGAATAGAGTTTGCCCCGTTTTAATCTCCAGTAGCTGTAAGTGAGTTATAGGACTGCATTCCTTCGATGCGGTGTTCTCATCCTAGAACATGTAGGTGTATCTCGTGTTAACTAAGATGTGTGTACGTACTGTATGGAACTATCGAATTTATTTATTGTATTTCTTATCATCTTTAATTCGATATATTAATTTAACCATATATATATTCTATACTATTCCAAATTTGCTCATGTTAGAGGCGTTTCTATCTTATATGTCTTCTACGTGGATTGTGATATAAAAGAATTTCCAAAATGATTGTATTGTGACTAATTATATGTGAAAATTTTATTTTATTAAAGAATTTATTCGGCCATGAAAATTTAAAATGTTTTATTTCTCCTCACTACTTATAGATACTGTTGGAAAATAATAGCAATGACGCAGAAAGTTAGCATGTAAGAAAAAATACGTCAAGGCGTAGTTAATATATTTATTTAGGTTTTTTCTTTATCCGTTTTCAGTTTTTCACCAAGACCTGAAATAAAAAAAATATAATGTACATGTATCATAAACTCAAGACTAAAGTTAGTTTTAATTCTACTAAGAATGTATTCTTAGTGTCACTACGATATACTATTCGGCCATTTATTAAAATCCATAAAAATCATAGATTGTGGTAATGTATATATTATTACGTCAAAAAGAAGTTCAAACGAACGGACCGATACTGCGTTCAGTTAGTCGAAATCGGGACCACAAAGTTTAAAAATAACCGTTACTTTTAAGCTTTCTTTCTTCATACTTCTTGTTAAGGGACTATTGTTAAAATACTTTTTTTACACATCAATGCTAGCTCACCTAATTGATTGCCGTTCATCCAGAAGAAGATTTTTATGAAAGTTTGATCTCGCCTCGCTGCATCGTCTCTGAATTCAGATTTAAGCGACCTCCTTAGCGTCTTGGCGGCGATATTTGAATAATTAACGTAACTGAAACATACAACTTGTATGAGAAACGGTTAACGTAAAGTAGCTAACAAATAAATCTTAACACTAACTTAAGACCAGCCATTCGCCAAGTGCTCATTTTATTTTTATTTAAATTACTAATTATTGTCCGTTTGACAGCTTTTGTGATGAAAGAATGACAGAAGCGTTTGACATTATTACTGTTACATAATTTTATAATTTAAAAGTGCCAGTAAATTGAAATAAAAATATTGTTAATTTTAAAAAAGATGACATAATCCGATAAAAGAATCTATTCAAGGTACTTAGAAATTGTTTACAACAGCAACATTATTTTCTTAATTTTTAAGTAATTCACAAAACTCTTTTTTCACTTTTTGTACAAAAAAAAAATAGTATAAAATAACCAGTTACAGAACAAAATTATTATATAACTTTTATTATTAAACCCAACGTAAATAATGCGATAAAAGTTAAATGATATACATAAGAAAGAGTTTAAACTCTTAATAAAGCAAATAAAAACAAGTACCTGTCACACGGTTGTAAAGATATAAATAACTAGTTATGTTCAGATTTGGGTTCATTATTTTAAGCGATAACTAAAGATACGGTTGTGTAAATAATATTGATGACCTGTTGGAAATATAAACAGAAAAAAAATATCTTTAAGATGAGACTCTTTGCTCTCTTTTCCTCTTTACAGATTCAAATATTACACTTATAATACATATTATTACGAATAAAGATTACTAAACTCTTTTTATACTTCGATTATTTTAGAAATTCTGGTGAATTCAATATTAGATAAGTTAAATTAGAATTAGGAAGATTTTGGTTTAATTATCACTTAATTGTAGGTGCATAATAATATTCCTCTTGAAGTATCGAGTATATTGGGCAAATAAAAAATTAAAAATATATGTTTTTAAGCGTTTTATGTATAGAGTAGATTATAAAACCAAAAGAAAAATAATATTAATGGGAATCCTTTTTAATTTGTATAATTATTTATTTGGCTCTTTAAACAGTTAGATTATCCGTATATTTTAAACCGAGTGTTTCATGTTGTAGGTACTTGGTTCAATATTTTACTTCGGGATTTATAAAATATTATCGCTGAATGAGTCAGTGTAACTAGTTGTGAAGCCACGCGATAATATAGGCAGTAACAAGTACAATTTTAATAATATATATGTATATGATTTATTTCTAAGACATTTTTAGAATTTACTACTAACAGCAGGTATTCCACAAAATAAATAAAACCTCAAATTGATTTTATGCAAAGACTAAAAAAATTATTGAAAAAAAAAAACAAAAGAAAAATAAGCAGAGCCTATCTCAATATAATAGTTTCGACAATATTAATTAATGTAAAATATTGCTAAAGATTTATAAACAGACATATATATAACAAGTAGCTCAAATATGATTCGAGTGACATGTCTTCTCTCGTTCAATCTCCTTCATGCATCTCTACGATTTAATACTCTCTCTGGTTTCAACAAACCCTCTCATAACTCCTAATAAAACCCTATTTAATTTATGTTGTTAATACCTCGTAAGCATTTACTTATTGTGTGTTATTTTTCCGATCCTTCCTGACATTTCAACCTGTCAAAAGTTAGAGAAGACTGGTCTAAAATGTTTGACGCCATTTCCAGAATTTTATGAATGAATTTCATAGGAACCTAACCTCAAGACAAGGTGTACATATTATGTGATAAATAAAAGTTTAACTTTCAAGCTGTTCCAGTGATTGTACGTGGCTAAGTAATTGTGTTCAAGGAAATAAACAGGTTTATATCCGTTGCAATTTATAATATAAAGGAATCGAGTGTGTACATGGTATACAGACTAAATTCTTTACAAAATTTGTATAATGTTAAAAAAATATTGAGTAAATACATATATTTTATACATATTAGTACATCCTTAACTTATGACAAATTGTTCATAAATATCTTCAACGGATATATTAGCGCCTAATTTCTACGAATGCATTTCTCTTGCTTCACACTGTGATCCTGTCAATCGTAATCCATTTCAATGTGAACCTTATCATACTACATTAAATACTATTTTAATATATCACGCTTATCTTAAAATCTATCACGCTATCATGGATATATAATATACGATATGATTATTAAACCATAACGATACGACTGTAACATTTATATGCTTTTACACAGACTACTCGAACTCATTGCTCTTTATCGTAATAAATTTTATCCGATAATGAATCTTACTGTATTGTGTTAAAGCTAACTTTGTGGTTGTTCAGTTTCGGTCATGCGCATAGCGTGGCTTCTAAAAAGTGTTTTCAAGGTCACCTTGAGTGCCCGCCGTGCAAGCCAACAATACTGACTAGCCCAACTCCCAAGCCATACCACCTCCATCGCTCGTCAGTACGTGACCTGTGGCACATAGCGTGTGAGTACCTACCTTTATTTCATACATATTTCAGACTAACATTAGTCATAGCCGGTAAAAAGTTGGTTTATTGAATCTCATCCTGTCAAATGACTTTTGATCTGTCACCTAAACTTTTTTAATTACTAAAAAGTTACGAACTTTCATTATTCGTCTTTATTTTTAAAACTTTTTATTTACTTTTGATACATAAACATTTTACGACACAAATTCAATTTATGTGCAATCCCTGGATTGCGTTAATAGTCGTAATGCTCCAGATATTTCGGGTTTTGTATGTATTCGATATCAAAACTCAGCTATTGTAATTGTGCATGCGTCATAATCAATTATAAATACGATAAATATTGTATACTTTAAAACTAATGTGAAATATTTTTAATTTGATTTCAATATTGTACCGTGTTTCATATATAAATTGATATTATACGAAGCGAATTATAAATTCTTTTGTTTTTAAGTATTTAATAAAAAAAGTGAGTATATATGTATATTATAAATGACGTTTAGTCTTAGTTTAAACTGTGGACCAGATCAGATAAATTCAGTTTTACTTGTTTCAATTGTAATGAATATTAAAAAAAAATCACTTTCAAATTAAGGACGTTGGATTTATTAAATATAAATTTAAAGTTTACGCACCTTTCGACCTTGTTCCTGACCTCTGCGATGCGAATGATCTCATTTCGTAATCTTTTAATCAAATGTTTATTTATTTTTGTGTCTGGTTCCCGTTTCGAGATGATGATTTGTTAGAAAGTATATCTCAAAATCGTTTTAATTTAAAATGTTTATGATTCCATAGCAAGAAGTGTTGTGTTGTTTTTAAATGAAGTAACATGTCAACTTTTGCTGAATTTTGAATCCATTAATACTTACATGTATATAATTAATATTATAGAGGAAGGAAACTTGAAGTTGCCATGATTATACAACAATTAAGTAAAAGGTCATTTGTGTTATTAAACTTGTAAAGGATTTTGTAACTTATTTATGGTTTTCCATTAAGTTATTGTATTTTCTAAATTAAATGACATATAAAAAGAAAAACAAATATTGGAAATATTATTTATAGAATTTTAAGATTTTTTTTTATCCATCTAATAATTATTGTAGTTTCTCACGTTCACTTTAAGGTTGTTCTCGCAACTAAATTTTAAATGACCTACTTCATAATATTATATTAGTACCTAGGTATTTTTGGAAACTTTAAAATGTATAATTATTATCTTTGCTCTTCACCAAATACAATTATACTGTAGTTATATATTTACATGTATATATCGTTAATATGGAGCAACATTCATTTTCTTTAGTGTTGACAGATGGTCTCATTATTAAGATACTTATGTGCTAAAAATTTTGCTTTCATCAAACATGCTTTATGACCATTTGTTTCTCTTGCAATCACACAAAGGAAGCCGTTTCCGAGATAAGCTGGAACGGAAAGAAACATACTACAGAATAACAATGTGTTAGAAGAATATAGTTAAAACGACTTATAAGTGGTGAAAGAGAAAATTTACTAAATAAATTCATAAAAAGTCGTTTGGAAATAACTAAATACATATATATAAAAGATGAATTAAAATTAATTCTATTTGTCATTCGATAATTATAAGAATGTTTAAACGAGAAATGCCGTGAATATATTTAATCCAACTTTCACAGACCTTGGCATTAACCTTCAGATAACTATTTTCGTCGTTCCAATTTCGTTTGTTCCAAACGTGACTGAGAAGTTTTGGAAATAAATAACAATATAATTACTGTATTAAAATAATTGCTGGCTATCTATGTATGTGCTTCTCTAAACCCTTAACAATACGTATGGCAAAGTTCATTAATATTGGTTTAGTGTAAGTACTTTATATTCACAAAGGGACACGTAGTAAGAAAATATATATACACAAATAAATCAGTCGATACAATATAGTAGTGTGGCAGAAAACCTGCATTAATCAAAACCCATGCCATTATCATCATACGGTATAGACGTAAAAATCACGGACGTAATTATAAGTCCCTTTAATGATACACCTGTCTTGACTCCATTGAAACCATGATGATGTTACTGGAGCTTCAGATTACACAATGAATGAAGCAGATTTCGTTTTAGTGGCGCAATAATTTTATTCATTATTGTAAGTATATCAATATACATACATGTATTATTCACAAATTCGCGAATGCATCATGTAAGCAACGATACAACGTGATTTCTGACATGTCCTGAACGGTGTGAGATTTTGGACGACATCCTATCCCCACCCCGCTTCATCACGTCCACAGGCACATAAATAGAGCTTCACAGACAGCCAGCATTCAATGCGGAAGTCTCAAGCTGTGCGCTAACATTTATTGGTCTCATTATTTAAATTAACTATTAAGTTACAATCGTACGTTAGTTAAACTGAAATATTAAGATGAGTTTTATGAACGGGAACGCTAACGGGAACGGGAACGGGGCTGTAAATGGGAACGGTTACAATGGCTTCTACGGTTATAGGAGTGAGTATTTTACATCGGTTAGATATTTTCTTATTGTGTCAATGCGATTTTTTTTCTTTTATTTGTATTTCATTCCTATAACTTTCTGTTGAACTCTCCTACGATTCTTTCTGACTTCTGCGTTCCTCTTGTGTGTTAGGTTTTATACTCGTTATATAATGTATAAGCACAAATTTATTAATTGTGATTATTTTATTAACTTGAATGTTTCTCAGGAACATATTTTTTTATAAATATCAGATATAAAAACGTTCGTTATTTTCATACAAGTCCTTAAAGGATGTTTATAATTATCACTGGTTTGAAATGCCTTAAATCTTCATCATTTTAATAGACAGGCTGCTTGATTGTTTAAAATAAATGATAATAATATACATAGGGGTCCCTTATACAGGGATAGCATCTGCGCTTTGCTAAAGTAGCCTATTCCGCTTGTTACCCTGACAGAAAATAAAAACTATCTAAGGACCGAATAAACCTTAGATATATATTATATGGTGAATTTTGACTTAATTCCTATATGTATGAAAACTAACGCAAATTGTCACGGCTTTTATATGATAAACCATGTTTTAATTTTTATTATATTACTCAAGTAATTCATTTATGCGTTTATGCAGACAAAATGGCGACCTTGGACCAGCTCTTCCAGCCCATCCAGCCGAAGACGGAAGCCACAGGAACCAAGGTCACTGTGGTGGGATCTGGTCAAGTCGGCATGGCAGCAGTCTTCGCAATGCTGACCCAGGTACAGTCTACGAGCTTAAGCTGAGCTTTGCATTTGTGTGAGTGAAAGTAAAAGTAGAGTCAGACAAAAACTTTTTAAAATTAAGTTTTATTATGTTTTAAAAAGATACATAACGTAAGTGCGAGCGCTATTCTAGATTAAAAATAAAATAAGCAAAACTCATTAAGGCCCAGATGTAAATATTATGGAAAAAATATAGTATATTAATACAGATCTTATAAAAAGCTATACAAGTTCTTCTTCACTTGACATTTTCATTACATATAATGATCGTCTCCATTACTGTCTTCTGGTGTGTTGTTTATATTAATAATAAATGGTTTCGTTATATCGTCAAAAGCGGCGTCGAAACTATTAAACTTTTTTCTTCCTTTTTGCATGGTCACACACATTATTTTTATTCTTGAATGTACATAATATCAACATTTTCTAAATATTTAATATTAAATCAAGTCACGCTGCTATTGGTACAAAAGGTGAAGGTGCGGGGCGGATTAAAAATAGTATAAACCGGCTCAAACCCAGGAAAAGCACGTGGCCCGCACAAGTTTGACATCGCACCTACACTACTGTTGACACACATGCAAAGCTCACCCACTATATGTGTGATAATAGCTACAAAGCTATCACTTAATAATGAAAGCTTATCAGGATAATGTTGCTTCCATCAGGTTTCTCAGCTATTCTTAACGGAACAGCTTTTCTGGCTGATGGTTTTATTATGACAGTTAGAATTCTTCGTATTTCTCATTAGTCTTATATTTCATGTTATCTGTGTGATTAAATAACGTATTGTGCTATCAGGTAAGACCATTGTTTAATGTGTAAATGCATTTTTTTACGCCATGTGTATTTACGTCAATTTATGTACGAGCGTCACATAAGGTACAAAGGCAAACCGTAGAAAAATTGTTAAAAATTGTCAACATTAATAATTTTAAAGTATATAACGAAAAAAAGGTAATTATATCATTACATACTCCACCCTCACCCTCTGGATACCTGGGAAATTGCCAGGAAGAAGAAGATACTGTTCCTATTAAATGACATGCAATTTATAAAAAGGCGAATGAGAATGTAGTATGCTTTGGATACTACTGGGTATTTCGAATTAAAAATATTATGAGTTTAAACTTGTCATTCAATATAATTATATATTTTCAGAAATTATTTCAGAAATCGATGTAAATTTTGGTTTAGATAAACAAATTCTTTTTTGTGTCCTCGTTACATTTTCGTTCCATTATGTTTGACAATTACACTTGTTCTTAAATGTTGCTAACACAAAAAAGTTATCGAAAAATATCTTACAGCGAATTTACATCAATATTGAAATAAAGACAATTCCGCGTATTTAAAACAAAAACCAATTAACTAAATTATGAAGCGTTACGTAGTGAATACGCTTCATAATATTGAACGAAACAGGAATCTTATAAAAATTAACTCCAAAGGTGAACGTAATTCTCTTCCATGTCAATAAAAAACTTCTGATCTCCATTTTAAATACGATTTATAATATTTTTTTCCCACAGTATTGTAACTATAGTAATAACAATTAATAATTTAACTTATTTAACTGTCAAATGTTTTCATAAAAATTATCAGTGAGTATTTGAAAAAACGGAAAGATATGTATTATCAAGGTAATAAAATTTAACAATGACATTTCGCTCTTAACCTGTGACCCAATAAATGTACACTACGTGTAAAGCTTTACAATAAGCGAAGATAAAAAATATTTCTTTAAAATAATACAAACTATAATAACTATGCTATGCGAGCTTTCTATAAAGACAACATGACTTACGAGGCGAATGTTTGAAGAGTCGTTTGTCTGGACTTGTTTAAAATATAAGCGTGACGTGACTTCATACAGAATGAGACCTTAATACACTTACCCTTCGGGAACTATCGAAGTTTTCGATAAATTACAGCCTACATTTTATTCTAGTATACGCACAATAACTATATCATATAAGTTGTACGTTACAAACCAGTGGCGTGCACACCATAGAAGCAAATAAGCAGTGCATACCCTACGAATATAACAACTAAACCTATATTTTTTAATTTTAACTTACATACTTTTAATCATACATTACGAAATACAAATGTTTAC
>JAAAKD020000207.1:15358926-15431012 GCA_010014825.2 Danaus melanippus | reverse complement strand
TTTTCAAATAATAATAATAAAAATGTTTGGAACTCCACTGGATATTCCGATTTAAATAATTTTTATAAAGCGGTGAGAAACAGATTGTAATCGTTTTAAGGTCTTTTCCTGGCTCAGACGTAGTTGAGAGATTCATAAAATATATAGATGTTCGTTCTGATCGGACTGCTGTAATATAATGCGCGTATATTATCAATGTTTAAATGGAACTAATATTTTCGGATTACTTTAAAACCCGTGATCTCGGCAGATATCTCGTCTCCCCTTTAAAAATAATAAATTATGCGTAGTAATCCGAAAATATTAGTTTCATTTAAATGAATACTTGGGAAAGATCTCATTACTATCTATGTTATAGAGGATGAAATTATGAAAATTAGTATTTTGTTTCTCAAACATATTCTGCTTACCCTACCCAGAATCTCTGTGCACGCCACTGATAAATTGTTAGGGACGTGAGGGTAGAAACAATTATATATACTAGTAGTAAGTATAAAGAGTATTAGAGGGTGGGGGTCATCTTTGCTGTCAAATCGTCAGTCGCTTGGAAATCGTTCATGAAGCAACACAGTCCGAGTGCCGTATGGTTAAATTATTTAGTTTTATACCTTAATATAAGTTGCCGTCATGACTTGTAACATTCAACTTACTTTTTACTATTAAAATCTTGACCCTATCTACATCGCCCACATGAAATCGTAAACGCTTTAATAAAAATTATCACTAATTGTTTAAAAAGCAGAAAGATACGTTTAATCGATGTAATAAAATTTAACAAAAATATTTCTCTCGCCTTTGACACCATATTTTAGTAATCACTATATACACATTTTATACACCAATTAAAATATATAAATTAAGGCAATAAAAAAAATAAATAAACCGCAATCATTATGTAAGCTCATTGACGATGACGAAAAATTTATTATTTAGGAAACAAATATTAGATAAAGATAAATTATCTGGACTGATAATGTTAATTGTGTTTGAATTATAGACATGGCAACCGAGGTACAGCGCCATCTATTATAACTCGTATGACATGACTATACCTAACGGGTTTGTCAAGCCTTTTCGCAAAATTTCGCTGTAAATTATATCTCATTTGTTATTCTGTTATATGAGGTATGTTGTAAATTTATTTAAATCCAATGCTTCTAGGATACGCGTTTGCGAGGCCATCTCTATTGGCCATTGGTGTTAATGGCGAGAGCATTACGGGAATGTGGGAGGTGGAACAAGAAAAAGTCGTGAAACTAAGCTATACAGAAGAGACGCTCTGGGAATGACTTCTTTAGGGTTCGTCTTCTTCCCTCATCACGTTGTGGAAGAAAGACCTCAATAAAACCGTCCCCTGTAAGTTCAGTTTCAGTACATTCAGCTCACCGTAGAGTACTGGCATATTTGGTATCGAAAACTCCAATGACGTTTAATTCCGAAGTAATTCAACTAACAATGTCAAATACCTTGAGATTTCAGAGCATTTTTTCCTGCGGGTGCTGACGCTATGGAATAAGCTTCCTCCTGAGGTTTTCCCAAGATATTAAAATATAAAGTTCTTCAAGAGAGAAGTGGATAGCCACTTGAAGAGTCAGCAACTAGCAAGTTATAGGTCCTCTGATATTACAGTCGTTTATAGGCGACGGTACCTGATGTGCTTAACATCAAACCAGCCGTATGTTTGTTTAACCACCGACGTACCATAAAATTAACAATAAAATCTGTCTTAAATAAATACATATTATTTTATAAATGTTTTTATTTTCTCGAGAGAAACGAACAGTTAGCTGTAAAGTTTCGTAGTAATGTTAAGTATATAAAAACTACAAGAACTCGTAACTTATTTTTAAACTGCTTTCTGAACTTATCAGTTCCTTTAACTTCGTTATTTATGGTTACAAGATTAGATTGTAGAAGTCATTTTTAAATTTCAAGGGCGTCAAATGTTTTGTCTAGCGGCTTGCGGGTCAACTACCCGCTCTAACCCTTTCAGGGATAATTAATGATTCTCCAAATTAACTTGTCAGTCTATAACTTTATCTACATTCGCTGTTTCATATACCTTTCAAAACTGTTTTGTTTCGGATTCGGTAAAATTCAAATTATGAACAATTATTACTGACCATCTTAAATATAAAAAGCAAATGCTTATTTTTGAATATACATATGTTTATCTAATATTACTATTTAATTGAAGCAAAAGTCACAACAAACTGTTACTGAATTAGGCTTTAGGAAAATAGTCGTAATGAATATTGGCGTCAAAAGAGAGTTCGAAAGAACTGAAGGGTCATTCATTTCGATTTGTCACTCTTGAAATTTCACTCAAACCAGCGAACTTATACGTACTTGTCACTCACACTTACCTACTTGAACAAAATAGTTCAATATAATAATAGTTATTAGAGCTTCTCGTTTCTTGATGAATCGTAACTGTAGACAGGATTTCATAGAAAATGCTCATACATTACCATCGGGCTCATAGATAAGGCTAGAAAATACATAAATTCTTTTGATAGTTGTTATGTAACACACTGTTTTTACTCAAACGTATCTTCTGTGATTCTATATTTATTTAATTATTGATAATTAATACTCTAGGGCGTCACTAACAATGTAGCGTTGCCAATAGCGGACAAATTCAAAGGTTTAGTGATGGATCTGCGACACGATTCTTTTAAGACGGAGCACTAAGATCATACCAAGCACAGTTACTTTTACAATAGTAACAAAATAATGCTAAGTAATTAGTTTTTGTAAACGAATTTTGAAAATGTCACTTCAGAGGGAGATCCAACTTCCAAGACCTTTCCAGTTGCATAATGACATGCATTGTATTCTGACGTAATGAACATTATTATTCCACAGATAACAATTAATAGGTTTAAGACATTACGTTTGAAAATATATATTATCTATACTTTGTATTATGTGTGATTTAATAATCTGAACATTTTCTGTTAATGATTATTTTTTTTATAGTAGCTTATTATCAATTTTACATTCCCGTTTCTTATGAGATTTTTATATAATTAACGTCATGTCAAATAATTAATTTAATATCGTTTCTAAAGTTCCCATTAGTATCCCTCGGTTGTTTTTTTTTTATTTTTTATTTTAATTGCAACAATATTTTAAAGATATCTTGACATAGTTACTCAGTACAAATTAAAATGTTAAAACCTAAAAGCAACCATTGTTTAAATTATTCTATACAATAAATAAAAAAGAAAAAGGTCTAGCTTTATTTCTCAGTTTACGAATTTTTTTGACTTCTTTTCACCATTTTTTTTTACAAAAACATTTTTTAATGTTTGTCATGCATCAGCTCATAAAGTACTGTCCGAATGCAACATTTATTGTAGCAAGTAACCCAGTAGATGACCTACTAGTCCTCGAAATTCAGTGGGCTCTCCATAAACAGGGTCATAGGATCCAGAACCAACCTATACTCAGCTTGTTTTAAGTACTTGCTATCCGCGAAGTTGGCTGTAGTCTCAACTTCCTACCACGGATGGAGAGTAGTGGAGAGATTTCAAGCTGAACTTAATTTTGATACAAGTCCCAATATGTTCTGCTATAGCCTCACTCACCCCTAAGTGATAAGGCTTAATTTTGTAACTTAGAATTCAAACCCAAAAGGTTTTTTATTTAAATATGTTAGCAAATGTATCTGTTTCAATCAGTTTTTATTCATAGTACCCAAATGGTCTGATGTGAACATAGGTGGTCTGATGTGAACATGCCTCAGCAATCCAAACTCTAAATAGGTTCGGATGACAAACCTAAAAACAAAAAAAACTTTCTTGCATTTAATTTTCAGCTTTATTTGAAAACAATAAAATTTATATTTAAACTAAATAACTAAAGGAATAATTAACTACAACATTCTTTTTAATAATATCTGGCATAGGTGTACCTGTTATTCCCTTCCCTCTATATTCATTAATAGATGTAAGGAAAAACTATGAATAGAGACTAGATTAAGTGGATAATACACAACAGTGGCATTTTTAAGCCTACATCATAAGGGTGTAAGATTCAGAATCAGATCTTACAAATGAACTAAACTCAATTTGGTGAACATTTAAAGGAAAAAAAGTCTTACCAAGTTCTACCTCTAGCTCTAGTCAATAAAAATTAGACTATTAGAAACTTCTTTTAATTTTTGTATTAATTTATCAAACTATATTTACAATACAACGCACCGCAAAAATTTTCTTATGAAACATTTCTTTAAAACTTAGGCATCAAAGAGAGAGTAAATTGAATCATGCTTTTAAAACTAAACTGATGTTACGATATGAATAAAAAATGTTACAAGTCTATAAAAATGACACATGTTAATTAAAATACAATAAAAAACTTTTTAAGTTTACAATATTTTTCATCACACGTCAGTGTTTTAACAGGTACCTAACTAGTTTCTGTCAAATGTCAATATTGCCATAATTAGTGTTTTTTTGTAGTAAAGTTAGTTTAAATTATAACTTATACCTACTTACAGGAATAGCATTTTCAGTTAGAAATTATAATGTCTAATATGTTATTAAAATCTATAACATTTATTCATTTATTTATAAGAAAAAACAAGATTAGTAATATGCCATATATTATATATAATTTCAAAAAAATATGCCGCTTTTAGTTTTATATAATAAAAATATTGTAAGAATATGGAATGATTTAAAATTTTTGAATCTCCCAATATGACCCATTAAAACAAAAACGTCACTAAATTAAATTTAAACAATATGTAGTACGTACTAAATGACAAGTACATATTTATTTATCAGAAAGAAATATTATTGTTTAATTTCAACTGTCAAAGGACATTCGTATACAATCATTATCTGTATTTCTCAAATGTACGGAGTTACTGATTCGAATGGCGTCCCAAGGGAATCACCCGTGATCGTAAAACTGATAAAAATATTATGAAAACGAAATGTTCGTAAATATAATGAAAATATAATTTTTTTACTTAATTAATATTTCCATAATACTTGAGTGCTTATTAAGTCATTACGGTGTACAAAATACAAAGATGTAGAATATCGACTATTAATTCTAAAGTTTGATTTATGGTTTTCTGACGGGCATCCCTAGTGTAAACATATTAAAAAAACAAACACCAGACACGATCAATACTGCGTACCTGGGAAAATTTTGTTTGGTACTTAGGCGTCTGGCTTGGTAGGAGGAGGTCGCGAGCAGGGATACCGGCTACAGGTAAGCTATTTTCTTTGTTAATTATAATGACATTATTTTAAGTTAAAATTTTCATTTAAAACTTTATAGTATCTCATTACGATTTATTTTTATTCATATCTCTAATAGCTGTTTCAATTGTAAGTCAATATATTCATTCTATAAAGTAGCGATTGAAGAAGTATAAAGAAATATATGAAATGAGAAATGTATTCTTATCTTGTGATTTTATTTTAAAATAATGTCTTTAAATATATATACTTATATTTACTACTATTACTATTTTACACAAAAAGATTCTTTTAAAATCATAAAAATTCTTAAAGCATAAAATAATAGTCAAATTTTGCTACTTATATTTTTTATTTTATTGCTGTTTACATTCTTAATTGTTAGTTGTTACGTATTAGGCTTCCTCTTTTCTTGTTCTACTGCCTAAGCAAAATGATAATTTTCAATTCTTTAAGCCTACCAAAATTTCTCTTTGTGAAATGGGGTAGGTACCTGAAAAATTTTGAAATAAAACATGGCCGCTCATGCGCGCCATTTTGAAGTAAAAAAAATCTTTTTAAAAAATTCAAAGAATCATCTAAATTTAATTTTAGTTGTGCTGAAGAAGAGACAGTTCAAAATTTGGTTTCCATAACTGAAACTGATATGAAAAACAAAAAATATAATGATTTAATTACCTAAAATTAAGTTGGAGCACCATTTAACTGATCTCTATTTACCAGAAAAGTTTTTCCATAATTATTTTTGTAGCTGTATCTTATTTTTATGTGTTCTCTATAATATTACCTGATATATTTTTTCTTCTTAGGCTGAGAAGAATGGAGGAAATGGAGCATCTCACCTTTACTGAATTCGAAGTCAGGTCTGCACATTGGGTGAATGTCACTCACATTATAGATCCGATGAATTTCTTTGTGCGACCAATTAAATACTGCAACTTCATAGAGTGCATTGAACGCACTTACCCCCAGGATAAGCCACATTCATTGAATACATGTGACTTGATTCTGTTTAATTTTGAGTGGACAAACAAGGTCCCAAAGTTTGCTCGTGGGCAAGTATTCTTTATCAGTAATGCCAATGATGTGATCACATGCGATGTTATGGCTCTGGATTACGGTAACCTGGTCAAGGATGTACCGCTGTGTCACATTTGGAGACTGAACGAGACCTACAGGAATCTGCCACCGTTAGCTGTGAAATGTCAGCTGCTTTTCTGCTTCCCGAAAAACGGGAAAGAATTTGACCATAATGCCATAGAGGCTTTCAAATACTACGCCGGCAACGAGAAAGCCAAAATTATTGTTGAGAGCAAGACTGCTGAGAAGTTGACAGTGGAGATGTACAACTCAGGCCCTGATGATATATCCACGTTGCTGGCCATGACCGATTACACCAGGATGGGGTACGCCGAGCCCACCGTCAGCAAAATTCACAACGACCTGAACAAGAAACTGGCCTACGCCTTCAGGCAGTACAGGGTCGGTCAGACCATCCATGTGAAGGTTCTGAGCGGTGATATATACAAGACGTTTTACGTGGGAGAGGTCCACGACTTCCAGACCTACAGGCACGAGTTGGAGAATTTCGCTCACTTCGCCAACAGAGGCGACCTGGTGAAGCCGTTACCTTGCGAATTGCTGCCCGGCACTCCGGTGTTCGTGAAGGAGAACGAGGTGATCTATAACAGGGGCATCATCAAGGAGGTGACCGTGCCGTTCGTGGTGGTGTACGTTCACCTCGTGGACATCGGCCGCAACTATCAGGCGCCGGTGTACCACATGCGGCACATGGTTCGAGAATGCATCGATATGCCACCGATCTCGATCTTCTGCCGCGCCAACGAGAGGCAGGCTCAATATAACAGCGGCTACGCCAGATTCATCCAGCCGGGGAACGAGTTTCTGATAACCTTCGAGAAGCTCGGCAACGAGTACAACATACCTCACACAGTATTCATATCTCCGCTGGAGAGACGCCCCGCCCCGGAGACTGTCCGCCAGCGTCGCCGCAACTAGTCTGACCCCACCCAGCTCACTGATTGTATTATCGTCAATGAATCTATGATGTAATCAATATTATTGATGTCAATTATTTTTAATTTACAAAGACTGCTTAATGTAAGATTTTTTTGCAACTTTACTATTTAATATGATATTGGAATAGACTGAGTCTTAAAAGACGGTCCTTGGTGTTAGTATTAAGTCTGTCCAGGGGACTCTATACCCCGCGTATTGTATTATTATATAAAATGTGATTTTATGTAATATTAGTTTTAAGACTACCTATACGGTAGGCGACTTTTTATATCCCGTGGGTGAACTGTACCCATTTCAGACATTTTACCTCTCTCATTAATCTATGTGTAATGCAACCTTTCCTAATTATTCATTGTTAGAGAGTTTATTATTTTTTATGGATATAACAAAAGAATGTGATTCTATTTTGTTAATTATTTTGATTTTATATAAAACTGTGTAAGGTATAATTTAATGTTAGAAGGTGGATGTTATTTTTTTCAATAAATGTATTCCCTTCATTCGTGACTTTTATTCCGTTGTAATTCAACAGCCGTCAAGAAGCAAGCGCTTGGTATATATCTGGCTGGCATATGGCTATCTGGTATCTGGCTGGTATATGGCTATCTGGTATCTGGCTGGTATATGGCTATCTGGTATCTGCCTGGTATATGGCTATCTGGTATCTGGCTGATATATGGCTATCTGGTATCTGGCTGGCATATGGCTATCTGGTATCTGGCTGGCATATGGCTATCTGGTATCTGGCTGGTATATGGCTATCTGATATCTGGCTGGCATATGGCTATCTGGTATCTGGCTGTTATATGGCTATCTGGTATCTGGCTGGTATATGACTATCTGGTATCTGGCTGGTATATGGCTATCTGGTATCTGGCTGGTATATGGCTATCTGGTATCTGTCTGGTATATGGCTATCTGGTATCTGGCTGGTATCTGGCTATCTGGTATCTGGCTGGTATATGGCTATCTGGTCTCTGTCTGGTATATGGCTATCTGGTATCTGGAGGTATTAATGCTTATAATAGGTATAATTCTTGTTTGACTGCCGTATTAATCGGGCGTCACCACGCGGAGGCCATAGACTAAAAAATGACAAAACTTTAGAAAGTATTTTGTTTAGAAAAGGATGAAAAAGGTATTTGAGGGAATTATTTTAGATTGCGAAGGTGGTGCCTATAAAGTCAGAAAAGTATACAGTTGGGCCATGTTTATTACGTGTAAATTGTTTTGTGTAAGCTGTTGCTTTTCACTTGGATATTATTAGACATTAAAATTTGTTATTATTAGACATTAAAGTTTTTTTATTATTAGACATTAAAATTTGTTAAGTCATGACATGATGCGACATGTGTTTAGGAAATTCCTTGTATTTAATTAAATTTGTGTTGTTTTAGATCTATCAACAAAAGTTTACTTATTGAAGGATTTTTTATTTTGTAATTAGTTATAAATATTCGATAATATATTTTGATTATATATATATATATATGTCTGTTCCAAAGTTATTTGTGTCTTAAGAAGTTTAAAGCTGACAAAATCTCGTTCATAATCTCTTTAACTACCTTCTCAATCTAATTGCTCTTTGTCTAGTGTGTATCTTATATGTGGTTCTTTAAAATGTAGGTTACTTTAACATGTTTTATTTTTAATTATTTAAAGAGCTTTATAAGTCTGAACTTTTGGATACTTATTTTATCACCATGTTTGAGTTGTTCGTTGTTTTAACCGTTTAACACATTAACTATATTGTTAATGTTTCTGGAGCGGTGGATTTTCCTTTCTCCTGGCTCTTCATCAGTTTTGCAATTTCACATAATAGTGCAGATACCTACTAAGTGTTATAAAGGATTTTATTTGGTTGTTATGAGCTTAAGTTTATTTTGTGGTTACCAATTTATGTCTTTAATAGCGATTATTTTCATGGTGAATTAATTAAAAATTACATTCTCCCGGACACTGTTAGAGTTTCACTTTAATTTTGAAATTCACTCTTCACTTAGTAGAAGACTCTTTCTTCAGCCTCGTCGTTCCTTAACAGTCTTTCCTACACCACATTTATTTATATAAGATTTTAACATATTTAATATTTTGGTTTTATATTTTCCAACTGGGTATGTCAGCGTTTTACATGAGTTGTAAAGCTTTATTTTCTTTTAGTGAACTAATTTGCTATATAAAAATTAATTCCTTATATTGTATTCTTACGTGGATGGTTTTTCTTAACGATGTTCTGGGGAATTTAATTTTTAATATATCGAACATCCTATTTTACCATAAAAATTTTAACTTTAGTAGCTGTTTTGGATTCAGTTCTTTAATGCTCATGTTAAATATCCTCAGCTTTCGTAATCGTTTTAATCTATACAGAAAGTTTTCTTAAAAGTTCCTTACAGAAAGATACAAATTAAGGCACTAATCTACTACGTGGCTATTTTTTTAATTCAGGCGTTATAGATTTTTTTCAAAACAAAACATAATTTACATATGTACACATATACTCATTTGAAACTCAGTAAATAAACAAAAATTTTTAATAGATTACGATGCGTGAGTTATTACTTGAATAGCAAACCTCACACATGGGTCTTTTACAACAGCAGTAGTTACAAATATCCTAACAGGGGATATTTGTAACTACCTACGTTAAATTTAATAGGACTTTGGAATAATCAGATAATAATTTAATTTTTGTAGGGAAGCTTTCAGTCTCTTAACTTTTTTAAATTTCATGCTCTTTAGTTAGTTCCTGTCATACGGCGGCGAGGTCAAAGACATTAATAAACATTATTCCAATTAAGTTTTCAGTGAAACTAGGAATTTATTTACTTTCACTGATATTTTAGTCAATTAAAAGTTATAACGAAATAAAATGACGACGCCATTGATTCATTTCTTGCCTGCGCTGGAATTGCGCGCGCACCGCGGTCCTAACAGCGTTATCGGATGAAGAACTTACGAACAGGGACTTGCGATGTCAGTTTGAACAAGGGCCAGTGATATAACTTCAACGTTACACCCACACGGTAAGTTTCATATCAAATTTTCATAGATTCCTGTGAAAAATACATTGCCAGCGAATTATAAATGTAATAACATAAACTTAGAACACGATTTCGCTTGTTATTATTTTAAAGTGGTGTCTATAGCTGCGTTGAAAGCTATGCTTCTTAAGTATTGTATATTTTTGCTTTGAAAAGTTTTCTATGGGTTTTTGGGTGGAATTTTCAGTCAATATATTTGGTACCTATCAAATTGTTATATACCGGTATGCATACGTTCGATAAGATAAATGTCTGAATATCACTCAGCGAAAGTTTCAATGTGAATTACGTAATTTTTTTTCTTCATATTTTTTTGTCTTTTTATATTAATTGAACGATATAAATTGTGCTCGCGAAATCAATAGTCTTGCTTATGCTTAAGATGATAATGATTATTTATTTATGTAATTTTTAAGAATCCCAACAAAATAAATTTATATTTTCAGATGAAAGCTCTATAAAATTGACATTGACAGCTTAAATTTTTTAATTAATTTCATATTCAAGCTTGTATAACATCTCTGTCATTTTGACATTTCGTTTGATAGATTATTTAATTTAAAATAGACATACCATGGATGAAGGCCATATTTTAGATAACAGACCAACCAAAAGAGGCATACAAAGGGACGATTATACAAGTTTCTGCGAATGTTTTTGCTTGATAATTATACAGGAAACACGTATACATCATACAATGTATAAAATGTACAATTGCACTCACATCATTAGACGTACTTGACAAAGGTTAATTGAGAGGACTTTAACTATCAGATATAATTTAAAAACGACATACCAATAAACTAATAGTAACAGAATGCTATTCTCGTTTCATAACACGCTATTCTTAGTACTAATTTACGTTGACAACGAAAATATTGACCGTTTCTAGGTTTAGAAGGCTAAAGCTACGGTTATTTTTCTTTGTTTAGTAAATATTTTCTTTTAGTAGCTTTAAGAAAATAATGTCAATATGGTAAAGGACATGTCAACATTGTTCATTACATTAATTTAGGCACAATCCTCGCAGTTTTGTATAATTCATAAACAAACAAGCGTGTATCGATAAAGAAGCTTTTGATTCAGTTACTACCAGTAAGTGACTCAGGTTTCGATCGATTTTAAGCCTCTGGTTTCGGATTTTCCGAGTTAATAACTCGATAAGTACGGTCTCATTTGTAGCAATTATTCTCTGAATATCAAGTCGAGTTAATTCAAAGTAAACATTTTCATTAAAACAAGAAAAGTATATTTTTTCTACAAGTTTTTTTTTTAATATATCGAATATAAAAACAAAATATTTTATCGTCGTAAAATATATCAATGAGACCAGAATGTGTTTTTATTCCTTGACTTTACGCTTTGTAACTGATATATATATATATATATATAGGTCTCGTAATATATTTTTTCATATTTAATTTGTTTGGAAGTATAATAGGCAGTTGTCAAAATGGTTCCGGATATTCCTTTAACGAAATTTATTTATACGTTGTATTAATTAGAAAATTATTATATTTATATAGAAAAACTATACAATATCTATTGTGGAACATAATAAGTATATGTAGAGTATTAATATTCTTCATATCAGACGTACTACAAACAAGACAATGCACGCGCGCATCGCTTCTCAATTGAGTCGAGACAATGAATCCTCCGGGCGGCTTATAGGTTCAATAACGATTTACCATTACATATTCATTGATTTCTTTTTGTAGGTACTTTGGACTGGGAAACCTCGAATAGATCCTATATTTACAATTTTTATTCGTAATCTTACAAATAATTTATAAGCGACACGAAAAAATATATTCAACGGGACGAAAAGACCGAAATCCAATAATGTCTTTTAAGATCAGGCGTATAGAAGATTCTATTAAGAATGACCGATTAAAAACTCTAAATTTTAAATATTACATTACTTACATTTTAAAGTAAATACAATATTGAAGTCAGTTTAAATGAGAACACTATAAGTTTACGATTAAATGTACACATAATGTTTAAACTGCAGAAATGGATGAAGTAGAAACCGATTTAATATTTAAGATCTTTATAATATTTTATGTTAAATAAATATAATTTAACTTTAACCTAGCGATTATTTTTTTTTATAATGAAACCATTTCAAGGAAAGTAGTCATTAATTTTACTGTTATAAGTGGCTACAGCTAGTTTCTAGTTTACTCGCTTAACTAACAGTAGAGTTCTAACTACCGTACATTTAATCGTTAATAATAAAACTATAATACCAGAATATTTTTCTGACAATTTTGGCACAACCAACTAGACGATCCGCAAATTTTATTACAAAAATATCCCGAAATACCGTGGATTTTTATTATGTTATTTACGTAAGATATTATTCCACATCGAGATGATAAATAGGCGTTACATTTTTACGTTATCAAAGTGTCATTTATTAGTACGACGTGGCTGTGTAAAGTATACAATGATGTGGGCCGAATCCAATGATAGAGATAATTTGTTTGGGGGAAGATGCTGGGCGGACGCTGATGTAACTCGCGCAAATTAAGCTGTTATCTCAATTTTATTTATATAATAATGTATTTTTATCAATAACAGTTATTACTTGGGACATGTTGACAGAGAGCTAATTTTCCTGTCAAAGCCAAGCATCTTTTATAAATTTTAATTGATATAAATTACTTTTGATGTAAACTGAAGGGAATACTAAGTATCGTATCCCATATATAATATTTCATGCTCAGATACACGTATGTATTTTTGAATAAAAATGAAACAGCTCGTCGTAAGTAACGTACAACGTGGCTTGAGGTTGTTAAAGAATTAAATCATATCGCTGAGTGACAACCTGTAAAAATAGATTTAATTCCCATGTTTTTCGAGACGGGAAGGACCACGTTTATCTCTGAAGCCGCAAGCGGCAGTGAGATACTCCATCTCGTCGAAGACGCATGTATCAAGCGGTTGCTCCACATCATATCGTCCGTTGCAGCTGTGAAGTGATTCGTATCGTAAGTGTTCACACAGCGACTCCTGTTTTATATTTATTTATATCAAACTTAACTAATATATAGTAATTATTAATTTTGATAACCGTACCGCCCTCGGTACCATCTTGTGCCTTGCGAACGGACATTTTTGTACCTCAATTGTCTCAGTGAGTTTTAAATAGCTCGAGGGCTTTACATAACTGGTGGATGGTTTGTTTTCCCGTAGTTACGAAAACTATGCTGAAGTGCTTCTGCGAGTAAAAAAATCATTCATTTTGAATACTATTCACCACATTTTTTTCTACTGTTTTTGTTACATTTACAGCTAGTTTTATAACATAGTATGTTTGAGCATGGATCATGTTTTAGAGTCTGAAGTTTGATAATAAAACGATTGATTTAAAAAATGGTAACGTAATAATATTCTTTTTAAAATTTCCAAAAAGAAAAACGAAAAAAATAAGAGCCAAATATCTGAACTTTTGAATGTGTTTCGTATAATCTGTGATATATTATATATTTTTTATATTGTTTTTATTTTCTTAAGATGATTAAAAATATATATTTTAATAGAAATGAAAATACAATCGGAATTTAATCGAAAAATTTTCATGATTTGTCATCAGAGTATGTTTGTGAGAAATCAAATGTCTTTAAAGTGTGTAGTACTTACTTATTGAATGGAATTTATATTATAGCCACATTTGAGCTGGCAGCTGTTTAATTAATGTTTGATAACGACGCCAGTGCAACAAATGATTATATCACACGAATCGGTGTAACTAAGCTGAATAATAAAAACAAGATTAGTATAAGAGAAAGAGAATTTCAGTGCACTGTTTCTGCAATATTTGACTCAAAATCGTTGTTATTTCGTCCAAAAAACGATCGTTTTCAAAATGCTATAGCGATTGTTTCTGAATATTTGAAATGTCCTTAATAAGTCGGCGTTGAATAATTCTTGTTAGAGACTAAGAGATTGGAGCACGCTTGAATTAAATAGACGATACTTTGAATTTGCTAAATCAAAAGTTGTTGCCAAATAAATCTTGTTAAATTATTCTGTTATTTCATCGTAGAAAAGTGACCCGTCATGGATGAAAGAGGAGAGACAGTTCATCTGCAGGCAGTTCCCGACTCCCTAGAGAGCTCATCACCATTGCCCGCCAAGTATGTATAACCTTTCAGTTATAAATGAACTCAGGTTCAACTTGGAATTTTGACAAACGTCAGATTTTAACTACTCTTTAAACATGAAATAAATCTATACTAATATCATTAAGTGTTAAATTTTTCTTTTGTTTGATTAACATAAGAAACAAAAAACATTGTTTAGGGTCGAAAAAATATTTCTTTTCAAGATCAATTCTATTTAAACCTTTTTAAAGTTTCCCTTCCTGAAACCTCTAAATTAACTTAATATTTATACATTGCAATTATTTCAAACTCTTAAGTTAATAATAATAATATTTTTTTATTATTAATTCTCTTAAAATATTTCATCATTCATAAGCCGAATGTATCAATGAAGACAAAAATTAAGCGTCTCACTGTATTGAATTTGATTTATCTACTCACATTTTTTATATGCAAATCATATAAATGCTATAAAACATGTAAAGTAAAGATTTTAATATATTCTTATATTGGCAGAGAGGACTCCGATGAGGACTACGATCCCCACGAGCATAGACAGTTGGCTAAACCGACAAAGTGAGTAACAAATAGTTGAAGTTAGGTTCAAATACATCAGAGTTAAAATGACTAACAATCATGAGGCAATTGACGTCCATCTGTAAGTCACAGGACACACCTCCTGACGTAGCTACCGACGAACCATTGTCTGTTGATTGAACTAATTTAAAAGTAATCTACCCTTACCGTCCTTACTAGCGATCGACGATTTCGGACAATTTAAATTGCTCTGGCGTCAAGTGAGATTCATAGGATTTTGATTCGATCACTCTCAATAATCAATTTCGGAGATGAGTACGAGAAACATGTGTTAAATTCCTGTAATGTTATTTTTATTTTTTTGTTAATTTAAGCTTTTTTTAAGATAAGAGGAATAAGTTTTTTTGTGTATACTAAGTTTTATTGCAGCAACGCGGAGACTTTGATTCATCTGCTGAAGTGTAGTTTGGGGACTGGCATCCTGGCGATGCCGCAAGCCTTCGCTCGAGCTGGTCTCGTCACAGGCATCTTAGCCACTGTGATAGTAGGAGTCATAGTCACGCACTGTCTTCACGTTTTGGTATGTTTCTTCTGTAAGCAGGTCGTCTTCTAATGCATTATTTTAAACGCTGGCGATAGTTCACATAATGTCAATTTATTTATTCAAATATATTAAATAGTACTGCTTCCGTTGCCTGAAAGATAATAGAAAGGTGCCTGTTAAAAACAATAATGAGTGCCAACTTATAAGTTAAGATTGATTAATATTTTCCCTTTAATGTTCTATCAGGTAAGGTCCCAGTACCAAGCGTGTAAGCGTCTTCGGGTGCCTCTGCTGACGTATCCTGAATCTATGTCGACAGCGTTGGGCTGCGGACCGGATTTCCTTCGTAAGTTTGCGCGGCCCTCCGCCCTCGCTGTGGATATCTTCCTCGTGGTCTATCAGCTGGGCATCTGCTGCGTCTACATAGTATTCATCGCGGACAATATAAAGAGAGTGAGTCTTCACAAATATGCACGTGTTAGTTATATAAAATTTATAAACCGTCGAATAAATCGCATTAACTTTTATGACTGTATGATTGTAATAATATTTATAAACAAAATAATAAACTACCGTGATTGGGATGGCAATTCTTTGACGATATAGATTAAATGTATAATGTATGAATAGTAAAATAATATGTAGAGCGTCAATTTAAAATCATTTCATCACGCCAGTATAAAATACAAGCCGACATGACCCGCGACTCGCAGCCGCCGGTTCATTGAGAGCAATTGCAGACCCTTGCGTCATAGCATTACGTACGGGAACAGTAATCAGACCCTGGGACTTTGATACGGCGTTATTGATATTGTGCGACTTGGATGGATTGTAGGTCAAGCTCATTCATTGGCAAACTAAACTTCTATTGATATCCCATTTGGATGAAGAGTGGATTAGAGGATTCTAATAACAATATTAATTGTAAATTTTAGATTATCTTGACGATAAAACATTCATCGTCATTTATCAGTTTATAAAAGTTTATTTGGTAAAGTATCGTTTCAGTAACTACATTTTATTAAATGAATACATATTTTACTCGTTAATTGTCATTTAACAATTGTATTGGGTCTCATGAGGCATTTAGTCACGTGAGCATAGTGTAGAAATGACGTACATCATTTAGACAGAGAGTTGAAATTCTCACGTTACTATACCTACATATATTAACTAAAACAGCTTAGAAGTAACGCAAAGAAACTCACCTTTCATGTGAAAAAAACTTTATTGATATTTTTCGATCCATTTAAGAGTTATGATACACAGACACAGCGGACTGTGATGTCAAATTTATGACACATTTTTGACGAGAGTTAACAATTAAATATCAAATTCAATGTGTGATTTTATATAACAGTATAAAATTGGTTGATATATGAAATATATTTTATTTACTGTATCGTGTACAAACATCTTCTTCCAAATTATCTTCTTAATATGTAGAGTTGTTTAAGTTTAATTGAAATGTTTCAGGTTTGCGACCCATATTACAACATGGCAGTGGAGTTGCATATGCTGATCATTCTGCTGCCATTGATAGCTTTCAACCTTATCCCAAGTCTTAAGCTGTTGGCGCCTTTCTCCGCACTGGCCAATGTCATGACTTTTGTTGGTTTGGGTATTGTGGTGTACTACCTGCTTTCTGGAGAGAAGAAGTCAGATTCACCTCTGGACCTGTGGGGATCTACAGCGACTTTTCCGCTGTTCTTCGGAACTATTCTCTTTGCCCTCACCGCAGTCGGTGTGGTGAGTGTCTTCTTCTACTAAATAACTCTTACTTCTTGTTCCTTATTTTTTTTAATTAAGTTAAAACTGCAATCCCTAACACAGTTATAGTTTAAACATTCGTTTCTTGAGGTTATTTTGCTCATTATCAGATGGACAAAAAATTATAAGTCATTTTCAAAAACCGACACAATCCCAAGTTACGTAATTGATGTTTCTCATCATCATTGTCTCAGGTGATAACGGTAGAGAATAATATGAAGACCCCCAAATCCTTCGGCACTCCTTGCGGCGTCATGAATACAGGAATGTTCATTATTGTCCTGTTGTACGTGGCGGTCGGGGCATTGGGATACGTCTTCTGTGTGGATAAGTGCAGCGACTCCATTACACTGGACCTGCCTCAGAACAGCCCGTAAGAAGCATAGTTGTTACATGTTATAGCTGACTGCAGCTGTCTCTTAAATAGTAATATTTAAAAGGTTTGATATCGTTGAATTAAAAAAATGTTTGACAATTTGAATCAGCCACTATCGGAAAAAGGGAAAATAATTTTATTAAATATAAAAACGTTATTAGCTGTAAATGTGAATCGCTTTGAGTTATTTTCAAATTGCGTATTAATATTACCTTTGAAAGTCTCGCAATTTTTCACTTAAGCACTCCAAGTAACGTCGGAACATTACTTACGGTACGTTTAAAGTTATTCATTCAAAAATCTGCTCACTAGTTGTACATATCTTATATATTGAATGAGAAAACGGGAAACATGTTTGACTGTTACTGTATATAACCCCCATTGATATTCATTGTAATATAATCAACATTTATTAGTAATAGAGTTAAAAGTAACGGAAACATTCAAAAGTGATTTCAATTTAAGCATTTGTTAAACAATTATAAAATGAAAAATACATCTGTATACATATGTATATCTATACGTCTATCTTTCTACCTATCTGTTAGATTGTATTAGCTCCAGTGAACTTATTGATTGTATTGATTTGCAGACTGGCTACCAGCGCTATAATAATGTTCGCCGTGGCCATCTTCATCAGTTACGGCCTCCACTGCTACGTTCCCGTAGAGGTGCTGTGGAAGGGATACGTCCTGCCTCGCGTCGAACGCTCAGCGCCAAACAAAACACGATTCTATGAATACGCACTCAGAGTCTCTCTTTGTTTACTCACATGTGAGTTTCGAGTTTGTTTTAATATTCTTGACATTTTTTTTCTCTAATAAGACATTATATTTATAGCTAAGGCTTTCTTCTGATGGGGTTGTTTTGGAAGCCTTAGCAACTGACACAATATTTTCTAGTATAAAATAATTGAACATTTTGGTGTTAACCAATTGGGGTAGACTTGTGTAATGAATATTGCGTATGTATTGAGTCAAGTGTGGTAAGTTGGCTCCAATATTTGACTTGGCTAACAAAAAATCTGTTATAATGGTGAGGCTATTTACCCCGACGTTCTCTCGCCCTCGAAAATGCCCTCGATATGAGTATAATAATAATAACCGTCACGACAGCAATTTAAAATCTGTTTTATGGAGTGAGTTACTCCTAGTTGGTAACGAAGTGACGTTAGAAGATATTTATCCTCCGAATATTGCCATCTCGGTGAACTACAGATTTTCAAGTTTCTAAAGGTAATTTAGTTAGGCCAAAAGTCAGTGGCCTCGAAACCTGGTTCAGTTTGTCCTACTCAAAGAAATCAGTAGCATTTACTTCTTTTAATATAAAAGCAAAAAAAATGGTCTTTATGGATTCGTACTAATATAATAATGTTCATTCTATTAAAAAATATGTTTTGAGTTGACTTCTAGTTGTCCTTAAAGTACATCATTTAGACCAGCAGAATGGAAAATAAATAATATTCACAACTCTAATCAGTCTTAAGGTTTATAGGCATGAAATCTCAGCTACCACCTTGATGCTTCGTCTAAAAATTAGGCTACAAGCTGGAGAAGTAAGATATCCATCTAGGTAACCCAACGATGAACCACTTAGGCCTTCCATTGAACCTTAATCCAATTAAGTGCCATCGCTACAGCTGCTACATTATTGGTTATGGTTGTACATTGACGCAAAGCTTCACTGAAGCAAAATATTTATGAAGAACGTCACCACTCAGAAAGATAAATTTATATTTATAGTCGCTCAGTAGGTAGGTATAAAACAAAGTCCCTCGCCGCGTCTGTCGATGTCTGTGATTCTCGAGGAAGGTTTTAGTATCTGATTTCTTAAGTTTTTGTATTTATTTGTACATTAAAGATTTTTATAGAAGATGGTGGGAAAAAATGAGCCTTCTGTGAGGTTTGAGATATAACAAAATAAAGCATGGTGGCATTGTGTATCTTATTCAAGCCTAGGTACATCAGTATCCGTAAATCGCCTTTTGAATCATTTAAATCGGACGTACAATTTGAAAGTGATCATAATGTAAGTTTAATAATTCTCAAAATTAAATCTGATAGCTCGCTCAGGCGCTTCGCATGACGCGGTAGCTGACACTTCCACAGTACCGTCTTGCCTAATGTTTCTTTAGCTAATAAGCCGAACTACAACAACACACGACTGACGACCGTGTGTTCTTTCCTTTATTTTTTTAGTTAATGAATTAAATCTTATTGCAAATCATTTCAAACTTTTAGTAGCATTTCTTTTTTGTCTCACATTGTCTTCGTCTTAATTTACCTCAAAATTACTTACAATCAGTTTTACGTAACATGGGCTATTTTATATTTTTTGTGAAAAGCTCGTGCGAAGCCGGGGTGGGCACCTAGTTCAAATGAATTTAATGCACTTACATTTACACCAATTTTCACTCTCTGTTTTTCTATATCGATTTTATACATTTAAATGATAGTACATATACTTTAAGGAGATTTTTATCTTTTATCTACAAAACTATGATAGAAATAAATACTTCTTTTTATGGGAATGTTTGCAAAAAAAATATTATCGCACTGCTGAGTACCTGACACTATTAAGTCACATGAGGACTACAAAACTACCCTCCATTACCCAAGAATTTGTCTGTTAGTAGTGGACTCCTACAATTCTTTAATATTCCGATTGATATTTCACTTGTAAATTATTAATTCAATTTATATACCGGACACGCTGATCAGTACAATTGTGGAAGACATCATAATGAATAGATATATTGTTCATTCCGTATAATGATCGTACACGAGATTTTAATTGGTCTTAATGGTGGCCATTATTTCATCCGGTTACGGTTTTTTTTTGAAGTTTCATATAAAGCTAGGTATTTATTCATCGTTATATACTTTATGTTTTATCTGAACCTGTATGTTTTGTTTCACAGTCGTGCTGGCGGTGGCGGTGCCGCGTCTTGGCTTGTTCATATCACTTTTTGGGGCTCTCTGTCTGTCGGCGCTGGGGATATGTTTCCCAGCTTTAATGGAAGTCTGCCTCAGCTTCCCGCAGCGAGCCAGCACTTCCAGGAGCCTGCTGTTCACTAAAGACATCATCCTTTTCATAATCGGCATCGTGGGTCTTATAGCGGGGACCTATACAGCTTTACATAGCATCGTCCGCTCCTTCACATAGGCAGTACAATCCCATAGACTCCCACGCACAAAGTCGATTTATTTATTAAAAATATTTATAAATATTTACCTACAATATGCTACTACATAGCAATATATCATTACATTTATTTAAGTTTTAAACGATGGTTGTGTGTTTACATTATTTGCTTATATCCCAATATAATGTATGTGGTAGAGGTATGGTCACGTGCCTTTAGGTGACAACCGCAGTAGAGAGATGTGAGATGAACAATATAATAGTCTAAATGCATGAAATTATAAAAGAAATATTATTAGTTGAATAAATTTTATCACGTTTGTAGTTATTTATTTTAAAAAGAGAAATTGTTTGCGAGGAATTGATCGAGAATGGCTGTGCGGTTAAATTATGAATTATACATTTGAGACAGTTGACGTCGTATTCGGATACACGAGGATGGATGGTACAGGATGCTGTAACGACCAAACTATTAAATAGAACCTATATTATTTGTGAGGAAATTAATATCTGGTACCGCCGTTTATTGTGGGATGTATTTTTATATTAGGATGCGGTGTTTGTGCAAAGCCCGTGTTTGTTGTGTTTCAAGTTATAATTTTTTAATTAAATGTTATATGAATTATACTGCGTTTAATTTCTTCATTAAAACCTATTGATGAACATCCATTGAAGAACTTTTAGAGGTCGAGCAAATAAATACTTACGGAAATGTAGTTTAAATTTGGTGGTAAAAATGTTATTGCATATGCTTTAAATGATTTCTTAACGTTCGTACTAAGGGGTGCGGGTTAATAAAAAGTCTTTTTTGTGCAAGGTACTTTTTACAACGTTTTATTACATATAACAGCGATCGAGACGTAGTCTCAGCGGTTGTTCCAACTAGGCTCCGGCCGCCGGTACGGAATAAATAAACATGAATACAACAATTAACGTTTATTTCAATTCATAGAACCATAAATTATATTAATTACTACGTACATCAATATGGTTTTATGTTGTTGCAATACGGATATCAACAGATAAGGCGAAATCACGGTGACATTTCATATATATGAGGCGGTGCTTCAACAACAGTGTACTCGTACACACACACGGACAGCCCTAGTATAATAGTTGAGATGACGTTTACAAGATGCTTTACAGATAAACAATCGACCAACAAGATGGGACAGAGGAGGCCATCACACCAGATACATTAATATTACCTTCAATACATTATATAATATCATTTGATATGAAACAGTGCATTTAAAAGTTAACTTTTTTTTTCAACTTCTTCATCACAATAAAATTTCCCTCACATGTAAATCTTTATAGAAAAAACAATTTATTGTTCTCGTTTTGTATTCATAAAATACTTTCAAATGCAACAACTTCTTAGTCTTAGTTTTAAACATTAATTTTATTTGAATTCAATAAACATTCAATTGACTCATTTATCAACGACAAAAACCTACAAAAATATATTATAACATTAGCGCGAGTCGAACAGGGCGAAGGGGAAACGAGGAGAGTAGGTGATGCAGTCAGCGGGTAGGGCGCCGCGGGGCGGAGGCCTACCCTTAGGACGCGCTAACGCGAGATATACATAAAACTAAAAAAAAATAAAATAATAATAATATAAACTTTTAAAAACGTTAACAACTACAGCCATAACAAAAATAGACTAATAACAACTATACTACGGAAACTACTTACTACTTATTCTATAACACTAAGTAAATTTAAAACGAAACTAGTGTTCGCTCACTACGGAAACGACAGGGGGAGACGTCTACGAAGCGAGCCGGAGCGCGGCGGGGGTCGGCGGGGGTCGGAGGGGGTGGAGGTGGAGGAGGAGGAGGAGAAGGAAGAGGGTAGGGAGTGTTGGTGGTGTGTAGGGGGTGGTGGTGGCCGCCCCGCCGCCGACCGCCGTCGCATTACATCTATCTATATACATCGTAGCCACTACACTTGCGCACGCGAGCCACTTGAGCAAACTAGCCGGTGAGCCGATCAGCTCGGCAACATATAAATATTCAACAACTTTAACCACGCTCCTCCACTCAACCTCACGCTCACGCTCGGGACGGGGACACAACAGGCATTCTCTAAAAACAACGATTCTCCATAAAATTTTGGTCCGTACGTCGTTGACTGACCCTGTAGAGTGTCGAACGGTGTCGGAGTTAGATCAGTGTTCGAGTAAACCTTTGGTAAGGATTCACAATATTAAACTAAGGTGATTAACTTACGGTAACTGCGTATTGATTACTTCTATGACGTAACGAAGAATAATAACTTAAAAAAAAAACAAACAAATAAATCTCAGGTTTAAACCAGTCGATTCGCCATAACGTCCCTCAAAGGCTCGCGCGCGGAACAGCTTGCATGGGACAGCTTTACAACTATTTACTACATGTGATTACATAAGCACTTGGGGGAACACATTAGCGAATCGAGTTGTTTACTTTACACGTAGGGGTAGGAGCAGGGTAGCCGGGTGGGACCGCTGAACTCACAGCTAACAACATTACATAATAACTTTCAGATTAGTCAGTAGAGTACATATAAACTGATTATTTGAAAAGCGTTAAAAATATACGGGCGCTGTGCCCCAGACGACGCAACGCGCTACGGTGACCGCAATCTGGGGACAATAAAGAATAATCGTGTTCAGAAACAGAAATAATGTATGCGAAGATTCTGCCAAAAACTAGGACTTGGCATGTATATAACAATAGTAGGGGATATTTACATTCTTGTGGCGTGTTTGTGCTAGGTGTCCCGTTTATACGTCCGCGTACTTTGAAAGCTTCTCGCGCAGGATGTGATTCTCCTTCTTCAGCAGTTCCACTTCCTGCCGAAGACCCATGTTCTGGAATATAAGGATGATGTGTCAGTTTTGGTAAATCTAGTGGATGACATAGTTGACCAATATTGCAATATGAGTATGTTTATAGGATAAAAAGTTTTATTTTGGGGTCCATATCATCAAACAAAAAGTTTGTAGGTGGCAGTTGAGTTCTCAATGTTGCCAAAGAACTGGGAATATTTGTCAGCTGTTTGAACAACGTCTTCCGATGATGAGAGCTGGCCGTGCTTCAGTTTCTGTAGTTGTCAGAAATATTTTAGCTGCGGGTGTATATTGTGTATGTAGTATGCTCACCTCCTTTTCGAGGTAGCCAGCCCGCAGAGCGATTTGGTTTTCCTTCATCCGGCGAGCGTCACGCGATCTCTTGGCGGCCATGTTGTTCTTCCGCCGACGGGCCCAGTACTTGTCGTCTTTCAGGTCATCGGGTACAAACTGCCGGTGACGGCGATATGGGGTTAACACGCCGCGCCACACACTCATACCACCCTTCACCATAATTTGAAGCTTTATCTATACACTGATGCTACCATCGTTACCGCTACCAGCAACCTTCATATTACATTGATCTCTGTAGTAGAACTCTCTCATGAACTCCCTCATGATGCCAATTCAAATTAAACTAATTACTTATTCTGTACTCGGTTTCGGTTGCAAGTGTCGGTGATTAGAATATGGCATCTGTGTGTAGTGACTAGTTTCTATGTATCTCATAAACGATATCATGCATACTGCTTCATTAACATCAATTACGAACGAAATGTATTCCTAGATAATAATGTTTTTGCAAATTTTGCATAAGATCATAGTCCTTATACCTTTGGTGTTTTAGGGGTTATATAGTTATTATATGTTTCATTAAAACCGTAAAAGACTGAATCATTATTCAAATGTCGTCCTTGGATGAATTCAACTATGAACTGTAAAAATTAAGAGGATTTCATCAGGAATTTGCTCAACGTATCAGTCTTTTAAACCTTGTCATCCATCACTAGTGTACAGTACTGTACATCGCGACTGTTGACTCAAAAACACAAGTGTTCTTAATCCGATAACCAGGTTAAAGTTGAATTCAAAAGATTGAAATGTTTTATTAAATGTAAAGTATTAAAAGCATTTCAAAGTCAACAGAAGGCTTTGTATGTTGTTAGTATATCGTTTAAGCGTTAAAAGCGTTTGTCATGCTTTGTGTCTGTCAAAGTATTGTGTGTGTTTCGTGTGTGTCTAGTTGTGTGTGTTTAATTATTTTATATTATAATATTATGTGGTTATGACGTGTTAGAATCTCGTGTATTTAACGTAATAATTAAGCGGTTAAATTCGTTTGCGGATAACATGCATGTAGACCGAAAAGCTGTTAAATCTGACCGTATATTGAAATGTGCAGGTGCCGTGCAAGTTGAATAACAATTACTTTCAATAAGAAGTTTAGTGAAACAATTTGCTATAACATTATATACAAAATTTTATTACAGAGAAAAAACTCCGTTATTTGAAATACATTTTTTCCTATTTTATATTTGTTTCACTAAACTCATTTATCTAATCGTGTTTGTAGTGTCACTGTGTCTGTATGGGTTTCGTGTGGAGTGACGCCGCTCCACGCAGGCAGTTTTGCAGCATGCCGCTAGGAATGATCAGCGCACTAACTTCATTTACCTGTTTCCGGGACTTTTTGATCATGGGCTGGGGCTTCAGCTCCTCGTCTGAGAATGCCCTTGTGCGGGGATCGAAGTCACGACCGGACGACGCCATAGAGAATGCTGCAAATCAACGCAATGGATTCAATGATAACTGGCCTTGGATTCATTACGTACCCATAGTACCGTCTTCAATCATAATAAATTGATACAGCACTTTGTTTTATATAAATAAATATTATTTATTCAATTTAGAAGTTTTACCTAGTAAATACTTTACATTGTATATTTTCTTGTGATAAGTAATGAGTTATGTTATGACGATCTTCATAATACTCACTGGAGTCAGCTGGTGACAGTGGCGGGTTGATGGTGTCAGGGCTCATGCAGTCGGAGGGCGAGGGCGAGCGCTCGCGCTTGGTGACCGGCGCCTGCAGGCCGAGCCCCAGGCCCGCGCCAGCGCCGAACGCCGAGCTGCCAAGGTGCGCCCCGCCCAAACCCTCTCCGGGCATGCCATTCTCGGACAGGAACTCGTCTAAGTCCACGTACTGAAACAGGCGTATCCAATGTCACACGCCGCGCACTGCCGATCACACAGCGCCAGACATAGTATTTCGCATGGCACGAATCGCTGGACAGTTCGCAAGCTTCATATCAATGATATAAACGGTGAGGATCGGATGGTGGAGGCGTGGGAGGGCGCGGAAGCTACTCTATTACCTAATGCGGGCAGCAGGTCGAGAAGCCGATGAGAGACAAACACACAACACGCAGTAGGTAATAAAGTTGAGATTACTGACTTCTTGTACCTTGAGATCTGGGTCGTAGGGTAGCGTCTTGTCCCATAGGTTGGGCCCCAGGAAGGCGGCCTGCGCCTCCCACAACTCGCTGTCATCTTTCTTGTCTTCCAGGGGATCTTTATTGTTCACCGACTTGCCTGCAACAAGGATGACGTCGCCCGGTTACTGCCAGCGGCTTGACAACGGCGAGCCTTCTGTGCTAAGCCCTTACCGTGCTACATTTTCATATGTAACGTAAAGCACATTCATGTCGACTCATGTCACAGTACAGATATTAAATAATTCCGTTATACGATTTATAAAACATATATTATATGAGCCAGCTTTCCAAAAGTTAACACGGTAAGGTTGTATACATATGTACATGTACTATAAAAGATTTCACGGTTGTCAAAGCTCACAGGGACAGGGACAGACAAGTAAATTATCATATTCGCATATTGCAGTCATCGAAAACCAAATCGCTACAGCAGTTATAGTTATGATTGTAGATACGTACATACTTATTATAAACATACAATATGCCTCTTAATTATTATATACTGAAAATCATTATTAATATAATAAAATGATCATAAAAAGTAAAAAAATGAATAATACTAATTTATAGATGTTTTATTATTAATAAAAAAGTTTAAAACCAGATCTATTCAGTGATTATAAATGAATAACTGGAAAGCATAGTCCTTGCGACCCGTGAAACACTTTTGCTGTTTGAGTAAAAGTTAAAAATGTAAGAGCAAGCATAACAAGTATATATAAATGTATGAAACAATAACTACATCGCAGTACGTGCTAAGACTTGTTAGTATTAGGAAGAGTGCACGTCGATTTGTTCGCACGTGCAGCCGTGGTGGGGCAGAGGCCGAGGTGTGGGGGGGCGAAGGCGCGGAGAAACGATCACGTGCACAGACGCGTGAGGGACCGGCGACGAGAAGGGTCCGGACACGGCCCGCAAAGCCTTTAGATCAATCGCTTCATACTCGACATGAATTGATTCATAAACACCGAAGGCTATCCTATATAACTATTGTTCTTTAAATAGCACCTCATGAAAATCTAATATTTTACACGTGGATGATATAAAAACAATAATTAATTTATTTTCACATTAAAAACATTTCTGTATTATTATAAGCCTTGATTGTATGTAATACTAGAAAATTCTACACTCATATATATATATATATATACTTAGACATACACATTAAATATCAAATGTACATTAATTTCTATGAGAATGTTTGGTAATATATAATATCTAGTGTTTTATGATATTGTTTTAAAAACATTTCAAAGGACATTTACAAAAATATATTTTTTATTTTATATTCAATAGTTCATTACTTAGAGGTTAAATATTTATAAAACTATTACGACGTTGTCTAGAAAAGACCTGGCCATTGTTCCGCGAGCTAGATCCAGTACGACAAATCTAACAAAAAAAAATAAGAATATTAACACATATATATATATGTATGTAATCAAAAAAATCACGTGTGATATGAAGTGTTTAAAACGTAAATATAAAGAAATGTTTAGTCAAAGATCCTATTACACTTTCCATAGGATTGTGATGTAAACGAGCCGTAATTAATTCCATATACGGAACCGATCTCGTAACAATAACAACGAGAACGGAGGCTTCCTCGTTAAAAAACCTGGTAGCAGGAGGAACTGGAGGAAGGAAGTTAGTCGGTTACGTGCGCGACACGCTTTCCCGACGTTATGCGCCCGCGCATCTACCGCGGCCACTCATTATATTACCGTGCAACCGAGCTCTGTATTACGTACTGTTATTTAAATAAGACCGCCTATAACAACAAACCAGCCGATCCAATTCACACAGAATCATAGGAAATAAATTGCAATTATAATTTTATAAGCAATATTATTATTATAATTAAGTTTTGTTCTGAAATAAACATAAAAAAATTATTATCATCTCTCTCGACATTGAGAAAGTTAAATAAAACACATAAGATGTTATTGCTAATTGTGAGTTTTGAGAGAATAATAATAAATGATGAAAAATATTTTTAATTTTCTTTAATATTCGATAACGTTAAGCGGGCCAAAAGCACAGATTTATACAAGGAAGTATTGAGACTTAGGCTACCTTCCGGACAAACAGCTCTCACTTTCAAGAGAAAGTTATGACGGCATAGCTATGCAATGCTTGCTCATTTTATGATTTGCTATTTCTTAATATATCTATAGTTATTGAGAGTGTCATTACAGATAATTTTGTTATGCTATACTACGATATTTGCTTCTCGTACGTACTCGATCTCATTGTTATGTTATTAAAGGTATTTTAAATCGTCGAATTTATTTACAACGGATTTTTGGAGTGATTTTATTAGTTTATATTACTTTTCAGTATATTATCCTTATAATAATTTGGTAAATTGCTAGAGTAACATCGTTTCTATACACGAGAGTCATTCGTTTCACTGAATTCAATATCGATTCAATTTTAAATGTTCATTCACTCACTCAGCTATCTGAGTTTCTAATCATTATGGCCGCATTATATGAAAATACAAAGTGTAAACTCATACGCACACGGCATAACTTAGTATTTGGCAACGGATTATAAGAGAGAAAGTGTAAGTCAAAACGTGAGAGTACTCTCACTTTTGTCGACCACTTGCCGAGTGGCGAAAGTTGAGGCGAATCGCTTCTCGCCCTGTAACATTATGAAGATCCTCCAAATCCCATAGTCCGACACAAAAATGTTTCAAACAGAGTTCAAAATCAGTTCCTGTAATAAATTAAATATAATTCACTGTATAATTCTGTTTGATAGACGTTCAGAAGATAATTGGAATGCTCGGCGGGTGGTGGAAAGCATAATTGCGCAACCTTACTTCCTACTTGGAAAATATAGGTAAGGAGTGCCGCTGGGGAGGGAAGGAGGGGAGAGAGGGGGGAGGCGAGTGCTGGCTCATCGGGAAATGGTCACTATTATGCAATGGAGAAAGCTAATATGTTTTCCGGTGACGTCATTTTCGCAACTGCGTTAATCGAGAAAGCCGTAAGCGACACCTAAAACGGTGTAGGTATTTTCATCAAATAAGCGGCGTCCCTCAGTTTTGGCGATAACGCATTGTTGGTAAACAACTCGAGGAGGCCAGTGGTGCGTGTACTATCTGTCAACACGGCCGCGTGTCTAATGCACACACACACACACACACATGTCACACGCTCTCGTCATCAACGTCAGATTGATTTGACACTTAGTGAAACAATAGTTTGTATACTGGCCGATGAAATTACCGTGAAATTTATATGACGTATCTAATATATATATATATATATATATATATATATATATATATATATATATATATGATATATATGACAAGGCAGACAATAGCCTGTTACTAACAAGATGAAAGAAAAGTACGTGAAATGTATTAAATATACATGCATGTGTTTTGTGATAATAATTATATATAGTGTTTTTTTTTATATATATATATATATATATATATATATATATATATATATATATATATATATATATATATATATATATATATATATATATATATATATATATATATATATATGTGTGTTCTTTCAATAATTTCAAGGACAAGCGGATCTCGGAATTAACAACAAAATAATTTAATTATAACACGCAACGCATAATAAACTGATTGGGACGTACGTACGGTTTTAATTGTGACACGAATATTTGAATATTTAGGGAAAATCATAGAATAAAAGTCATAAAATTAATTTAATTTTATACTTTATAAATATTTAATTTGATCGGCGAAATCTAGAAAGTTGTTAGGAAAAGTTTTTCATTTTTACACATTATAATATATATGTAATAAGTTTTAATCGTATGTCATATTATCATTTTTAGTTTACGAGCAGATCATTTTCACATTGAACTTGTGTTGACCGTCAAGTGTAGCAGTTTTGATGATCGTAAACATACGTAATTTGTTCGTTACATATATAATTGACGAGGGATGTCGTATTGAAAGTGCAAGTATGCAAGTATAGACACAGTATAAATCGGCAAACAGAGTGCGCGCGCGCAACGTCAGCAGAAAAGTAAAAGTCGGAAGGTTGGTGCGGGGCCTTAACACAGAGGAGGGCGAAGACCGAGGGGGCCCGGGGGGACGAGAGGCGCTTAGCGACGCGGAAACTATACCGGAAGATTACTTTTACTCTGACTAGCAAAGCCTTAGCCACCCACGATACGGACGCTTTCAAAACTAGCTAAATTTTCCTACGATACCGGATGTGGTTTCGTCTGACGGAATCGTAAAGGTCGACCCACGACCTTATATCAGAAGCCCTTCTATGCTAATCACGCACATAATTAACTCGTATTAAAATTGAGCCACAACTCCTATACGACTTACATTCATTTAATCTCTGACCTGTCCTATCATATCTATATTTGTATTGCGCGGTCATAACTATTTTTTATGCAACACAATTTTAGCAGCAAACGATGTTTTTTGATTAGATTACAAATCGATGCAACCATAGAATGAATAAAGAACATGAGTGTAAACTATACTATTAATTTGCTATGAGAACTGGTCATTAGCTGTTAGCTGTTGAATGTCAACGAGGTATTTCAAACTTAAAAAATGTCGTCGTTAGATTGGAATGTTACGTAAAACACTTTAGTTTTCAATGTAATATAAACCATTTCTACAAGGTGACAGTCCAGCCTTCCAGGCGTCAGCTTCACAGCACATGTCAAAATCACACATAACGTGTCACGGAAGCAGATCAATACCTTTTATTAACACTCAATGTTTACAATAATCAAAATTTCCGCGGTGACCTGACCTCTTGATAACAACGGCATTGCCGATTTATCTCATTTAATATAGAAAACGTAAATATCATATCGTAGTGTAACTTATATTCGGGTTCTGGTGACGTCACTCATCTGCTGAGAGCATTGTCAAGTTTAAAAGTAAAAGTGCCCCAAGACGATCGCGGAAGAAAACACGTGGCGCGGAGAGAGGCGGGTTGCGGGGTGAGGGGTGCGCGGGCGCAAAGGAGAAAGTCGCGAAAAGGTCGCTACTATTTCCCAAATATTCAAAGTGAAAGTGCACAGCCACGGTCGAATTGATCAAAATAAGTAAGAGAATTCAAGTCGGAGCATTAAATACAATTATCACTCACGTCTGTCTCATAGCAGAGTTGGTTTTGATTGTGTATGAGATTGAACAGCCTATTATTAGTTTTATGTGCTTGTTGAATATTACCGGTTAGCTCTGTAGAAAGTTAGCGAACAAAAAATGGCGATCACGACCAAAAAGCGCAATCGAAATATAACAAAAATGTTTGCGAGAACTCAGAAGACCACATCTTTATACGTTTTGAGATTGAATTGTGTCAAATTTACATTTTAATATATCCCATAAGAACAGATGAGTTATTTGATTTGAAAATTAGCATAGAAAGGTAGGTATTCCTTTGTGTGGTGAAATATTTTTTTGTAATACGAAAGCGAGTGATGTATTTAAATTGATTTTGACAGATCCGCGGTCAATGGAAACGCGAAGAAATCGGGAGACGAACAACAAACAACGAACAAAGATCACAAAGAGCACGTGTAAGATTCGATCTCTTAGCTATTAGTTTAAGGAACTGAATGAATAAAATGAATTCAACAATCGACCTTCTTATGATAACAGAATACGTATCTGTTCAAGAATACATTTGTATATAATTTTAATTAATTTCAAACTTTATAGATGTCTTATGGAATAACAAAAAATATAATAATATTACAATCGAACTGACAATAATAAATCTATATTATAATAGAGAATACAATTGTTTCCGAGAAAAAATATATATTAGATCAAAGAACGTGCCACAGTGATTTAAATTACTTAACCTTGCATCGAGGGTAGTTTACATTTTACACGCATGTGTACGTTATTGGTATGGTTTCAGAAATCGAAGTAGTGATGCTTAGCAACATATTCAGTTTGGTACACAGGAATATCTGATCCACTTTGAACAACTGAACGAATAATTCATGATAATATTATTTACAATTATAATTTGTGTCTTTTAGTTTTTAAATTTGTTTACTAACTGCATTAACAGATGAAGACGGCGGACGTAACATATCTTGTGGGTTTCAGACAACGTGAATAAGAATGTAAACGGTTTACTATAAACGCCTTGACTGTATTGAAACTGACTGCAGTGTAATGAATACTTAGGTCCCACTGATAAGGGGAGTATAATAATCTACACTATTTGACCTACTGATCTAACAGACGCGATTTACAGATTGATGCGACTGTCACCGGTAATCTAGGTACGGTTTCCCTCGCTAATAGACACGCTTACCTCTCTGTTTTCAGCTTCTTTTCAGTGGTTTTCCTTTTATACAATTAGGAAATAAGAAACACTCGAAAATTGTCAAAAAATTAATTTGTAAAATTTTACAGCAATCTGAAGATACTTTTCCGTTTCGTAAATTACAAGAAGATAAAATTAATTAATTAAATAAACAGCTGAAGAGACACAAAAAACTAGTCAGATTCAGCAGTGGCACAAAGAAATACGACAAAGCAAAAAGTTCCGTCCGATGGTGTGTTACGATCGGATACTTTCTCTTTTCAGGTGGCTTGCTCGAGCTGAGCCCAGGTCGGAGACGAAATGAAGGCGCGCAAAAAAAAGAAAGGACGGGGAAACGAGGAACGTTTGATCCCGAAACTGACCATTGACAAAAACGTGCTGCCTCCAAATGTGGTACTGACTCCATCGATCATCGTCCTGGACGTGGCCGTGCTGCAGTTGCGGCAGCGAGGGCAGCGGCGGCGGAGGCGCCGGCGGCAGCAGCTGCGGGGGCGGCGCCGGCGGACCGAGGGGCTGGACGGGCTGCGGGTGTTGGTACTCCATGGGGCAGGTGTATTCCAAGCGCAAGGCGCTCTATCACTGATAACACATCGCGAGAGGCGCGGTCGGCGCTGGCGCTGTGCGCGGGCGTGCGTGCGCGGCGGCGAGCGGCGCGCGAGTCGTCTGCGACCAGCCTGACGGCGCCTGCGCCCCCCTAAACCCGCCGCCCCACCGCCGCCCCCCCACAGAGCCTCGGACCCCTTGCTAATGACATAATATTGATTCACGATCTCGCCGATGATAACCGATTACCGACACACATAACGCGCACGAGTATGTATACGTTCTGGTAAACAAGCAACGTGCCCTAGCATCCAGGTCATCTATCACCAAGAGAAGTCTTCTCAAAGTACACTGTTGCTACACATCAGATAATATTAATGATGTGTTTAAAAAGATGCCCTGGTGTCATAAACAATAACATTACGCTTTGAATTCTTCGGTACGGTAGAACTTTCTTTGACCAAAATTTTCTAAATAACACATATTCATGAATGAGGAAAACTAGGAGTTTATCTCAGCAGCTCTGAGATGATATAAGTATAAAACATAGACGCGACAATCAAAACATATTACATTAAAACTAATATTTTTCCACAATATCTCGAACAATGGGCTTCTGAACACCAGATGTCCAGATTACAGATTTAATTTTTTGTTTTTTTTTTCGTAGAAAACTACAATGAATGTAGTTTCTAAACAAGTTACTTCATTGTAGGAAGTTGCTAGAAAATTATAAGCGTCACTTCAATAAGGTTATGGATATTATTCAGCCTTGATTTTCCTTGTCGAATAAATGCATGTGATAGCCATGTAATTGTTTCGTTGTTAAAAACTTTGTTTTACTCCTCTTTAATGGCTAGATGTCATGTTGTTACGAGGTTATCGTTTGCGACGGATTCATTACTCAGTCCGTTTTAAAACTATTTCTTAAAAAAAAGTTTTATTTACATAATTAGAATATTTTAAAGCGACGACTTTCGAAGTCTACATATGATTGATGACATAAATAGTTATTGAGAGAAAAAGTTGATAATATTATAAGGTCACATTTTTAAGGAATCAATCTGAAGTTTAATAAAATGGTAGCCGTTTCAAATGGCCGCAAAATCCCAAAAGTGACCTGACTTGTATTGCCATACAGAACTTTCTGTATAGGAAATATGACGACAGGAGCTTCGGAATTTAACCCGAAGTTACAGTCCGGTTAAAATATTAAGACATGGTTATGCATCTGTAAAAATTGTGATGCATAATCCTAAACGCACAGGTGTGGTAGCATGCGCATGAGTTGCGCAACTATGTTTATAAAACACAGCCGTCATAGCCACCTGGTGGCTGCCCATTCAATGCTGTTTAGAGTTAACGCTCGCTATTTGTTTTTATTATACTTACTTTTAGACTATTATGCTACTTGTTATGTGTCATTTCTTCAAAGTTTTTTTTTATGAAATCCTATAAAAACAATATCGAGGCGGTAACGTTAATATTAACATGTTTCTATATATTAATATTCTAGAGAAATTAGGCTGAATTGTAACAAGCGATACGAAAGCAGCATCCATCAACGTTTGAGAGTACGGCCTTTCAAACAATTGGTTCGAACGCTTACAACGGTATTTTATCGCGATCTACCGAAACAATTGTCTTAGGATCCCTTGCCGAAAGTTCGGCGGTTTTCACTTTCATGGGGGGGAGGGCGGAGGAGAGCGGGGTCGGGGGGTCGGGGGCCGGAGTCCGAGCACACGTTTTGCTTCTTAGCACAAAAAATATAACCACCTTTCCTTTCTCAAAAATGTTAACTTTCACTAACCGAAATCGAACGGCGTTCGTGCACTTTGTAATAGTGACCGATGCTGGTTTTAAAACTTTTTTGACTATTCATATATATACATTGCTAATGATTTTAAAGCTTGTAGTAAAGGAGTTTAATTTTATTAACTTGTTATGTACAAATGTATGACGTTGTTAGAATCTTTGTAAAATTTTCTGTCATGTTAGTATCCAAGTAGTAAACTAGTTGTTATTATTGGAACTCATTCCGATCATCGACGATTGTATTGTTATAAAGCAAAACAAAAAACCTTTATAAGGATACGCCAAATTTTTGAAAGTCTATTCCACAGCTTTCTAAAGTATGTATATCTTGACCGGTGTCACATACTACACATACTTTGGAGATTTCCATCATCTTTTATCTCTTATTAACTCAATCTTATTACACGGCGGAGCTTTTTTGCGTATTAAACAGATATATATTAATTCGCAAACAATTTTATAAAGATAGTTTTTTTTTAATCATTTTAATTTTATTCAACGATCAGAGATTATAAGTGGTATCATAATGTTGTTTTTGATTTCGCACTCAACGTATATATTTTCTTGAATTCATTACAAGAATGAATTCATATCGTTTGAATCGAAAACGTGAATCCAAATGGAAACAGTTGTATGAAATATTTATAAGTAAAGATTATACAAAATTTGAATACATTTTTAGCAATAATAGATCGAATCTGACATTATACTTATACGGAATAAAATTTTATGGTACGGTCTGATATGGAATGCGTTGAAGAACGAGACGAGACGGTTTTAAAAAATGTTAAAATCTCGATTTAAAGCAAGTGGGGCGGTGAAAGTGGGAGGCTGTACAAAGCACTGTTCCTGAATGGAAAGTCGTTTAGACACTGGACATTATACTGTATTAAATTGTTGTTATGATATCTTTGTATCTCATTAAATTTAGAGCACGCTAGGATAATATGATCTTACTTTAAAGAGATTCACTACCGATTAATACATATATATATAAAACTGTATTATTTGTATTAATTGGAAAGTAACTTTGAAATATGTATATATATCTACGTATATTAAAATTCAACAAAGTGGGTAGTTCTGTAAAGAGATTTAAATAAGACATCACATTGCTACTTCAAACAAAAACATCCTTATTATTATATGTATGTAAATAAGTTAATTTGTTTCATTCCAAACTTTGTTGAAATTTGACGATCCGAGTCTATATGTCCATCGAGATATATGTACATGTGGCTTGAGACCACAGTACGGAATATAGGTTGAAAGCCTCTGTGACAGTGGGCATTAATCCATATACCATTGATCTGTATCATGGCTTTGTTAACTAAATAACTTATTGTTTAAATTTAATTACTTCTTTGTTTGATAAGTATAAATAAAGAAAGTATTTAAAATGAAAACGTAAGCTTAGCATTTGATTGAAAGAAAATTGACTAAACTCAAATGAATAAAACTGAGATTTCCGGATGTACTACCCAAAATGTAATTACCCATTTTCAAGACATTTTATCTCGTCCGCCTGTGATCACGGTTGATGCAAAGGACCCAATAACGGGAGTGGGTAGTCTAAAATAATAAAGAAGGGTAGAGAACTCAGATGTCATTACAATCTCGAAGATGCAATGATGTTATATACGTAGGATTAAACTATTCATTGGTTCACTTTAAATCATATCATTAATTTATAATGATTTATTTTTACAAATAAGATTAAGGTGTATCAATAAGGCGATTATAATGAACGCGGTTCACGTGCCCCACTACGTATTACTGACGGACAATCTATAAACACTCTTACATATATATATATATTAATGTGGCCGTCGATCTATCTGAATGGAATTTATTTGTTCGTAAATCTAGGTTATTTAACGTATCTCCGATCCTCTTAATGTTATACGATCTCATTTATCTGCATTTGTATTTAAACCTAGATTTTATAACAATTTTATTTCGTTAGTGACAACAAATTTTGATTCTGAATGTGTATGAATAATATTACGTATATGTCAATGAAACAAATCATATTTATATAGTAAGTCAAATTATAAATTACATAATATTGTGAAATAATAGAAATTTGATCTATATACATATATATATGAATTGAATGAAAAATATGAAATAAATATTAATAACAATTTTATTGTCTCGAAGATATTACACTGACATTAACTTATATATTAAGAAAAATATTATATATATATGTATGTGTGTGTGTGTGTGTGTGCGCGTGAGTATGTGTTTTTTTTAATAGTTTTATATAAAACAAAATATCATTATAGTCATAAAATAATATGCCCGCTATTGATGACTAAACTATGCTCAGTTTATTTTAATTATTAGTTCGATGTGAAGTGATATCTGATATGTGTTCAGCGCGAGTGATCTCTACGAGATCAATCTCTTACAGCATCCATTATTATGTTTTCAACCGAATTTTAATGTGTGAACGTTGTGTGGCGGTAAGGTGTTAGAGATCCCGTCACGGGGATGAGTTAAGTGTTTCAAGGATATCAAATATATGATTATTTTAATCATTATTAATTCCTACTTAATATTTTCATGATTTTCCTAAGTTTTTCACATAATATATCTTCTTCTACCTGGATTATTACAATTTCCCAGCTTTAGCTAGGGTCTGCCTTACACGTTGTGAATAGTTTTTGGCTAATTGTTTTTACGACCGGCCGCCTGCCTGACATCAACCCTCCTTGGAAATGCATTGATCAGTGATGTCTAAATACTCTTAGAAAGTACATATGACTCGGAAGAATCACATTGGTACTTGCCTGGTTTCGAACCCGCGCCCTCATGCATGAGAGGCGGACCTTTTAACCACTAGGCCACCACTGACTTTTTCATATAATATATATCGCTCGCTTATTACCTTCTACGGGTACATAGATACATTCTAATACAGCACATACGAAACAATGCATACTGCTTGTCCTTCGCCGTTTTCGGACTCATCTCGTTCTAACGGAGTCTGTGCTCTCAGCTTTACACATGACGCGTGTTATATCCATCTCAATAACTTTTACATAAATATATTTAGTTAAATAGAAACGTTTTAAATCTATCTCTTACCAACCAAAATTACCACATCTTGTGATACATCATAACATATAAAATAAATGCTTTTATATGATTTTTAATATGACTATATAAAAAACGTCAATAGCAATATACTATATATGCTATCATTGCTTCAAAATTTCGACGGTAACTGGATCATTAACACTTGCGAGTGTCTTGATACATATGAACGACTTCAATGTATCGTCAGTCAGTCAGTCAGTCATCACTACCGCTTTATTATGGAGGGGATCCTATACATAGAACTCCTCTTCCTTGGATTAAACAATTCCACTTACATCTTACTCACCGTGCACCTCAATACACGCGTCATATATATCATATACAAAAAGTATCGGACACAACACGATTGTAAACATGTACGCTGGTCGAACTGTGAAGCTGGTTAGATAGCTCCAGTACCTGGGTGACAGGGGAAGAAGCGGCGCTGGGCTACGGGAGCGGGCTGTAAGAAGCAGCAGTCAGGCTGGGCGGAGGCGGAGTCTATTCCCATGTCGATGTACCCGTGGCGATCGAGCCGCGGCCATACCGCACGATCGCCGAACCCGGCGGACAAGCGATCAATCGTGGTGGCGTATACGACCGCTCCCGTGAAGATCGAAGCGGGTTTGAGCCTGGCTGGTCGCTGCACGTGTTCACGACGCACGGCCGCCGTCAACGTGCACGCCGGCGGACACGTGACGGCCCTCCTCACCTCCTCACCTCCTCCTCGCCGCCCCACACACCCCGACCTTGGCTCGCAGTCACTCGTGTCCTTGCAGGGGTTCCGAGTTTTGATCCTGTTTTTTTGTTCCTTCCTCGAAGTTTCATGATACTTGCATTGTTTTTTCTTTACGTAAACAGCCGGAGGTTTATTTTTTATAGGATACAGTCGTACTCCTGACGTACACTCGCCTGAACCCGGCGACCGTCGACATCGGTAACACGTGAACTCATCTGTGATATTCCAGATGCATTCACGTGTTGTGAGAGGAATCTCAAGAATATCATTCAGCTCCTCTGTCAATCACACGAACTCTTTTTTCACATTTACTTTTATATAGGTATATTGTGAATATCTTAAATTTCTTTTTTTTTGGGATCTCAAGTGAAATATATTCCTACGTCATCTTAGTAATGTTGCCAGTAACATGAAACACTAAAAATAGTTTAATATTTTTTTATCAGTTACAGCATATTTTGCGTTTAATATCTAGTAATTATTTTAATTCCTAAACAGAACACCCTCTACATCGACGTAGCGGTTCGTAGTTCGTAGCAAATATCGTAGCGAGTCCAGATTCGTAGCTGGTTATAATAATTGTACTGAAATTTCGTACAAGTCTATTAATAACCAGTGTTACTTTCGCCACCTAGAAGGTGAAATTATTTTTTATATAAGAAAAACTAAATGGCGTCTCAGGCGCTTTTCCCTTTTAACTGACTTTACACGCTGAGTAAGTTACTCAACAATCCGTTACCGCCGGGTTGCTTCATCGATGAATTTAATATTTGTAGATTAAGTACTAATTAGCTTTAAGTAAACGTTTAATAAAATCGTACGAACGTATAGAATTTAAAATTAATTTATATACATATGTATAAGAAGGTGATCTTCGAAAACTATTTGATTAGTTCGCATCGCGTATCTACAAAAATGATATACGATAGGATAGGAGGTTCTATTAATGTAAACAATATATATCATGGCATGTGATGGAGGTGTGCTATGATATGATACATGATCGAAATATCATGAAAATAATGATGTACCAACCGTATTTTTTGTTGAAACCAGCCCCGTGACTCAGGAAATCTGCAAATAACATGCTGGATTTAGAAAAATAAAATTAAAGTAATGATTAACATAAAAATAATAATTCATGGACATGCGTGGTCATGAATAAAATATGAAATATATATGTGTTTGTTGTAAAAAAATATATATAAAAAAAGACAAGTAATTTCATAAATATATGACGCAGCTGTTAGGATTCCGATGGTAACGTTAATTAAAATATCGCACGTGATAACAATTAAACAAGCATGTGAGCTAGTGAGGACGAGGTGAAGAGAAGCTCGTACAGCGCCATCTCTCCGACGGCGAAGTAAACTACTCGCCGGCCGACCAACGAGGCTAACATTCCACCTACGTAATGTCAATAGCAGCCACATGATCAGGTGGCGCTGTCAACCACGTGCCTACCAAAATAATGAAAAACACAACATACTCACCGTTTCGACTCATAATTATCGATCAACCGCTCCGGGGTTTTAATGGGATCCACAAACAATATAATATCCTATAAAAAACTGATTTAAGTAAACTTCAGAATCAAAATAAAAAATTTCTTTGAAGACTAATAAACCTACGGTCCGGTCACATGTGCGCGGAATAGCCAAAGTGTACTCGGCGGCGATTGGCGTGTACGAAAAAGTCGGTAAAGCAGGCCGCCACCTTATAGGTGGATAAAAAGAATATCGGTAAAACAGTCGCCGCCAGCGCACGTGACATACAAACTAGAAGGCCGCGCTTATCTTATGCATGACAAGTTACAGATGGCGCTACGTTACATTTTGTTTACAATTCAAGTGCCGACTGTTGAGGTGACATAATTTCACATAATCGTGAGTTGGCGAGTTAAGTTCGTTAATAATATAAACTCTGTAACTGGTTAGCGCCCAGCTGAGTTCCGACAAACGTTCTACTTGTACCAGCAATAGTTGCTAAGACGCGTTGCGACCTTGGCCAAAGTATGATAGCATTGAGGTATATTTCGAAGCCACGGAATGAAATAGACGAAACGTGTATTATAATTTTAAAGCAACTGTTTAATGTTTTAATTATAATAGTTTGAAAGAAGTTTTACTAAGAACAACATGTCTAATAGTGTCATACAAGCTGGTGAGTTTAGAAGTTGTGTTGTTTGTAAGCCATTGTTATTTTATTTATAGCTCGCGGGACTTATTTCTTGCAAACATACATAAAACTGGCTTAATAAAATCAGTCGCCGTTGGTGTAGATGTGGAATTTTAATCTTTTAATACGAATAAGCGAAGACAGAACGTTCCCTCCTGTTTACGGCTCTGTTCCTAATAATATTTTTTATCTAGCATGGTGCGTTGTACGGCCGAGAAAAAATTATCGTAAAAACTAATGTTTACGCTTATTTATATCGAATTAGACAAAAAATATACAATGTTCGCTATATTCAAAAAGTTAGCGACTGTTTCGACAGATATCGTAATAGCTTTGTTATAATATTATAATTAAGTATTTTTGCTATTAACACTCGAAAAAGTGTATGCGCCTTCTCTCATCCGCGTCCAACATTAATATATATTATTTATTCTCATTGTCAACTCAAACTGAACGTTGTTCTGTTCGTATAAAGCGTCCGTTATAATTAATTGCATTTGAATTTAAAGAGTTAACAATTTGCGAGTGTTTCTAAAGAAACTTAGTATGGACGTACAAATTATGTTTGAAACATACAGATTAGTGAAATTAAAAGATATCAAATGCTTATTTTATGACGGGATAAGTGTTAGGTGTAACTTGTTTCACGGAAGACGGCACCGGTTAAAGGTACCATTAAGTAGAAAAAACATGACGAAGTAAAGCTTCAGATTAGAATTATATTATCGATATTAATAATAATGAAGAAAAAAACTTAATGTACTCCACATTTGATTTTGCGAACCAAATAAACTAGGATCAAACACGAAGCCTGTAAAAATAATAACGTTGAATGATTATCCAATATTGTTTATTTTAATACGTTCGGAGTCATAAAATATAGAATTTTTATTTTCGGCACATGTGGCTGTAATGCGAGTCGGGTTCCAAATAGAATTATAAACCATCGTAACCAAAACCTGAACAGTATTCTACCGGTATCATAGGATACGACAAGTTCCAATGAAAGTTTTGGTACAGAACATATATTCCAAGGATTACTTTCATGTAAACAATGATCTGAGTGATAATTGGTTTAATCACTCATACTATCATCATCTCCAGTCTTCACTTCCTCGCTTAATTATATTTCATCAATACAAATGATTTCTTGAATTGAAGTCAGTAACGTAAATGACCTGAAACGGATTCTTCTCTCCGATGCGACGTCACATTTTAAAGCTACATTTCCCTCGGGCTTGATTCAGAATTTCGAGTAAGGCTGTATGATGTTTATCAGAGCGATTAATTAATGATTAGGATGCGACTGTGACCTACATTTTCAGATAAAACGGGATATGACACACATACAAAACTATTTAAATTTGTATATAAGCTTTAATATTCCGTTTCTAACGAGGCATTTATCAGAGGTGATAATTTTACGAAGGATAGAAGAGAGTCGAGTGGGTGATGCACACACCACACGCATAAGGTCTTAACGTTAATATTGTTATGAAGAATATATGTCAAGCTGAGAATTTAAAAGGATTGTGGAGAAGCATCACAACAGAAATATTGGTCAAGTGCGTTCGTGGCCCGTGGGTCGCATGGGGGCGGCATTGTTTGAGGCTTAGGCATTTCATGTTGACCGAAATTAGGATTAATACAGCATGACATTATCCAATTTTTATCTGAATTTATGATGTTATAGGAAAATGTCTCATTCAGGCTCTCTTGCGGTACTTCATATACAAATAGGCTTCATCTTGAATAATCAACAACGGTTGCAAAAGTCAAGCATCGAATGCTTTGATGTGAAATGCTTTAAGAGACCCGTTCCTATGGCAAGTTAATACCTTATTGTAATGTATATCATCCTATAGGTGTGGTAAGCTATTAGAAACGAGCAATCCTCTTACCTATTCAGTAATATAACAAAATACGCCTCAATTATCGTGAATACTTCGCGTGTGTGTGTGTGAGTGCGTGCGTGCGTGTGAGTATCACATAATACTCTCTGAGTATCACCGCAGATCCGCACATCCGCCGATGTAAACAGAAATCTGCCAAAATGGAATTGCAATTTGCACTTCCTCGTCCCATTGTTTACTCTGCGAAGTATATAATGTTTGCATTTCTCACATATAACGTGTAATGCATGAAACTTTCACAACGATAACATATATATAGGTAAAAAGAATAGGCTTTATTCGGCTGAAGTATATTGGTTATATATAATATATAACTAGACTTCAACAAAAGGTACATTCATATCTAAGCTGGGATAGAGAGCGGACAAAGTTTAATTTCTAGAACGTTCTTTGTAGAACGAAGGCGGAATAGGACGCCGTGCTGGGACCTGAATATAAAATTAATTAAATGAAGAAAATGAATGAAACGAATGCTCCTGGAGATTTGAAAGTGTAATGTAAAGATGGCTAGCAATTAAAATTATAATTTATAACAGGCAAGCGTACTTGAAGATACGTTCTTATATAAACGATTTTTAAACAAACGAATACTGGTGTGGAAGTGTTTTAACAGCCTACGTTAACATTGTGACAACAATACGAACCTTCATTATAATTATCAAATGTATGTATTTGTTTTATACTTAAACAGCACTTACTGAGTCGATTGTATCATTTTAGTTAGACGATCACTTTTATTATTCTCATTGAAGGATTTTATAATAATTACGTGTATATATATATATGTATATGTATATATTTGTACACCGTCGCACATTGCTATCGTTCGAGGGTGGGGTGGGTCTCAGCCGGAGGAGGGTGCTGCCAACGAAGGTCGGGGACGCGCCAAAATCAATGCCAACCGGATGCGGATGTGATACAACACAGCTGTCTAGATTTTGGGTACACTAATCAATATATATAGATTAAAAATTTAATCATTAATATCCACAGACGACTTCATGGTAGATACATCCTCCTTTAGAATGTATCTTTGAAGAATAATACCACAGTCTTTATAATTTAGTTCGAATGCATATTCCATTAAGCTCTATTTAGAACTAACTCCATGTTATTAAAGTTATAGCAATCTCAACGTGTAAGCATTAAATTTGTAACACAAATATCTATCAAAGTGAAACATTGAGAGGATTAGTGCTTTCAGTTTAACCGTTTCAAAGTACAGTTATTGTATACAAGGAGATTTACAATTCCATCGGTATCGAGTTTATTTAGGTATCTAATAGTTTATTAATCCGTATCACGCTTAGCTTAGCTTTCAAAGGACTAGATATGACTGAAAACGTGGACATGTATTATGGCTACACCGCTCTAGGTAATACCTCGAATCCTGTGTACGAGCAAAGCCTTTGAACGCTCAAATAATCCCTTAGTGTTGAATAAATTCAATTTGTGCTTTTATTATGGTCGGAATATTCAAGTTTTCGTTTTGACATAAATATAAATATTATATATAGACATCTACTGAATTGTATATATTGAATATCTCTTATACCTAAGCATAATGACCAAGATCTCTGAATGTATTTCTCATACTTTGAATCGTTTAAAGTGTGTTATTAACCGTTTTATGATATTTTAATTTATAGCATGATAAAAACACTGGCTTAAAGTTATCTTATCAAAATTGCTTATCAAAAATCTGACGTTACCTCTCTGCGTCTGATAAATTGCAGTGAATATACAAATTAAAACATTCTGAGAACGATACAGAAACTAGGTAACTGGTGATAATGAGATAACGGTCTCACGCCGCATTACACGCTTATCTTGTTAATAGTTTATAGTTATTTGGTATTTCTGACTTATTTGACCATTCAGACTAACACACATGCATGCTGGTACAGAAACAGAGGTTGGATTTTATTCAGATAAATCTGGATATGCCTAGAATAAGAAATTAATGTGAGAAGTGTATGAAGTGGTATAAATAAAAGATCAACATTCCCCGTCAAGCCTTCCCGAAGGTTCACGTGGTATCGAGGAAATTATGTAGATGAGATGGTTCGCTGCTCACTTGCTTTCAATACAGATATTTGGGTCAAATGAAAATATGTGTTCCAGCATATGACCTCGCTGGGGAAGACGATATTAAACATCTATACTTTTTTATCTTTTCAATCAAATTCACGGGATCGTGTATTAAGTGATCCATCAGTTTTAATGATAGTCATCTTTGTACAAAATTATCTTGAAATAGACTGAAGTGAAATAAATTGAATTACATTTAAAGACAAGCTCCGTCTACGCATGGCATTTATGTAAGTCTAGTGCTGGATAGATTGAGGGTAGATAATTGGTTGGCAATGACAATTGCCTATTATAATTGACCGTAGCGCCTCAACTGAGACCAACCGAACTAAAGATCGAAATCAAGACGCATTATCAAACATTTCGACTCAATACGTCTTGGTTAATGATAACAAAATAATGATTGATATTTAATTATTTTTTTTACGTTTACCTTAGCCTTCATGGCCGAATTTGAATTACGTTTTGAAAATAATTAGCTTAAAATATGGGTTACTTTTAAACTGATTGACTCCTTTTTATTATTATTTATTTATCATATAATATAATTATAGTATGACGTAGAAAAAAGGGTGCTGAAGCTACAAAACTACGAAATTATCACTGGTAATGTATAAAAATAATGTGTAACGAAGTGCAATGTAAGATTTGTTCCATTACAGTATAAAAATAACAGAGAAATTAATAAAAGTGAATGTTATGGCGCGTATTTTTTGCAGAACATTAAGTCCTCATAGCACAATTTCAGCGATGTAGGTTTTAATGTCTGATACACGAGCACAACAGCTCACGTTTTAAAATATAACATTTGAATAATGACTTGAGGCTGCGGGCCTCTGTCTATGAGATATTCCCTCCGGCTGTTGGGTTGTGCCCATTAAAACACAGCAACCAGTTACTTGTTCTGTCTCCTGCTCGTTTTACGATAGACGACTCTGTAGATTCCAGTGTACTTTGAATGCCTTGAAAATGTCGAGGCCACTCTATTTCATTCTTGACCTAGATTTTCATGAGCTTCCTTCTGAGCGTCACATTCATTGCCTGACATAAAAAAATCCTAGACTTAACGTCTTAAGCTACACCTTTCACATTTAGCTTCGAGCTATTTTTAAAAGCATTTTATTTAAACAGATGACTTCAAGTGAAACCTTTTCAGCGGATATCTGGTTAGAATAATTGTCTATACACGTAATTGTGTCACTTTGACAGTTTGACAATTAAATATGTCATTCTTTTAATAGACCAGGGTAGATACCCTTAAAAATAATAAAAAGTAAAAAACAAAATTAGAAGAATTAAACTCATTAGAAAAAGAGGGGAGTATAAAAATGAAAGGAAATATATTTTACGGGCGATCTGAGTTCGGGAAGGGTATGGGGGTGGGTATTTAAGGGTAAAAACGGTTTTTCTCGATTTCCGGCAAACTAAAAGTTCTCTGGAAAGAAATTGTATGGCAATTGTAAGTAATAAAAAGATTTAAAACTGTTGTATTTACACTATTTTCACATAACCTCGAAATTTATGTGAAAAATTCAAAAAACCAAGTTTTGGTTTTTTATTTGTCTTTAACAAAAATTTTTTTTTTCACGAAATTTGATAAAAAACTTACTTTTTTACGTCCCAAATACACTGTAATTTATTTGTTTCAAATATATATTTCTTTAGCTTACTTTGAATTAATATCGAAAAAGTAGCCAAATTTTCAATCGAAAATTCACCACTAAAAATAACAGCATTTTTCAAAAAGTTGGCATGTTTCTGTATGTTGAAATCTCTTTTTATCGATTTTGAAAAAAATAAATATGTTAGGACTATAGTTAATCTTTCCAGAAAATCCAAAATTCGAAATTGTCAAAGTCAAAATAATGTTGATACTGCCATAGCTACTTTCATTTTTATAATACTCCCGACCTTTTGTAATGGGTTTCATCCTACTATTATTTTTTGTTGGTTTTTAAAATTGTCGACACTGGTCTAAAAAGATACATGTTAAAGAACGTAATTCTGGGATGACGGACACTGAAAATTGTCGAGAGTGTTTGTAAAAAAAAAAGTAAGTACATATATTCTTTATTTAAAAATGTTTAAATTTATTCCGTTGTTCATGTTAAAATAATCGTACAAGACGCTTGTAATGTAAATTCATTGCTATAGCTGTCTGTGACCATAATTAGTTGCTCGTTTCGCAACTCAATAATAATCTGTGATGATGACCACGCTTTATAACAATAAGATAAAAAGTAATTTTAAACTATTCTGTATTCATAAAGTGAAGTGTAAATTGGCTTAAAGATTTATAACGGTAAATCTAAACGAGGACATTTTTCAGGTTTCCCATTGATAAAACTCTCGTTAACCGATGCATACACCGAGAGAAAGTGTATTTAATTTAAACAAATATTCCATTATTTTTAAATGTTTTTTTGTGACAAAATTACAATTGTGTATAATAATGGATTTATTATTTATAAAAAAGTAAAACTCATTACAAACTTGATGGTGTAACGGAGTATTTGATCAATATTATCCTAAACAGGTGCTTTGGTAAGTCAAAAGCAGAATATTATCTCACGAAAAGAGAAACTTTCATACTCTCGCTGCCTTAACTAGTAATTTTCCGAGGTACGTTACAGAGAAGACACTTTGACGTGCTGTAAGGAAGATAGAACAAAGATAAAGTTTTTGAGTAGATGATAATTAGTTCTGAAGATTGGGATCTTGTATTATTTTATGCTAGTACTGAAAATTTAATATCAATTCCACACGAATTACTCATGAAACTCGAAAAGCATTTCCACATTATACACTCAACAATGGACCGCTTTCTTTTCAGCACTGAGCTTTGATAGGTGAATTCTAGTTGAAATGTCTCCATTTTTGAAAATGGACAATACAATGGCAAGCAAAAACTTTGTATAAAGTTTAGAAATACGTTTCACTTCTAAAAGTTCAATAGGACAATGGTTTACTCAAGTCATTGCTATATTTCATACAATAAAGTCCATTTTATAATGCGAGATGTTTAAAGTAATTATTTTGAAACAAATTAAGTTAAGAGCATTATTCCTGAAAGACTTTCTCCTGCACCCCGGCTGCAGGTTGAGAAGTGAGCTTAAACGGAGGCGACAACGAAATTCGGAAGCATCCAGAAGAAAATTGGGGCCTTGATTTAAACTGCTGACATTAGTTTATATCAGCGTCCAAGGAGTCTTATATTTTTGGCAACCCATAAAAAAAGGTCCGCCAATCTTCCATATCTACCGTTTTATTAAACTCTACGTCTCCGTCTCCGTCTTTAACCTGTTACAGTTTAATTTTCCTTATTTCAAATGTCAGCAGTTTAATAAATTCACTTATGTATGAATAATAATTATTCCTAATTATTTGTATTTAATAAATTATAAGTCTTGTAAAAACTTCATTGAGATAATATTCATATTTCGGAGTATTCATCGTCTAATAAGATTGGGTGTTTTCTTAGTGCAGTAATGAAGAGCTCGGTGTGGCGCGGGCGTGTCTACCGCGTCCTTCAGTGACAGTTATTTGGACAGATCGTCACTTTATCAGTGACTTTATCTTTACATATACATACTGTATCACTTAATTATCTTAAAAAACAAACGATTTTCATTATATATATCAAAATGTATGAGGATTTTGAGTGGTAAGTATTAAACAAAGAATCGGCGTTTTTGGTATACTCTTATGACGAAATATATGACCTACACCAGCCGAAATTTCGTTGGAAATTGTTATTTTATAAATACATGTTGTTTAATATGTTTGTTAATTATCGGTTGATGCATAATTATAAAGAGATTTAATATTCCGGACAACCGTAATAATTATTTAATAACAATTAATACACAACTTTTTGGGTACAGAGTAAAATTATATTTCAGTGACATTCAATATGCTTGACAATAAACAGACGGACAATTAGAGAAGCGTACATTTAAATATGATATACATATACATTTATTTTAATTAATTGTTTAAATTTAATGAACATTTATAATGGAGAAATAAAATATTTTATACTCTTTTATAGTTATGGCAGTATAAAGATTTAACTGAAATGAAATTTTCAGAATGAACCTTTCTTTATGTTATTTTCTAGAAAGAAATATATTCCTATCAGGTTAAGTAAGTCCTGTTAGTATAAGGCGTTAATGAAATTTACTATACCGTCTTGATGTTAATAATATTTTTCCTGTTAACATAATTATATATCGTATATAATTTTTATGTGGGGACGGCAATTAATCTGACATAAAATTCGATGATCGGACGCGTTACATGAAAATTAAAAACGTATTTTACGACGCGCATCAATTTGTTTAATATTATAAGATCGTAAGCCGCTGTGAGATATCAAATGAAAACTATAATAAAAACAACCCCTTATCTCTGTTTCTAAATCACTGGCTCAATGTTTCCGCAGTGCGTTCAACATTTTCTACGGCGATTTTATTTGTAGATATGATAAGAGTTTAAAAACTGCGACACATACTCGTATGACAGTTTTATTGTCAGGAACGTATTCATAGCTCCTGTCATATTAATATTAAACATATTATAAACGTTCATTTGTTCTTTCCTTGAGAATGTATACTGTTGAAAAGACGTTGGTAAAGATCTACTGAGTTCAAGAGTAGTTTTGCAATGTTGGTACATATATTGTAATGAATATACCGGACTTTAAAAGCCTGTATAAGAAAGTTAGGCTAACTGACAATGAAGAATAGTTCTCACGGTGAAAAAACAATCTTTTAAGTCATGACCTTTCGAATAGTTACAATATTAATGTTAATAATATTTTTGTAATATTAGTGACTTCAATGTAAATTAAATAAATTAAATAAAATATTTTTCTCACTGTCTCAGTATCATCGGCTCGGGGTTTTTCAGATTAATACGTGGATATACATTTTCGGTTATTGTGTATAATGACGTCACTGATTATAAACCGCTCGGAACATTACCATCTTCATTCATGCCCAAAATATTTATAGTTATTTATTTATAGTTATTTCGTTTGAAAACCGTTCAGCCGAAAATAATAGAAACGTTAATGTATTGAAATGTATTTATATTAATTACATGGAAATATTTCATTATATAAATGTCATGAATATTTCATGTGTTTAAATGTTATTTGTATAATTATTCTATGTCATATATTAAGGTTTTTAAGGTTACAGACAAGTACGTACGTAACAGCCTACCACAAATAGGGAGTTTTTTCAGTTTTACACTCATAAATCTGTCTTCAGATTCATGAATGAAATACAAGAAATGTTCCCTTCCACTACGATCATGCATCCTTGGGCTAGGTGTAGACTTATATTTATTCAGCTACCGCTATAATCATAAAAGATCATATCCCGATCTCGGCAACGATAATTGTAATCGCATGATTATTTTGTAACATTGTCGTACGACGTACAGCAAGTTAAGCTCTATAGAAAAATACTACTCTATTTCAAGAGCTACTCGTAACAGATACCAGGGCAACTTTGCCAGAATAAAATTTTCATTCCATAAATATTTACATAAAAGAAGCAACAAAAGCCAGTTGAAAATACAACAACGATTTGATTCATATAAAACTTTATTTACTATGTATCTCAAAATTGATAAACCGTTAGAAAAATGTATGTACAAGTACATTGCGGTAGGCAGTATTTGATTAATGCATCTTTGGTCTTAATCCTTTTATTTAATTACTACTGAAATAGTCAAAAATTATGTTGATTACTATGACTTCTCTTTCGTGTATAAGGCCACTGAAAATCTGATCATCGGACGACTTGTTCTAAATAATAAACGAACTCTACCCCTCTTCGCGTCTTACTTCAGCGAGATTATACTGAGCAAAACAGTTCTCTCTGAATATGATTAGAAGATTTTTTTACATGATCTGACTTCAAGACACTCCAGGAATATATTAAAAGTAATTATTGGCAACAACAGAAGCATAAGTCTGTATGTCTCTGAGATAGGATAATTTGAAAATATGAAAACTACTAAGTAAAATGTTTTTTCCAGTTTGCATTATACATTAAAAGACACTGCCACTTCACCATTTGTTGCTCTTTAACGTCCTCAGTCATATTTAGGTTCAAATTGTGAATCTATTTTAGCGTGACGTCTGAATCGAGATAAAAAGAACTGTCTAGTCTTACTTTTATATTTTCTAAATTATGAAATTTATCTTTTCACAGAACTACTTAACCCATATCAGCAGTGGACCTAAAGATGCTTATTTTAATTTCCAGTCGGGGAGTCGTGACTCCCAAGTGTCTTAAAGCTATTAATGCAAGTGCTTGGAATGTTGACGGAACATTTATTTTTATAAAATATTCTTATAAAAATATATATTTCCAGCTTAATGGTCCCTTGAAGGGATTCAACATACATTTGAACCGGCGACGGTATTTTCAATTGGCCTTAAACATTTATTAAATATGATTTTAACATATTACACTCAAAGCAGACTTATCTTACGGAAGTCTTTGTGTATCTAGTGTGATTTTTAACTCAATTATATCAATGTTTGTAAGGATATATATTATACTATATTAATATATATAAAACGTCAACACATTTAAAATATTCTCCTAAATTTAAACAATAGGTCATGAACAATAATTATAAATAAGGTTTCAGTTTAAAACATTTTTATTGGCAACGAACTCATTGATTTTAAAATTTTGGTCAGAAGAGTAAGAAATACAACAGGATTTCTAAGTATAGCTTATTTTAGTCAAAAGCGAACATTTCAATTTATGGCAAGCATTTCTATATGTATAACTGTGCTTCAAGCGGGGCGCCAATATGTTTACAGCCGTAGACTTTGACCATTCGGCCTGACGGACACACCAAAGTATACATGTGTTCACTCTATATTCAAAAGCCTTAGTCTTCACGAAAGCCTGATTCAAAAGGTTCACATTTCGAATATCCGGGACTGAACAAAAACGAGAATCGCAATAGTGCTTTTATTAGTTGGTGGTATTAACATCGCGTAGTTGCAACTGGAATTTGGCACTACACGAAATAAGCGCCCCCGTTCCACTCTCCAAGTTATAGAGGTCAACAACACTTGCACGGGTCGATCGAAATTGTTTAATTGTCATAATAACGGAATGCTCAGTGATGCCCTCAGTTCCTCGTAAGGGTTTTGTGTTATAGAACAGCTGAGACACTATAAAGATGTAAGCATGTTTTATACTGTCAACTATCTAGCAAAAACTTCATTTTATTTCAGAATATTAATGATGAGTTCGTATGTAATGGCATAGTTTAAATAATCTACTATCGTATCACGAAGATAATCTTCTTTAATCACGAGGAACCGGTAATCAGTCAGTTAAGATTACGTGGGACGGATAGCTATCACCTGCAATGCGTCATTGACTCGCACTTGGCGTACTTTAAGAAATAAATATTCTAATGTATCAAATACAATTGAACGTCGATAATATAAAGGAATTTGGTACACGTGCTATAAATTGTTATTTATTATATGTGATGAATAAGAAGCGGGATTGATATTAACATACTTTTAAACGAATCGTCCGTTCCCGTCACTTAATTACATTTCCTACCTCGCCATGAATGTTTTCATACAAACCCAAGTTCAAAGTGTATTTCTGTGAGTTAGCTTTTATGGCGGCTTCGCTAGCTTTTCTTTATTATTATATGTCCATACGTTACGTCACGGTTTTTTTTGGTGATACGTTGTTATTTCAACTAACATAACAATATCCTCTTTTGTATCGGAAATATGACAAACAATTGTAACCGTACATATGTAACATTTGTTTTATTTTTAGTTATGTTCGCCTATTCTTGTTTTTCAGAGAAAATTTTATAAAATTGACGAGAAAATATGATTGTTTGCGAACCCATGTCGCTTGTTTAGATATTTATATGGTAAACATGTTTTTAATCACATAAGTGTGAAGTAACGTAAACATACATATGTAAAATAAACTGAATAAGAGGCGTATATAAAATGTGAAAAATGTATTGCTACGAACGAACACTGAACAATTCGTTCAAAAATTATTATTCCTAGATCCAGGTGAATCCTAAATGGACTTAATCTTTACGGAAATAAAATATTGTATGAGTTGGAGTTTTAAACATTCATCGTTCATTCGCTTCATTCGTTCATTGCATTCAAGGCAATGGAAAAATAAAATTAATAGCAATCAATTTTCATTTGTTATTTCTTATTGCGTACTACCCTCGATATTATATTACGTTAGTTTTGAACGACACTGGGCCTTCGTAATACTGAACGTGAGACCTCATAGGAATAATGTATTAATTGATTAAGATTATCAAATACATCTGAAGATGATGAACTGTTAAAATGTTATACTGCGGCAGACCGAACTTTAAATGTATCGAAATGGATTTAAGAATAAATTCCCTTCTATTTTTACGAGGTATCCGAGTAACTGGCGCTTCTGTTACCGTGGCAGGGGTTGGGGTGGGGGTTCTGGGAGAGGGGGTGCCCTCTGACCGAGACGTCTCGACGCCAAGCGGCGTCGACGGGTCCACTCGCGATACCGGTCGTTTCAACTTCAATACTGCACTCCGCACATAATATATGTCACACAAGAATCATAGTAACAATACACATATGATATATATTTTAAATCTCCTTACGTCATCCAAACACAACAACTTTGGAGCTCAGAAGGTTTTTCTTTAATATAATATACATACAATAGCCGAGGAGTAATCACTATTTTATATTCTTTGTCTTGCCATTTTCATATATATATATATATATATATATATATATGTCAAGTAGATATTAGTCTGTGTACTTCTATGTCCAGAGCTTATTCGCTACGTTACATTGAAAGAGATTTTCTCAATCTAGAACTACTGAATACCTACATATGTGAAAGTCCTAGCGTCCTGTCGGAGATTCTGGAGCGTGATAAGGAATTCCATATATCCGCTTCCGTGAGTTTACTCGGGGGTTTATAGTAGCATTAATATAAAATTGTACCAGCGATTTCTTATACATTTAAACCAAAAAAAGTTATTTTTAAATATAAGGCATATTTAGTTTTACTATACAAAACAATACGAAACAGTTAGTTACGATCAATATATGTTTATTTTCTTTAGTTATTTCATATCAACATTTATATGAACAAAGATCATTAAAGCACTTGAAATTAAACTGTCACAATGTGCCACTGAGGCTAGAATATTTAACGAACTATTATATGAACAATGACTCTGCTTAATTATTATGTATTACATTGAATTAGTGCTTCGAGAATCAGGAGAAAACAGCATAGCAGATAAAATGACAGTATAACGTCTTATAAGTATAATCGGATATACAGTGAAGGTTTCTTAGACTGTGGCGCCGGTGGAGTGTACCTTAATTTAATATAACACGGACACACAGCACCCTACTTGCTATAATTGTATCCCCTCAAACTTGTTTACCCCACTGGTGAACTAACCTCACCTATTGTTTTCTTAACACACTTTGACTGAGTTTCCGGCATTATGATGATGGATTTTCCACAGACTATACGTATACATATATATACGACTTCCATGTATTCTTATATCATATTAAAAAATATTGAATATTAACAACACAAATATAACGAGTGCGTTCAATCGAAAAAAATTACTCCGTCCTTAACTTTATTGCAAATTTTACAATTTTCATCTCCGCACCTCATACCTGGAACTAATTATTGTTATCTATTTTAAAGCTTGTTCATTAAAATGGATTTAAAATACAGAAGGAGAAAATTTTATTAAAAATTCTTCCATTGAACATTTAAATATGAATAATGATCGATACATTTACTGTGTTGCCATATAAATTAAAATAGTTTTAATAAATTGTAATATCATTTGTCTTAGAGTATTGCCCTTTAAAGTCGTCTTTAAATATAATGCTTAATGTTCAATAGAGTTAATTGAATTTTAGCCTCTGTATGTTTTTAAATAATAACATTAAGTATGGTGTATTTTCAAGTTATCCTTACAATGCCCGTAGATAAGTCAGCGCTGCTTCTCTCGTTCAGTCCCGCGTGAAATTAAACCGAACGAAACATCCCATTTTCCGGTTCAAACGTAAGCACAAATTTAATTGCTTGTTACACATATATTTTAAGGAATAGTTAAAGTTTGTTATAATTATTAGATATTATTTAGTCCATTGAAATTTCATGTTTTGTAATCGTTAGAATTATGCGATCATAATTATGTAGCCCACATCTCGACGCTTCGCTATGGAATACGAAATATACAAATGCAATAATAAACCGCCTCGCAACAACATCACTAGTTCTGTGCGCATTCTCATGCAAATATCGTGTACATGCTTTCCCGTTTATCGTTTGGGATGTTTACGTAACATTTCAGAAATATAAACATTAAAAAAATAAAATAAAACCACCTAGCAATTCAATATAACCAGGTTAATGAAATAGACTTAGCGTACAGGAAGGCTTGAAGACGTTATAAAACAGGAAATCGACAAAGATTTCATTTTAGATTCCATTACAGAGCCGCCTAGTCGATGTAGCTGACAAGCCATCGATTTTTAAACTTAACTATCTCTCTTACTTGCTGATTAACTTAATAGATAATAGACCAAGTCATTCTGTACTCGTATATCATAAAATACTTTCTGTTTTGTTTATTTACCCATAATAAAATTCAATAAAATTAAACTGACATGCAGAGAAAGTCATTTATAATTACATCGAACGGGTCAAGGGCTGTCACTGTGAAAGATACAAGAATTATTAATTTTAATTGACCGTTAATTTCCACAATAAATTACCAAAAACATATCGAGAGTGATTGCCTCGAGTGAGAACAAAGTATTCATTTTGATTAAGGTGAATACGACATTTCCAGTATAAGCATAACCGGGTTAACAACATGTACGTTGTCGCTGACGGCAATGTGTAACAAAGTGAACCTCCGTTTGATGGAATTGATGGCTTTTATCGGCTGGATGAGTAATTTCAATACTATGACAAAGCTCTGCGACTAAGGTTATTACAGTTCAAATTATATTTCACCAATAAAGTAATATTCCCTTTTATTTTGACCAGTCACATACAAATGGCGGTGAATTAACTATTATAGGAAAATTGTGGTGCACTTTTAAAACACGAACGAAGTTGTTACATAGAACTAATTAAGTCGGATGTCTACAAACGGTACGTTAACATCAGATGAAAATAAATTATATCTTATTAAATAAAATTAAAATACTGTCTCATTAGAAGCGGAGTTCAAAACAAACAATCGAATTTTGGGCAGCGGAGACTAGTGCCAGGCAAAAACACCAGCAGAAATAACCGGTTAGCGCTAAAACGTTCGCTGCTAATCTAATGTTGGTACGAATGCTAATGACGAAATGATCACATGATTCACATGTTGGACATCTCACGAGCACATCCCACTTGTACGAAATTGACGATTGAATTGTCGAGAGGAAAACATTCAGAGAGAGATACACTAAAACCTATTATAATCCTTATTTATGACATAACAGAAGTGACAAATAAAAACGTATTAACGTCTGGATGGTGCTGTGATATATGTTTGAAAAATTTTACACACCGCTAACATTTACAAGACTCATTAAATGTTAGGAGGAAATATTTTAAGAGGGACTTATAAAATCTTAAATATATATCGTAATGAAGACGTGAAATGCTTGTAAGATTTCACTCTAATAATAGTTTTAACGTCTAATGTTAGGTAATGTATTAATAGTTTAATTGTATCGAATTAAAGTTTGGTTATAAATATAAATTTGTCATTTCCATTTCGTTTATTTTGTGTGATTTGCCGCACGCTGTCTGCCTACGAGATATCAATGAAAATATCTCAAACACGAATCTGTGTCAATTATATGTATACAATACCCTTTTTCTATTCTATTTTTATCCCGATTTTATTTTCGTTCGTCGATAGCTCTGTTAACATTTTTTTTTAATTTTATTGTCACAAAGATCATAAGAGTAGAGAGAGGAAAGTTATTTCAAATAAAAAAAATAAATATTCGTAGCTGGTTTATTTTCCGATGCATGCCGAGTTTGTGTTTCTGTTCATACAAATGTTTACTTTATATCATAAGTTTGCGCTATCTGATACAATATTTTAATAGATTAAAATATTTATAACTAAGTAGTGTTTGCCCGCGACTTCGTCTACGTCGATTTCAGGATTAGAAACTATTTTTTGGATTGGGAATTGCGTGTGTAATGAATGAACTAACAGAAACTTAGTTCACAGCTAAACGACATACACCAAGCCCTATTTTATCAAAACAGGCTGCTCACTTATTTCCCATTAGTCACCACGGAAAGTCCATTTGTTTGTCCTTTTAAATCCTTACTATGACAGTGAAAGATGTGTGGGTTAGCTAACATTAGTTAATTTACTCTGAAAAGTCGACCGTGTGTTTTTTCTGATATTTTAAAGACAATAACTAGGTCGCCTCTCTGAAACTATTATTATATTTAGTTCTACAGATAATTAATTATGTCTTTACCAAAACTAAACTTACTCTGAGGAGCTTTTCTTTAACTTGTAGATTGGAATCAGAGCATTCAGTATTAGGTTCCTGCTCTAAAAGTTTCCAGTGTACAACGAATTTCCCAGTTACTTTGTGTAACTGTGTAAAGTATCTCAAGTGCAAATTTCTCACCGTCACTATTGGTCAAAATTTTGATGAGCACGAGACGACCTGTCGTTGCTCGTATGTTGTCATCTATAGAAATATACCTATATGCAAAATATGTAATAGCAAAATTTAATAAAGTATATATATATATAACAAACAAGAATTCATGCACATTAAATGTCCATGTAAGTTTTTATTGTTAAAACCATTAATAGACTGCTCGTGTTGCCGGAAAGAACCTACCGTTTATTCGTAGAGTCATTCTATTTCTGATAACTGCGAAGTTCCTATAAAAAATATTCAATCGCTTTTCCTTACTTTGTAGCTGTCATATTATATAAATTCGTGAATAGCAATATTGGTTTGTTAGGTGTGGCGACCCTACAGAATAGGTGTCAATTGTTATAAAGGCGAGCGAGGCCAAGGTCATGGTACTTTAGCCAGAGGAACTCGCCGCTTTACTCTGATGCAATTTACGCTCCCGACAGCGTATATTATGCTGCACTCATTTGCTGCTCTGCTATTATTTATAGATTCACTGCCTCTGTTAGATATAATGATGCACAGTAAATCGATCGTCGAGTACAAACATTTGGTTGCCAATGGCTACCGGATAGCTGATAAAAACTGTTCTCAAGGAAAACCTTGCGAAAATAACTTATGTTTATGTTCATAGTGTTTACGTTCGGTTTAATTGGTTAACTTAAAAGAAATATTCTTCACATTTTCGGTGTCAGGAATTAATTCTAAAAAGTAAGACATGCAATAATTTGATTTCAGTTTTAATGAAATTTTTCTGGATAATAACTCCGTGCAACAGGAACAACTTTTATGCTTGAAAAGCCGACAAGCAATATTCTTCAAAATACATAAAAGAGGTAGCTATTAAATTGTTTCTTATTGTATATTAATCAAAATTATCGATAAACTTTTTTACAAAAACTACTTTATTGCTTTTGTTGGAAAACTCTATTATTAAGTAAGTGTAATAAACGTTATATATATAACAGAAAGATATTTTTTACTGCATGATAAATATGAAAGGGAAAATTAAAGTATAAAATTCTGTTAGCGAAAAAAATCCGTCAATATTTTATTTGGGATAAATATTCAGATGAATTAGTGAAACTAAATTAATCCAATCGGATACTTTTGTATATATGTAAAAGTTTTTGTACAGTAAGCGGATTACTCGTAATACCTGGATTTGATGTACTAAATTTAGGAATATAACCATCTGCATAGGCATTGTACTAATAATTTTCATTTCGACTCAACGATGTCCTTCATTCCAGCCCCTTAGCTGGCTGTAAAAACATTCTTTGTAATACTGTACTTATGGCTCTTGTTAATAATTTTATCAATAATACCAGCCACTTTTGCTCTCTATTCTTATCCTGGCAAACGTAGAAAGTGTAATTCAGATATAGACTTAAGGAAAATATGTTTAAATTTTACTGCTAAGACAATAATTGATATAAATAAATGTTTACGAAAATGAAATTTAGTTCAAATAGTTGAAGAAATACGACACGACGTTTATAAATTATATTTCTAACTTTCCATTAATACAGTTTTAGTTTTCCAAGTTTTATTTTTCACTTTATATTAGCTAATTACGCCAACTCGCTTCCGAACGTTGTGACCATTTCATCAAAAAATATGTTCCAGCATGCGTGTACAAATGTTTGCTATTTTAATACCGGCTTTTAACTTTTTATTGTGTTCCAAACGTCCAATTATGTGGACCGTATCAAAATATAAATATAACTGAACTGTCAGATTGAATTGCATGTAGCGGTGATAACAGCTGACTGCCAAAAAATACGAGACTAATATAAGTCTGAATAAACAAAATCTAGGTCTTAATTTTATAAAAATATATATAAATTTAGACGTCAAGGCTGTTTACAAAAGCAACATTCCATTAAAGCGAACTATTCTGTTTCGTTTCTCATCAGAATGGAGTGACGTCTCACAATATTCTTTACGATTAATTTTAAACTACACTATTTTTATTGTAAGGCCGCTTGACTCCGAGCCGAGACGACGGTGGCCATTTTGACACAACCCTTTTAATATTCGGCACGTTAAAATGAAACAGTCCAATAAATAACCGACATATGATGTTACAAAATTTGTTTTCTCAACACTCGTTTCTATTTGTAAAACAGAAGTACAAAAATACTACCGTTATTTTGGGTGTGCTGATGTACACGACGATATTTTGTTGTGGACATTACAATTATGTGTCTCCAAAGAAAAACATCACTCGTATCATCGAGTTAAAAGTATTGATTGATATAAAATATTCCACAATACGTACAGGCACTTGTAGACAACATTGTAGTGTTCTTCAGATTACCAATTCGAACCTTTTCATTTCGTATCATATTTTTTTTATTTGTTGCTTATGAATTAAAAAAAAGTAGCAATTAATAGTTATATGTATAAAGCGTACTCAAGAATTGAAAACACCTACCTGTTTATTTGAATTGGCGTGTGCCAATAAGCTCTAATTAATGCCAGCTCTACATCTTAAATTATATTCTTCACAATATATAATTGCTTTTTACATAATAGAATTATCGTAAACCACTTCGGTTTGTCTTAAAAATACACGTACTTAGTTATTCAAACTCCGCTGTGCATTACGAAGAATGAATAACATAATGAGAACGGATTATTATAAGTTATGCAAAGAATGCTTGTTGACTAACTAAGAGTCAAACTTTAAGGTTAAAATTATTAACTAAAAAACACCTATGTTAAAACCTTGATGAATGCTGACGATAAACCATATTTTTTGCGTCACGGCACGTGCTCTTTATAAATAAATAAAGATTCTTGCAATACTTTCTGGTGTCGTTATTTAAGACATAAAATAAGATTTGAATGAAACTAGTTATTAATTAAACAGATCTAATCAAAGGCGCATGCGCATGTTATTAACAGTTAACTGTCATTATTAGAGACATTACACTGATTTATAGTCTATCATTATGTTATTTAGGTAATTGATTCTAAAGGAATTCCAACTGAATTCCATAATCTGTAAGTGTATATAAAATTTACAGAAATTAGACATTACGTCACACTGAAGTAAAGGTCAAGTGGACGCCATTGTTTCCTGTGGTCACCAGCGAATATCTCATTGTATTTGTAAACGCGAGTGTCGTCTTTTATAACAATTGAACATTATTAATGGGACGCTTCATAAAATCAATCAGATGTGACAAACTTGGCAGCTCTCCAAGCGCTGACATAAATAAAAGTATGATATGTAATTTTGTTTAATTGGTACCCTGGAACGAACCAATAACACGTGAATTTTAACGATTCACACTCTCTCATTACATATAATACGGACAATAAAAGTCTCCAACGCAACAACAAACCAATCCTAAAGTGTGTGACGTACCCATGTATACATACATACATATATAGCACGTTGTTGACGTGTTATACTAAAAAAATATAATAATTAACGAGACGACGATTTCACGATCCACATAAAATTGTGTTCATTAGAAAATATATGTTAGTATTGTATAGAAGAGGCCGTGAATGAATGAATGGGGGAACAGATATGGCGGCGAGCGTGTATGCTCTAGCTATTAATACACTGTCCCGTGACCGGCCGGGCGCTTCTCATAGTGCGCGTGATCGTGGAAATCGAAAACACGCGTCAGTTATGACTTAATGTGTCTCGGCTAGACTTGCAGACTATTATAGTAGTCTCTAGACGACTTCAGTAATCCATACCACGTAAATGGAGCCGGCAGACTAACCTAGAGCGAGTCCATAGTCTATCTGCTACGTGAATAACTATTCGTTTTTTGTCTATAATTAGAATACCATAAATTTAAACGGCATTGGAATAACTAACGCTGTGAGATTACAAACAAAATTATTTGCGTTCGTTAAAGTATATTTGTCACGCTTGGGAATAATGTATTTTACAAATGAGAAATATTATACAAATTAGCAAACAGCAAATCGAAAAAAACAGTTTTTTTTATTACTTATGTATGAAATAAAATTATGCAACAATTAAAATAAACCGAGCACCCCTCCCAATAAACGTTTTAACAGAAGAAGTGCCTTCCAATTACTCGTTATTAGAGAAAGCTTGGAGTTAAACAGACGTCCTCGGCAATGAACTGTTGTAATTAATATAACAAATATTTATTGGAATATTAAACAGGCCTTAAATGATTTCAGGGTATTATCATCACGGCTCCATTTACAGAAATAGTCTCAGAGCTCGCGAATCATAAAAACATTAATAATTAATATCTTTTATTAGTGAAAGCAATCTTGATACGAGCATACAGTTTATAACCGAGTATCGAACGAACCTGCAGGGATGGTTGGATGCTAATTAGAATACGGAAAAGCTTTGAAATAGCTTTTAACAATATCACGGAGCACTGGATGAACTAATTGTTCACTTGGCAGAATGAACGTTTAATGATATCGTCGAGATATATTATAATTTACAGCGGAATTGCCGTATTGATTCCACACAGCCCAGCGGATTCTTTGGATTTGAACTGTAATGCTGGTATGAGTACTAAAAAGTTTTTGCTGCGTTCGGGATTGCCTGATTACAATAACAAGCGACCCTGACCCAAGGACCACGAATGTTACATGTCGTCAAATCGTTAGAGACCCCGTCTATGATATATGATAATCGTATGCGGCCCAGAATCCCCTTTGATTAGTCAACAAGATTATTGAGCTGTATCCTTTAGTTTAGGTATCGTTTTAGAGTTGTGTTTAAATGGGAATAGTCACTGATATTTCATTATAAATTTAGGTAGAGGAAAATATTACTATCTCTGTTCTGATTAAACTAAGGTCAGATGAAATATATAAAGGTATTATTTATCTGGAGAAGAATACATTAAGTAGATAAGCCAAAATCGCTGCGAGGATTGCTATGTTCCAACTTTATATAAAATATAGATTACAATGCCATACACTCTGTTTTATATGGAAGAGAGTTAAAAAAATCACGCCTTAAATATAGGGAATGTCCTAAAAAATCTAGATAATACACATGTGATCCACCGTCGACTGCCTTACCTGTAAACAAAAGAAAATTAAGATGTTAACAAAAATAGTTCCAAGTTTATAAAGTTAATATTAAAGTACCTCATACCAGCACTGTACAAGTATGGTCGCTGATTATATTACGTGTAATGGACTTCCAAAACTTGCAAGAACATTTCCGCTCCTGACCAGCTTGAGAACCAGTTCCAGGCTTTAAAAGTAATTGTAGCAATTCGTTTGCTCTGTTAAGCTAACGTATTTTAAACTTTAAAAATGCCTGACCTAGCAGCACCTATTCATTTTTAATTCTAGCTTGCGTATTACCTTCGACCTTTAAGTTAAGGTTTTTTTCTTATATCAAATACGCTACGTTATAATGACGTAAAAAAACAATTTTATTGATATACAAATCTCATCTTTACTTGATTGAGATGATCTTAAGGTGAAAAGGTTATTTCCGAAAAAAAAATCATTAACTTTGGTAACATTAATTCTAATAAATTTTTTTATTAATTCAAGTTGTTTTTGTTTATATATTTATCTAGTCGTGAAATAGGAAATGGATTTTCAAACAAACAGACAGAAATATCTACGGTATCACCGCAGAGGGTCGTGACGAGGAACATTTGTCGTATAAAACGTATTCCGTTGCTGGGTAAAGTAATATGAAGCATGACCCACCAACGAAACATCCCGGCGCGGCGCAGCGTATCACGATTGCCGTTTGAGTACCTACAGGGTCTCTGTTATTGGAAAGACTGTATTATTTATTGCTTTGAGCATTATTTTTACATACATGTAAGTATTACTTCAATATATTACTTTCTCTAACCCAAATTTTAAAAGTTCTGACCTTCGTAAATTATATTACGGTGATGATGAACTCGAGTACATTCCAAATAAAGATATTAAATTTGTCATAACACCAAACGAAAATATATCAAAGGGCCTCGTACTACGTATTCAATACACGAATCCAGATAAATTATATTAAATCACCCCCCGGCCGTGACATAACGCGATTCGCCAAACTCCTTAAACAATATTCGGACGAGTTTCTCAGGTCTGACAATTAGTGTCTTGTTAACTGAGAACACCCTGTACTAGAATGGGACCACTGCCAGAATTGTCTTGAACACCTTAACGGAGACCGGACGGGAAATTTAAAAAAACAGTTCAGTATAGAATTACAAATAAATTCTACGTATGTAATGTTAACAGGAGACAGAGTACTCTTAATAACTCTCATTTACGGTAATTGTTTTATATTATCTACTCATACAGGATTCCCAACTTTTGTTCTGTTCGTGTTACATTCTGGAGTTAAGTTAAAATTTTTAATGCTATCGTACATTCGCCTTCGTTACTATCTAGAAAAAAGTCTTTAAATTCATCCAGCAATAATTCGGTGATTTACGATAATAGAGTATATATTCTATATATCTGTATGATTGAATGTAAGAAGATTATTCGACGTTAAATATAGAAAGAGATCAAAGGTATCGATCAATATAATGAAGCAGCGATCAAAATTGACGTCTATTTCGGGGAATACAATTGACGCAAACCCCTGTGTATTTTCGATACCTGCCACCCCTTACTTGGCTCTTTTTGATGTAATTATTTGCGAAATAAGCGAGTCCACGATCAACAAACAAGCTGAATGACAACAGCGCTGATAACGGACCTTGTTTGTCCAGTATTGAACGGAAATTTTGAATATTTAACAATAGGGTTTATAAATATAAGCCTATTTAATCATAAAATTATTTTGTCTTAAAAGAAATCGAGCCAAGATTGTTGATTTTATATAATATATTATGTTCAATATAAAGTGAAAGTACGATCAACAATGTAACGATTAACACGTTTCTTATTGTCATAGATCATGATCATAAACAAAATCAAAGCTAATATTAAAGCTGTAAAAAATCTACAGCTCGGATCCGGCCGTCGGCGGTTTAAGAAAATCGTGATATTATATTTTATGTGATAACCGTAAATTAACCTAACAAAAGGATCGATTGCGTGTTAAAAAATGAGCTAGTGGACAAACTTATTAAATGAATGATCACGATGACCGTCACGACTTTAGAATGTGCTATAGCACACAGCATAGCTACAGCAAAAATATATTTTTAACTAGCTCGTACTCTTGACTTCGTCTGCTTTGAATTAGAATTTACAGAGAGAAATTAATAATTTTTAGTAGTCACCTGGCAACGCCATCTACGGTGTCAATTGACTATGAACTAGAGAGAACATTTTCCTTGTGAAGTACACGGAAACGCAGGATAAATTAGAGGCCATATATTATTCTAAAGCCTAGGTCACATTACTGTAAATCGTCTACAACATCGATGTAACGACATTCATACCTACTTAGATATTTCATCACTAAAGAAATATTATGTTATCGAGTGAAAACTGTTAGTAATAGGGACTGTTATATTAGTTATATTTACTAATAAATATAAAACGATTCAACTTCGAGAACACACGAAAGTTCATTATAGTAAGGAGAGAAATAAAAATCATACATAAAGTAATTAAAACCTCAGTACGCTCATTGTACTCCTTGAGGTTGTCTTGTGTCATTTTGTGTGAGCGACGAGACATAATAAGGAAGATGTTTGTGGAAAAGAAAATTGATCGTCGACGACGGACCAAAAATAGTGTTTATTTAGAAAGATAATGTACTTAGGTGTTATGAAAATTCATGTTTTATTATTAGTTCTTTCATGCAATTATGTTTTTGACGTCAAAATGGTATTTTTAATTGCAAGAAATTGAAAACTTATGGAATAAATATATCCAACTGATATCTTTTCGTTGTGACGGGTTCGAGTCAAGTTCGTGTCTATTTTTAATACATGGCTTTTGTTCTGCTTCATATATTTTATCATAACGACTATTCAATAATATTAAAAATTGATCTCAGTCTTAGATAACTAGAATCGTATTTAATTGTGCCTTATTTGTTAGATCTTGTTCAAATTATCTATTCGCACACGAATTGATACGGATTCTGTCTCAAGTCATATGATTTTAGAACGTCCAGATAAATGTAGATTTAATAAAAGTCTAGCTGCCCGGAATATTCTAGATTTAAAATGGTCGGACAACCCATTTTTATATTTGTCATACGATAATTGGATTAAGACGCTTTCTACTTTAGGAACAGAATTGTAATCAAAATTCAACTTATATACTCCGTGAGTATAACATACCTAGACCTTATGTGGATATTTTTATAGAGATTTGGTGAAAGCACACAATGATAGTGTTGCTATAAATATTGTTAAATCCATTCTGATGTTAATGCGATGAAAATTTTGGAGTGAAAGTGATTAATTTGTAAAGCTGAGTTGATTAATAGATCGGCAGACATCAATGGATGTCCTCGAAGGTTGCGTGTCCGTGTTAATGATTATACCAACGAAATTAACTGATAGGCCATTCAAATTATATTTATTTATTGATATGGGAAAATGGTTGTAAGCAATGCCGTCCAATCCACTGACTGAAGACAGCGAGCTCGAGCTAGCAGTGAGCAGGTATTGAATTTAGTCAATGGGCGTGAATAGGCCCAAGATCTTCCTGAACCGTGGATGCGGCAGGTATGCAATTGGGTTAATGAATATCTGGATGCAGCACTTGGACACGTCACCACTCTGCCAATCATTCGCATCGCTGCAGCGGTTTGGCAACCCTGCTTGCTATGCGCTTAAACTTAAAATCCCGACATAGACGAAAAATGTTCGTTACTTATATAAATTAATTTATCTCCTTGATATTACATTTATGTCAGTAATTTTAAAGAAACATCACCCATCATTAATCAGTTTAAAATATATTTTATGTAAATTCTATTGCATAAATAATTCGATACATTTTAAACAATAACCAATATTATATGTACATGTTTAGAAAGGTGTCCAGAAACTAATAAGAGCAGTGACGGGTACTTATGTTGTAAAATAGCCGGTCGCAAACAAGTTTTAATAAAAAGGAAGATGGATATAAGACGTTAAGGATATGCATATAAAAAGAATAAGAGGTCATCTTTGACCCAGCTTGAACCGGACATTGGGAGTGCTCTGTAATAAAGCGGTGTGAACGGGTTCACACTCGACAAATGAAGTCAACACCACAAAGCATTATGATCTGAACCAGCCAGGGTTTCAGATAAAACTGAACGAAACATTTGCATCGAATAACTGAGTTGCACGAGAATTTAATTTGAGGTACAACGACGAACAAAAAAGGTTATAGCTAACAAAATATCAAGCTACCTGATATAATGGAATATAGAAAACATATTTTTCATTTTCATTTCGCTATTCGACGGTGTTGTTCTAGAAAACAAAATATTAATAACCCTCTGTGTCGACCGACCCTGAATAAAAAATATATAATATGTATTTCGTTAACGATTTAAAATGTCACAATCGAGTCGTTCCGTTCATTATTAACAATCTTAAAATATATTTAGGTTTTAAAAATAAGTGCATGACAAAGAGCAGCTTCCACGTAGTAACGATGCCAAAAGAATCGTAGTGTGACCGACTAATGGACGGCAAAGAGGACGCTCCCCGCTGACACTACTCCTCCGAGCGCTGAGGAACTCATGTACCAGTTCAACGGTCATTATAAATAGATGCATTATAGCCGAACTGCTTATCATATTCTTTATATAATCCAAGGTGGACGGCCAAGTTCGGCAAATCCTCGCCTCGATACAGACAGCTCAGCCTGAGCGTTATTATTTAAGAATAAAAACACATAATTGTTGTAAAGCCGCCTGGCTTTCAGCACATCAGCACATCACCTGGCAACATAAGTGTTTGACACTGTATATGCGTGTCGAAAAAATGTATTCCTTGGCAAATGGTAGCAAGGTGTTAAGGTCAGCTAAAATGAGTTGAGTGATGCCAGTTATACAAAACTATAAGTTTTAATGGCAGGCGAATACCGAGATGAATCTAACAAGTGAAGCGCTATGAATAATAAGAATAACAGACACCTTTATTAACATGTGGGTAGTTAGGTTATCGAGCATGACGATTCGTATATAAAAGATGTATATAAAGAAGTTATTTCGGTATATAACAACTGAAAATGCAAACAGCGTCAATCGTCCGCGATGCCGCAGCACGACCATCGATTGCGGGACCGCATGTGCTTAGACGTGAACGGAATCCACTAAACGCACACAAAAGACTATAACATAAAAATGCATACCGTAATACAGTATCAAATCAAAAAGTTCATACATCACGGTGAAGTTATGGCTCTTACATGGTCGTTGTGTTGATGGGCTCCCAAAACTTGATATTCCAACACGTTTAGGATACATGTCAGTCAGAATGGTGATGATATATAACATTGGACGAAGCTAACTGAGTTAGTTGCCAAGCTGATGTGGTCAACACTAACATATAGGTCACGTCACAATAAAATCGAGCGATAAACGAAATCATTCATCATGACATTGAATAAGTTAGAGTTAAATCAATAAAATGCTGAATAAAAACCTTTCCGAATTAAAATAATATCTTCTGCAAATCAAAATCGATAAGTGTTCAAGGGAATTTGGTATTTATATGGTCATAGCTTGTGGTGGTAATTGATTTCAATAAACTGTTAATTATAATTTAAACATAAGGTATCAATAGAGACAATCGTCAGTGAACACCACAGCGACGCACGGCGTTGCACATATTACGTCAGTTGGCGGCTGACACGATATCTGAGCGATCCCGACAACCTAGCCAAGAGAATACCTCCACCAAATATTTTCTATACAACGAACGAAATCATCACTGTGGCAACCATCCATTTTAATAAAACAACCAACACAATTCACTAATCACTTATTAGGATGATATAAGTATATGATTAAAAGAAACACCGAGTGTTCTAACTACATGAGACTAACAATATCGCCAGTAACGGAGTCAACTTCTCTGTTGTATATGAAATACCGCAGAAGAAATTTACGAGTTCCCTCGAGGATAAATAAACTTTCAAGATAAACGACAAAAGTCAAAAGAAAGCCGAGATAATTTCATGTTATAATATCATTATAAAATTTTACATCCGACACCAATAAAGCATTACTTTAATATACAGGCATAATTTAAAAATAGCCAGTGTAGATTTTTCTTGACAATTGGTACAATAAGTGTATCTAAAAATATATACACGATTCTTTGTATAAATAAAACTATTTTCCGATACAAGGTAGTGAGCATTTGTCGTATAATCAGAGCATTAATTAATAACGCCTTAATCGATATCCAGCGACCTAGAATTGTCCACTTCGCAGAAAATACAACAGGAAAGTGTAACGTAAAAATATATAAATGAAATTTGTTCAGCTGTCCGTTGTTAACACAAGTGTTTTATGAAAGCGGCATAATATTTGTACCACCAGCCATCAGGCAGATGATCTGATAGAATAACTGACAGCGAATTGGGATGATAACGATCACAACTTACTTTGTAGCACCGTAGCAGCTTTGAAGTACTGTAGAGATTGATTCAAACAAGCTAATACCACAATAAAACCGTCTACTAATAACGACATGTGCATAAAAATAATATTAAAATACAGCTTCATAAGTAAGCTTCTTATGATTGGATTTAGCAAATCGTTGCTACGCCACTTTCATTCCCATCATTGGGTATTAAAATAGGCAAGTTATACGAAACCTCCAAATGGATATTCTTTTCAAATGGAAAAACATAAACAATTAATATAACAGGATACATATTTACTTGGCCTACGTTATATACATATAAGTCAAGGACCATTAGAATTTGCGAATTTTGCAATCCGTGATATTTGTAATAAAATAAAAACATATATAAAGTTGTTAAATATATAAAACTGTTAATTTTAATGATAATAAGTGTTGTATGGTACAAATGTTTAGCGTTGTATCGTCAAGATGACTATTGAACGCGAACGTACTAAAAGGATTTCTGAACCATGTCTGCACGAGTTTATTCCGTATGAAACAGTGCATGTGTTTTGGATTTATACTTTTTATTACACCTCATATATACTTTCAGACCGAGCCTTCAAAGGATGACAGTACTTATTGTACTTTTTAACATAAATACGTTATATTTTTAAAATGAATCCACACTAGGTATTTCTATGTCGTCGGTATCAAGTTTCAACAATGAGACGGCATCTCACTCTCTAAGAATACTATAATATACTATAAAAATATATATTTTGCTTTACAAATATGCACATTTGTTGAGACGGAATAGTCACTCGTTTCCTTATTACCCTTTATATATGTAAGTATGTTGTGTGAAATTTATGCAAGTGTCCAGTTAATGAAGGTTCTTCTCTTGATGAAATATACCTTGCTTGATAAGTTTCTACCGCGAGTTATCAAAGTATGAATGCGAAATAAAAAGACAAAATCATTCAAGCATCAAGCATTTATATTGTCTTATGGATACAGTTAAAATATTTCGCTATTGTCAATGTGAAAAGATTATTGACAAAGAATAGTAAACACAAATTTGATGACGATAAATAAAAGGTCGTTTGTATTTAAATTATTATTAGCAACAATAAAACTTGTTAAAAATAACCAGAAGGAGAAACATTTGATAGACAAAAACCTTATCACGTTTTATGTCAGATGTGACTCATTTTGATGATAAAAACATTTTTCGAACTAATCCTTCTAATATTATATATTTTCTAGATGCCAGTTGCTCTTTCATGCCTAAATAACTTAACAGTGAGGTAGATTATACATTAGAGCAGGACATCGGGTATAATTTATCCCGGAATTCCGTTTACTTACTGTCGGATTACGGATAACAGTTGTATTGGGTATGAAGACACGTGACGAAGACTAAAGACGTCGCTGACAGCTGACTACCCTCTCCGTTGTTTTAACACACTATAAACATTTTTGTCTGAGTTAAATCAAAGGTCTACGCGGACAAATCGCACTTGAAAATAATCAATTATTAATAATAGTGACTTTAAATGTACTCGTATGTCGTAAGTTATTTGATCTAAAACACATCTTGATTGTTTAATGTTATAACGAAAACACATAGTAAAAGATAGTTATAAGTCATCCGTGTATATATAATTATCACTAAACCAGCTGATAAATCGTGACATTGTTGGCGTTACATATATTAACAGATTTGTAATGTGTAAGAAACTATTTCACAACATGGTGTTGGTAAAAATTATCTTTCCTTGGGATTTAAATAATTTTATATTATATGACGATATCTTAATATCATTTATAGATAACGCCCATGTGTCTTAGAAATAAGACTAAAGAGATTTTATTGATTTCAAGGCAATAGTTTCACCATCGGGAGCCCAAAATTGTAGAACCAAATCTTCTAGTTTTATTCAATAAAACACAAGTGTCTAATATAAATTACATAGTAATTATTCCTTGTAAACTATATTTATAATGTATTTTAAATATCTAAAGATTATTTGCTACAGTACTGGTATTTAAAGCAAATGTTTGCTATAAACCGTCCGATTAAGAATTATCTTTTCGATAGTCAGCCGGTAATCTTTATCACATGTTATCATACAGAATATTCTTTAGACAACACTAGAATACTTACTGCTGTAACATGAACACCGATCCTTAAAATACATATCGTGTTATAATATTATTAAAGAGAAAAGCGAATTTAAAAGTATATATAAAATATATATTGAAAACGCAGTCTGGGGAAGTTTACCCCCAAATTTATACTATTGAGGCTCTGCCAGAAAACTCCTGTCTGCCAGATAAATCTATCGTATAAGAAAGTTACTGGCAACATTATAAACTTTTAGAATTCACAAGCACCAAAAAATAAATCCTTAATCGTGTAAGATACAAAGACGTAATGATAGTGTGGTATTGGAAATCATTCAGTGTTGTAAGTTTTGATTAGAATCTGTGCAAGTTCTGGTGCATTCATTCGGAAATTAGAAGCTGAATGCGTTGGGAAATAGTCACCAAAACTCATTAGACAGTGGTGATTGGAAAACTTATAGCGGAAATTTTTAGCACGGAACGAGGACAAACTTTGCATAAATAGGTTCTAATTAAAAATTCAAGTGGAAAGTATATCTCATTATATTTCGAGATTTGTAAAAATTTCTAGTTATTTAATGTCTGAAATTTTTCGTTTCTATAAAAATATTAAGTAAATTTGAAAGGCATTACAGTAGTATGTAAGGTTTTCAACTGCTCAACACGTAAATAGAAGACGTCTCAATCCCTTTTGAAAACGGCTTATATATATATATATATATATATATCTCCCAGCTTTGTTTTTGTTTTGGTTTTGTTTAAAATAGGTAAAAATTTAAGATCTGCGATGGGACCTCACGTGACTAAAGTACCCAATCTTAGCACTAAACGTGCGACCACAAGTGTCGCATGTCAGTGTACCATTAACATAATTGTATGTTGTATTAGCAGGTGGACG
>JAAAKD020000207.1:15332364-15358826 GCA_010014825.2 Danaus melanippus | reverse complement strand
ACGCAACTGACGCCGCATCAAGTATGCCTCAATGCCATAGACATTAGCTCGTCGAAGAACATCGGTATTGCGAATCCGATCCGACCATTTAATGTTTATAATTTCGCGGAGGCATCTTAGATGGAATAAGGAAAAAATAAACGGCTTAAGGAAGCAATAAAAGCATCGAGTAATAATATAAAAAAATTCTTTAAAAGTGCGTTAATTTAATTCTTGTATAAAATAGTTTTGAATTGAAACATTTCTATTATAATAGCTGTGTTTTATTAATGTACACAACACGGGAACATGAGGAAGTAATCTCAGTTTATCCTGTCGGACCTTCCTGATTCCTTGTTAGTGCGTCATAAATGATGTAATATTGTTACATTGTTAGTTAGAACTTGACTAGCTTGTTTGAGCTTATGCTGGAAATTCTCATACACTTAATTATGAGATCGCTGAAGTCTGAAGAACTCCCGTTTACCATTCTGTTCATCAGTGCAAATTAAATAAAACCTCAAAGAGTACGAATGAATTTTATCTAGACTTAGATAAAGAAGGGAAACGTTCTTAAAATGGATGATTTTATATCACAAAAAACCTAAAATGGTTAATTTTGAACATATCCTTATTTTATAGTTACAGACCTATAGAGTTTCGAAATAATTTGATCCTTTTATTTCGGTTATATAGCGTTTCCGTTATGGAAAGTTTTACATAAGGCAGACAATTAAATGAATTAAAAGTTTAAGGAGCACGTCCCCTGATCAGAATGCGTTTTATTCTAAGCACCGACGGAACTAATAAAATTCTCAAAAAGGATATTTACAACTATATTAGCGACTTATTTAAAGACAATCGAGTGATAGCTCTCCGAATGATAGCAAAATGGATAAAGTATTTTGAAAGGCTCGTTGTACTTTTCGACGTTCTTTATGATATGCGACAGCTACACAACAACCTTACCAGGCTCTGAATATTTACGAAACTTTTCGCAAATAACTCGCATACAAGAACTGAAAGTTACAGACTGGTTATTGTTCGGCCTTAAAAATTTCCAGCGCGGTGCGAGTTGCAGGAAATAACTAGCTTTCTATAAAATAATAGTTTTCAACTGGAAGCGTTAGTTACTTTTAACCACATTTATATATAAGTAGTAAGTACATATGTTAACAGCAGTGAAACAAGTTACTCATGAAACTGTATCTAATTAAACTAAACTAACAAAGTGTTTACATTGGATAGTTAAAAATTTTTAACTTTCGTCAACTTTTCGAAATAAATTTTCACAAAAACTTTTAGTACATTTTTAATTAAACAACAAGCGGTAGACACGTTTAGTATTCGGGGAATAACTAAAAGCAACTAAAAAATTTTCTCTTCTAGAGTTAATATTGGGTAAGTAAATTTGTGTGTGGGTATTTTTGTTTTACTACTAGACTAGACTAGATTTTGAAACATGAAAATAAGATTTTATAATACTTTAATATTTGAAGCTGCTCTATCCCAGTGGAGTTCACAGCGTGGGATGGGTGAAAGGTGAAAAGTCACCGCGTCGGCTTTGTCCTCGAGCTGTTACATCCCATTCCAAATATTATATAAACTATGTTATCTAGTACTAAGAACAGAATTACCTCATATTGACCGGAACAAATTTATTTATACAAAACATATCACCAGCATAAATTGAACTCAGTAATATTTTCTTATAGCGAATTAACAATGGGACTCTTCAAAGATCACGTAGTTTTATGTTTAGGTATTTGGAATAAAATATAAAGCCGATAACAATCGACGTATGAGTGAAATGAAGGTCATTGAAGCAGTTCCAGCCTAATTAATATTCGCGGCACAGTTATCTCGGTTATCAGTGACCTCTAGCAGTTATCATCCCACAAGATGATATTGAATGTCGCAAACATACGTTTGATTTATAGATATATTGATTTTAAGATAGTTTAATTTCAGTCTCTTCCTTATTACGGTCCAAAGATTTGTGCTCACCGCTACAAAAATAATGGTCACTCGCATAGTTTTAGAATCAATTATCAGATTACACGGGAGAAGAAATGATGAGTAAATGAAAAATACTATGAGACGAACTTTGAATATGAGACAGCATTGTCTTCGGTGCTCGTGCTAGTAATGCAAATGGACGTAGCCATCGATTATTTTAAAACGTAAAAAATGGTATCAAAATGATATAGATTTTGATTTTAATACAATAGCTTCAAAATCTATAGAGTCAGTGAATCAGGAGGGTAGGTTTGAAATTAATTTACAAGCTGATTGAGATTAAGATGATATAAAATAATTTTACAACTAACCCAACTGAAGCTTACAAAGGCTAACAGCTAAGCTATACTTTTTAGCGGCTTGTAATAATCATTCACTCTTAAACGACCGTTTCTATTTTCCACTTGCAATAAAAGTGCCTTTGAAATGCTCAACGACCAGTGGTTCACAAACTTTCAATTCATTTCAATGTTCTGAAGTGGATGAAAATTGATTCGGTCGTTTTGTTAACAGGAATCCGTCTCAATCTAACGGCCCCGCAAAAACATCTAGCGATTACTAATATTGTTTATTTCTAAAATTTAAATAAGGTCATCAAAACAACAAAAAACACTTATTTGTTAAATATAGATACAAAATAATGCTAGGCTATAAAGGGTAAGTCTTAAAATTTATAACTGCACACGAATATTCTCATAGGATTACTAATAAATATGTACTTGCATGGACTTGTCCACGTGATAATTTCAATCATGGAAACCATTTGCTTAAGTACAGTTAGACATAAATGAAAAGTTTGAAATTCATGCAAGTGCTACAAACGTGTTGCAAAAATCTGCACACACAAAATTCTTTCCAGTGAAATAGAGCCTTTTGAGTGTGTTCGATAATCCGACCGGTATAAATTCTTTGAAGCCTTCCCTTCCCTTGCTACGAGCTCGGATCGTTTCAAAGAATCGATTCTCTTTAATTCCGATTTTTAATTGCGGAATAATGGAATTATGCTTCTGTTTGTGGAACTGAAGAGATCTCTTCGGTTTAAATGGTTTCATAAAAATCCATTTTTCAACTATAGATTATCTCTAACAATTAGGCCACCCGTCAGGAACAATCAGATCCTATTTGCCTTTATAAACCTTTCACGTCTATTAGTTTATTAAAGACAACATCAGAGAGACACAAAAGGTGCTTTAATAATAGGACATAAAAGAATCTTACAAGTCTGTCATATAGCTAACCTATTTCCTTTGTAAGATAACCACTCATTACTGCCATCTATAATAAAGGTGTTTTCACAGTATAATTCTGAACTCAATAACCGTTGTCTTTAATTCCACATTAAAAAAGGCGATTCAAAAACTTCAGCTTCGTTATCAGACTGAAATTGCATAGAACTTTTTTTGGGTCTCTTTTGTTTTGTTTTTTTAAATAAAAGTGAATATTAAGAGTGTGAAAGGTCCAATAAAGTTAGCTGAAAATCACCAACAAAACGGTCCGCTTGAATATTGGAAGCGATTTATAAGATATAAACAATCATTTTGACCTGATAAACATTTAATTTGCCGTGTCCTACCTCTTCATATATATACACATTTTAACGTCTATCACCACCATAATAACAGTAATGTTAATATATTCACCATAGACCGTAAACCGTATTTATTCACGAGACGTGTTTTCACGGAGTGTTAAAAAAAAGCGTCAACAAAAATAAAACAGAACTCTCAAATGAAGATAAACATTCAGCATTAAGATATTCACATTTTATTTTATGTCTTTAGAAGCACATTATTCATTTGTGTAGGTTAACTATTCAAAGTATTTTTAAATATGTATCATTATTAAACCGCCTCAGAAATGGCGGTTTCTCGTAAGGCGGCTAACATGCCCAAATAAATATCAAGTGATGATCATTTGACAAGAGTGTTACGACCAAGAAGGAGATGAGAATCATTATTTTGTAACACTATTTTCTCCCTAATTAAATGATATACGTGATTTTCATTTAAGTCAAGCATCCAGTGGAAACGTCCCGTCAATGTTAAAATACGCCTTGTAGGTGTCTTAAAATCTTTTACGATTTAAGAATTATATTATATTCCTGTAATATATCTACATATAAAATATTCGGGTCATAACATTATCAGAGCTAAATATCTCTCGTCGTCAACACACGCTACAAACTACTCGCGACTCCTACTATTCAAATGTTAAACGTAAAATGTCACAAGGTGGATTTCAATAAGTAGAAATGCAAATAGTATGATTGTATGTTGCTATATTAATAATTATAGAAAATAAACCAACTATTGCACAAACAATATAACTTTCAACGTAACAATTAGCAATAAATTAGAATTCGCTCGCTAATTGCACTTGAATATAAATTTTCAATAAACATTTATAACTTCGAAGTAAAATGAATTGATAAATTTCTAACTGATGGGCTACAATTATCTTATATAACTGGTCTATATTGAATGATCAGTCTGGATAACAAATGTCTTTACAAATAATAACGACTAGTAGCAAACAGTCGCTGAAATCATATGTATGTAGGAGTATGTATTTGGTCCAAGTACGTTCGACTTAGAAAACATACAAAATTTTCCGTGATAAAATTTTATATACGTCTTCAATATATAAATGTAGGACGTTCCTTTGTAGTAAACAACATGAAAACACCATTATAATCTTTAATTTACCTGATCTCAGATCTTTTACAAATTAAAAACGCTGTATCGAAAATCAAGGCTAATAAGATTTTAATTTGAATCTATAGGTAATGGTATTTATAATTTAATATATGATTTTAATTAAAGGACGATTTTATTTGAGGATAAGCTGAAGAAATTACTACACTACAATTATTAAGCTCGCACATGAACCCTGACAGCAGTGATATGAGACTGCCATTAAAGGTAGGGAACATAAGAAACATTTTTACATTCGATATTAAGATGCTCAAAATGTTAATAACTGAATATTCTTGCATAATATAAATGTAATATTTTTTCGCTGCTGCTTTACATTAAATTGACTCCAGGTTTTTTAATGGAAGAACCGCATCAATCATGATTACTCAGGAGCATTAAGTAAATTTTAAACATCATGGCTCCATTATCAATAATCGAAATTAATTTCCCTCATCGATACATATTTAAAATGGTGTATATATAAAAAAACAGTTGTCTATTCTTTAACTACATTTATTTTTTGAATAAATAACATATGTACATATAAAGACAATGTTACCCTTCGGTACACTTAAAGCCAGGATAATTTTATTCAATTAACTTTTAAATTATTTAGATAAACCCTAACGCTGATTAGAGAGATACGAGGTGAATCTCTAATTTAATGTTTGAAAATCACCAAGTCTAGTTATAATTATAACGATAATACTGACACTGTAATTAATATTAAGGTGACTTGTGTACCATAATAAACTGTTTTAGAAAATACTAGCCGTAATTAATTGTTATTACGAGATCAGAGATCAAGTTACGTCCGTTAAATATTAGGGTAAAGTTATTGTACGTACGCAAGCCGTACTGAAGTCGGGTCTTACTGAAGAAGAGAGACGTTAAGAGTTGAACTGATATTTTTTCATTATGATTTTTTTTCATTTTTATTCCTCTGCCCTTGATCACAGATGCTGCAAAGAAGCCGAAACGTCGGCGGTATGTAGTTGAGAAATAATAAAAATATATATTATTTAAGGAGATATAAGTTATATAAAATGATCCACATCCAGCGAAATATTAACTTTTTGTGAATGAAAATGAAAAGAAATATATAAATATTTCAAATCAAAGTAATGCAATAATATAACACTTATCTTAAAAATAATATCTTGAAATAGCTCAAAGGCTCCCTTTATTTTAATTTTCCGTTAAATCAGTAGAAATGCTTAAACTATTTTATATTTGAATCAATGTTAATATCTGTTAATATTTTTTTCTGTAATACGGCTTCCGAAAATTAGCAAGGTTCTATGAAAGTAACTTTTCCTCTTTATGTTTACTTAGGATTTAGTGAAATTTAATTTTCTTTGAAACCTTTCAAGTGTGATTAGATGGCTCTCGAGTAACAGATTTTACTCTGTAGATATCACAATGCTATCTTGCTACTTAAATACTATGATAAATTTACCTTCATTACGTGGAAATATTGAGTTCTTTTTGAATCATAAACATATGACGAAGACGGAGAACAGAATAATGAATAGAATAGCGTTTTAGCGTTTGGAATAGATTGTCTCTAAGCTACCAGCAATGTTAACGGAAACGTCAGTTCATTGTGAAACATAATCTACTTAAACTTAAAGTATGGCGAGCTAAAGAAAATCAAGTCAGTGCCTTGAAGAAATCTTTAAGAGAAAATCCTTAATAGGTGACAGATAACCTTTAAGCCTTCTTGTTAGCGAGTCGATACTAATCGCACTGGTAATGTTATTTTAATTATAAACAATTTTTGTACAGAGACAGACGAGACGAAACCTCTCAGTATTTCATGGATTCACCGTGAGGGTGCCGGGTCCTTCGCGTTACAGGGAGAGGAACTTCAACAGTGCCTGGGACTTGCGACCCAGGTGTAGGTTTAAAGGGCTACTATCTAACGGGCGTTAAACGCTCACTTCCACCGTCCAACACAACGTCCAACACGTCTATGAACACAAATTCATTACACCAAGTTGATGAAATCCTAACTACCCTCTACACTCGATGTTACTTTTCGATAAAAATATTTTATTCCGTTAATCTAAATAATTTCTAGATTATCAACGAGTACGTTCGTTTGTTGAGAAGTCTAAGGTCATTTTTTTTAACAACTATAAATTCTGTCCATTGTCAGATTATTTAAACTCGCCTGTTTTCAGTTCAATGATATGGAAAATTAAATAATTTTTTTTTTATCATTTTAATTAATGGAATATCTACTCCACTGGAGATATAAAGTTTGGATCTTATTGAAGAGAGTTCACTGTTCATGTTATAACGGATTAATAACATTACTTATTGATTAATCATTTTGTACGCAATCTTTCATGAAATCCTGTCAGATCCTTATAGATTGAAATATTCAAATTTTATGTACTTATTGTATCATGAAAGCTAAATAAACAAAGTGATTAAGTGTGTATTAATTTTATTATAACTTACAATAATTATATTTATAAGAAAAAGCGTGTCGTTTGGGCCCTTTATTATTACGAAGTAAAGTAAATCCTTCACACAAAGTCTTACAAAATTAGCTATTCCTAAGTTTTCAAATTAGCTAATCTTAAATATTAACCGAGTGAGATTTAAAGCAACCGTTTAAAGCCGTCCTTTATCAAAGGCGATGCCTCTTAACTCCATGAAGAGTTTAAAATACATTATTCTTTTTACTTAATTTTAATGAATTTTTCAACAGAGACTTTGAATCATTTCACTTCTATGCAAGAGGAATGAAGATTTATTGCGTCGTTGTCGTCCTTAGTTTGATGAAATAAGACAATTCGCCCAGCTGACAAATATTGTGAAAAGACAACAGAATGTATAAAGTCCGTGAGTCTGAAATACACAATACAATATTCATGTTTATTTATTGGATTGCATTTTAACATTCACGGCGTCCATTTGCTTGTTTTGAATGTCAACGAGGGAGAGAAGCGGCAGGTTTCGGTTTTGAAAAATGTTGCCATTAGTTTTTATAAACAGTGAGACACTAAATAAGATTTCTTAAGTAATTATTGAGTAAGCTGTAAGATAATAACAGTTATTATATGAGTTTGAATATCGCTTAATATTTTGATGGGCACGAAAAAAATAAACAGATCGACAATATAATTTTAACAACGTCATTTGAAGAGTAATTTATTTCATACTTTACGCAATACCAAAGATCAAAGTTCACCGTTTTAAGATCGTGATACCGATCAATCTGTTAAAAATATTCTGTTTATAATAAATTTATTATTATAGGAAAATTTTACATAATTTAAAGATGATTTTTTGTGAAGACTAAATAAGTTTTAGTTACAAATGTTTAAAAACGTTTTGAACTCATCGTGGAAACTATATTTTTGTTGATATATTCATTAAGTTAATTTTATATTTCACGCCAGCTTTTAGTATTACATCGCTACCTTACAAGTTAAGAAGTGACCTATGCATATGAGACCACATAATCATCTATTGAATGGAGTCCAAATTTGCATAACAAGATTCTCTTGAGCGTGGAACTAACTGACACACATAGATATCCAAATATTAATAACCGATACATTATATTTAATGAAACTGTATCAACAAACGCTATACACAATCTGCAATCGTCAAAACAATTTACAAAAGCAATAGATATTTGTCTGACGAATTGAGAATCACACGCACTCAATGAGAGCTCCGTCTCGATAAGGCGATCCTTGACCCTCGAAAATTGTCAACAATTATTTTATTCTCATCAATTAAACCGCTCAGACTCTATTCCTACATTAGAAAAATGTATATTCTGTATAAAAAAATAGTTTTCGTACATTAATATGACAATTTATTATAATATGAAACACATAGATACCCACTACCCAGTTTTACCGTCCGTCCGTTTATAAACCGCCGGTCATGTTTTCCTTAACGCGGGAATTTCATTACTAATGCCAATTACTTTAATGTTTAGGCATCCTTATGTTGCGACTCTTAAAACATATTTATTTTAACTTATAGAAATACAACTTAAGTTTGTTTTCATTCCATACAGAGCTCTTGACGTCTTACGTCAATAATAATTAAATGTAATGAGCGACCTCAAACACGACCTTGATTTTTTGTGACACGGTTGAAAATAATCAATTACAATAAAGTAAGTAATGTTGCGCCGATGTTCCTAGTGTATTTAGTTTGATATCGAAACTAAAAATAATGCTATCAACGTTATTTTCGGAGCTCTTTTATATTTTCGTATGTTTCACGCAATATCCCATGACGGTATCCGATTGCTTTTAGAAAACCCGAGGGAAAAGAGCGAAAACTCTTTACAAATATATGTATATGTACAACAATTGCAATTTACATTTTATACGTTACTAACTGTATAATATAATTGTTAAGTTACATTATTGAGTGTCAGCGAAACTCAGGTGTCTATGATAAAAGCGGCGCGGGAAAAGGTCTCGTTTTTCACGGCTCGCCATATATAATGTCATATTTACACACAAATTTAAGAGCTCTGCCTAACGTGCTTACAAATTAGAGGTCAGAAAAATAAATTAAAATCTCTTTGATATAGAATAGAGTTGTTTAAATAATCGTACATCTTGTAATAACACACGTAAATCAAGCATATTACAACGGCCGGCCATTAGCTATCGTGCTAACAGTTCAACAAAGTATAATTAGTGGAAAAATTACAATATTATGACATTTATAATCAGAATATTAAATAAAAAATAAATGATATTTAAAAAGATATCGAAGTTTCAGATCGGGACAAGACGGTTCCTGAACGAATCAGGAACGGCGAAACTTTGAAGATGGGAGATACGATATCGGGTTATATGAGATAAGAAATAAAGTTTCCGATTGAAATTTTGAATTAGTTAAAAGATTAGAGTTTACTTTATATGTAGTTAGAAACAATACCCTTCCCAGTGTAAACATGTCTTATCGTCCATTTTCTTTCAGATAACTTCACCTGTTATTTTTTTATGTTAATTTAATTTGATTTGTGGATGTCAGTATTATATAATAACTTATTTCATATATGAATATATCATTAGTGTTTCTTTTTGTTAACACCTTAAACGAAACCTTTGATATCTAATATAATTTAAGTATTTTTGATAAATAAGCAAATAACACTAACATCAACACCGCGGCGCCTCGTTTTCTTTAACTGGAAATGTAAGCTGTTCACTCGTATTTGCACATTATATCATAAAATCCATCAAACAAGATACAATATTTTGTCTTGTATGTTTTCGAAATTCTAAATAGATAGATATTTTTCTAAAAGCCTTATTCAATCCACGTGTGTTCAAAAGGAAACGTTACTTTTGACTTGTTAATCTCACAATGCTTTGCTGTATTAAGGTGTCACTAACTATATTTCGCCAGTAGGTACATACTGTATTACATAATATGACGCTAAGTATGTGACACGACACCATCTGGGATCATTTCACCGTCGGTCATTCCAATCAGCATTGTTGCTTACTTACCATTCTGACGACTTGACACCTACGAAATCGTTCGGAAATCTCGCGTTCACATATTTTCATGTATTCGATTTGAAATTCTCGTTTCAATTTATTTAATGTCAAATTACTGAAAGCTACTGTCATGTTACCTACAGTCAAAACCATTAATGGTTCGAAATTTAAATTTCAAACATGATTTCAGAACGAAACATTTCAACGTCAAAGTGAAATTTCAATTGGTTTAATCTGGATTTATTTTAAAAGATAATTGATATAGTAGAAAAAACATTCTTCTAATTTAATATTATTACCGCAACACATGTGGTTTGTAACGTGCGATAGAGTCTCTATACAGAATAGACAATTAAAATCTCCATATGTTACCTCAGTTGTGATAAATTATAGTAAAAACGCAAACATAAGTGACAGCCGCTTACATGAGTAGTGAATTAGTTAAATGACCAATGAGAAGTGATGCAATGTGACACTCTCAATGTCGGATTGGATTGATTCAGTTTGACTGACAATGTGTATGAAAATACCTAGAGCTGGTTAGTGCTTTAAAAAACGACTTCGTATAGCAATCATGGCTACTTATCACAAAACTGATAGCAACTTCGATACGCAGATAAATGTCGTTTGAGATTTTAAACTGCTTAGCCGATCGCTGATTAAAAAAATCACTACTGGGCTTATTATCACAAATATTTGATGCAATAATTCGAATTAATTTTAAGCAAAGCAGAAACAGCTATTATATATTCTATAATATATTTTTTGTAATTTACATATTCATATATGTATATACTTCCTCAATACCCGCCACATAACTAACACATATCAAATGTCATTTTTAATGTGCGCCTCTTACTTAAATAAATTTAAATGTATAATATTATTGTTGGAAAAATGTGATGAAAATGGTTAGGTCAGGTCCAAAAGAGAATTGTGTTATCAAAAAAGGTGGTAATTAACAAAAAAAAAAAAAATTCCTGGAACCCTCGACTTATCTAACCTTATTTAAAGAGACGCCTAAATATGATGCGATCAAAAATGTCGTAGGAAATGTTGACAGGTCGACTGTCACTATTTTATGTCAAAATCCATTTGATTGATTCGATTTTATTTTTAAGCGACTACCGCATTAACACTTAAGCGGAACATTAATTATAATTACTCGTTGTAATTTCGTCATAGCTTACGTTACTTATCTATTTGCATATTAATGTACGGAGATCACATTTGTATAAAATAACATAAAACAATGCTTTTCATACTGTGCAATGTTTAAATTAAGACATAATAATTATAGCCACATAAGTGGCCACCGAAATTATGGCAATAGAGAGACGACATATTTCACTAGTTAATTTCAAGGACTTCCCAGAACCGGACACTTAAAAGCGGTAAGATTCGGATTGGTTCGTAATGAATGACATCTAGTTTAAGCTAGAAAGGTAATTGAGTTTGGACACCTAATAACTGAAAGGAACTTCGTCACAACTGCTTCCGGTTTATTAATCACGTCTCTTCAAAGCCATTTAAAAAATTAATATTGGTTTGTTATAAAGTTTCTGAATAAAAATATATAGTGTGTTTCGTGAATACTTATAGCCGTAACGAATTAAGGAACAAATTACAGAAGATTGATGTAACAAGACATCGTTTTGTAAATATTTACTTGTGTGTAATTTTTTCCTTCCTCCATTTAGAACTCAACATAAGCATACCATGTGACGAGGAAATTAATTTTATACTGTGTTATATACAGCCGCTGATAAGACGCTGATAATTGTCTTGCGAATGATTCGCTTTATATCGATAATGACTTACGACATTCCACTGATTGAGGTTATACGCAGTAACACATTTTTATTTCAGAGGTTAAAGTTCCTAGGATGATAATTTTTCAGCATTATTAAGGACATTTTATGAATTCAGTGTGAGGGTGAATTTGAAATGGCTCGAGGTGAATGCAAATGAAGTGACGTCTGTAATATAGCCCTAGTCGGAATACTCGGGTTTGATTCGAATTGCTATAATTGCAATCAATGGTTGGTGAACTCAAACGAGGGCTATGTATAGTAGGTATCTAATGTGTAAGGTCGTAGTTGAGACCAAAAGTTGCGTTAATTATTACGGCCTGTATAATATATAGGAAGGCAGGCATTGTTACAACGGGACTGTCAAATTTATGCCTAATAAATTTTATTGATAAAATATAATCGAATTATTATTAGGAACATGTTCATATTACATCATTATATTGTGCTGAATTCGTTCCAAGCGGATGATATAACTAATTGTAATAATTATCTTTAATTTTTTATGTATCTTTTTTGTCAGCGTAAGTATTTCATATGTTCCTGATATTGGAAGACTAAGCTGTTCTTTCCTATTCACTCATAATCTCTGTTGTCCAAGTGGTTATGTGTAGGGAGTATATCCATCCTTGACATCGGTGAACATGGCAACGTTTGATGCTTGTAGTTCCGCCGATATGAAAAACTTGTCGTTCAGTTACTGCATTCACAATGGTTAATGTTTACGATGTTTTCCTCGGAATGTCAGAACCACATTGAAATATTCTAAGAGTAGCGGAAGCGGAGCTAAATATAAATATATTGGTGTCGGTTCGAAATTCTGAACTATTCCGAGGATTATTTACGAGCTAGTACAGTTTGGCCGCGGCCAGCCAGTGTCTATTGTGACACCGCCGCTGGAAACAGCAGGGGCATCTATCCAAAAAGTATGAATACATCGAAATATTTCTTGACTTCCGAATCCGATCATGCTAGCGTTACAGGGGCCATGCTAAAGACCATTTACATTGAAGCATACTATCTAATACATAATTGGCTCCTGTTTATTTGGCGCGTCCTCATTCATGCGAAAAAATAGGAAGCTATCGAATTGAAGATGTAAGGTCACAGGGTATCGATCGGCAGCTGGGGACCGCACTGTCCGTACCACGGCGCCGACTCGCATCGTCTCCGCAGAATCATATATCACCACGTGCATGACATTATTCTAATAGGGAACCCCGAGCGCTGATACCAATAGATATATCTAATCCATTCCAGTGGGGGTGAGCCGTGAGCCAGCCGGTCGATAGAATCCGCGACGTTCTACACTGCGGCAAAATGAAACGGGCCAAAGTTGATGCGAGGCTCGAATGTAAGCGGGCGCATGAGCGGGCATACTGACCCAGTGCCCCCGTGCCGCACGGACTGCACGAGGGTCGTCGCGTGATGCAAGCCCAGCGCCAGCAGCCAGCAGTCCCCGGTCCGCGGCCCGCCACACTCGCAAGCTCGCTACACAGAACACTCACCGTTTCCGTTTATGAGGGGGTAATCGTCGTCGTGACGACCGATGTACGTCTTCAGTGGGGTGTCCGTGAGGGAGGGCGACGACCTGTCCCTGTCGCTCATAATAGTCACTTATAACACCGCTGCGGATACAATAACAACACGGGTCGGGGTGAAGCCGGCCCCGCTGCGCTGACGACCTCCGGCCCGCGCGAGCCGCGGCTAACAAATAACTGAATATACCGCGGCTCGTCTGAGCTGCGATCCCTCGCAACAACCCACTTGGCCTTCGCTCCTCGCGCGATCAATCCGCTCGCGCCGCCACTGCGCTACCCTGCCAGCGCCATCTACACCACCAAACATTCAAGCTCATTCCAACAACAGGTGGCGCTTGGCAGCTATAGTTTAAACATTTAATTCTAATTTATTTATCAGTGATTTATTCTATTTAGTTCGGCGAGACCATATTTTAAAGCGTGAGTTTAGATATTTTATTTTTTTTTACCTTCTATAAAAGTGCTCCTCTGATGGCATCAAGTGTACTTTCCAGGCACACTACAATCAATATAAGTATCATCACGTCTTCGTCTTCAAGAAACCCTTCATAAATTACTAGGTAGTAGGTAGGGATATAGAAGTCAAATGATCACTAATGTATACGAACTTTTGTGTTTCCAATATCACAATAGGTGACAGGATTTTGAACTCTAATAATTTTTGTTTTGGGTACATTCTACCCACATTTATGATTACTTATTTATTATATTTTCTATCTCTTCTATTGATTAGATTAAAATGCTCATTATAACATTGTTTCCAATGTCACTTGCAACGTTTAGGTCTTTTGTTTTAAAAACTAGATAAAATTTTATCCTCTCATAAAACGAAAAACATTTTTTAAGTGAGCCTTTTTATATAGTACAGCTATTAAGCGAATAACATTTCCGGATCCGAGTCTAGTTTACTTAAGAATTATTTTATATGGATAGTTATATTTTCTTTGTTTGTGACGATTTTCTAATACCAAGATAACATTTTACTAAGACAGATTGCTCGATAAACCTCTCCGCATTGCAGTACCTAGTCATACCGGGGTCTGAGACAATAATAATTACTACATCTTGTTTATAATATTACCAAAGAACACCGGTCAATGTATTATACGTATATATATATTGGTTTATTTGAGATGTCCTGACTTACGAGATACGAAAGTTCACAGTTAAATAAGTTCTAACAATAAATTGCTTAATTATTACTGTACCACTTTGTTAGATAAATGTTACAGAACCTGTAGATGCTAAAAGTGGATTGTTTTATGGTAAAAATATATGAATATTATTATGTTAAACAATATAAATTTAAATAAAACCATTTCCTTCTGTTCTCAGTCATTATTTAATATAAACATTAATGATACATTTCATTTAACATAGGAAAATATATTATAAATACAGATAAATCTTGACCCCTTCTAATAATACATACTTGTTAATACTTCTTTAGAGAAATCAAACAATTAGGTATGTCAAAAAAATACATCATTATATCTTCTAAAGTTCATTATAGTTAGATTATAATAACATAAATAATTGATTAATATTCTTATACAAAAATGGTGTCAGGTTCAAACAGATGCACGGTGAGCGGCGAGTTGAATCCTCTATCCACCTATCCCCCCATCCGTTGTAGATCTTCCTCGCATTAAGGATTCGTAGCAAGAGATTGTAACAGTGTGCCTGCGTCTGTGTTTCCTTTGAGTTATTATTTCCGTGTCTTTAAGAAAGGGAATAGGCTAATACTGAGATAGCGAGTTCATATCCTGCAACTGCATTTCCACCTTCCTACGGGTAGAATAATTCTCAAGCTCTATCTAGTCTAATAAAAAAATAAGGTTCAACACTCGACAATGATGGACTATTAATATAAACCCCCAAATCTTTATGCGTACAACTATTATCTTCCATTCAAACGGAAACAATATTGAATCTCAATCGGTACAGTAATATTTAGTAAGGATGAATTTAAATAACAACTCACATCATTCAATATGAATTAGAGATTAACTTTTTAATAGCCCTCCACGACCACATGCTATATTAAAAAAAAATGTTTGTACTATAAAACCAATAGACATGCATTATTAGTAGCATACAGAGGTTAAAATTTTCAAAGGTTTGAATTATCGATTGTGCTTAATAAATAAGTTTGATGCTCTTCATTTGCCGCTGACACCGACGCCATTTGATATTTCAGAGCGCTTAAAGTAATTTTGGATGTCATTTGTTATAAAGAATAGATACATAAACAGACGTTTGATATACAAACGGGGGTTTAAAATGAATTATAAAACTACCGCTTAATATCAGTTCATGAACTGGTTAATAATAAAATGAGCTTTTACCGATATGAGTCTTGAAATAAACATAGATAGCTATGGAGGCCCTCGTTCGTTTAGGTATTCAGGATAATCTAACAATTTTGTTATGCAGATAATTAATTAAACACTTCGTTATCACAGACAAAAAGTCGCATATATTTATTGGTAATGAAATATCTGATAACGTTTTTTTATGTCAAAAGGTGGCAAACGAGCAGACGGCCCACTTGATGGAAGGTAGTCCCCGTCGCTCATGGACATGTGCAATATAGGAGATGTTGCGGTTGAGATGCGAAACTTTGTTGTTGGGGAAAGAAAGAGTGGTAGGAATAAAGAGTCGACAGGAAAGGGTCTGAACAGGGAAAGGGCAATCGGCTCACTCACACATCGGGCGAAACGCAGCCATTAAAGACTATTTCACGCCGATTATCTGCGAGAGGGTAATTATTCTCCGATCGGACCTGCCTTTGTTCGAGCACACATGATAGCACACCTCACCACAGCTGGGCTCTAGAATCTTACTTCATGAAGACCGTTTACCTTACTTTAAACGGGGACCATTTTTTTATCCAGGAAATGCTATGGATTCCATTACCAAAACTTTAACAAATCCGTCAGTGTTTCTGATTGTTACTCTAGGTTACCTCTGGAGGGATTTCACCAGTCAGGTGTATTTTTATGCTAAAAGAAAATATTAATAAAATAAACTGTCTATGTATAATATTGTAAGTAGTTTATTAAAACTATAATAGTGATGTACATTGAAGGTTTTATTCGATGAGTGTTGTTTGTGATGATGAATGAGTTCCATTGATCATCAACGTAAGCGTCTACTGCGTAAGGCGGGAAGGTTGCTGGTAGTTTCTGAGCAGGTGTCGTTACTGGTATGTCTTTACGTTGTCTATGACCTAACAGAGCCCTGAGCTCCCTCTCAGCCACGCTGGCCGGCTTCGATGTCGTGGTTTCTGGCGCTGAAACAATGTAGTTCTTGCTTTAAAATGATCTATCCATTAGTTATTGGTCATATTACATTACAATTTTCATGATCCCTAAGTAATCAATAATACACATATAGATGTGTATGAATGTATCATAACGAGTTTTTGAAATAATAATAATTAATTAATTTAAATCATCAGTTTAGGTGTAAGTGTTCAAATCATTTCTCCTCATTGATATGTAACCCATGTTTTTACTGTTTCTTTATACCGATTTTATTAGTTCATTAATTTAAATAATTTGTCATTAAAACACATCTTCCGGGATATTTCGCATTAGTTTTATTAATAAGTTAATGTAATTACACAGTTAAATATAACACTTAACAGTATTGTACGGGCAGAGTAACAGAAAGCATTTGTTTTACTATCAAGTAGAGACACGTCTATGTAATCACAGATCATTTCATCCCAATTGTCTGTGAGTTCGTGGATGTTGCGGGCGCCAGCAATAAGTTTGCGCCGCATCAATTCTTTGGCCTTTTGTATTCTCTCCGGCGAATCTTCGAAGATCTGGCGCGCCCGAAGTACAGGTTCCTGATGGACGCGTTCAACCATCACCATAGTTTGCAACTTGTTCGTTACTTGCAATAGCACAGGTGGTTTTGTTGTTGTTTTATTTTTGGAACTCTCCTTCCTCTGAGCCTTCTTTAGGATAGACAATCTAGATTGCTCCGCCAGTGATAAGTTTGAGTTGAGTTTCACTGTGGTTTGAATTGATGGGGTCGTTTCAGTTCTATTTGTTATTTGGGTGGTTGGAATCAAGGAAGAAATAGGTTTTTCTGTCGTAGTAGTAACTGGTTTCGTTGTTACGATTGACGTTTCTGCTCCTTCAGTTTGGAAAACGCGACGGTAATAAAAATCCTGCAATCTCCGGGTGCTAGCTGGCTCCGGTTCACTTGCTGGGCACACACAAATCTTCTATTAGTCCGTGACATTTAAAGATAATCACAAAATGTATAACAGATTGAATTTAACGAACAGGAGGTTATAATATGACTGAATATATGTAAATACGTCTAAAATTAAAATCCCATCGGAAAAGAAAGGTAACTTTGGAATAACAATACGTATCAACAATACGTATCAACCTATCAAGGTTTAACGTATATTTCAGTCGTGAGAATAAATAAGAAAATATTTACCTTTCGTTCTGCGAAACAATTCCGGTAGTCTGTTCTTTAATTTGTTGATTCTTTTTATATCCATATTCTCGTAGTCCTCGTAGTCCGGGTAAGCCTTAGAATTTACTTTATTATTAACTAAATCTTTAAGGGGATGATTTTTCATAATGTTTTCTACGTTGTCAGAATCATCGACTCTTTTGATTTTTGGAATATCTTCCTCGCTGTCAGCGTCGACACTGTGATCCGGCGCTTGTTTGATTGTCCTGTCTCGTGGTTTTCTTCTAGGCACTCTCATAGTTGTATGTCTTATCGCAAATCTATCAGAATCTATATTACCTTCGTGTGGACGCCTTTTACTTAATTCGAAATCTTCTCTATCGTCTAAATCATCAATGTCTTCACTTCTTCTAGGGTTATGAACGAGTCTTCTACTAGGTTTTTCTGTTTCAGCATCTTTTATACGAGTTCGATGTTTTATGAAACGACGGTTTGATTTATATTTAGGAACTAAATCTTCATTAGATTCTATCTCCCCATCATTGATACGAGTGATTTTGTTTGATCTTCGCCCCTTTGCCTTTGGTTTTTGCCATATATCATCATCAGCGTGTTTTCCTTGAAATGTTTTGGCCGCATCTAAGACGAAGAAAGAAATATGTCAATAAAATATCTAAACGGACACTATAACGTCGCTATCAACATTTAATGAAACAAACCACTTGAGTCTTCTTCGTATTTGTAGTCTAGAAGTACGGAAGCATCAGGCGATCGGTCAGGATACTCGTCAATAGGTGCCGCGCCCCGGCTTCCATAATCCATGTTATAATGGGGCAGTCCTGCTGCAGAGTAATCACTATAACGGTCGCCAACCCCACCTCGCACTGCCAATGTATGTACCAGAAGCACCACAACCAAACGCATGCTGTCGCTTTGAACGTATCCCTAACATAAAAAGGGAATATGAACGTGCCATATACAAAATATCGGCATTATTAAATGTAGTGACTACGAATTTGACATTAATAAGTTATTTCATAACACTATCGGCCATGTTTATATTCAACCTTTTCATGACGACTTTTAATTGCCAGTGACTACATGCATTGTTATTCCTAAGATTTCCGGCCTTTTTCTTAAAATTTTAATAGGAGGTAAAAATTAAAAAAAAAATACTCTATCCAATTCAGTTTTTACAAAAGAAAAATAACTATACTTTGCAATAAAACTCCTTCAGAGTTGAATCGCTTTTTTTTTAAAGATCTGGCTGAATTTAAGATTTCAAATGTCTCAAAATGTCGTTTGTGCAAAATTGAAAATGATTTATTTAATTTACGATTACTAACATAACCCTTTCTAAAGTTTAAAATGAAATGATGTGATCCGTTATGAGCGACAAAACTAAAAATGGGGAGGAGGAGAGTTGTGACAAGTCGGAAGCAAAGTGGACCTGTCCAGAGGCGAGGAACGTAACACATCCTCTGGTACCGATCACAGCATCGATAGTGACTTTTATAAGTCATGTAGGGGTTTAGATATAAATATTTATATACTAAATTTCAGCGCTATTACGAGTTCAGCCCAGACGAGATTAAGGCACTCGAGGAATGCGATAGAGAGAGTTTCTACCAGCGTTGCGTGCCTTTCAGCTCGGTGTTTGCAGCTACCACCTACGCCTGCGTTAAAAACGGTTAGTACCAGCTAGCAGTTCACCATGCAAGTTCATGGAAGTAAGAACTATCCTGACGTGTTCACATTTCATGATGTTAATTAATTCAGAATATATGTTGACGTTATTGTAATTCTTACTTCTGTGAATCTGTTTTTAGGGATTCTGAAGGCCAATCCACATTTCGGTGCGTTCCCGAAAGTTTTGCTGGCTGCCATCGTCGGTCATTACTACGGGAGAATCTCGTATCTGTTGGAGTGCGATAAAAAACTTCGCCAACTACCAAGTGATAGCCATCTCGGCAATGTTATGCGTCAATATTATATAGAGAGACAAAACGGTAGTGAGCCAAATGACAAAAATAAAAAAAAAGATAAAAAATAGATATAGCACGTGTTTTATAATCGAATTTAAACGTTTTGATACCGTTGTTTATTTATTATTATCTATTAAGTTTTGAAAAAGTTTGTCATTTGATAGAAGTGTTACACGAATGAAATGTTTGACATTAAAATTTAATTATTATCGATATGTTAATCATTATGATATCCGCTCTCACGAAATATTCATTCTTTATCAACTGAAGAATACATAATTGCAAAATGAATCAGAGCCTGGCAGATATTTAAGCAATGTAATAATAATAATCCGAAATTTGGTTATGTACCTTATAGAAAATAATTTAAATAAATGGCCAGCGAATAAATAAAAAAATTAAAAAGAATTTGAGAGGACTCCAGAACACCTGTCAAATAAGACTATTCCAACCGATCGTTTTCCGAAATTTATATAATGTGGAATAGTACAACTAGTGTGTAACAAAAATTAAACAAGGTTTTAGGAAATATGACTTATGGGAAAAATATGATAAACGGGAAAAAATCCCCTTTCTTCTGCGAAGAAAATAATAAAATATTACACTTTAATACTCATGTTGGTTGGTTCTAATTAATAATCAAGAAGTTCTTCTATTTAAATAACACATAAATAAATGGGATTTTTTCCGATCGTAGGCATTATATGAAAAAAAAAATATATATAAATCTAATAAAACTTGCTGTAACGTTTTCAATCGTAAATTTATAAGTGGAAAATGAGTGTGACAATGGAGAATAATAAGTTGATGAGATAATATAATTTTTGATAATAATTTACATATAATAAATAAAATTTTTATATCACTTAATTTATAAAAAAAGGCTATAGTGGAGATATAGCTGAGAATTGATACAAAATAATAGTATAAATGGTATATTGCCCCCAAATTACCAGTATGGATGACAAGCTCCGTTTACTTTACCCCTAGTCTTTAGTCCGCTGAAATACTATGTACGATAGAAGGATAAAAAATTAAAAGCGATGTGATAAGTTTCAGTTTAAAATATTTTTTCTATATTGAGTAATAATGTAAGGGACAGAGAGAAATTAAAAAAATATTGAAACCCTTTTTAAAATATTATCCTGATATTTAAAAACTTTAAAAGATTCTCACTGATGTGTGTTGCTGTATGTAATTTATCGGATTTTCGGTTTGACTTTGACTTATGGATGACGGCTGTAACTGTAATCTATGTCAAAATCAATATTACGAATATTGCATTTGACGTCTCTTCCCTGGCGATCATATATGAGATAAAATTATTTAAAACCATAACATTTATCCCAGAAATCAGATAAAGTATTAAATATAGAAAAAAATATGAATGACCCAAATTTATATGGATACGAAGATGGAAGCCCTGCGCCTCGAATTTCACCGGTAAGAATGGATTCGTGAAAATTGAAGGAAATCGGTAAATCCTTTTATAACTTGTGGTCGGATCTCCTACAGGCGCAGCACAGGTTCACTCAAGACGAGCTGCGCGTACTTCAGGAATGTAATACAGAAAGCTTTTATCAACGCTCATTGCCTTTTGGCACACTTCTCGGTTTGGGCACATATTACGGTGTGCAAAATGGTCAGTATCAAAGTAATGTTAAAATATGACTATTATATCAATGGGTACATTATTAATATGTGTGAAGTGTGGTGTCTCGACGTTTTCTAGGTATCTGCCAGCTCTATGTTCAATATCTTTACAAAAATGTTAAATACTGATTCTTGTAACTTTCTAAAATTTAATTTATTTCTAAATGTATTTCAAGCCTTTCCATATTCTCTATGGTATATTTGAACTAACCGTACCAATTACCAAATTGTACTATTAAGAGCAATTCTCAATTGTTGATAATTTACAAGTAGAATTAATGGTATTCTAAATATTAAATATTCCACACAGGTTACTTAAAACCCAACCCGAGGTTTGGAGCAGCTCCAAAGGTGGCGTTTGCGGTGATTGTAGGCTACTTTGTAGGAAAACTGTCATACCAAAGAGCATGTGCGGAAAAGTTGATGGCACTTCCAGGCAGCTATATTGGTCAATTGCTTAGGGAGAAAAAAGAAGGAAGAGGGTAGGTTCTATAAAATTGTAAGACATAGGAACCTATAGAGATTATTTTTACTAAACTCAATAAATATAGATAGTAAAACATTGAAATTAAAGCCATTTCTGTAAAACAGCCCTAACACATCACTGGCTCCGAGGAATTCTCCAGCAATGTTTGGTGCAACATCTGACGATATCTACTCAGATGCAGGTCCAGGAAATTCATTGGATCTAGACACTGATAGGCCACTTTTCAGTGATGATGCTTACAATCCTAGTTCAGATTCTGGTAAATTAATAAATATTATTTATTCATAAGGCAACAACAGTTTTATGAGTCTATGATTTCTTATAGATGGTCTAAAAATTAAGATGTCCCATAATGTAACAGAAGGTTTTGGCATGTATCAAAATATTAATTTTATCTCTAACAGTATATATCATGTAATTAAAGAAATTGTTATCTTTGATTCACTTCATTTGGTTATGATGTTAAAATTTGATACTAATTTCCTAAAATCTATGTATTACTATCATATAAAGTGGAGTGCATGAAAACAGGTCCATTTCCTCAAACTCCCGGAAGTGCTCCGTCACAACCGACCCTGTCCTATGATGAGTTGAGGCGTAAGAACAGAGTGGAATATTCTGAAACTCGCCAAGATCCATACAAGTGAGTCTGAAGTACAACTAGTGCTCAAACAATTATATTAAAATAGTCTAAAATGTTATTAAAATATTTTCAGAATGGATCCAGCGATTGTCCCATCTGTGACCAGACCAAAAGCCCCATCAACACCCACCAACAGATATGGGGACTCAATGGAATAATTACCTGGAGATGTTTTATGTCGCTGTATTTAATAACTCAAAGGAAATACCATAGAATAACCTAAAATAGATTTGGTGAAGAAACATGTAATGCGCTTCGGGTGTTGTGATTTAAAATATATAAAAGTATGATGTATCACACGGAAGCAGAAATCGGAATTCCCTAACTAATATCTATATTTCGAATGCATTTATGAAATGTGTGAATATTTATTAATATTTCAGGAGTTTATTTAATACTGGTGATGTAACATTATGGTACGATGAGTGCAGTATCAATACATGCCAATATATTGCGTTTTGTACCTTTCCTTTTGAATTATTTGTGCTATGCAGATGTTTACTGCGACTATATAGATCAGAATGTTGAATACACTAGATAAGGGTTCCGATGGCTTTTATTTTATACCCAACTTTGCCATGTTTACTGCTGAGCTCACAAATAGCAAGCGAAGTTGCGAGTCAATGCTAGTTGTAAGTGGTAACGCAGGGCGAAATAAAAGATGTGTGAATTCTGAACACTATTATATAATAAAAAAATAAAACTTAAACAAAAAAAAACTTCAATCAACAGTACAGTATTGTAACTCGACGGTTTTTTAACAAAACATGAGAAAAAATAAAACGATCATATATGTATATATATTAACTCAGATGTCACGTCACTGTGCTATCGATATTTACACGAGGTACATCACTATTTGGTTGTCTGTCTGTTTGACGAAGCTCAGTAACTCGACACCTCTGATTTTAACAGTGATCCAAACTTAACTAACCCATACCTATATTATTTACAAAATAAATGTAAAAGATGGTCGCAGTACAGGAACTGCAGAAATAAAGATCGCATTAATTATCTCATAAATATATTGATAAATTGCACTTTTATAACTAGAGACAAAACGTATGGCCACCAGTTAACATTAACTATGAACCATTCGACTTCTAAGAAGTACCACATCAAAATTGTAATGATTCATCATACATGTCGTTTATTAGATAAAACAGACGAAGATAATTCTTACATGCTAAAAACATTTCAATAAATCGGGCTGCAAAAATTTAAATTTTAATCATAGTATATTAATATCCCATACATTTCAATACAGCCAGAATTGAAAATTAAATTGATATTAGCTAGTTAGTAACAGAGCACGTGACAGTCGATAGATGACTGAGTCGAGTGCAAGTAGAACCGCGAATTTAACATAACTTACAACTAAATGTCGAAATATATGAATTTAAAGCTTCACCCATTGGCTCTGGCCTCTGTCTACCCTTTTCACCGATATATATATAATGTGCCGGAATGTAAAAGATATATTTTAACGTCTCAAGTTACAATGGTCACACCTGTCCGATTTGAATTACATGATCCGTTTACTTCTACCTAGCCAGTACAATTCGGGTTCTAATTAAATAAGACGATCGCGGATCACCAAAAACATCCGGCACATAGCTAGTATAATAAGTGTATAATTTTTATAAACGTCCTAATAGAAAGAAATCGTGATGGACAGAGAAGTTGCTTCAGTCGATAGTTTTACACGTCTAGATAGAAATATATATTGGTCGAAATATTTTAATAAAAAACATCAAAGAATTATTTGGTAACTATATAGGTAATGCAAATATGCATTGCTTCAATAGAGGGGAAAGGACAATGTGCTACTTGTCAGACCACATGCTACAATTACATGATCAGAAGACATCTAAGTTATCACCATGGAAACGGTTAATTGATTCTATGACGTCATCTAAGGTAAGGGCCATGGTAGACCAGAGATATTGACCGGTCCTCCAAGACCAGCGTCGGCTTCTAGAAGACTCATGATGACGGCCATGGCAGCCTCACCATTACCGTCTAATCCGAGAGGGGGGAGGGGCGGCGACACTGGTAAGGGGCTGAGTGGCAGCTCCGCTTCCGGTGACGGCGAACTTCCGCCAGCAGCGCTCAGAGGGACGTTGTTGCGCACCTGGTTGGAGTAGTTCATCTCACCGCCGAGGATATTGTCCACGAGCGACGACTGAGAACATTAGGGACCAAGATTAGAAACTCCCCTTTTGCAATGAAGATGTACATTATATGATAAATATACCTGTTGACTAAAGACAGCGTCTTGGAGGAGATCGGAAGTCAGATCTGAAAAATCTGAGGACGACCTTCTTAGAGCTTCTTCAGCGATGGTAGAACCGATCTTGTGGGACTCCACTTGAGAGTCTATCAGTCTCTGCATCTCAACGTCAGCTTCTGACAAGGGTCGCTCGATGTCATCTGGAATATTTACATAGGAGTGCTATCAAAATTACTGGTTTTTATAAGAAGAAGGTATTGTAGGTACGTGCAGGAGTGTGTGTGTGTGTGTATATATGTATGTATATATAACGTACTTATTTTATAAATGTCATATTGGGAACAATCCTCCGGCGGTGGTTGGACCCTGTTTCCTACGACGACGGTGTTGTTGGCGACGAGACTTTCTACATCCTTAGTCCACGGATTCCTGAAAATATCTTAACACTTTGAATAACATTCGACGATATAGAATGATAGAGAAATTGCAAAGAGTTGTTATTTTAGTTGGTTGAAGCTTTTTTTGTTTACTCCGATTGCAATATCTTCAGCGGTTTTGGTAAACGTCAGCAAAAATCATTATAATATCTGTGTGGTAGTTATTTCTAAGATATTTTCTATAATTAGAAACAATTGTTTGCCATGACTTCAGACCTGCTTTTACAGCACGAGTTTTGTTATTTCCGTAAATAGAGATCACCGAATTTGATGAACAAATTTTCATGAAACTTTAACATGATACAAAGTAGACTGAAATTCAAAACTTTAAAAGTATTTCTCATTACAATTACATACTTGAAAGGTTTGAAATGTGTCTGTATTCTGACATATGTGCCGTCTTTTTTCCTGAAACAGTAGGGAGGCGTCCTGAGGGAGTCGCGTCTCAGTAACGCCGCTTTGTGGATCCTAGCCACGGATCCTAACTCCGGGGCGAGGATGTACTCGTACATGCTCGTGCCCAGAAGCTCTTGGGGCAGAAATCCCAGAGCTATAGTTACCCTGAAGGATTTAACGATCAGATGTTTATTCCTTATATATTGATCGATTTTTTTTGTCTACATTTTACTATAAATACATATGTCTGGACAGTTAGGCGTTTGATTTAAAAAAAAAAATCTCTATGGAACGATAGTCACGTAGACAACAGACAAACCAAGAAACTAAACAATCCTTGTCGGTATGACAAAAAATAAGACTAACGACACTTCTGCTTAAAATCTTCTACCCGAGATTATGATTGCTTTAGAGAAACTAAATCGTCGAGTTAAATGAGGAGTAATGTCAGTGGCGTGCACAGAGATTCTGGGTAGGGTATGCAGAATATGTTTGAGAAAAAAAATACCATTTTTCATAATTTCATCCTCTAAAACATTGATAATAATGAGATCTTTACCAAGTATTCATTTAAATGAAACTAATATTTTCAGATTACTACACATAATTTATTATTTTTAAAGGGCAGACGAGATGTC
>JAAAKD020000207.1:15185358-15323023 GCA_010014825.2 Danaus melanippus | reverse complement strand
ATACATACACACATACATACACACATACATACACACATACATACACACATACATACACACATACATACACACATACATACACACATACATACACACATACATACACACATACATACACACATACATACACACATACATATGCAGCGACGTTGCGTTTTATTATTCAATCGATTGCATTATATTGCATACTGTAGAGTACTATGAGGGCACTGAGTTGGCCTTGGAGGCACATAATTACTATAATCACACATCACAGAACGCATGCGATGCAGAGAAAATACTCTTGAGGAAAATTACACTCCTCGCTCACATCGTGGGTTATCTTCAGATCATTGTTATAGATCAAATTCATAACATCTGAGTAATTGATAGACATAGGAAGGAAGGAAACTATAAACTTAGGCAGTACGATTCTCGGTCAGGACGAGGGGAGCAGTTTGGACTAATTACATATGTTTATCCATTTTTGTAGAGGTAGAAGCTTGAACGGTGGAGGTGAGCGTTTAACGCGCGTTATATAGGGGCCCCTTAAACCTACACCTGGGTCGCAAGTCCCCGGCACTGTTCAAGCTTCTCTCTCTGCAACGCGATGAATCCGGCACCCGCACAGTGACTCCGTGATATGATGAGAGGTTTCGTCTCTATGTACAATAAAACACCCATATCATGGAATTCATGATCTGCACTATACAGAAAGTTAATTGGAATATAGATAAAATGAAATGTTTGAAATAATTTAAGAGAACTAAGATATTAATAGAATTATTTTACAAATTAATAATTTTTTTTCAATGTCGTCTCGTCTTTTATAGAGGCTCGGTTACATCAATGATAAACTTCGGCGTGCCAAATCCATTTAAAACGTGACGTTATAAACAATAAAATCTACTTGAAAACATTATAATAATCATGAGAAAAATACAGGTAAATCTTTAGCAACATAATTGGTGTTGTTTAAAAACATTTCTGTTACTCAGGTGCGGTATGGTAATAGTTATTGATACCGCTTATCAGCTATGCAACATTTCTCATAACTGCTTTTGAACACTGCGTCGTTACCGAAATGCGCAAGCGTTTCTTAATTCAACGATCTGTAAATTAAGTTATTTGCTCGCTAGAAAATACTACACAAGCTGTGAAAGGCCGGCAACGCACTCTGGAGCCTTCAGGCTCCTCGAGTGTTCATGGGCGGCGATAACCATTTACCACCAGGTGGCTAGCCTGCTCGTTTGCCCCCTATCATATATATATATAAAATAAAAACACAACGGCTAATATGAACCTATCAAACTAATAAATATAGCGTCAATGACGTAATCAATTATAAAGTAAGATGAAAATTATTTAATTAAAATAACATTTCCATGAAAACAGTTTGATGTTATGATGTCAAGGGTTTATCTGACTTGTTACAAAGTGTTAGCCATCTTTGAGAAACGTGGATAGATAATTTAGGAGATCTACCTGGAAATATTTCTAAACAAATTTTATTATTTTGTGGTAGATATTATTAACGCTGGTTTTTTTTTGTTCACTAGTGGGTAACACGGCCAGAAATAAGTATTTAGGGCATTTTATTAAGTAGTTTTTATGATTCAACAGCTTTCGTAAAACAAGTTTCGGTATAGTTTAAATATTTAAAAACTATGTTTGCAGCGTTTAAGATATTGAGGTGTTTTGAATTGAAATTCAAATATTCTGATTAAAACATCGCCACGGTCGTTGGTTTCGGGAATGCAGTTTTTATTTTTTCTATTAGCCGTCCCTTTGCTATACTGACTCGACCTGATTCAATTATTATGATCACAATATCAGATGCACCACGACTAACACGAAAAATATATGTCCAAAACGCTCAAAGATTGAATATTATATCAAAGGAACTTTGTGATTACCATAAATCTATAGGTAATTTACTTTATAATTTTTTTAAACCATTATAGTTAAAAATAAACACAAAATGTTGGACACACAGCTTTAATATAAATATAACTTAGAGGAATCACTGATACGTGTACAAAGGTAAGTTACTGCTTAACCTAAGAGGTTCATTCAATGATATAGATCAGAGGTAAGAGTTTAAGCCGGTCCATGAACAAGAATGTGTAGATGAAACTAATACACCAATAAAGTGCACCTTCATTTTAAGAATATCTGAGTTTATATGTACATAGTCTAAGTTATGTCATCTATAAAAAGTAACTCTTTCCACACTATAGACATATATGAGAGGGAATCTAATACTGTGAAATTTTGGGAGGTTAGGCTCTTGGTGGTTGATGAGAAGCCTTACGACTGATAACGGAATTATTCATACAAATAACGTATTCGAAACAATAACTTAAAAATAATGAGACAATATTGTTTAATTGATCCTTACAAATAACGATAAAGCGCGAACTAATAAACAGTTTTCTTAAAGAAGCTTGATAAGCTGAAAAAATATAATCCATAGTCAGACGGTGGGAGAGATTATTCATTATTAACGATTTCTATTTTAGATTCCTTGAAAAAATATATTATAGGATCTCCGAGTGGATTCAATTAATACTAGGAACTGCGAGGAATTTAAAAATTTATCTAACAAATATGAACAGGTTAATAAAACTCATTGTATCTTTAGTACTAATATATGAGAGTTTAACTTAAAATACTGTTCGAATTGAAGTGATTTAATTTGAGATAAACGGGAACTTTTGATACAATGTAACTATTATATAAATTTACAATGTATTTAGCCCTGTCCATCGAACAAGAGTTCTAAATAATAAAGAAATTAGTCAAATGGAATAAAGACGATTAAAACTAAGATTGGTGGAAGGTGATTAATCTGTAAATTAATTAATTTTAATTCAACCAAACATGGCAGATTAATATAAAAAATAAACAAAGTAATTCTTTTACTTTAATATATTTAATATCGACCGTTCAAATATTATGACAGGTAGGAATCATCGGAACAGAACTAAATTCTTATAGTTATTTAGCACTGTTATGTTCAAGGTAATTGAAGATTTTGAGATATTTTAAACTTGAGGATTCACTTTCACACCAATATATCATATCTTATATATTATTTACTGCATATATATGGAAACAAATGAAAATAAATAGTCTGCCAATTCAATGAAAGGAGTAAATTAAGAACGGGTCGTCGAGAGGACTTAACTAATGGATAGGTAAGTCTGGACAGTACGAAGATGTGATTAAATATCATATGATCCTGTCAACTGGACTTTCTAATAAAATATACGATAACAAGACAAGTCTATAAAGTTTCCTAAAAACCTTAATTTAATCAATGCGAAAATCGTATCTCAACATCGGGAGATTAATCGCTTACCCCACAAACTAATCCAACCGGCACGCGGAACGACTGATTAGCTGTTTAATATATATTTTAAAAATAATATTTGTTATTAGTTGCATCGGGAAACAGGTTACTCGTTATAAACGTTGATAACATTACACGCGTTAAAAGGGCAGATGCTAACCATGTTATACTATTTATAATATTATTCGAAACACCCTGTAAGTGTTACGTCTCAGTGACATCCTGAAGCAAAATTGAATTTCACTTAGCCGGAAGTTTAAAGAAAGTGTCATGAGATCCTACATCGGCGAGATGCTGCGTTTGACTTATTATGCTCCTCACTCCTCAGTTTAAGCTCCAACCTACAGATGACAGGAGCTCACTGTGCCACCTGTTGAGAGCTGCCTGGCAAGCCATCATCTCCCTAATAGCCTTTCAAACGCACTGCTCCTATTACATTGTTGTCAAACAATTTCTCTATCAGACCTATTATAACTGTATTTAACTTTAAACACATTAGCAACAACTAGAATACATCTTATAAAAAATGTTTTTTTTTCTGTCTTTATATTTAATACGTGAATCTTCCAAAGGGTAAAATTATCAGTTATTACCATATAGAGGTCTATCTACACAGTGGGCCACTATGTGTCGAAGATCTCCTCAATTTCTGCGAAGTAACACAATAAGTTTCCTAGTTGAACATATTTATATCGATGAATAAATATGGAAGTCTAGTAGTGTAGAATATAGATGAGGGCTCTTCTTATATATACGTGGTATATATACATTTTTGGAGCTTATATATATATATATATATATTTAGAGCTTAGAAATAAATTCCAAGACAAAAGCATGTCTCGACGACTTTTTTCTCTTAAATCAATGAAGTCAATTATAAGAATAATATCTTGAGACGTCATACTTTTAATTAAAGTGTAGGTAATAGGATATATACACATATGTGTTTGAAGATTTTTTTTTTAATATTGTTAACATGAGGCCTTAAAAACTTTTCGTGTGACGCAAGAAGACTAGTTTTGGATCTTCGATTATATACGGTAAAAATATCTCGTCCGACAGATCTCTGTTGGTCATTTGGTAGTTTTGCCTTCAAAGTTTTCCGAGAGTTTTGAAAATTGGTGAATTTATAGATTACTGTATGCTCTTTTCGAATTTCAACTTTGCCACCTCGAACCCCCGCCGATCGCGCCGCCATATTTAAAAAATGGCGCCTCAAGACGTTTTTTGTTAATATCTCCATTCCGACGCATTTTACGAAACTAATATTTATTTATATACCAAATGGAACTAGACAATATTTCCTACAATATAAATACATAAATTGTAGTCAATTTCGTCCAGTTTAATTTTGTACATAGATATTATTTTTGTAAAATGCGTAAATTTCGTAATAAACCGTTTTTAGGTGCAATTTTTTCAATATTGCGGCGCGAGTGGAGGGAGTACGAGGTGGCAAAGTTGAAATTCGAAAAGAACATACCGAAATTTATAAATCCACCAATTTACGAAACTCTCGGAAAACTTCCCAGGTAAATCCCTTTTTTGCACGAAATGACTAGACTTTATGGACTCTTCTATATACTTTGTATCCAACTACCACACACAAATCTTGAAAAAAAATGCGATTCTCCAAAAAAGACATTTCTAATAGAATGTAGGTTTAAATTACAATATGACCGTTTAAATATATTTTTCTTAAATTATAAGAAAAGACAACAAAAAAAAGTGTATACAATAATCTTTCTCTTTAATTTTATCGATAAATTATTTTCATTATTAGATAGAACAATAAGTTTATATAGAAAACAAATAATCATTTTGCTTATGTTTTTAGTTAAAATTTGGACAAAAATATTGAGGACCTATCTTTATCTAAATAAAATTGATTAAATATGACCGTCCGTCGCTAAATTAAGCATTACTGTTATACTCTACACTTAGTTAAGTTTACTAAAAAAAATACAAGTTTTCTTTAAAATTATGGAATTAAATATTCATATTATATTTGATATATATACTATGAAAAAGTTATTTATTGAGTGCTAGACGCACTGTCAATGGCTTTGAAAAATAATTCCTCAATATAAAGTATCATACATAAAACATATTTAATTAAAAAAGATGAAAAATGTATATAAAAGAATGGATGGATGAATGAAAATTTTATATAATGGACAAAAAAAGTACCTTTTGAAGTGATTTAAATATTTAAATGATTTACTGTGTTAGAAACAGAACAACAGGAGTGTAGACGACAAAAAATACAGTACAATCCGAGACACTCACAAGGTATCACTATAGAAGATGAATATGAAATAATATCCTTAGATAAATGCTTTATAAAAACTCACTTAAAGTCGTAAGAATAGTAGTGAGGGGCCGGCGGTTGGAGATCGTGCATCTGTAAGTAGAAGTCATGAAGACGAGTGTACTCGCGTGTCATGGCGACCGAGTCGGCTCGCCCGCAGGCCTTCACTGACGGGGAAAGGAACGCAGCGGACGGCCGGCACCGCTCCGGCTTCAGCCCCCCAAACTTACAAACAACCCTTGCATTTGAAATGAAATTTTCATCTCAACATACCTCTAATTTTCCACTCGTATATAACAACATATTTGTCTAAATTCTCATCGAAGCCGTAACTATTCGCATTAATAATTTGAACTTCAAATCGCATAAATAGCTTACGTCTACAAATAAATTAAATTAATTTTCGTGATCGGTTGGAAGTAATAAAAAAAGAGGCTAAGTATTTATATAAGAAAATAATTTTCTACTAGCATTATTGTTATAGATGAAAAAAATTGTGACTTTGAGAAGCAATCAAGCAAGCAAGCAAAGTAAGCAGTTTCTCGTTACACAGAATGTAACATTTATTTAAGGATTAATAATTGCGTGTAAATATTCCAGCAAAATCAATGAGAGAGCTATCTCAGAGGGATTAGCATGAAAGCTATATCGTTTATCTCCTTGCAGGACTGTTCAGATGTAAACACGGTTACCAGGGATGGTGGACGTTTGGATGATGTCTGACTCTCAAAGAAACAGATCTAATGAAGTTTCAATAGCCGTTAACGTACAATGTACATATATAATCTTAAAATAACATATTGTCATCTCAAGTGATAAGTTTTTTCAGCCGTTACCGAATTAATCTTGCACACGAGAAAGAATAAGCGAGATTTTCTATTGCACATTACAGAGACCCTTTAAAGTTAATTACGAGAAGCTACGCAACGAAAATACTGCACGTGAAGTTACCAGTAATTTTATTTTATTAAACGTAACATAAAAAAACGACAAAAATAGTATACATTTATAATCATTCTCATGAATTAATTATATTTTAAGATAGTCTTGACTGTGTAAATTTAAATATAAATGTGTGTGTGTGTGTTAATCAATACAGACGGAACATTAACAGTTTTTCATTTATAAATCTAGATACATTATGAACAAAGGTTATTGAATGAGAAACGGGAAACGTTCAGTGTGCAGTGTAACTATTCAAAATGGGACTAAATGTAGTAGTTTTCCGCGAGCGCTGGCGACGTCGTATTTGTTTTAAAAATATTAATTAGTTCTTTGGGTAACTTAAATTAAGCTTATAATCAACTGGCAAGTCCAAGTTAAACAAAGGTGATTTCTTACAGAATGTTATATCGCCGAGGCTGAACTCAGTATATTGAAATATGCCTTGACTTGTTTATAATTATACAAGACAGGCGCCATACTTTTGTTACTCTCTATATTTGGTAACATGGAAATATAATATTGTGAGTTATTAGTGTATGAGCGAACGTGAAAGTTCGTATAATAGAGAGATTTGGTTGTTCAGTTGTGCCATTGGGGAATTAATGCCGGGATGGATTTAGGACAATGCACAAAGAGCCAAAGCAGACAAAATGGCACAGTCGTTCACAAAGCAGATCAGGTAATATAATCGAACCGAAATACAAGCCAGGGGCTATTGATTTCCAGTTACGATTAATTTGTTCTTCAATTCTAGTATTGTAAGTGACGGATCACTATAATGTATACTTAGGGTAAGATTTAAAAATTACAATGCTATTCATCAAGGAGATTTGTTTGAAGATATTATATATACTTATATGCATATAACCCATGCAATGCATCTAGTGGCAGTGGATTTTTTTGCATGCATATGATGCCACTTTATCTTCCTCCGGTTGGCAGCTAGTGTTAAACTCAGAAACATTTCGAAGCTTATTGTATATTATAAGTTTCGTTCGCAATACACACGAAGAGCTTCCTTTTTTCATTCACCAACCAAATACTAATGTACAAATATTCATGAATGGAAAACTGTTAACCCTCTTTATGTTGTGATGTCGACGTGGACTTAAGCAAAAAAATCAATTATATTTTAATTCAAATAACTTGTCAACTATATTTTTGTTTATATAGAAATAACCACATACAGATAAAAACATTCTAGTACAATTAAATATGTATATATAAACTTATTCCAATAAATCGAAAAGTACACTGCATTACAGCTTAGCTTTTTCGATAATAATTTGACCAGTGTAAAATACATTTCGACAGTCAATATACGACTTATTCGGGATATATGCTAAATACCGATTATAAAATATATTAATATTGTTTATTTATTTTTAAATACATTTATAATAATAAATATTTGTATTATACGATAGGTAATTTATATATTCTTTTCGACAATTATCACGCCTCTAAGAAACATTAATTTATTTTTTTCTATATTGTATAAATGTATATGTATAATTGATTAATTTAATAAATAACACGTCATACAGCAAAATAACGTTAGGATTTTATATATATACATTTTTAATAAGTCGACTTTTTTCCGTTCCGAAGTAGGTACGTACACTCCAACATGTAAATAAAAAAAAGAGTTATATTTTTATAAAATATCTTATACATCTTTAAGAAACTTTTATGCAAATCTTGTTCAAATTGGTGCGTAAGCTTCAATTTTTTTATAATTCATTTGAGTTATGAGGTTGATTATAGATGGAATATAATGCAATTGTATATATATATATATATGTCTGTGTGTATATCATATCAATGCGATCGACAATAACACAGATTCTATACAGCATATTACAAGAAAGCAACGTAAGTTTGTTGCATCCGACGTAATCGAATATTTCATTTCTTTGAACGCGTAATTAGCAACTACGCGACGGACGGACGGTACATGTGTCTGTCATAAGGAAACCGCTGTGAAGGTCGAACATAACAAAGCCGCAGAGCGTGTTAGATTTAAAGCATTATTAATATTCATAAATTTTTTAAACATTTGCTAATTACTCGAGAGCCATGCAGATATAATAACATTACATAGGAAAACTGTAGTAGACTCTAGTAAAACTGAATGCTGAGCTGAGATGAGCGTAACGTGTGACATATAAGACATGCCGCCGCCGACCTTGAACCTGACCTACGCGAGGATACTTCCTCATTAGATACATTAGTGTGAGCGTCAGACGAAACGTCTGTGAGACAAGGATGGTTACAAGCGAGCAGTGTACACCTCACTGATAGTTTGTTCGTGAACGTATCGTCTTATCGACTTACACGTGCCGACGTTTGTAAACAAGCCGCTTTGTATTATTATGCAATGTGCCTTTTAGACGATTTAAAATGCATTATGTACACTTCGTATACAAACGTACAGTGATTTTTAAAAAATGTATTGACTCACATATATAACTGTTTATGTCTAAATCAAAATTGTAGAAAATGTCATAGTTTTATTAATATCAGATTTCCCTGGATTCCACGCGATCTATCCTAATAAATATTGTTGATAGTCTAGGTACATAGAATATTGAAAAGTTGTATAAAAACTCCTTCAAACTATCCGGATTCCGAATGAATTGTATAAACTCTAGTGTGGTCTCAATTAATAATAATTTTACACCAAAAGTAACTAACCATTGTATAATATTCGTACCTTCCGAACCATACAACGATAATATTAGATTGCTATTATCAGACACAAATTTCTCTACAAGCCATTGCTTGTAGAGGAATGTTCCATGATCCAATCAATGCCATGATTAAATGAATGGAACTCAATCCACAAATTTACGATCAGCTTATTAAATAATTTCAAATAAAAAAAAATCTTACAATAAAGTTTAATTGGATTAAAATAAGATTTAGAATATTTTGAATAAGTTATTAATATGTCAGCGATGAAACTGTAGGAACGTTCACCGTTAGTGTTTATGTGCGTTGTTAGGGATCGGGCTCGATAAGAATTAGAAGAAGAAGGTCGGAGCTGACTTCATAGCTCCGAATATATATTAATAGACTATATATGGCATATTATTCAAAACTGCACAATAAAACATATTGTGATATAAGAAATATTAACGATTCTCATTGTTATTATATTTCGATGTGTTTTATTAGTACAGACATTGATGAGGAGTCCCGAAAAAGACAGAGTTAGTCAGCTTATACGATCAATGAGTCGTCTTTGGAAAATTCTTTAAGATTATATAAAGTATAGTCAAAGTAATATATGTATAAATAAACTAACAAATGCTTATATATACCTCGCGTGTACTTTGTTACGGTGTGTTTGGTAAAGTTAACCTATAGTTCTACAGATCGAACAGTTTGCGAGAGGGCCGGCGACCGCAAGCCGCGTGTTACACCCCCGGCTGTCTAAGGAAGATAATCATACAATAACTATGTAAAGTTCTATTAATTATAAACACATCAGCGACTATAAACACTTAGAGGCTTTTTGGGATATTCACTGTATTCATTACTAACATATCAATATATATAACAGTATGAACGTCAGAACTAAAATAGTGGACATAGATTTAATTGAGAGGCCACTCAACCATCACTGAGCATAACCGTCAAGAATGGTTTAGTGATCCCGAAGATAGCTAACATTGACGAAATCACAAACACAAAGGTCACGTCCCTGACGAGGATGTCAACTTCATTTTCAAACCAAACCTACACATAATATTCTGCTCCGAAATTCATGTCCCATCTAACAAAACTATGACCAAATATTTCACTATTCAATATGAAAACACATACATAAACCAGTGTATGAAATATGAAATTGAAAATTTGCATTAGTCTTAATCCCACAGGGGGATTTATTCCGAAGCTTTTATCAGTCTATGTAATGTGATGAAATGAAAAAATATGTAGCGACTGGTCAATCAATTAATCTGATTGCATGGGTGGACATTCATTGGAAGATATTTGAAAGGTTTTTAAAAAGATTATACAAATTAATGAATTTACCAACGAGCTCGACGGAATTAGCAATACAGGATGACACGTTGAAGCATTTTATATTGCATTTTTTTTAACTTTAAATATTGACTATTTTATTTCTATGTGTTATTTTTATATCTAAATTTAAGCTTGCAAATACAGAAACCTATGCTTGCGGATTTAATATACGGTCATTTGGTACATACAGGATACATTAATTATTGTATGACGTCAAAGGACGAAGCATTTCTATTTGCTATCATAAAATTTTACTTGATCTTAAAACAGGTATGGCAGTTGTTGACGGAACTCGTTATGATTCAATATAAAGATTTCAGCCAGACATTTAAATAACAACAAAGAGACTGTGAGATTAGCAGCGAATATGTGACGATTACAGAGAAAGAAGCTATAAGTTTATAATTAAAACACATATTGATCTTGGCGTGTGTATTTTATCATGAAGAAAACGCAGACTCTAAAAGCGAGGGACGTAATTTACCAATACAAACATGTACGAACAAGTCGAGGACTGCACAGGACAATGTTAATTCAACTAATGTTCCATTAATGTTACAAAGCTACAGCTTAGTTGTTGAACTTAGTCCGCAGAACATCTCCACTTCGGTAATCAGTTTATCACATCACATATATAAAGAAAAATACATACTTCACTCGCTTCGCTAACTTCGATTGAACATATTCTTGTAATGCAAATAATAGACAAAGTAATAACTAAGTTACACAGATACATGACGTGGAAACTATAATTTTCATTTGTTCTGATTAAATATTCCGGTACATTTCTCTTAAAATGTTGTTGATTTAAAAAAATTCGAGCGAAACGCGTTCATTGTTACCAGATGTCGCAGATTTAGAAGCAGCAGACGTACACCAAGCTTGCATCGTAGCACTACATACGTAGAGTTAATAGTTTATCGTTCATATATCTTTTTACATGTATTAAGGTGGGTTAATGAATGAGATACGGGAGACGCGTCACATGTTGAGGTGGATGCAAACTAATAACTATATGAAAACTAACATTTATCTAACTTTTTCTTAATAGCTTTAATATAATTTATTCTTATTGTTTATAAATAAAATAATTTAGACGTTAACAAATATATAGTAAAGTATATTTTTAACTGTCCAGTTTTTATGAAAATGTACTATCTTTGTGGAAGTGAACAGTACAGAAAGCTTTCGTAATAAATTTCGAGACAACCATCACGTTTCACACGAGGTGACGTTTGTTGAAATTGAGATGGAAATTACAAGTAAATACATAGTTAAAAAACAAGAAAATAAAATTAATTTCGCGTGGAGTGCCTCCGCACAGAAGAAGGAGTACTTAGTTATACTGAAATGAAATAAGATGTTATAGAAAATTATATTTTTTAAAGATTTTCTGGTGATTCTCTAAGACAGTTGATTGTCCTCACGCGTTTTAACTTTTAGCGCCACGCATTCCCTCTTTGTACTAACGATTTTTTTATACATTCAAATTTTATATCTAAACTGGAATTCATCAAAATCATCGTCCAATATTGAATTTTGTCAATATTTAGTTTCAACAAATATTAAAACAAGGAACTCTTTGTTTCGGTTCATTTAAAAAAACATTTATTTTAACACAAAAAACTTTTGTAAGGTATATTGAATTTTCAATAAACTAATATACTACAAGAGTATCCAATATTAATTAGAGTTCTCATAAAAGTGGTTAGATTCTTAAACGATTTGATTGCAAATAAAAAAGTTATAGTGACTTTTGAAACAATTAAAAATATGAATTGTAAGCTCAGTATCGACCGTTATTACTAGTACTCCGCTTATACCTTCTACGAATTAACGTTAATTACACAGTGCTATAAAATATATTTTTTTTAAAATCCACATCTAAACTCGCTCATTATAAAAACAGTTAGTATCGAGGAATGCGTCAGTCGCAGTTCATTATATTTAACATGATGCAATAAATTTGTAATAACACTTTCTCATGCGCTGTGACTTATGACGCGTTCAATCTTAGAGATGAATAAACATTCATGACTAATTATTGAAGGAACTAGTTACAAACATACATACATACATACATGCCTTCAACATACTCGTTCCTATGTTAATATAACCAGAGGCGAAGCAATAAAACAATGAATTTAATTAATTGAACGCAACTAGAAAGGTTGAATAGTAGTAAAATAAATTAAGAAGTTATCGTAATATCGATATTATATTTTTTTAAAATCGATTCGAGATTATTTTGAGATTTTCATACTTAAAAGCGATTAGTTTTCAAAAAAAAAAGATAACTTTTTTAAATTTCAAGAACCGTTTCACAGAATCGTCAATTTCACAATCAAAGTAACATATTATGCTCTAATTGAAATTTTAACTTTTATAATACAGTGTAAATAAAAATATTTTTATCACGTATACCCTACATTACGTCGACTAATGAATTTTCTTATGTTAACGGCATATTGATGATATTGATAGCCATATTGATGACTCCACATATATATAAGTGAAATTAAAGTTATCGTTATATTAAATACTATTTAATATCAAACAAAAATAAAATAAATGATGTTTAAAAAACATTAAAATAAATATTATTGTAATGAATGAGGTTTACGATATAAATATTCTCTTTGACCTTCAACAATCAGTTGCAATCTTATCAATGTGACTTATCAACTACTTATTTAAATGATAACTTTCTTGAACTAAATGAGATTGACTTCCAAAGTAATGTTATATATCACTCAAAAGCATCACACATCCTATATATATATAGTATATACATATATATATATATATATATGCAAAATCTAAAGATGGTCGTTAAGATGATTAAAAAAGGCACGTCTTAGCTGGCAATTTTTTTTCTAACATGAAGTCAGTAGGATTGTTCTTAACATTAGTCGACTAATAATTTATTAGGGATCTAAATTTTGATTAAGCGTTTAAAAATATTGTTTTAAATGAAAATGTATTAATAAAATCTATTAATAAAGATATTGGTCAGCGCATTATGTTATGTTATTAAGAATGAATCTTGATATTAGTGTATAAGATAACTATGAATAGGAAAAAATAATTTTCGAATATGACAAGTAAATATTGGATACAAAGTTATTGGAATTTTCATAAATGAAAAATTGACTGACATTCAAGTATAGCGATATTGATTTTCAAATATTCACTTTCTACTTTCTGTCATACATCCATACATTATAGAGTTATTAACAGTAAGTATAATAAAAACGGCCTTATAGAAGAATACTTTTAAGAGAAAATCTCTGTTCTGGTTGTATTCTATCGAGTCAGAAAATAGACTAGACGACATGATGTCGGTAATTCCTGAGCTGGATTCCCGATATCATTGTATGTTTGTTGAGTAATCTGTGACGCGGTTAGTATTGATTTAAATAATTATTGAAATTTACATTTAATCTTTGTGATCATGACATTGTTTTTTGCTTATATTCTTGTACTTTAATTATTATTCGCAAATTGCAATGAAAATATTTTCGTAATTGACATTTATTTATACATTTTAAATATATTTAACAAGACTTATAAGTTCACATGTGAATAATGTAACCTTTTTGGCTGATATATTTATTTTAAATTACATTTTCAAGGACGATAACTCTAACTAAACTTTGGGAAATTTTCTATTCCAACCGAAGAAGGTTTATGTAACAAAATAACAATTATATTATTATGAAGAAGTACCTACAATAACTGGATTCGTGTAAACAAGTAAACCGCCTAATATGTATACCTACCGTAAGTTATTATTTCAAACAAACTACAAATGAAAGTATTCGTATAAATTTGAAGAGCTTTTTCCACACATGGAGGCTTAGCGTTATCAAGCGAGTTCGTTAATATGATTTTTTTTTATGAAAGGTATTTGAATACGATACTTTTTATATTTTTAAAAGCTTTGATAAAGGGAGTGTAATAACTAACGGACCCGCTGAAAACATTTACTAGAACAGCACATGATAAGTTGAACGACAGAAGCATATCGGATATCATGCGTGGAACTTGCAAATTAATATTAAAAAAATAACAAATAAAACAGCAGCTGAGACCTAAGCATATGAAAAAAAAAAACGACGATTCAACGACTACAATACCTAGAATATTTTTATAGTTCTGTATATAAAACTGTACATTGTATATCTTTGTATATTAACTGCATATCTTTTTAGGTTCATCACATGTAGTTACAGACTTTTAAATAATACTTATACAATCAATCACTCAAACATTATTCCCTAAATTATAAACGAACATTTTTTTATTTCTTTATATTTGTTTAACTTATGTAAAGTATGTCTATTGTAGATTAATTCTTTTTATGTATCAGACTCACCGTCAGACCAAGTTTCTTCTACTAATATGATAATCGACATATTCCTGTTATTATGTCACTCTAGCCTAAATTATATTTAGTATGTAATTAAACGAGAGTAAAGAATTGTTTATGAATATAAACATATTATAATTAATGATGATTTACAAATAAGAGGGTCTATAGTTACTACCAACGTGCAGCTTGAACGATACAGGACGAATCTAAAACGTGACAATAAATATTGACAATTGTAGCAACAGGTGACTTGGCGCAGGCGATAGACAGCCGACATAACAATTCGTATAACCATTCCGAGAGTCATAATCTGTCGCTTTTATTAGGCGTTGGAACTGAGGCAGGACTAGAGTCTACACCATCACACAACAATCATAATTGATGAATGCTTTAAAAAATGTCTTACGATTCGAGAAGCCAAAAAAATTTAGAAAATTAAGAGAGTGATTTCAGCTATATAATTGTTACCAAAAACGTTGAGAATACTCGGTCTCAATGTACATCAGGTATTATTTAAACAATAAACAATAATCAAATGGACGCTCATCTACTCGAATACAGTGAATGAAAAAGTGTGAGCGATGGTTGGTTTGATTCAGAATTGTGGAATAACTATGACGTAATTCGGTAAAGTTAGTACTTGTAACTAGGTCCAGAGCTGAAAGTTAGATTTAGAAAACATTTCTTGAAGTTTAACAGAAACAGATGACTTAACTTCTTACATAATAATATTCAAATAAAACGAGCCACGTATGACGTAGACGTATTCGTATAAATAACACAAAAACAGGAGCCTTATAACATCATTGAAATAATACGATATTAATAGTGATCTAGGACAAAAAATGTTTTATGCGAGTAGAAGCTTAGTTAAGGAGTTGATATGTGTCCGTCGTGTTAAGAAGACGTGCGAACGAAAATTACTTATAACTTTTGATTCACTATTTAGTAAATCGATACTTATATGTTTCAGATGTACGAGATAAATATTAAAACGGACCTATCAGAGTATCAAATCAATGAGCCAGTTGTAAAACTCTTACCGAACGATTTATTTTTAATAAGATAAGAAATTGTTTTCGCTCCGGTCCCTCAATGTTTAAACATTTTTACATCATAAAGAATAATAATTATAAATACCACAAACGAATGTAAAGGAGACATATGAAATTCTCCGACTTCCTAGCTACTTCCACGAGAGGTTATACTAAGAGACCGACCGAAAACAAAGCCACACTCGCATTTTTCAGCGACCGGTTAATGATAAATTTTACGGAATTATTTGTTCAACTGATCCTATAATATCATACTTTCATACGCGACACTTGAAAATAAATTATAGCTAAATATGAACAGGGTTTATCAAATAGATTCAATAATTGTATTATTTTATTAAGATTGATGAGAAAACATAGAGTCTAAATGAAATGTAATGTTTGTTTGAATCTGTTCGGGTAAACTCAGAAACAGCTAAGACGAATTAAGTATGGTTGGTGATCGATCTCGGTAGTATCCATGTTCTTAGTCTCTAGTTGCGACCTTGTTCATTCACAAATAGCTCTTTATATAGTTCAATATAATATCGGCACATGACATTGGCGGAATCTATACGGAAAGCCCACTAACTAAAGACGAAAAAGAAGAAGTATGGTTGTCATTACCACATAGTTTAACCTAACAAACAAATCCTGCATTTCGCAGTTAACAAGTTAAAAAAGTTATTGTAATTCAATTAAACACAAAGCGAGTTATTCCTAAATCAATGAATACAAAGTAACAGCACGGCTAGTTTTATAATGTGTTTAATCAAATTCGTATCACAGAAGACCTTGACCCTGTCGTTATTTTGAACACTAACCAGTTTTCGCGAAATATTTAAAATATTTCCTGATAATATTACGTCATCTCATTTATCTTATACCAGTAACGTAACCAACAAATATTGTGATGTTTATAAAGAAAGGATTTCAAGAGATTTTTTATAATAAGTCACCTTAATCTGATTCCAGTGAGAACTGCTGATGTCGGACGAGCAATATAGTAATATATACAAAAGTCAAGACCAGAGATTACTCGTACATTTCATAGACTAATCGGCTTATTATAGCTTGTTGAGTTCTAAGAATATTCGAGACAGTCGCAGTTTCAGTCGATAATTGCTTTTACAATACTGCACATACATATTTCCCTGCTCAATATAATTTCGAAGCATCGCATTCGTTATTCGATTAAAAGAAATTTTTGTATCTTCTTAGTAAGTACGCCGATGCTAGTGATGCATGAATCGAATTACCAAATTTGCAATTTTATAGTCATTATACAATCAGACCCATCCTGTAATCATTTTTTTAGTGAACAAAGGAACTTGATCGGAATCCAGACGACTTGTGACGGACGAAATAATATCCTAAACAATTTCAATACAATTTAACAGTAGGTAAAAAAATCTAAGAGGTTCCGTTTTAATTAGCAAATGATATCAAAGTAAAAATTACTTTTCATTGTCAAGGATAATTTATTAACTACGTTTTTTAGTTTAGATTATATAATCCTTCAAATTTAAATAGACGTAAGTACCTACTGTTATGTCACAATCGTTACGAACGGCTGAACGGTTTATAAATCTGTCAATTAAACCGTACTGTAACATTAAATCTGTCAAATAAATACCTTCCATGTCCGTAACGCGTCATGGCGCGAGGCTGCGGCCTCTGCGCCTGGCTGCTCTACCTGCAAAACAGAGCAGCGCACTCAAATCACATAGCATCGTCTTAATGTAACACACATCTTAACTATTCATTTACAAATGAGACATATAAACGTAGCTAACTCGATACACCGCACAGAAATCCTCGACCAACGTGACATGTTAAATTACGTCTCTAACAAGCAAACATTGTTGTACAGAAAATTTACGAAAACAAAATGTAAATACATATATGTATATATTTTAACTAAATAATGAATGAATATCGCGATGTATACAGATTCAGCGAGATCACGTTAGGTTCAGATCGTTCTAGATACAGAGTTGTGTAACGTATAAAAGATGTCTTATGAATCATGCATCGAAGTATAATTCCACGATTCATAAAAAATCATACACATAACGATACATTGAATTTATAATAATCAAACACGGACCCCACGGTCATATGGAATGTAGGCAGCTTGTAGAAGCTTGTAGAAGGCAACGCAGAATACATTACAACAACAAGACGAGATCAGTGTGACACTCAGTCCGGCTCAGTTTCCATAAATATTACTAACCAAAATACAACTAACCGTATTTATAAAATAAATAAGATAAGTTGCTGGACAAGTTTTTTTTGTTATTTACAAGCATCATTAAAGATATAGATAATCTGTTCGTAATACAACCGTTCACATAAATATATTGTTTTATGAACCCGTAATTAATTTCTTTGAAAGTCATTAGTTTTCAGACGAGTATTCATAAATGTTGCTGTCTACCTGTTAATGAGTTCGAGTAGAATTCACCAGAATGTGATAAAGACGTTTCAAACCTATTCTTCGGAATCTTTCATATAATTATTTCGAAAATAATTGCAAACGGCAATTCTTCTTAAATATTGAATCTTATCAACTCAATTCTTTATAACAGATAAATAAATGTACGAAGATGTTTTATTTATAATCGAGGAATAGTCGAAATGGAAGTTTATTTAGAACGAATATTTTCAGTTTGTTCGTAATACGTCGCTATAAATGTGATTTTATAGGCATCGAGTAACATTCGTGACGATCGAAACCAATCGACTAGTCAAGATAATCTGTCGGTCGGATTCGTTAGTGGTATTATGATCGTTAGCGTCGCATTCTCTTACATCGAGAGGGTTTATATTTGTTTGATACGTGAAAAATGTTTTGAGTGTAGCCGCTCTCACTAAACGTTATATATGAAACAAACTTAATTATATGTCTTGTTACTTTTATAATTAAAATTTGCGTAAGAATTACATTGGGCAAACAATCTATAACGTGAATGGATTAAAGAGCACATTTTACTAAGCCCGATTTTTGGATTAAACTTGAAAAAATCAGATAAAAAAAATTAATCGTTTGTTTTATATGTGAAATATGTAAATTTTTCTTATTAATCGGATATCAAGAGATATGTAAATAAGTAAGAGAACGTATCCGCTTATTATGTTGTAAGCGCTTGAAAACAGATTCATTATTAGTTTCAAGATATATATATAACATAGTAAACATTACTAGAAGTACGTAAATAATTATTAACATACTTTTATTAGCTTGGGTTGTATGTATGTATGTGTGTAACGGAATCTTTGAGCTTATTTTTCACCGTTTTCTAGAAATCTGAATAATTTGACAAAGCCATAATTTGATGACAGTTTTTCATTTCCCTTATTAGGACCGCCAGGATTAATGAATTCTTTTATAGATCCTCTGTAGTAGAATGAGAGAGATAGAACAAGTGTACGGTGTGCAGATGAAAAATAAATAATTAATAGTTTGAAAAATTAAAAAACACGCTTTTATAGCTAACCGAATTAAATAATAGAAAGTAATTTTTAATTAAAAAGAACTTTTATTACAGTAGTAGAAAAACTGAAATTCAAAATAAAATTTAAGTTATTAACAGAACTCGGAATAAAAAGCGCGGGGTGCTTGATGTTGAATGTTACAATGTCTATGGGAGGAAAGCGATAGACAGAGCAATGCAGTCAAACGACACTCGCGCTGTTCAATATGAATTAAAATATTATGTTAAAAACTTAAACTTTATTTTGAGTTGTTTGAATATAAATGATCGTTTGACCTTTTACTACTGTAATATAATAACTTTGCAATTGTAAATTATTTTCTATTTTTCATTTCGGTCAGCTAAAAAAGTGTGTTTTTTTAGTTTTTATTTAAACTATTACTTATGTTTGTGATAGACTGAAGTTTATCGATTTAAGAGAAAGTTTAATTAGAAGGTGGTCGGATTAATTTATTGTTTCTATTCGTGCTATAAAATATTTGAAATATATTAAGATAGTAAATATATGAGTCTAACTATAAAATACAATACATACGAAAGTACGAGGTTATCAACAAAAAAAGGCTCTACGAAAAGAATCGAGCCGAAAATACTTCAAAGCTATGTGTGTAAAATACATTAATGTTTTTTAAATTCATAACATAAATTAAGTATTTTACTCTTTTACTATATAAATATAATATGTTAGTATATTATTAGTTATAACGTAGAAACGACATTCGATTCATTTCTTACACACCACGAATAAATATACGATGGACGAAAAAAGTGCTATATACAGTTTGCTACAAACGTCCCAACTATTACAAGAAATGCAATATTAAACTGACTGAGATATAACTGAACAGTTCCCTACGACTTGAAGTGCTCCGAACGTTTTTGAGAAAGTTTCGTCGAACTGTAATTGGGCATACTACGATGGGCATAAGTAAGTTTCGAGTGCTACAAGCCCCAAGGGATCCGTATTACTTGTAGATATTATTAACACAATACGAACATATAAAGACAGTGTACAAATAATTTATTATTATATATGTGTAAAAAAAAATATGTTTGTGTGTTTAAATAACATCTGTATTAAAATGTGTCAATTAAATGTATATTAATGTAATAAGTAGGTCATTAACTAACTGTGTGTGTCATAATAATGTTAATTATTACAGTACATAATATCCCTTATAAATATGATTTGGTTAATTTTGAAATTTGGTAATTTATCAGTGATGTCACACATTAAACGAGATAATTGATATAAACCGTGATGGTACATAACGAGATATATTATTAAATAACTGGTGCAGGAACTAGTCTGAATAATGACAAATATTCAATATCATTTAGTTCAGTAGCATTATTGAGAATTTCAAATGAATTGACAGGTTTGAGACAAGTAGTATCAGACATCTTTCAATATAACTTAGACGGACGACAGTGACTTTCATGGACTAAGGTTGAAACAATAATTTTTAGTTATTCAGTTCGGTTTGCTGGTGTGCATAAATTTACAAAATAAAATATATATTTTTACAGAAATACTAAACTAAAATTTAATAATTTTATGTTTTTATAGTCCATTTATAATTACTTTAAAAGAGATAAAAGATATATTGCGTTTCAATATCAAGAGATTTAACAAGAAAATATGAAAACAATATTATTTTTGTTAATAATAAACTAATGTAAGAGAACAAATTAAATCATAAATAAAAATTTGCTATGTGTAAGTTTGGTTTATTGAATTCATATGTACATATATAATCCATTTATCCACTTCTCACTAACAACACACATATTGCCCTATTATCCTTTTATCACTGCATAAGTTTACAAAGTAAATTAGCATGAAGTAACCAAAACTTTTAAAGTTTGTTGTAGTCATGTGCAATGTAAACAAATCTCTTATTACTTACTGGCCACTTTTGGAAGTGCTGGGCTGTTGACGTATATCGTCCATTCCTCGTGAAAAAGCATGGAAACTTCAAGAAGTTTTAGTTTTACAACTCTTTACCTAGTAAGAACTATGGACACTGTGACTTAATTATGCAATACTAGTTGACTTTAACACTTAATTTAATTTCAGTAATAAATGTACTTATAATCAACACTAATAAGGCAGAATTTTATGCCGCGGTTTTAGTATTTTTTTAAAGGAATAAAAAATACTTCGCACTTTAGAAGTTTCTTCGAAATTAGAAGTCACAATTTACAAATGAAATGTCACACGGTTGTCAAAGTGTCAAAATAGTTCGAATGTTCGTTCAGAAACAATTCACAAAATTTCAGAATTAATTCACAAAATTAAATTCAGCGAGCTACAAAATCAAGAGCTTTATTTTCAAAATAAAAATTTTAATCATCCTCTAGAAATTAAAAACATTTTTGAAAAAAATAATTAAGGTCTATGTTCTTTTTTCTATTACATATATTTAGTTCAAGAAAAATCGAAACTCAAAAATTAGCATATTTTAAATGTATATCATTATATGGTTCTTAACAAAACTTTATCTGTGCTCAAAATGTAAATACAACCGATTAATATTTTTTAAGGTTCACCTTATATAAAAAAGGACTGAACCTGGATTTAGACAAATGATCACATTTATAGATACATAAAAAAAAACAATTATATATTTACGTATTGTGAATGTTAATCAGTTTGTTTGCGATTAGTCTATTATTCTTCCACTTAATATAATTTTTATCTCTCAAAATGATAGGAAAATATGTCTTACTTCTAATGAAAAGCTGCAAAAAAGTTACTTCTTCCTTTTTGCATATTTTAACATGAAACATCCCTTTTCATCAGACTACATTTATTTTCAGGCAAAAGGTTTTTATTTTTTTTTATCTTCATACATATAGAATCGAATTGATGTGGTAATTTACAAATTCTCTGTGTATCAGACAAAGAAATTCAATCAAATTAAGGTCTAGGTTCTATAAATAATGATAAGGTCAAGTCAAAAACTCATTTCAAAAACACGAGGAAAGGGAAAGAGAAATTAAGGAAGTGAATTATTTAAATGAAACTAATATTATTCGGATATACATATCACATCTCGTCTGCCCGTGATCACGGTTGCTGAAAAGTAGCCGAAACGTCGGGAGTATGTAGTTATTACAAAATGAAGCACGCATAGTATATACGAAAAATATTAGTTTCATTTACATGAATACTCTCGAAAGTCTTAGACCCCATTAAGAGAATAATTTTTATAACAAAAAAAGATGCCAGTTCTCTCGATGTAATTGCTTTACTTCAAATCCTATTCGCTGGGTATCTCGCCAAGCGAAAGTTTTTTTCTCACTTCCTTGACCTTGTAGGCTGATTTCGTGAATTACCAAGGAAAGGATGTATTTTATTATATCTTTTTTAATTTAATTAAATTTTCTTAACAAAAAAGTGATTTAAATTCTATTTGAATCGTTCATTAAAATACTTACCTATTTTTAAACTTAGCAAATTGTAAATTGACGTCATGTTTTAATTAAGTCAAGTATAAAACATCTCTTCTTCAATCAACAGGGCGCGCCGTTGTAAAATTGCATAATATAGTTCCTTACTCGTTGCGTAGATGGCGCTATCTGAGCTACATGTTTTAATCCACACATAATATTTGATATTTTAAAATTTATATTTACACTAGTTTTTTCCCGAGCCTTCGTCCTCGCGAACATCAGATATACTCTCAGTGAGAAATGTATACAGGGTGTTAATCAATATAAATAGGAACCAGATTGCAGCTTTTTCATTTTAAATAGCTTAGATTTCGACCAGCGCCATCTGCCGGAATGATTTGTGAATTTAAACAATGTGGGGCGCCACCGAAATACATACAAACAAAATCATAGAAATCGATTCAGCCGTTTAGGAGTTCAGTGACATACACGTGTACAGTAGAATTATATATATATATATAAAGATAAGTGCGGTTGGCGATGCGGTGTTGCTAACAAAAAAAATATATATAAATTATTTTTGTGCATTTTTAATATAAAGACATAGTTCTTTTGAGGATGATTTTTTGTAACTTTTACAGTTATGTTAACAAACTTAAAGCAATTTTGTATAAAAAAAATTGTGTCAATATAGATGACACACACTAAAGTCACAATTATTGAGAGAATTTAAATATCTATAATTAATACCAATATATTGTTCGAGAGTTGAAAAACCAAATTTATATTATTATATATGAAAATTAATGATAAAAGGATTTAAATGTTACTTACTGAATGTCGGCATTAATGAAACCAAAAGGGGATTTGAAAGTTGCAAACCTAGTCCATTACATGACAGACTGTCCGCACTGAAAGCTTGTGTTAGTAAAAATGAAATGTGACAAAAGCAGCAATTTTTTATTTCAGCGTCAATAAACAATATACTTAGTTCATAATGTACTTAAATTAATTACAATAAATCATTCATAATATATAAATCATATATGGGGAATTGATTATATAAAGTAAATTTAACTTCAGTCAATGCGATTGCAGGTCACTACAGTGTATATAGACCCTTAAATATTTTGTGAAATCTTAATTTTATATAATATGGACGCCAACAAGGATTGTTATTTTTTTGTTATATATATATATATGTATATAATAGTTTTTCTAACAATATATACAGACTTTAGTATGTATTAAATCGTTGTTCTACCAAAGGATGGCTTGGTTTCTATGTAATATTTTATAACAGTCATTTTAGTGCCGTTGCATACGAACTGCCCGCAATCTTAATTTGACTTGTAATTATCATATAAAATAAAAATAGCACGGTGTGTTAAAATATAAAAATAATATAAAAAAATATATATAATAGTAATCAACTTTAAAAAAATCAGAGTCGAAAAATATTCGTGTTGAATGAGGATCAATTAATAATGAAATAATTCTGGTTTGGAAAATTATTGTAAGATCGCTACATTGATTACAAACATCTATAGTCATCGGATCATCGGTAAATGGCGGCTTTAAATTATTTTAATAGAAATATAAAAAAAATGTAAAAAATATACTTATATGACATAATAAAAGCGTCGAAAGTGAAAATGTACGTTTAAATTATATTTTAATAAAAAAAAAATATATGTAAACGTTCAGAAATTGATAATTAATATAGTAATAATAATAAATTAAAAATGATTACAGATTATAGTGTGTAAATTCGCCGTCCAGCTACCGATAGACCTACGATTTACTTCTTGGAGTTGGCCGACTTCAGCGGGATCTGGAAAATATGGTTTAAGTTATTACAAATATATATGGAAATGTAAATTGTTTGAAAAATATTATATATATAAACTTCCTGAATTCCAGTTTTGAACATCATGATATATTTAACGTTCCACACAAGTTTGTAATCATGCATAACATATATATATATATATAATGATACCGAGAAATGGAAAATGTATGGTAATATGAGAGATCTTTAGTAGTGTGTTTGGTTATTAATGCTGTGACTAACACTGGCCCGCTGGTCCTCCATACGTCCAGACTGAACTCTCATCAGCTGGTTGAAGAACGCGTCGTCCGGTACAGCCTCCTTCGGCTTAGGACGTGGCAGTTCCGAGCGCTGATCATCCAGACGAGTACCCTGGAACGATACATTGGTTTGATGACCTCAACAAAGTTTACATAGAGTAAAAGTAATTAGAAAACCTTCATACGATTCTACCCACTTTTAACAACAGACTGTACCGTCACATATGGAGTAACAGTTACTCACTCGTATATGAATCTTATGCTCTCACGATAGAGTCGACGTTGATTTACAAATAAAGTGAAAAGGCTCCGTATGTAGTGTGACGATTCAAACCTTGGGGTAGGTCGTATACTTAAAATTGCTTGTTTTTAGTACTATACAATTGAATAGATTTATTAATATGTTAAAATGATTTTAATACCTTTACATATATATTCAGAGTATGTATTTGGTGTCATTTTACAATAATCTCGTGAACATGAAATCGTATATACATTTACGTGAAAGCTGGGTGGAAGGACGTTAAGGAGATGGGAATTCTTTCAAAAGGCACCTTTATAAGCTTAAAATAAGTAGGAACCGTGCGAGACATGGCTGGAGATTTAGATGGTTTTATTTTCGTAGACACAAACAATTTAATATGACGCGAACGCTTTGTGAATAACGATATAATTAGATCGTATGTCGCTTCTAAAGCCTTTGCTGCAGAACATTATTAAAGAAAAGGAAGACATGGGACTTTCAAATAACAAATAATAACTCCTTAGGAAGATAGTTTAGGTCGTAGAGTGTTATGTTACCTGGACACGAGCGATCATGTCAAGGAAGTCCTCCTCGGGCCTGGTGCTGCTGGTGAGCATGGGGCGAAGGCCTGGCAGGGAGGTGGCCTTCGTCTCTTTAGTCTTCTTGAGAGGGCGGAGCTCCGCGCGCTGGGAGTCCATGCGCTCGGACTGCAGCACCGATATCATCTCCATCATATCCACCACGCTGTCCGAAGCCCTGAGCACCAGTTACGACTTCAATACACCGATATATATTATATGCATTTCACACTACCAGACAGAACCTCTGTGTTCCGATACATTGATTTTAATACGATTACTGAACATACCTACGACTGGATGATTTATTTGTGTCTATATTAAGTTCGCTCATTGTCAATTAATAAACACATATGTATATTTTCGTTTAATAATTAACCTTTGATATCCTAAATTCCTTTTTTATTATTGTTCTGGAAACATTATTATTTCACGTGTATGAGTACATACATCTATCTTCACGTATGTTTGTATGTAATATCATAGTAAGGCAGGTAGGATTTAATCCCGTCCGAAACAGTTTATACTCCGTCAAAGAACCGATTTAGGACTGAATATAAGCAAAGTGACTGAAATTTCTATCAGTAAATGTGGATAAAGGATTTGAATTCTCCATTAATTTGATAAATGGAGTCTTACTGTAACTATGTTTATGATAGAACAAGAAAGAAACGGTCTAAATACAACAAAATAAAGTATACAACTTTTTGGTTTATTTTATTTTGTAACCAAAAAACACGTTGAAACAGATACGTATGTATATATGGACATATAATATCAAAGGGAACATTATTGTAATTGGGCTTGTGTTAAATTTAATTTATATTGAATATTCCATATGTCATATATAATATGTGACTGAGAGGATTTACCCTCTTTACGTTTACGGGCGTTCGTACCTGTGTGCGGTTGTTGTAGTATGAGTCTGTGTGAAAGATGCGAGTGCGTGTGAATGAGTGAATGAAATTTACATTGAATACGAGCGATTCCGTACCATCGCGTGTGTGTCTGCACTCGAAAGGATCACAAGTATGTAATTTATCTAAACCTAGAACATAAAATAAGAACGGTTTTCGAGTATTATATTAATTTAATAACATTTCAAATACTGGAGCATCCTAGTGAATACGATAGAGCAAATCTGGAAGCGAGCGATTAAAATCGTAATTATAATTTTCGTCTCCATATTCAATACATTGAATGATATTGAAATTCATTGCTTCCACGCGACGAGATGTATTTATTAAGATATAGACGCCCTAAAGCTGCTGCAGATTTTTTAATAATATGATTGAATCTGAACATGTACAAGGAGATCCACATAGAGATTAATTCCCATTCAAGTGTTAGACAGATATTCTTAGTGTAACAGTAATGAAGTCTCATACGACGTTTGCAACAAAAATTATACTCCGTCTCCTATGAACTACGAACCCTTTGGTTTTTCCAATAACTAATTTAATAATGCAAACGAAGACGCGATGCAGAGCGAGGATTTTATAAAACGAATACAATAATTAGGAGAGTTTAATTATTAGTTTGTAAGAATTAATATTGTTGTGTTTTTATTAAAAAAAAAAAGAAGCTCGTTTTCATCTCAACGTTTTAAATGAATATTTCATTTCAAAAAACTAATTATCCCGAGGCAATAACATAACAGCTTGAAATAACTTACTTGTAGCTAAATATAAGTTAACTTAAATCTATTATTAAATATTCTTTCAGTTCTCTTCCGTGTTATACAAGTATTTTTGTATTTATTTCCTTCAGATTGTTTATGAATTGACGTTTAAATTAATTCCTGTAGAGAAAACAACATCCGATGGCAAATCGGTGGGATGAAGCCATTGCTTAATGCGGCAGGCACTGTTAAAGTCTGGCCAGGGTGGGTACACATATGAACGATTGGAACAAAGTCAATTACAGGGTGTGATAAATTCGGGAGGCCGCTCTCATACGCTAACTATAATAAAAAAAATAGATCCGTTTGTGCTTTGGTCGACGTTTCAGTGCAATTCGTTGGGTTAGGTCAGTTCCAAAGCAATGTAATAACTGGACTCACAGCTTAGCGCTTGGTGTAAAGGTCTCGTCAATCAGATTTTCAATCGAAATCCGTTTAAAGATTAACAAATAATCGAATTTGAGCCTAGACGATTGTCACGTACGGACGAGCTTGTCTTTGCTGAAGGGCTGGTTTTTAAATTAGTTTTCATTTTATATGGAAATGGAAAATATTTTTGAGTGAAAAAGTATATACACTGGATCCTTTGTTCGGAATAAACTGTGCAGCAGATTAGTTTCCCTGGGACGCGGCAATGTCCTGTCGATAGCATTATACTTTGATAAAAAACGGTATTTTAAACTATTAAAATGATGAAACCAAAGTAATATATATTAATAAAACTATACGTTTTGAAATACGTAGTCCTTCCTAATTGAAAAACTTGATAAAAAAAATTCAGTGTAAATTTGGTAGCTTTAACAACGCCAAAATCAATTGGTAACTATTCTTAGAACCAATAGATAATTATATCCCGCCGCCCGGCCTTTGAGTGGTGTGGTGGTCTATAATTTCCCACAACCTCTAAAGGGATAAAACTCTCAATGTGTTATGACTTCGTAAAACATCCTAGAAACTTTTCCGGCTGCGATTTAAAATGTAAAATGTTTATCAACATTTCCGCGAACGGATAAAGTTAAAAGTAAAATGCACTTTTGCGTACGAGACCGCGTTTATTCCATGTTTTTATTTATATAAACAAAACATTTGATTTAACTTTTTCGCCATCACAAAGAGGTGTCGAGTTTCACAGTAAATAAACAAAATGTGGCCTTTAAAAGACATAATGTTTTCGTGTTATTTATACATTTTGATAAGTGTTAAGTCGTTTCTGGATACAGCCATCCTTTTGTACTCATCAAACATGGCTGATGCTGATGCAACGAGGTCAGAATAGAATCTACCGAATACCTATATGCAAGAGCCTTCATTGTTTGACGTTCGTCCTGAAATTTTGCATATTGTCAAGAGGATCGATCTTTTTTAAAGGGATACATATATGGCCATATAAAATAAATTGATTTCTCGTGATCAATTCACAGAGAAAATGTAAAGAAATTCTGAAGCCAGTCAAGGACTTCATAAAATTGATTATGACGTCGAAGGTAATTCCTTTATAACAAACTACATTCAGTTTAAAAGACGATGGAATTAAATTATAAATAATTCTCAACACTAAAAACCTCCGGAAATATTGTAATAATAATATAACCGTTTGTTGTAAATTGTAGTTAAAATACATCTCAAACACATATTATAAACGACAAAGAAAACTAGGAAAAAGCAAATTTAATTCACATAAAAAACTTAGGTTCCAGATAAAACATAAATAAAATAGTGCCGTGACTGTGTTCACAAAACACGAGTGTCGCTAAACTTAACGTTTACGAACAAAATCTAACTACCACTTTTATCTTAAATCAAAAATAAATTAAAACAACAAATTAAAACTAAAATACGTTTTAATTCTATCATAATCTACGAAGACATTCACTAAACTATTAAAAAGTAAAACATAAAATCGAAAAAAATCGATTGCCAAATAATATAAATGGTAATAAATAAATGGAGACATAATAAGTATATAATAACGACCGACCCGTATGGCAGGCTTTCGATATCGGCATCCCTCTTCTTATTCTTCCTCATGAACAGCCCCCCGAGACACATCATGAACGTAGCAAGAGCGTATAATGTACCGATGCAAAGAATGCAACGCGTCACTCCGACCGTATGACCGGACCAGGCCGCTGTGCAAGCGCGAATGACCTTTATGTAAATTTTCGAAGTAAGCATCCTATAACAACCTGTAGACCTGCACTTTCAGCCGCGCATCCCTTGCACAGGTCGGCTCGTACGCCGCCCTAGACTTTAACACGAACACACTACGACTCAATTCTCCCCTACTATATACATACACACAATTTACTATTTCGTTTCTCACAGACTGAATCGAATTATTGACAAGTTTAAAAATAATTATAATTCAAAGTCGATGAAAAAGAATTATTAAAGAATTTTGATGACATTCAGATCTAAGACTGGCGAGTATTCATTTAAATGAAACTCATATTATTCGGGGATTACTCTGCGTATTTTATTATTTTAATTTGATGATATTTCTACTTTGAGTCACAATAAATTAATATTGCAATAACTATTGGATTTATTTTATATAGATAATCGGCCTGTCTGTAGTGGAATACATTCAGCTACTAGACAAAAGTGTATTGCGTAGAGAGCAAGTAAGCTATGTGCACTTGATCTGTTCGTTTGTCTAATACCGCAGGATATAAGCTTATTTATCGATGAATTTGAACGCCCTATCACACGGACGACTGCCGGCTGGCGACAACACTATAAATATCTCACTTCATATTTCATATTTATCTTGTATTGAATTCTACTGTATTAATTATATACCTATTATGACTGAAATAAATGCGACGCTTGTTACGTGATGTCCGGTTACGTATTCTGTCTGCTTAGCCAAATTTAAAATGTTCTATTTTATTTTATTTGTTTTATTTTATTTTATATTTTTTACTTTGTATATTAATTCGTCTGATTGAAGCCGGCTATGATATGTCTTAATGAGTTACGTCCAAACTGTCAGTTTGTTACTATTGAAACTTAAAGTGAAATGTATTTTGGAATGTTTTGACTATAAAATATTGTATATATTTGATACATGATATTTTTATATATTAAACATTTTCGTATATAAACCCCTCATGAACGCATTGTTCTATATATTTCTGATAAACTAAATAGGGTTACTGGCTTTTATTTTGTCAACACTTTCATCCAGATTAATCGGATTAAAGGGTTTGATGGAAATACTATTGCTTTATTTCCATTAGTGTCAGACGGATAATGTACCTGATGCAGAAAATTTAGGAAAATAGGATCCACATACATATGTGCTCACAGAAGACAAATTCTGTTCGATGAAGGTAGTTGTAAAAAAAATCGTCTGGAGGATTGTGATATCTGGAGACGGGCATTTCCTACTATGTTAATATATATTTCTATAAGTTTAATAAAGTCGGTTCTATTGTGTATCCGGCAGTGTTGGTATCGGACTACGTTTTCTTATACAAATCATTCGATTGGCTGATAAGTCAGAAGGGAGGTTATTGTAAGGTTCGACCAGAGAGTCGTGGACTATGAAACATGGATATGAGTTATTAATGTCAGCGTATTCTGTGATTATCATTGGTTTTTTTTTACGCATCTGTTTATTCTTATTATCTTGAAAGGATTTATTTATGGGCTGTTAAAACGAAGGCTATATAAACACCATGATATTTGCACATCACACACACACGCAGTCAGTCACACTACACGCTATGTATTAATTATTCAAACTATTTATTGTTGTTAAGTTTGTCATAGCACATTATATTCTTTACAGAGTTTTTACGAGATTTATTATAGAATATAAGTAAGTTTTGCATTATAATGAAATTTCATTCTGTTGATAAATTTAACTTTATCTCCGCAGCTACTATCCCTGCAGACTGCACGGTGCTGATGGAATATCGTTAATTAAAAGCTGACATTGACGCCTTTATATGCTCTCATGATTTCCTTTATTATTTTATTATGAATTTTTTTTTCAATTTAATCCCAAAATACAGCGATAAATACCTCTACTGGAATGTAAAGTGGTCGTGTTATATGACTATTGCCTCAGTTTTTTTTGTGTTAAATTAAGTATAATTAAGTTTCTTGTTGAAATAATAAATAAGAGAGTTATGAAACATGAACAAAGCTCAGGAATTATCGATCCTGGTAATATTCCAAATAATCTATATTATCTTTAAAGCCCCATTATAAATGATTACACAACACATTGGTTTCAATATTTTCATTTTCGGGATGTAGCATAGACATTATCATTTGAATACAAACAGCGGATCTCTATGATAATAATCTATATCAAATGAAATTTGAACTGAATACGTTCACAAAGCCTTTCCAGGTATTACTTGAATTTAATTACTGGCTCACAGGTAAATATAATTAGGGTGGACGTTCTCCCAGAAAGCACAACGCTATCTGTTAGGCACATTCGATGTTTAGCATTATTAACAGAGAGAAGACACGATAGAAGCCTTGATTTATGATAAGCTTATCGATCGTTAAAGAAATTCGAGAACAGATTTATTAATATAATCAATAAATATTATAGAGTTAAGGCTGTGAGACTGATAACACTATTTTAACATTATTAGTTTTGTTTTAACCCATTATTATTCCTAACATAGTAATGTTAAATATTTTCTTGCGAAAATAATATCAATTTTATAATATATCACTCGTGTGTATGGGTTCCAATTATTGACGTTCACTGACGAAAATTTGTCGGCGAGGGTCTTCCTATTAAGGGAAATCCATTCGACTTTTGTTCATGCATTTAAAAAAAAAGTGAAAAGTTATTATTGTGTATTTCGATAATAAAAATTGCTGAAACATACTTCTTACAATTAGTATCGTGGGTGAGGCTCTAAGCCTAGAAGAATAAGAAATTTTTAAATAAAGCCTATCAGAGCCCACTGCTGAGCAAAGGCCTCTTCTCACATGGAGAAGATTTGTTCATTAACCATCACGCTTTCTCAAGACGGGTTGGTGATTTCAAACTTATAATTGGGAAATTATAAGTCCAGGTTTCATCACGATGTTTTCCTTCACCGTATGTGAATTAATTTCGTAATTTTTTAATGCAAATTATATTACAATCTTAATTTTTCCCACTCCTTTTCTATTACGTAGATTCCTATAAGTACATTAAAAGCTGCCTAACTGTGGAACTCCTTGGTCTTCATGTGTAAGTAGCGCCACTTTCCTGGCATCTTTCAGGATCAAAGTAAGGATATTATTTCATTAAAATCCCGTTCTGAGCTATCTCTAACATAACTTTTATATTCATGTTTCTTTTTATTTAAACAAATATAATTTTACTGGACATATTAATGTCAATGAACTCTACCTAAACGACTGGATCGAATTGAATTTATATTTGTACGTATTGTGGTGTCCCCACTGATGGTTTAGATTTAAATTCAGTCCGATAGATGGCGCTTCAGTCGGTATCTCAGTTATTTAAAATGAAAAGATTGCTTTTCTTCTTCTGTCCTTCTTCTGTTACTACTGTTTTGGTATATGATAAAACGTATTCTATTCTAGAATATTTAAATTAATTATGACATTGGCGATGTGATTTTTATACAGGAGTTACATACATATGTTTCGAAAGCGTTTATCGTTATCGTGTCGATATATTTCACGAGGAAGACAACGTCATGAGATATCCCTGCTGTTTATTTGTTATGTCCAATCAGAATCATCACTGATCCCGAGCGCTTATAACAAGGTAATTCAGTATTCATTGATTTTGACTTTATTTATTTGGAGCAAAATTTTTTCGATGCACTTCCATTAGCATTAAGTTTTCTGTACGTCGATATTATTATAGCGAGAAGATGATATCATACAATTTCCCTCTGATTATTTTTTGTTATTATATAGTATGCGATATTTAGAATATATTAGTATAGAAAGCTGAATCTTTTATTTATATAGATTACTGATAAATAATGTTTGAATATATATAGAGAGAGACAGAATAGCTACATGTTCGTTGTGACTTGCGAGTGGATTAATGCAGACTTAATTAATAAGTGGGGGGGGGGGGCTAGCTGGCCATTGTTAATGTAGACGGCATTTACAACGGGTTTTATAAAATTATTGAAGTCTAACAAATTCATCTGTACGATATTATTGATAATGCTTCAGTTGTTATACCTACATAAAAAAGTAACCTTATATCCAATGGTTTTGGAATATAACTTTACTTATCACGACTACAGTTGAAGAACAGAAATGAAACAAAATACATACTGAACTTCCTACCAATTGATTTATAACAATCACAGACAACGTGAAACTAAAATGAACATTTGTTAAAGTCGGTACTAATAATTCGAAAATCATTTCCTAGTATTATATTAAGTTTCTTTATCCCCGTCTAAAGGCACGCTTCATTATAACTTGCTTCAATTCGTCTACTAGCGAAATACTAGCTAATTGTTATGGATGTTTAGTAGATGTACTAAGTATCGGTCGACGTGCACTAGACGTGAAAAGACGTAGGTTTTACTACGTACACTAATGAAGATGCCGTGGCAGCTTATAACTTGGCAGTTCAGTACCAACATGTACTCGTAATAAAGATACATTGAGTGAAATAATCATATATTTATTTTTTTCATATAAAATAATTATATATTTTTTTTTGCCATTCGCTGGATGCGGGTGGCACAAGACCGGTCGTCGTGGAGATCCTTGGGGGAGGCCTATGTCCTGCAGTGGACGTCTTTCGGCTGATGATGATGATGATGATGATGATGATATAAAGGATATTATGTTTAAAATTTCAGTTGTACGCAACACAAAAGCTGGGAAACTCTATCTTAGATTAAAATACTACCAGAAGGTAAGGCCTCGACAGAACATATGTCGTTTCTCACACTACTTGGAATAACAAATGTATTTTAAATATACAGTTAAGGAGAAGTGAATCGCGTCGCCGCTACATGATTCATTAACAGCTTTGTTCAGGGAGATCGTTAAGTAATTAAAGAGAACAAATAAATCAGTTTATATATGAACATGTGTATAATGTTAGTCTTATATATTTTTAACTTTAAGTACCAATCAATGTTGGAACACTATAAAATGCAGGAACTGTTTTCCGATAAGAAATCGTACGTAATGAATAAAGTATTGAAACGTGTCTAATGTCTTCAAAGAGTTATGAGGCTACAGGCTGTGTCGGAACGAGAATCGGCCTCTTACAATTGATCTGCTAGTTGAGCATAGGTACATACCGCAAGCTGCGGAACCCCGCCACGTCGAGATGTGCTCGAGAAGGCTTAGCTTCGTTTGATTTAACAAAATACGTTCCTACATATTGAAGTTCAAATTACCTATAAGATAAACAAGATGCACTCCGCCTCCGAGTTATATGATAATATAATCATTTTGTAACCATATGCGACACCTAAAGTATTCTATGTTAGATATAAGTGAAATAAAATTTTTATCTACATATAGAGGTCATTGGACTTTGTCTAAAATGTATTTTCAGAAAACAATGTATATTTAGTATGTGAGTTAAGACGCATTCACCGCTAACATTGCAGCTAGTCTTTTCTGTCGGATTTAAGAACTACATACATATTGTCAAGTAATAACGAAATTGTTAACCCTACATGACCCCGTGTATTCAATCGACCGCTGATCGATCTCTGTTATTTAATATTTTCATTGAATATTTAAAATAATATTTTTCACAATACAGAGTTCCAAATGAAACAAAACAATGAAATGAAACATGGATTTAATGTAAATATTTACTTGCAAGCCCGATACAGTCAACATCAGCGGACGGTACGCCGCCAAATATCATAGATACCACAAACTTTATTATAGTACTTAGTTATTCATATACATCGAATTTGAAATGCAATGTATAATAATAATGAAGATTCAAAGTAAGTTTTGTATTCGGGTTCAAGTTTCACAAGTATAGCTGTTTGATGTACGCAGCGTTTATCAGGCTATTAATTAATAGATATTGATTCCATTCAAGTTGATTTCCTTACGATGTTGTGTTTGGTAAATATATATTGAAAAGTATAACGGTCGTAGAAACGTTGTAACAATACCAAGCACACACGTACATTTGTCGTTTAAGTTTCTCGTAAACCATGAGATGCATCAAATGGCTTAAACCTTTTGTAAACTGACGGACGGTAATACAGACGTAGTGTACGAATACTTTTGTTCAATCAGTGTAAATTTTGTCGAGGACAATGCTCTGTCCACAAACAGAACGGTCCTCGTTGTTTCATATCCAAATAATATACACGAACGGAATGTAATGAATTATATATTGATTTATGTAACGAGAAGCGCGCGAGAAGTGCGATGTCAGAAGAATTTATTTAATTAAAAACTTAATTTAATTCAAAACATTTTATATTTCCGTTTCCGCTGACGGAAAGTAGAATGCTTGAAGTATCAACAATATATAAATGTTACCAACATTATATTTGTAGATCAAGTATCATAAGGGCGGGGATATGAACAACGGAACTGTACCTGTATTGTAGAGATGTTCATGTAATTCTTGGATTGTAGCACTTTTACGTTGTATAATATGATCGTTGAAGTAAATGTTGGAAATCAAAGAAAATAAAGTATCGTTAATAACGAAGGTTGTATTTCAATATTACAAAACCCATTCAAATTTCTTCAACTAGTGTTCAAATCGAGAGAATTATTAATGAGTGTTCATAAGAACAGAAATAAATGCGAAATTCATAACTTGAAGCTATGAAACCGTTGTCCAAATTACAACAAAAACAAGAGTAAAGTTACCGCCATGAGTAGTAAGCTTAACAAGGTTTTCATAGACACAACACGTAAACATCGCCTCAAGCTTCCATTCATAAAGTTACTTAGTGAATGTGAGACGGCAAACACTTTGCGTGACTTTTCAAAACGTGTGGTAAGCAAAAGCTTCAGTAAGAACAGGTTAAAAATTTTGACACCCTGGCTCATTACAATTAACTATGTATACTAGGTTATAAAGTCCAGCGACCAGTTAAGACCCAATTTCATCAATCAATGTTAAATAACTAAAGTCTTGTTTAGGCGTTTGATGGTCTGTTAGATGTATCGAGCGTCCCACCACGCGCTAATGTCTGTTTAAATGTCTTAACAAGACATTGATTTAATTCCTGCTCTAGAGGTCCGTCAAACGGGCCTTAGTCTAGTTCATTGGGATGTGAATTACCTAACATTCTATTAGGATGATTGAAAGTAACTTGTGTGTAAATTATCGTTTATTATTATAATTCCTATTCATTGATTCTCATACATATGTAATGTAGAGATTTTGGTTTTATTTTCAATCTACAGCCACCGTATCATTAAGTATGAAACGTAAAATTATCTTTCAATATTTCTTCAACACAACTCTTTATTTATGTAGAGGATTCTTTTTTTTTCACTCATACACCGATCGATATCTTAAATCCCAATATTAAAATCGTCAGTTTTTAATATTCGCTTTGTAAAAAATTCGTTTATAATTTTTATAGTCGGACGTATTACGTTGTGGGTTAATCATGCTTTCGCACACAAAATATTAGTTTCTGAACTGTGTTTTAGGAACACCTACCACGTAACAGTTAAAAATTAATTAAAAACTTGTAACACTGTACCTGTTTTTTGTAACTGAAACCGTTTTCTGACATTTTACTAATACTACATGTTAAAATAACTTTATTTTCGTATTTGGACAGAAAAATGGTATTAATTTTTTATATGTTATAGTTTTATGTATATTAAAAATCGGTCGCAACGAAAAAAATGTGAATTCAGTTGATGAGATACATAAGTTCGTGTTTAAGAGAGGAATACTTAAGACGTAGTTAGTTTCGCGACAAAATGGCTTTATTTAAATTCTCGAGATGCGACCTTCGCCTTTGTAAAAGTTTTCACAGCCTGATAAACCATTGCAGTTTATTATGAATATTTATAGTATACGTAAATCATCAAATTCAGTATGTTATTCTAATACAAAGAAACTAAATCCAAGAATTGTATTCTTTTACAAGTTAAGAACTGTACCCTAATATTAAATTTGGTCAAAGAACATATAGCCGGCATTTGAAGCCAGCGATTGGGCATTAACTTAATGATTCCCACCACAGGTTATCTTTAACTACGGCCAAGATATAACATGTAATATTATTAATAATAGTCCTTATATATTAGATATATAAGGACTAATCTACACTGTTCTGTATAAGAAACTTAATGGATCAATGTATGTATATGTCGTAGTTATTAGAACAGTTACTCTATTTTGATTAAATTATTATTAGTGTTGCCCAAAATCGGTCTTGGTCTTGGTCTTGTTCTTGCAAAAATGCAAGACCAAGACTGCGGGTATTTTTTTCAAGACCAAGACCAAGACTGACTGTGCAAGATGTAAGTAAGAACAAGACCAAGCTTGCAAGACTCTTGCGTCTTGCAGTTAGGACTGAGGATAGTTTCAGGAAGTAAGTATAGGAGTTCGAAGTAAACGCTTAGGTATTCTATGAGACGCAAAATATATATGTTATTTTTTTTTTTGAGAAATTGAACACATGGGAATTAAGAACACTAGGTACTATAAACAAAGGTACATAGCGAATGAAAATATCGAGTAAAAGAAAAAAGTGGGCATCCCTAGTTTTGATCATCGGCACTGTGTGATAGTGAGCGGTGCCTATTCGGCATCATATATGGTCGGGAGTGCCCGACTCGACTTAGATCAGTAGACCTCTCATAGAAATATTCGGAAGTACAAGGTATATAGACGCGCATAATATTTTACACTGTTTGATTTAGAGTACAAGTGTTCCAAAGAATAAAATAAGATTTCGGGTGCTTAGAATGGACACGAATACATTATGCCGATCTGTTCTGTGTGGTTTTAAAATTTGTGTTTTAATTAATATTATAGACACTTTTAATACACTTAGAACGTGTAAAATATCTATAATAGTAATCGAATAATATAAAAGCGTGCTATAAGTGCTATGTACTGTTTAAAGGCCCGAGTATAATAATATATGAGAGAACTGTTTAAGTAAATAAATTGATATATTGACTGTTACAGCACAATATATTTTTGCAAATATTCATTTAAATGTAAAATACAGTCAAGTTAATGTTAATGACTTTTTTTTTCTATATGTTTAAATCAAGTTTTAGTGCATTGAAGATTATTTAATGTAAACGTTTATTAAAAAACAGACTGACTCCCGCGGAACACAGTTGACAGCTCAGTTGCTTAAAAAGAGTATTGGCACTGATCGCTTAGATTGGGTTCAAACCTCAACCGGTGTCAGCGGATTTTTGGATTTTTCATGAAATGTTTTGACATTTATTAATTTGGTTGGTCTTTACTATGTTTATATTAATTCAAACACAAAATATACGTACTCTGAAGCGTTGTTGTTATATTTAAAGCAATGTTTAATAAATAGCGACAAGGTAATAAGTAATTGCAAGACTTGCAAGACTCTTGCTGCAAGAACAAGACCCAGACCAAGACTGGGTGTGCAAGAACAAGACCAAGACAAGGTGTGTTGATGCAAGACCAAGACCAAGACTGACCAAGTCTCGTCTTGTTCTTGCATTTGGGCAACACTAATTATTATATAAAGCTAAGTGTACTAGATATGGCTGACCAATCGATACTTTACTATTACGATTACTTCAAGTTCAATAGTAAAATAGAAATGACAATAAGATTGATAATTACTATCTAGTGTCAATACACACATCGAGGAACCATTGCAGTTGTGCGGGTAATGACTAATGTTTATTTAAAATAAATATCCTTGCTCGTATCTCGTCCGTATCAGTTTCGACAGTACATATTAAATTCCGCGTTAATTCGTGCGAGATTCTCTTGATATTCGATATATACATTTGAGTTTCATGTAATAATATCACGAGTAAAAACATGTTTAAACATATCAGTATGTCTTTACGTTATGTGAAAATCGTTTTATAATAATCTTGCTTGACCCCGTCTCTATTTATTCTGAAGTATACCTATCTACACTGCATCGATCTTTAAGACGCGTTACCAAGAAAATAAAAGCTATACGTCTTGTTTAAAAAGTCGTTGAATATATTGACGTCATAAGAATAATGTATTTAAAAGGGAAATCTTATTAGAAATGTAATTTCTTTAGAAACCAATCTCTTTTGAACAAAAAAGTTCTCGTAGTTAAGGTTAAATTGTGTTAAGCGGGTCGAGGAAACTGAGTCTTTAGAGAAGTAGGTTGAATTTTTATAGACATTATTAAGTGAGGTTTAGTTTTCAAGAATCGTTGTGCATTTTTAGCTCCGACATAATAAAAGGGGTGTTACCTGGATGACGTAGATGGCTGTGACTGACTGACGTTACATCTCAAACGGATCGACCGACTTCAATGTTTTTATCATATTAATTATATCGCGCTTTCAAATATGATCGTGAGATGATAATCAATATTTTATAATATTAATTTCTGACAAGTGAAATAAGGCTACTGTTACAAATGCTTATTTCAAGCACGAAAGCATGCTTTAATTGAGCATTTACTGTTTACTAGCATGTGTGTCAAATTGTTGCTTAAAATGAGGATGCTTATTTGAAGTATGCTTTAAAATTGACAGACGTGCGATTTTTTAAGCATGCTATTAGCGGCGCGGGTGTAAGGGGGCATGCTTTAAGCACATCTAAAATATTTTCTTATGAAGCATGCTAGTTCCGATCAGTCATTTCCAACAGATGAAACATTCGCTCCTCGCATTTCTGTAACCAATGCTGGCTCCCACCTCCTGTTTTCTCGAAATCCAATTACAGACCCAAATCATTCTCTTTCTTTTTTATTTGGCGACCTGATATAAGCTTCTGGATGCATGGCATCGCCAGCAAAGGGATGATCTTATTAATTTCCATACGGATAGCTGGTTGATTATCCATGACTGTTTGAACTGACAGAGAGCGAGAAAAGCACGCTATAACGAAGCATGAGTATTTGGAACGTTTTCTTTAAGCATGCTCAATACAAGCATGTGTAACAGTAGCATGAGTTGTTGAAATCAAGTACGGTATTGAGTAATGCGTTAACTAATAAATATCGGAGCTACAAAAGGTCTCATATAAGGTTTAATCTTGTTATTTTATTAATATAACCTTTTAAACAATAAACTTATGTTAAAAAATGCAATTTAATCATAAAAAAACTAGGATTTTACAGTTATTTGCTAAAGTATCTATTTGATTAACTAAGATCTAGAAGTAATGAAAAGTCTATTTTATTAATTGGGTTAAATAACAGAAACTTATGTTTCAGCGTATTTTCCACGGACAAAACTATTATCCTCCGGCCCTCGTTACGTGTATACAGAGAGTAGAATAAATGACATTAAATATATGTATATGTCAACAAATGTTATTTTTACATACATTATGTTATAATACACCTTCGTGTAAAATCTTTGTTCTCGAATACTAAAGCTTTGCGGTCTAATAAGCCCGATCAATTACTGTAATTTTGATGAGAAGTTAGGAACTCGTACAAATAATGAGCCAGAGGTAATTAAAAATGGACTCGTTACTAAAGAGCACTATTTAACAAGCGAGCTTGCTGAGTCAGTTATCATCTAACTTTTGAATACTACGTATCCGAAGAGAGGATGTTTTTATGCAAGAGCATACTATACTGTTTTTTTCTTTTAAAAATAAATATTTATCAAAATTTATTTCGTGTATACTGTTGTATAATGCCGACCGTATGAAAGACGTAATTTGTTTTATAAGCATCATTATGAAATACATGTTTAAAATTCTCCAATATTAAATCCAATTTTAAAACGAACATTGTTTTGTGTACTTCGAATTCATTTGGTTTGAAACTTAGTATACTTATGATTTTTATTAAATCTGAAGTTTACTTTGTGCACATCCACTAGTACTAATTCTATCATTAGAGATCTTATGAGATTTGGCTCAACCAAAGGCCTAAATTATTATACTGTAATAAATTTATTGAGAAGCACATGACAAAAACATAGGAATTATATCAAGCATATTTAAGCTTCATTATGGAAGCTAGAGAAAATGTTATAAAACACAAGCTAATTACAATAGGATTGGACTGGACGTGGATATGAAAGCAGCTTAAATATTACTCTCAGGTTTCAAGCTAAACTCAAATAGCTCATTAATTTAGCCGAGTTAATGGATATTTTTTTTAGTTTTTACGTATATCGGGATCGACAAATCAAACGCCGACGTGAGATTTTCCTATCATCTATTGGATTGAGATTTAAAACAAAATTAGTTTTGCTCAAATTTCAACGAACTAATTAATATGTATTCGTTAGTATTGCATCCGATAGAAATCCTACTCACTGGTCAAGCCTGAGCCAACGTAAGGTAAAACGTATTCGACGACTCTCCATTAGACGTAATGCCTTTCTTTATATAAGACATTGTACTGAATGCAACTACACGTTAATGTTATGTGGCTCACCGCGTACACAATACTTAACAGATTTTAATGAAGCTTTGCAATGTCGTAGTTTACGATTAAGGCTACTGTTACACATGCTTAAAATAAGCATGCCTGGAAGCCGTTTACATCTGCGGGTAATAAGCATGCTCAAAGCAAATACATATGCTTCCTTATAGCGTGCTTTTCTCGCTCTGTCAGTTCAAGCAAAGTCATGGATAATGAAACAGCTATCCGTATGGAAATGTTTAAGATATTTCTTTTGCTGGCGATGCAAGGCATCTAGAAGCTTATACCAGGTCGCCAAAACACTAAAAAAAAAAGAGAATGATTTGGATCCGTAACTGGATATCTAGAAGACAGGACTTGGAGAAAGTACTAGATTGCTTACAGAAATGAGAGGAAAAGATGTTTCGGACTATAAAAACCATATGCGGATGCTACCGCATCAATTTGACTTTTTCCACTCTGAAGTGAGAACATTAATACAGAAACAAGATATCTAACATGCTCAATAAGCAAACGTGTTTAGACGTGTTTAAACGTGCTTTAAGGACGCCCCGTCAATTTTAAAGCATGCTCCAAATTAGCATGATTATTATAAGCAACATTTGGACGCATGCTAGTAAACAGCAAGTGCTCAATTAAAGCATGCTTTCGAGTGTGAAATAAGCATGTGTAATAGTAGCCACAGACAATAATTCTGTGGAATACGTCGTAAATGTTGTACTGAGTATGAATTCACGAGGTTAGATTGTAGTTTATACAAAGTACAAATATACCTTGCAGTAATTTTGTACAGCCCTATTAAGGAAAGGGTGATTCGATGAATTTTGTATAACAAGAGGATGAGGTTTCATTTAATTTCATTGAAGCTACTTCGTAGTGAGTTTGATATAAACCACAATTAAAATATATGACAAATCTTAACTTAATAGCGCCATCTGTGAGTCGATAGCGAAACTAAATTAAGTCACATATATAGTGTTCATCTCAGTCTAAGCTAAGTATAGCGACATCTAAGTAAGGATGGCATCGTAGGCGGTTAGAGCCTAGCTGTGGTTAGGTTACTACAGCTCTAACATGGGCTGGCGAGACCGGGGAAGTACCACCCTCTCACAGGAGATCGACGTGAAGTAACCTTTAATAGCTGGGTTTCGTCCGATGAGTGAGAGAGTCGGTTGCTCTCTTCCTTTTCCCACCCTTTCCTGTCCGATCCCTTTTCCCTCCCATTCCCACCTTTTCTCCCCCTCTTCCTCAATCAAGGGTGGCCACACATACGAAAATCTATGTTGCGGATGTCCATGGCAGACGGCACTACTTCCATCAGGTAGCCCGTCTACTCGTTTGAATCCTTTAGCATAAAAAAAAGGAATTCGGTATACTAAGACGACATAGAGAGTATGAGAGTAGAGGAGTTGTATATTTTAATACTTCTAATAATAATAGTGTTAAGAAATAACAATATTTGTAAGATGTATATTCAGATGATCAATTATTGCTCGTAAACAAATTTATTCTAAAAAATGTAGCTTAAAGGAGAGTAAATATTGTAAATATATTTTAAGGGATGCAATGACATATACAATTGTCATATTAACTTGTTCATTGGTTTATAAGACGAGAGAATATTTGATTCAAATACCAATACCTCTCGTAAAAGTCACAAGCCTGCATTTATACGCTCGTTTGTTTTGTTATTTTTGAGAATTATTCGGCCATACCTTGACATATATATTTTGCGTTTTAATGGACATCACTAGTAAAAATATACACTGACATTAATCAGCGAAGCTGTTGAAGTTAAAAACATGATAATTTCAATAGAAGATGGCTGGCAATTATCTAACACCTGGCATGCCATCAAAAGTATGAAATACCATGTCCGTGCCCATACTACCAGATCTCGAAGTACAATTAGCGCATTCGACACGCATTCGGGACAGTATGCGAGATAAATCGTTATATGATATCCGTGACTCTTAATTTTAGACATATTTTTTGAAGTGAAATTCTCATGTTAAACGTTACACAGAGGGAGAGAGAAAGAAAGATACACTAATGTAAAAAGTAGGAGGGAGAAAGAGTGAGTCGGTAGATTCCATGCGCATGTATTCGTGAGTGACGTGAAATTTTATGAAATAGATACTTGTTCTATATAATGTTCATTAAATTGTACATTTGATTTGAATAATATATAATTAATTTTCATTCATACATTAAGAAGTTTCACTTCTTACGCGCGGGGAATTTTGTATTTGAGCTATGTGGTTTATACAGTGTTAGTATATTTATGGTGTGAAGGGGTGATCGTAGAGAGGTCAATACTAACTGGTTCTTTCCGTTGCTCGCGGACCGCTGTAGTTTAGGCCTGTTCTCCTTGTCCTTGTCCAGACTGGCTCGCTGCTCGTCCATTCTATCAGACTGACACCGGGCCACCAGCTCTATGAACTCTGACGGGTCGCCTTCGTCCGACTCGCCCCGGCTCATGTTCTCACCGTCTTTCTTCTTGGAGTCAGGAGTTATCTGGGGATACATACAGTTTAGACAATGATCACGCGCAGACGAGATGTGAAATATTAGTTTTAGTTCTTTGTTAGTTATTAATATATATACCATTAGCAATTAATGTATATGTAGGATCAATAAATGAATAATTTTTGCAGTCTTCTCTTGTAATATTAATATAAAAGACATTTAATAAATTTAAAATAAATCTATATCATTTAAATTTTTCTTAGTAGTTCTTTTTACCTTAACCTTTGGAATGGAAATACCATCTCATGATACTTTAACTGGCAGGCAGACGATGTTATCAATTAATCTTTGTTACTTTCCTACTTAAGTAACTTTGCTTACTTTTGTTTCACGAATAGTATTCATTATTCACTCAAGTCAAACTACCTAGTATTATTAGACAAATCTTAATATAAACAAAGGATGGCTTTAAATATAACTGAATCATTTTAACAAACCTGTATTAAAGATAGCTGTTCCATACTCTGTCTTCGCACCCTGAGAGCGTTGAATGGCGTCCTAGGGGCTGGTGCATCATCAGGTGGGGCTGGGGTTTGTTCCACAGGCAGACCAAGGACTTTACATAGATCACCTATGTTCATTTGTGCTGTCGCCATGCCCAGGACGTCCCCTAACTGGAAATAAAACATGATTATATATATAACTAGCTTTCGCTCGCAACCTTATCCGCTTTAGTTTCATAATTAGAAATGTATAGCTGAACAGGCGAACTGTTTCGATTTAGAGATTTTTTTTTGATCGAACGTATTTAAAAGTATCTAATGCCCGTCTCCTGATTCCAACCTACCCCCTAAAAATTCCCAGCCAAACCCGTACAGCCATTCTTGATTTATAAATAGTGTAACTAAAACGACTTTCTTTATACATTATATAATTAATAAAAATATATATACTTCAGGATAAATAAGTATATGAGATCTAATTGATGTTGCAAGAAGAGTTTGTTATGAAAATATATATCGTTGGTTCAGCTGAGTGTCTTATAAACAGGTAATGCTAAAGTTTTTTAGGATGTACTGATTTTTGTAGCTTTTTCTCGCAAAAACTACTAAACGGAATTTGATGAAACTTAACAGTAATGCAGCTTAGATTTCCGATTAAGGTATAGACTGTAATTTATATTGGAATTCCGTATACTTGCACTCGTATCACATCAGAAAAGTTATGTTGTGTATCAACGCATGTGGAACAAACTAGATGTCGCTACTATCGTTTACCATATTTACTGCCTAACGAGCTGTATACATTTCTATCGAAGTCCAAACAAAGATTCGTTATCGAAACTAGTATATGAACGTCTCACACACAACACCCAAAAAAACTGACCTCTTTGGATATATTGTAATGCTCCTTAGCGTAATACAGAGCTTTCTCGTGATTGCCGAGCGCGGCGTGAGCGTTTCCCAGGGACCAGCAGGCTCTGCCTTCGCCTACTCTGTCCTGCAATCTTCTAGCCGCGGAGAGATGCCTCGCGTGGTACTCCTCAGCGATTCTATACTCTCTAAGCAAAGTATACGTGTTCCCTAGAGAGTAACACGCCTGTGCCTCAACAGCTGCATCGCCCAGGTCTTCAGCTAAAGCCAGCGTCCGCCTGAGAATTTAGATCTTATATAATGTACGCATTAATTAATATTATTATTGATTATATATTCATTATAAACAAATCTTTGGGAAAAACTACTTCACTATCCCTGTAGTACGTATCTATGGACTTGAAGACTTAAAAGATTGAAACCTGGATATAAATACGTTCTTAATATTAAAACTATTTAAAGATCATTAGTGAATTAACATGCAAAGGGATAATATAGAATGAAAAAATATAAATGTAATTTACGAATAGGTCTTCTATATTAACAAATTTGAAGTGAAGTACGCAGTGCGACTTATCATGATGGAGGGAGATCAACAATCTGATATATTCTTATCATTCGTCAAACAAATATTTGGAATATAAAATTTTCGGTGTCACATGTGTATTATAAAAAAGACTAGATAATATTTTTGTTCAAATTCAGGGACACCGATGAATTTTAATATAGCTGGAATCACTGACAATTTTTTTAGAAAATGACTTACATACATACCTACATAGATAATACATTAATAATAATAATAATGTGTCTTTATGTAACAAACAGACAGACAAATCAGTAATTTATTGTTACATTATAGATATAAATTAGATAACATCATAGGTTTCTTATTTTCAATTTAATTTTACCTCTCATTTGAATATACAGTCTATATAACTATTGTCATATATATAACAGACTATACATGCAATCAATTTGTTCAAGTCAGATCATTTCCTCATACTGAATTAGAAATGTAATATATATATTTTAAATTGCCTTTATTTTAGCATCAGTGGCTACTATATATATATTAACTCTTTACATACGGACAAATTCATATAACATATAATACTGCTAAAAGATGATTTATTTACTACATAAGTTCAGACAAGTGTACACAATGCAAAGCATTACAGCAACGGTTACGCAATAATAATAAACAAATTCGCCTTCTGATTCTTAATAGCAGTGGATATTTAAACATAGATGTTTTCTAAAAGAATCCAATGAAGAATTTATATGAGGTTATAATTCCCATTTAATGGATTACAAAAAAAATTAAAATTATGAACTTTCGCATAGCTATATAAAATCTGCCCGTGATCACGGTTTCTGGAAAGTAACGGAACGTCGGGAATATGAAGTGTTTTGGAAAAACAAAGCACGCGTAGTATATGTATACGAAAAATATTAGTTTCATTTATATGAATACTCGCGATCGTCTTAGATCTTATTAATTATAAAAGATTATGCCATTAGCGGTTTCTGTACATAGATATAGTATATGTATATGAAATGACAATATACACACTAACTAATAACAAATAAGATTCTTATGTAAATTATAGTCAACTAAATTGCTAACCAATAATTCATTGAGCTTAAAATAATGCTCCTATTTTTGTTTAGTATAGAAGTTTATTTTCATACATTTGTTAATAATTTAACAATGATTAACGCTCTTGGAAGGTGGTTAATGAAGATTGTTCAGGCTGAGCTATTTATAAGAATATGATTTTGATGAAATCATGCCATGAAAAGCAAAAAATATTTAATAATCCACTTAACTGTATTGCAATATTAGAACAATTACAGTAGAAAGTATTTGCAACAAGCAGAGTCATATAATTGAAAAGATTGCTTGGCATGCAGTGCATTCATCTCATCATAAAATATATGGCAATGCAGGGACCGACCGGCTAGAAGAGGTCCCTTATAGGACTCCAGTATTAACTGAGGCGATACTAAATGCTCCCAATAAACCAGATTGGGGTCACTGGCTCCCCAAACAACGAGAACCCAAATTATAAGTAGAACTCAAACAAATTTAAGATAACCTTTGTATTAAATGATAACTGATAGAGGTTTGAATAGTAATGTATGTACTAAGCAATTGCAAATTGCGTATTAATATTTAAATTACAAACTTCGCTTACAATATTACGATATTTATATATTTCATACAACTTCTAATAAAATTGTTCATAATTCGCATTACTTTGTTTAAGGCAATTTAATGCTTATTCAGCAAAGATCGTTTTGGGATATATCTCCATATAGAGTATGTTCAAATTATATCTAATTTAAATGTACTTACTTATAATGTTCTGCTGCATTCTCAAATTGACCGAGGAATATATGTGAATTGCCCAGATTGCTGTTGGCTCTTCGTTCGGCTGCACGATCACCAACCTCTTGTGCTATCCGCAGTCTCTCTGTATGATATTTAATGGCTCGGGTGAAGTCGCCCAGAAGATAGCAGGTGTTCCCCAGATTGCCACACGCTCGACCCATGGCTTGGCGATCACCCAAACTCCGCATTAGTTCGAGATTCTCTCTGAAATTGTCATTGTATAATAACATTATGATATTGGAATATTTTATTTATATCATAGTGGTTCAGTAATGAAACATTATGTGTAAATGACAAAGTTAGTAAGTGATATGTATTGCTAAGATCAACTCACTCATAATAAGCGACCGCCTGTAGCAGACAGTCCCTAACTTCCTGTGGGAAATGTCCTGGATCGTTCTGGCCGACCCTCCCCAGCTGTTTCCCCTGGGCGTGGTATACGTTCCCCAAGTTATACAGCGCACGACCTTCACTCAACCTGTCGCCCAGTGAACGGGAGATTTCTAAATGCCGTTTGCAGCATTGGATTGCCTCATTGAATTTACCCATTACTTTCAATGTGTTACCCAAGTTGCCTGATGCTTTCGCTTCACCTAATTTATCATTCATTGTTCTGGAAAATTAATAGCCCGATATTAGGATTACTAGTAAATAAGCATGATGATAAGAATAAATAGAAATTTTCTTTGATCTTATATCAAAAGTATTCATACAAGAACTATTGCAATTTCACTGATATACAAAATTATATAAGAAATGTATGTAGCAACTCACCTAGCTAATGTCAGATCATGTTTATGATATTGCATAGCTTTATTGTAATCTCCTAAGTAGAAGTATGCATTGCCCAGCTGGCTGTATATGGCGCTGAGGGTACGCAGGTCGTCTGTACCAGCCTGTATAGCAGCCTGGAAGAATGCAACGCCAGCACGACAGTCCCCTGCCTTACATAGCCTTTCACCTTCCAATGCCAGTTCAAGGCACATTGATCCCCCATCGCAACTCTTAAAGAAATCATTTTAATTATTAAATATAATCTACCCTACTTCATGATATTAATTATAACCAAAGATTGATGACGCTTGAAAAAACTCATCAAGATTCAAGTATTAGTGGTATCAGATGCTAATTTTTAATTATTAGGTATTAAAATGAAATCAAAGCTGGTTTCTACATTAGATAACGAGCTGGTGTTATTATCGTTTCACACATTCGCTCTTGCACAATACAAATATATGAGTTTCTGTGTGTTTCTCTGTAATTAACATATTAGTTCTGCTATTATACAATTCTGTATAACGGATTGATGAAGCATCTATGATAGTTACAACTTTGTTGCATTTCAAGTGCCTATTAACTTTGAAGTAGCATTTGTGTAGTATAATGATTATTTAATCATTTCTATTCATAAAACCATAATTTGTCTAACCATAGCATAAAGATATATAATTTGCTACCAAAATTCTCTGATGATAAATAGTTATGATAAATGTATTTTTTTTAAGCAATAAACAATACAACACTATCTAGTACATGTAGTCCTGCAGGACAGGTATAAGTTTTACTGTAGATTGTAATAACTTTAAAGCATTGTAAATATTTTAACATATTTATAATTTCCTTCAAAACAACGAATTTCTTACATTTATTTAACTTAAAACAGATTGTTTACGAGGAGACATTGTTACTTGTTGTATGTGAAATAATAATCCTCTAGAAGATAAATTACATGACTGTTTATTGGTTTCGCGTTATGAAACCTTAATGTTAAAGCGTATAATAGTAGAGTTGTAGCTTCCGTATTAGGGTTCCAGTGAGTGAGTCATAATCAACGTCCCGTCCTATATTGGCATTAAATGAGGACAATAAAATTATTCTTAATTTTAAGGTCACCTGAAGCCATTAAAATATATACCTCCGTGCTTGTTAACAAAAATTAGAAGTTCCGATTTTAAAAATGTTGCAATACGCACCTGTGCCTCAGTTGAAAGGTTCTCAGCACTCGCACTAACGGACATTTTATGGAATAACAAAACTGACAAACTCAATAGGAAAACAAAAAATAAAATTAAAACAGTTTCGTCAGATAATGTTCATAGTTGTGATTGTTTGATTTATATGAGTTTACATGGGCGTGAACAACACAGTTATCATACAACTTCAAGACGTACAGTTACTCAATTCATAGTTATAAAGTTTTTTGTTTTGTGTTTAGGCTGTGTTGCCATTTTTATTGTTTTAGCTTAACACAATAACAACAGTTTTGTTTATTTTTTTTATACTGATCTCTTTTTTTTATTAATCCTTTTAATAAATATATATATTTAAACTACAAAATACATTTTTCTTTTCATTATTGCCATTATTTACAAATGTAATTTTTGTATGTTCGATTGTGGGTAGATGTCGCTTGCTATCTATTTCATTTGAATATTCAAATCATAGATGGCAGTACTAACGTCATTACTAACACTATTTCCTAGCTCTTCTTTTATGATACCGGTAACTGAGGGTTTATATGTATTTAAAGTTTTTTAAACAAGCTAACTGTATTAAATAAATTGCATCTTTTCACGATACTTGGTTTCTTAGTTTAAAAATCCATTAAATGATAGAAATCATTTAAATAATATGTGATTTTATGAATTTTGTATTTGTACTGTTTAATATGTCCTTAAATTGATTGATTTAAGAATCAAATTAACGAGTAATGATGTAATCCTCGGATTACACTCAGATATAACAAATGATAAAACTCGAATCATTTTAAAATAACCTACGTTAGGTATATTTGTAAATAATTACGTTTTGAAACTAGCAACACTAAATAGAAATGGAAATGCAAAAATTCTTTCAGTCACATTTTCCCCCGGGAGGGGATGGTCCCTCGTTAGCTATGCAAATATTACGAGGTGGCACTGCCGATACCATCCGACACGCCCCCGAATTGAACACAGCGCAGGCTCTTCTAACTGATTATTGTAGCTAAACTTGCTAAGTGAAAACCATAAATATTTATTAATCGGTCTAATTACAGAGTCAACCACGACTAACTAACCAATCAAATCGACAGGACTAAGAGAAAAATTGAAATAAAAACAAATGTCAAACTGTTGTCATTATGGCTTCATGTCATTTTGAATTACATATTAGGCTTCTGAATTATTCTTATGTACTTTACTAATTTTTAGTGATGAGCTTGTCTTTGATTCTTTATTTACCTACATTTATACAAATTTATCAGTTAGTTTAATACTTATCGCCATACCCCTAAAGTAAAGCTAAAATATTGTAAGTATCACTTAAAAAAAAAATTGCGTATTTGATGGAATATTGTCAAAGTTGATTTGGAAGAGAAGTGAAAAGGCATTTTTCATGTTAAATGTATTAGAGATACATTTAATTATTTGAAATAGTAACCACGCTGCCATGAAGTTACCTCAACGTGTATTGTATTCCTGATTAATTACCTACTTTATATCACGTTTTTTTTATTTAACTTTTTCAATTCCGGTCATGTTTCATCTATGTACCTACAACAGTATATAAGCAACAACAATTAAAAATCGCTGTTATTCTTTAAGATACTTGTGTACGTGAACAATAACGTTTTCCTATGTTTTAGGTATATTTAACTGTCTTTCTACCAATAAATAATCGATGTAGGAACTTCAAAATCAATCATGAAGGGAATGATTAGGTATACCTATTTATATTTAACTGAAATCTTTTATTTTGTTTGGGATCTTAGTCGATTAATTAATCATTTTTTATATGTCACAAAAACCTCAGTATATTTGCTAAGTTCTTTTTGATTTCCATTATTGAAATAATATCAGGTCCTTGCATATAGATGGCGCAGTATTACTGGCCGAATTAATAGGCTATCTACTTAATATTTGAAATTTAAATCAAGCAATAAGGGAATATTAAGTTTTTCCAAATCAATAAGGCGGTTGTCTCTGAAATTCTACTTAAGGAAGTAAAAATTCAGGAACTCTTAATACAAGCTGTTAAATAAACCTCACTTTTTATCTGGACTTCGTAAGACTGATATATGCTTGAGGAATAATATTCTCCAGAACCGATTGACTCGAGGTTGTGGGGGGATTTGAATTGCATCAAAATATACCAATCCCTTTTTTTCAATAGAGCATGAAGATTTTGGTCAAAAAAGTTTGTCTCGTGAGGAAAACGGGGTTTTTAAGGAGAGGGGACGATAGGAAAATCTTTGAGCTTCTTCAAATCAGTTCGCGTTTTATTACAGTGCAATGTAAGGTCCTTTCAAACACAGGATGCTGGTAATAAACAGTAATTCAAGCTTTTTTTTGCATCTAGAATACAATATTACATTTAGATATATATTTTATAGGGTAAGAATAAATTAAAATATAAGTCTAAATGAACAATCTCTGGGCTTTCAGAGATTCAATCATGTGACTGAACTGGTATCAGTCGTTGTTCTATTAACGTCGATATTGGAAACAGTTCCTAGTAAAACAAGGTAATATTAAGAGACTGTTTCCATTGCCAACATGAGGCTAAGTCCCTAAATGTGAACAATAAGTATTAGCTCCGATTACCAACATCGAATCTACAGATATCGATACTCAAGATATTTGATATCCAGAAATGTCCAAAGGATTGTGAACTCTATTGCAATGAACCTAAGATCTACATAATTTATTATATATTCGAGCTAACGTGACTTGCAGATGCACGGTGGTCCATAACAAATACCGACCACTAGTTACATTTTTGGGTGTAGATGAATGAAAACACGGTAAAGCACAGATCCAGAGAGGGATCCACACAATAATATATCTGTATTTATTAATAACAAAATTAATTATCAGCAAATTAATCACATAAATCTGAGGAAACTTAGTAAATCAAGCAACAAGTGTTCAGTAGAGCTATTTTTAGACACGTTTCAGTCATTATAACAATGGTGGTATTAAGACGTAAGACGTTGTAATTTAAATAAAGGCTCTACATCCCAGCTACCCTGTGCATTATGACGACATGAAAGGCCGGCATCAGAACTGAGAATGATATATGGAGAGGCTATGACGTGTTGCCTTTGATGCCACGTCAATATCTGTTAGTGCTTCGAGTGGACCACAACCAGCGATAAGACGCGGATGTTCTAAACCATTTGGATAAGACGACATTTAAATATTAATATATGTATAATAAACTATAATTAAATAATAATTGGATGATAACTGGGTGAAAAACTTTAACAGCTGTCCTAAATGGACTTTGGAAATGAATATAAGCGTGATCTCAATCTCAGAATGAACTAGGATATAACTCTTAGATTACATTAATTTAATTACATTAGCTCATCCAAATATAATTGGCTCCTGCATCGTATCAGTTCGACGCCAGAGGTCGGAATTTCGACGTGAGGGGGTTAAAGAAAACCCTGTAAGTTGTAACCTTTCCCAATCTGGTGCTTAGACGCGGGGACACGCACACATACGAGCGTTTTACACGCGCCGAGACGTCGGCCACGCCGCTCTAACAATGTACGATAATTTGCAATTAGGATAAGAACGTGAGCAGAATAAACAAAATTGTGTTTCACGTTTCAATATGACGTGCCGTTTGACGAATTATTGTTGTTGCTGCGATCAATGTCATTCATTTTTCACTTAGACGGCTAATTTCTATTTTATGATGTAAACTCTTTCGTGAATAGGGTTTTGTTCGATATATAGAGTCCCTTTATGATAATTAATCTCTTATACTCGGAATGTCTTCGAAATCAAATAGTTTAAGATTACGTAAGAATTAAAAGTCGCAAGGTTACGAAATGTGTAGGTAATTAAGGGCTGAAGCATACAATGTAAATAGAAGCTGATAATAAGATCAAGTCAGTGAAATTCACAGAGGTAACAAGATTATTCTTTTGCCTATTCCGAGAGAACAAGTGCCCATTGCGTTATAAAAGCTCCAAGGCTGATTACTAAGCAATTATCAATACGTCGGTGTGTCGAGTCACGTGACCAACAATGGCGGCACGCGTCGCTCACAATGCGCCTATTGCCTGATCGCTTCCTTCCTGGCTACGTTTTTAAATGTATTATCTACGCCCCAATTGTTTTTAAGGGGATGATTTTATTAAATCTTCTGGATAGCATTTTATTTAATATTCCCAATATGAGGGATATTCATAATGATATTTGCAAAATATCGCTGCGTGTACTAGTTTTTTAAGATTTATATAAGGCAATGGTCTGGTTTTCGCAACATGTATGCTGCAATAGGAGTAAAAGTAAACTTATTAAGCAAATCCAGTAAAGATCAAAGGGTTTGGAGACGGAATCAGCATAAGTATAAAAAGGATTTGTACTTTTTATGTGTTACACAGAGGCCCGCATGTCGCTGTTTGTAGTTGCAAATATAGTTAGGTTACGAGGGGACGCCCCCTCCCAAATCATTTGCCCATTGAAGGAATCTTGAACGCCGCCGTACATTCTGTCAACTTGTGACAATACTAAGAGCAATTATTTTAAGTCTTTAGTAATGTGGCGAATACGGACAAAACATTGGACCAGTTTATCTGTATTAACGTCATCGGGCGTAATTTTGTTAGTTAATCACATTTATGAATTATGATGTCCTTGTGTTTGGTCTAAATTATAAATAAATTTTGAATCGATCGAATTGGTTATCGTATGAATAGTAGGTAATTAGTGAATTCAGTTGGTGTGTGTTGTCACTGGATGTCGCCACTGTTGCCGCACAAACGTCACTGCTATGTCGCTGCCATAATTATATATTTTATACGCGTCAATGTACTTTATCTGTACAACCCCCGAGCAGATCATGCTTCTGCGTTCTTGATATTTATATTCAATTTTCATATTTTATATTACCTTCTCTTGACTATATTCAAAACGAAACCTCTTACACATATACCTACATAGGTAAACTGAATAATTGAAAACCATTCATTAATCTCTATAATTTATGGGCCGATGAGATTCTTAGTGAAGTTTTAAGGTCTTTTTAATTTTATAGCTTATTTAACCCAAAATTATAACACGCAGTTTTAATATAACACGTAATAACACTAACGAAATATCAAAACGCGTATATCCACGTATTTCCCAAACGACAGTGAGCGGTGATTACACAGGCCTAATTCAATAAATGTCCTCACCCCACACGGGGTGATGTTTAACTGTATTTATTACTTGATTGCAACGTTTGTGACGACGCACTTGTTTGACGTCCAAATTATACAATATTGTGACATATAAAATCATACCTTCTATAACAGAATTATAACTAAGTGTCCATTGAAAACGTAATTACATCTTGAATCACGCTCCTGGATGTTGCACTGGTTTCAATCGGCAGTAAATCTAGAAGATGGTAGTTTTATATGATGTTTAGCTCCTGCACTATTGTTATAATATATGATTATAGCCACGGTGGCGACTCCTGGTGGTGGACTGTAGCTTCTGTACTATAAGTTAGTTTACAGGAATCTCTTGAATAATATCGCGTAAAATAATTAATCATTCGTTTGAGTTCACAAACAATGTTACTACAGTCATGAAGTAAATATTATTTCAGCTTATGTATTATCAATAATATTTAATATTGTTTCGATTATCCTATTTGATATACTTAATTCAAATGATCTAAAGAACATAAGATCTACATTAGTTTCAGATTTTTTCGTAAATCAAAGCTCTAATGTGACCGCGTAAACATCACATTCTAATTTTTGTACATTTCTACTAAATGAAATATTTCATACAGTATTTTACGTTAAGAGAAATATCCTTCAAGTTATTTTATATTTTTCTATCAGTCTCCGACATCATTAATTTATTTAAGTCCCAACTCGTAATGATCGTGTAACTAACAAAACACACAGACTAAGGTTTAATGTTTGGTTATAATAATAATAATGAAACGAACAGACGTAAATAGACAATGTTTAAATCACATTTGGTATGTAATCTCTTATTTATATATCCTTTAACGCTGACATACAAAAATCGGTTTTCAATTACCTCTAAGAAATCCGAAAGGGGCACCACTTAAAAGGATTTAATAACTCGGGATGCCGTAAATCAAATTTTGATTATGAGAATATAGAAAAGGACCTTGGAGTTCATAACTCAGGTAAGGCGTCGAGTCCTGAATGTGTTCGGTGAAAAAAACAAGCTATCACATCGTGAAATTTATTTGCTGCACGGACGTCTTAGAGTTACAATAAACCGCTCTGTAGCACTGCTGCCGCTAAAAAGTAACTACACAATACAAATTATTACAGTCAGCAGAATATTGAAAATGTCCTCATAAAATCTATGTATACGATGGTAGTATTAACATTACCGACAGTTATAGTATTGTGACTAACAGTAAGGCATCGGACGAGATATACCTAACTCTATGGGATAGGACTGCTGTCGAATAAGTAAAGCGTTTTGCGGACCGTACCATTAACAAGTGTCATAAATACGGGGCTCCATATATCTGTCAGCGGTGTCGTAATTTACGACAGCTGGTTACTCCGTGTAAACAGGCTTACAAAAGGTTCGGACGCAGCTTCCTGCTCTGAATTAGGAATCACTGGCACCAGGCAGCGCGCTCATTAACATTTAGTGTGTTTTAGCTTTACATTGTCTCAACATATTAATACATGTATATTTTACGCGTTATGTTATTTTTTATTATTTAATTTTAAAAGGCTATAGTAATAATCGTAAAGAATGATGCCGTATTTTATTTGGATAGAGTATAAACGATCGAGTCTTTTCGTCTGGGAGTAATGTTTGTTTGAAGTTTCCTTTACTTATTATAGTTACTTAGTCGTTGTTGGAATTTGGTTGTAAACGCTTATAACGATTATATTGTGTTGTATTGTGTAATAAATATCCTAAAAATGTAGGTATCATTAACATTCAGGGCTGGCAGCGAGCGTTCATTACGTGTGCTGATGATGTCTCTTTACCAATGCTGCTATTCAAATTTATTCATATTTGGCACACCCCCGGGGCTCTTAGTTACGGCCTTTGTGATTCAGTAGCGATGCCCTGGAATTAACAACGTTTAGTTGTATATGTATTGGAATCATTATCGTCATTATCGACCATTCTCATCATGGATAGACACGAAATACATTTTCAGCCAGTTTCCATGCAATACTTGTAAAAACATTTTCGAGAGGAGAAGCTTAAAATTTATAAGTTTTGGTTGTAGGTATAATAAAATATAGATTATTATATTAAACAAAATAACTTTTTATAACTATTTATGTATTAATACTCTCCTTCTCTTTATTATATATTTACGGTATATACAGGAGGTGCATGTATTGATCAGGCAAAGACATTTTGTATCGTCTGTCTGTTCAAACATTGTAAGACGGCCGTGTTAGCGACTTCGTTACCCGCCAGTAACGAACTGTTTGCAGCTCACGGACCGGTTAATCTAATAAACCCTGATCTACCCTCGGCTCCAATCCACCGCCTGGCGTTTTTCTCGGGGTTTATTCTCGTATCCAAGAGGAGAGCGTGCCTTGAATACATCGCACAGTTTTATAAATGAAATATCTTAATACATTCAATTTTCTAAGATTTCGAATATCTTTGGTTGAATTTGAGAATTTCATCGCCATATACTTATATGCTTCGGTCGGATGAAAGATTATTTTCTATAAACCGTACAAACACTTTATTTTTTCATCACGGATACTAATATCGAGACAGTAATTCAAACCATTATCTTAGTTAAAAAATATTTCAGTACATAAGTTTAATATGTGTATTAATAGTGCCGTTATATCATGAAAGTAAATTAAGCACATTAAGCCCTATCATTTATAGCTGCCTCTGTATTATTACAGCGTATTAAGTTCGATTCAATTCCATCCCTCAAATGCCCCGCGGTTTCCGTCACCCAGCTCCGATACATGAACTCCTCATAATTATCTCATTACACTGCCTCTATAACCCACAGTCGGTAACTCTTGAACGAATGAACGAACGAGCGGCGTGAGACCGATTTGTTGACACGCGACGCCTTCACACCTCGCTGACTCGATCGCGAATTTGTTTCAACACATTCAAGCCATTATATGTCCTATTGCTTTGCAATAAAAGCTAAACGGATAGGATTATTGAATTTTAGTTAATCACAGTGTTACGTAAGATGTTACTCTAATATGGTCTCTATTAAGTATCAATAAGGGCTAGTGATGCTGCCTTTATAGTGCTATAAAAAGATTTGTTTAATTCCGAATGCATTGTAAATATTGGGGAGGAATGTCCATTGATGAATCAATGAACTCCGTGTGATAGTTTTTTTTCTCTAACAAATATATCTTCGTTACCTCGATTCAGAGAAAGAAATTGTCATCGATTCATTAAATATCTGAAGAAGCGATTCCTATGGGTTATTATAATATATTTAATCAGCTGTTTTGCAAAACACTCTCCTTCAAAAATATCCTTGATGTTTCATAGCGAACGACTTAACTATTTTGTACTAATTGTTTTTGTATATGTGGGTATAAAATCGATCACTATCATGGTTCCCAGTAGATGTCATTGAATGTTGAATAGTGACACAAATATAATATAACATGTTGTGGATGAACAAATATTTGCCACATCCCCTGATATCCCGACTCCCTAAACAGCAACCCCCAGGGAGGTCGTATTAAAGACAATAACAGCGACAATTGCTAACTACTAGTTACACTAACAAGTCCCGAGAGTTTTAAATCCTGTTTGGATTGTTACAAGACATATAAAATGTGACACCCCTCCCGCCTCCGTTCAACGATCGAAACGGTTTATTTAGACACACGCATAAATAATGGCCAACTAATTTTCATAATAATCTCTAAATATATTAAAGGGCTCATTTAAAACGTTGATTATCAACTCGTCTATGACACCAAGTAGTTACACTAGATAAAGTCTAGTCAAATTTATGTCGAATCTGATTTTTACTATGGGGAATATTTTCAGTACATCCTGAGTAAGTTCGAGGGAACGGTTTTCCATTCAATCAGACAATTAACATACAATTGAAAGTCTGGTCTCAACGAGAATCCCCTCCTCGGTTAGGTCGGAAAAGTTGCCAAATAGGGGAAAACCTCGCCAGGAGGTGCGGTATGCGGGCGGGGGGCTGTGAGGGAGTGTGGGTTAGTGTGGGGGGTAGAGCGGACCCCCTTTTGATGGGTATAATCGCGTCACAGCGGTCGGTTGCGCGCGCGACGCATAATCCCGTTGCTGTAATAGTCTTAGGCGGACAAAGGGCTGATCAAAAGCGGCATTTAACGCGCCAAATGTCATAACGGACCTAGCAGATCGTGAAGACTTTTTAAAAATTTACTCAGAATATTTTCGCGGACTGTAAGAAAATGTATTTTTAACATGAAAGTATGGTTCGAATGGTTTTAGTTGTAATACAATCATATACTAACAGTGGTAGGAGTGAAAACAGATATAATCTATACTTTATATATATACTTATGTATAATTTGTCACAAACTATTTCTTAATAATTGTTAAATCCATATCATTTCTATTCATAATTAAATTTACTTAAGCTGACTTACGCCAATATTTGCTTATACCGTCATCAGAGTTCAACTTACTTATATGATTAATGAATCTTTGCTCTCCAAAAAAAAGTACTTGAAAATCTTATATTCAGCTTCAAAATTAATCATAAATATCTTTATACAGTTTTGTAAACTAATCTGAAAGGTGTTTGTGAATCAGAACAAGTTATAACACTTAGGTAAATTGTTCTAAATTTAGTCTATTGCGGTTGCTTTAGTAAGCATAATATTCAAACTTAGATTTGAAACAATGTCAATATAATTAAGATCAAAGAGAGGGTATACAGAGGTATATACATATATTTATTTTCATATTCAGTAATTAACTTCTAAGACAATTCGTAGTCATTGTAATGTTCATAATATTTATTAAAGAAGACGTAAGAATAATATCAACGTGAAAGTGATTTATTTTTACTTTCACTTACTTATTTCTGAAGATATTGAAGTAAATGAATAAACAAGATTTTTATCTTACCTTTTGTCCGCCTTTCTGTCGGTCCGAAGTAAATTATGGAAATTTTGAGGGACTATTATTAGAAATTTTCATCCAATGACGGAAAGGTTAACATTTCGTCTTCAAATATTAAAACGAAATAGTTAACATCATAATATAACACTAATAACTCTTGAAATAAAATCAATATTTTTCGGTTTTACTACGCGTTTATTTTAAATTATTTTTGACAACATATTTCTGACGATTCGGTTACTTTGCAGCAACCGTGATCACGGCCAGACTAGATAACTCCTGTACATAATATTTTATATATAAATATACACAAAGCAAACATAGAAATTGAAAATTAAATACACCTTATGATTTATTCTAATATAATATATATATATAGTTTCTAAAGCTATGTTATAGTTACTAAATGTACATAAGCAATATTTACCTTAAATATCAGCGACATAAGTATTGCAAGTTCCCTACAACGTTCCTACACTGATTGGATCCCCGGGCAGTTGGGAAACATAACTCGATTTCCCAAAACATCGATACAAACATGATCTGCAAGCCTTACAACAAGTTTTCACACAAATATCCACACACTAGAACATGTAAGTTTATGAATGTAAAACTGGAAACGCCGCGTAATTGGTTTTTCACTGCGAACTTGTGTTACATCCAATGAACAGTTTGCCGAACTTTCTTTCAAATTCTTTACGTTTTATCGATCGATTTAATATGCCATAGCCTCAGGGTGATCATAAAATAACAGATTTATAACTTCTAGATTGGTGTCTTCATCAAACTATTTAAATATACTTGTATCTATGTACATATGTATTATAATAGTATACATTCTACTGCTTTCTATGTAATTTCATGCATTTTAAGCAATAATCATTATACGATTGAGACTTATGTATATAAGTTTTCTATAATCAAAGCCAGATACTGTCATGAACATGATCTAGACGTGTTTAATCAACGGATGATTTATAAACAGCTGCTTTAGTTAAACGAAATAATTCAATGTAGCCAAATTATTCACAAGTTGTGAGGAACTTTCGTCATATGAGCACAGTCACAATTATAATTGTGTAAGCTTATGGGAACGGGGAACGGGGAGGTAATGAAACAAAATGTTTGTCTACTATTTATATCTATAACTAAGCACCTGTGGTTTCAATACCACTGATTATATCATCCAATTAAATAATATCGTCTATACAATTTGTCCACTCGGACGTGGTTGATGCACCCCGTGTTGTGATAGGAATATCTGTCGTACGAAACAATGATAGCTTTTTTTGATATTATGGGGTTGTTATTAGATATGGAAGGTCGTTTACTTGTCAAATCTTGATATGAAGTCGACTCAACTTATTATTTGAAACGATTTGGTAATGAAGTTAATAAAGGACTGCTTGTTAGTTTTAATTGACCTTTTGGTTTTTAACGTGACCTCGTCTGTGTACATAATAATTAACTTTATGACTTTTTTTTAATGAGATCCTTCTAGATATTGTATTTGTCCCTTTCAACGGCTAATATAATGAAGAGAAATGTATATCTGTTATACAAGGAGACTGGGTTGTTTAAAATATTAGAGAGAACAAATACTTTAACGTAATACAAAATAATGGCAGACCAATAATGTTATATAAATATAACACTCACAGAATATCAAAAGTTAAATCGTATCAGAGATTTATTTTATTAACAAAAACTCCTTATTTCATTCAATTATTGTTTTCTACTCAGTTTTCTTAACTTCATCGATGTTTGTATCTCGTTCGATGTTTTGGTGGTTCGATGGAGCAATCCAAATAAAAAAATACTCGCCGAATTATGCAAACCATCCTCCGCGGGTTGAATAACAAAAAATGACTACAATTTCTATCCGTAACACACAAAGGGACAATCGGTAACGTGATTATTCGCGCGTAAAAATGGCAGGAGGGCGTCAACGTAATTAGAATTTCAAATTTCCAATTTGAAAAATCGATCTTTCCGGCCAATCCGGCAGCTTCCGTGGATTTGAGTGGAATTAAAAACTGTAACGGAAGTTGGCCAGCACGTAGATTCAGCCCGATGGGAACTTAATTGGGGTTTTCAATAATCAACACAAAGAAACCTGAATAGAAGTGGCCGCCGTCTACACTTTATTGATATCTTTGTTTCCAAACATTATCGCTTTCCATTTCATTACATATTTTAATAAAGTAGCTCAGCTTTATGTTCAGTTACAAGGGGATAAACTTGTTTTTGTTCCTTGATGATTTTCTCTAATTAAGGCGTGACTGCTTGGAAAATTCGCGCGTCTTATCTTCTAATTACATATATATACATATATATATATATATGTTTAAATAGTATTATTATATATATACGTTTGTCCACTTTTGAAGTAGTCCCATAGTTTTTAAACAAAACCATAACATCATGAAAAATTGATTGTAACTGTAAAAAATGCACGTTATGTAGGTAATGTACATATTGTAAGAAATATATATTTATATCAGAGATATAAATAGTCATTTATAATGATATACATTTTATATTAAACTACACTATACTTACATATATACAATACATTAATGAATTAATTCAATTATTGTTATCACTATATGTAATCACTCATTCGTCTATTCAATTTTTCAGCACAACAGATGAATACTTTTCCTTCCTAAATATTAATCAGTATTTCTTGGTAACAAAACAAGCACACCACTTTGTTACTAATTGATCTAAAACAGCCTACGTTCTTTATTATATGGTAAAGATTTTGCTCAAATTAATGTACCCACGAAATCTCTTGTATTCTCAAAATATCAAGTAAAGTTGATGTTAGCTGAAAACAATTAACATATTATGGATATCCTGAAGTACCTACCCTACTATGTATAAAACATGTTTTTATACAGTTCATCTGTATACTCAGGTAAAATAATAAATATTTTTATGTGAAACATTTCATATTAATTACTTGCAGTATCAATGACAAATCAGTCGTGTGATTAGCATAGTTTACATTTAAAGACCTTCCATAATGACGATCCATGAAATGCTACATAAAGTATACCTACATAGTTTTATGTCACAATACTAGGAACCAGCTCGCCAGCCAACTTTCTTTGCATTCTAATTCGAGTTGATAAATATTGTAATTTCAGTATTTCTCCCAAAATAACAATTCACAAAGATTATCGTAAACGTTCTCCGTATAGACTAATAGCGTTGCCTTTGATATATTTTTATTTCTAACAATAATATTCTGTTAGTTAAAACATTTAAAAACTTACGTTGTGAGTTATAAATAATATGTTATGTAAGTATAATATATTATGTTATATATAAATCTTTTTATTATATAAAAAACTACTATTGCTTACTTGGAAGTTATAATGAATACTTATTGTTTTACTAAATAAATCCTCTTACAATACGAATTTTTTATCCAATAAGAGCAGATCTTACCAATTAATATCGTATACTCAACTTCTTTACTGTAATGAAATATTAATAATATTCATCATTTGTTTTGGGGAACATTGTTCATTGATAATAAATAACAAAAATAATAAATACATATGAAAAAACTTAAATTAAGTAATCACAATAATAATTAATGAATTAATTATGAAGTGAAATAAACATGTAGGTATTTCATGAATTTTTTGTAGTAACAAAACGTTTATTTCATTCTTAAATCCAGTTACAGGAACTTTTTGCTTTTTTTTTGATGACAGCTATATATCAATCCCATACAAAAAGGGTTTATTTAACAAGTTTTTCAACAGAACTTTCTATGTATTCTTATTAGGATATAACAAGTATGACACGACATCAGAATAAGTGCTGTGATAAGAGGAATTGCTACCAACACTTCATGAGATTACACCCAAACTCACATAGCTACAGTTTTGAGATTCGTAATTAAAGAATTTGTATGAAAAATGCACCAATTTCGAGCTTAATATAAAAAGCGACCCAAATATGCTTTTGTCGTGTGACCCCAAAAGCTAAAATCCAAAATTACTGTCTCCAAGTGAAGTACCATCACGGCGACAAGCGCCCTGATTGCGGCAGTGTCATTTGTGTCAGACGAACAGTAATCCCACTCGTTACGAGTACAGACGAGTGGACAAGTTACATGCATATTATTAAGCACGGGCAAACGTAATGATATGATTATATGGGTATCTATATTCAATAAAGTCGATAGAAAGTCTTACTAAATATTAACTAGCTGTTACCTCTTTTTTCAATTGAAGTTAATACTTCAAATACATGTATATTAACATTAAACAGTTGTACTCAATATTTATAGGTAAATTAAGATATAAAAATATTTATTTATGCACGATAGTATTAAAAAACATCTAAAGACTTTTCTTCGAGATTGTACATTGCAATTTCTGTTGCGATCCCGTGAAAATGTCTTCGTAGATACCATAAATATTTCAAGCTATTTTTTCATATTACAACCCCAAAGACAAGCTGAATCCTATCTGTATATATTACATGAATACCCTTGTAAGTACAAATTTAAAACATGCCTATATTTCATTTAAAATTCTAGCAGCTTTGAACATAGAAATGCGGAAACTCATAATGTTTGTAAAACGTATATAATTAATTAATAAAAAAAAAATTCTGTTCCATTCAGTTACTAAAATACATGTCTAAGCTTTTAATTTTATATACGAAGCCTCGAATAAACTTAGAAACACTAGGAAGCTGTAGTCATAATTTCAAACAGTATTTTAAATGTACATATATTTAAATTTATGTAACAGCAATAAAAACTAGCTGTATATTAACGTAAGGTGGTTGTGACAATAGAAAAACTGTTTGCGGCGCATAGCCTTAGCAATCAATTGTAATGCGATATACGAAGTGCGAATCTGTTGATGCACGCGATAGATGTAGGGAGAGCGAGGCGTGGCGGCTGCGGCCAATGACAGAGCTCCTTCCATCAGGCCCGCCTCGCTAAAGGTTAGTATAGCTGGGGCCTGTGATGCGGCTTGTTGTCTTTGGACTCTGTGCTGTGCTGTGACACTCGAATGAGATGCGTTCATGTTGATCTGGAAGTGATACACTTACTAGTCTAGAGATGAAGGTGAGTCTGTGCTACCATCGTTACAAACATTCCTACATTACCATATTTTTTTATATCACTTTTATTTTTTTCAATGAAAACATACGATGAATCGTATTATATTCTCATGTACTGACAGACGTTTCTTTATTTTGTATACTTATATTTATTCAAAATCCATGAAAACTGTGATTCATACTAGATACATTCTTGATAAATATTAATGAATATTGTCCTGTTATATAAAAAATTATTGTTCAATAACATTACTTATATATTCTTTATGTATTAATCGCTAACATATCTCATATAACATAGCGTATGGATATGGCTGTAGTCAGGACGCCGTCGGAACCAAAACCAAAACACGGCTTCATGTCTCTATGTGTAAACTGATTTAAACTAAACAGAACCGACTTATTGACCTTAAATTATAATTATTAGTTGTAATATTATATTTGTTTTATTTATTTAAATCACCGCATTCAAATATTCCGTCTAAACGTACCTATTGTAAATTAAATTACAGTCGTATGAAACTCATACCTAAGTCGGATCTATGACATCAACTTAACTACATTTATGAACATCGCCAATAAAACTTAGGTACATATTATAAAAGTGACCAATTTACAAAAAACCATATGATCTTATACACTCTGAATGGACTATGAATAAACTATCATTGATTTTTAAAGGTTATAAACCAAACTAAAATTTGTTAAACAGTTAGTATAACTGAAGTTTTTTATAAGATAACACATAGTTTAAAGTCATCAAGTTACAGTAAGGCTATTACTCGGTATTAATTTGGATCTAATTCATTTCAATTAACTGGAGTATAAACATTATATAATATGAGTACAAATAAGAAATATATTAAACAACAATGACATCTAAAAACCTTCAATAATGAAGGCAATGAAGATTTTTTACTTAAGATTCAACAATATGTATAGAATGTTTTAAGAGTTCAATTCATTTTGAATGCTGTTCACATTGCGTTATTCTAGTGACAGACGGACGAACGACCTTATAACTATTTTAATAAATAATTTTGAATACATTTTAAAAATGAATCCAAAGTCTAAGGGAAACAAGTAATATTCATTCAAACGTAGTAGGCATCCATCCTATACGAATCTAATACACATTTCATAGTTTAAAAATATATTTTAATATTATTTTCATATCAATCAATAAAGAGTAACAAATGCCTCACTATTGAGAGCTGAGCCTTACAGGTCAGGTGTATTTAGATATTCTATCAGCAAAATAAACTTTTACAAGTGACATATGTATTTGACAGCGATTCTATTAAATAATGAAAGTCTTTTTAAGAAGTCTATATTGTTTAATATTCTCATCTATTAATTATTCACTATTAAAGATATTTAAAGCGTTTCAATAATTCATGAGAGATTTTAATCACACTGTCCTCAGTTTATCTTTAAGTGATTCAAGTCGTCGGCTACGTAAAGAGTTTGCTGTTAAATACTTACAACACTTGTCGTCTGTAGAATAAATACGTTTTTGAATACAACATTTTTATATTAATTAGGTAAAGGAACAAATCATGCAACTCATACTAAAAAGGATTTATTTTATCGTTTTGTTTGGTTATAAAGCGTGCACCTAAACATTTTTCACCTTAATTAATCTTAATTACATTCAAGTCGAAGCTTTATCGCATTTGTTTTAAATGTTTTTAATGTCACGGCTTGTATTTTTGCATACTCTTCAAGTACTCCGCACTCCGTACTTATTAGATTTTTAATTAAATTCTGCGGCCGCACCCCAGAATGGACTCCGACCTTTTGAATCTCATCATCCACAGATGAACCGCCCGACCACGATTGGCAACAATTAACTTAAGCTGATATTTATTTGTTAAAAAATATATGTATTTGACAGCTTACATATTACACACTATTCCTAACTACTATCAAATTTATAATTCTTTGGAAATGAAAAAAAGAAATATAATCACTTAATAAATGATATCGGCGACTGGCGGGGTTCACGGCTAGGCCGGTACATGTTTGGTGACAGGATCCCTTATGGAGCTATTAATAATGCGCTCACAAGCATCGGAGCTGGTCCCAAACAATTTACATTACTACCTATCATAATAACATACAGCATGTAAGATCGATGCTGTATATAATCTCGCATCAAATCCGATTATTCGAATCGGGTGCAACCGATAAATCGTCGCCCGTGTCGGCTGTCGTCGGCGGCGATTCGTTACGTACCGATTTACCGAAATTATTCGATACATCGAGAAATATGGCGGCGGTGCTTTAAAAGGCTAATATGTTATTTAAAGCGAGCGAGCCGGCGCGGAGTCCCGCCGTGCTGCCACCGGCTCAATGCCGATATTAATGATCGGAATGTATCACGCTTGAAGGCCTGCGAATGTCTTCTTCTTGAGCCGCTTGACTGGCAAGAGACTGAACTCCTGACCCCGGCCACCTCTACACCTAACACCACCATTGTTAAATACGAAAACGCGGATCGATGGAGAGATATCAACAAGTTAGAACCACTCTCAGTTTACTTAAACTAATACACTTAAACAGGGATCAACACTTATTGTATAAACAAATTATAAAGTATTAAGACGGTTTCAAACCTTTCATTTAAGTAGTTATCTTTGTGCAGATTTGTTGTAAGTAGTAATTCTTTAACAAATTTCGTGAAATCCTCTGTGTAGCCAACGAACTCATTAAGACGTTCCGACAAGTGACCGCTCTCTATCAAATACATAACAATTAGGTGGGAAGTTAGAAAACATTTTTACAAAATTTAGTTCCAGTGTTATAATATGTGTTTATAATACATTTTAAACTTACAGATGTATAATACATATGTGGAGAGCGTTTCCCGCTATTATTTTTCGTACCGCCATCACTCACACGATACCCTCGCTTTTATTTATTCTTTTATAAAAGCAAATGGCTAATAAATAATAAAGTGGAACTATTCCTATGTTACGGTAAACTTTAATTTATAGATGTAACAGAATAATTTATACACTATCGACTTATTAACATTGGAAAAGAACGACAAATTATGACGCGCTGTTAGAATCAGCCCTGGGGCGATCCGTTTAAATCAAATGAGAGCATCTTATATGGTTGTTGATACCGACTACTCTTCTTGTTCCATGATTTGGATAAATTAACTATATGTATATATATTATATGCAAATTCTTATAAACAGACGTCATAAAGATTTTATACTTAGGTACCTATAAAGATTAGGACTGTATCTCTCGGAGGACTTTCTGGACCAATTCTAAATTTGTATTACATTTAATTTTAATTTATTTTCTCCTAAAATATTAAATAAATGCTGACTGTGGATATATCTAAATAATTTTATGACTGAATACATTTTGAATATTATCAAATCCAATTTAAAGTTACAAGAGATGTTATTAATAAAGGCAATAAGGATTTGTTTGTATAACACGTAGGCGTCAAGACGGTGTCTCTTATTTTTGATCCTCAGGAGTTGTGCATGATCCCTCCACGTTGAATGTATGATGTATGCGTCAATATGAGCCAATACTTAAAATAATATTGCGATACAAATTCTTAATAAAAGTTTCTCGAGTTGTATATTTTATGGTATAAAAGTTTTAATAATATTTTTTAAGGTTCGATCTGAACTAATAGATGCTACCGTGGCTTAAAGAAAATGTTACAAAAAAAAGGTGTGACACGGAGATGAAGGACGGTTGGCCGGAGAGATTGTTCTGTTTATATAATAAACAATAGTATGGAGAGGCTGCGAGGAGCCGAGGCGACCAGCTCATTGTTCGCAAATGACGTGAACCTTCTCGAAAATTGGGGTTCTCTTACATAAAAAAATATGATCCAGCTAATATACGTATATTAATTACAGCAAATTTGTTAAAATTGAACGTTTTAAAGCTAACATTATATTTATAATAAACGTGAGAACTTTTGTTTATCGCCTCACCGCTGTGTGATGTATTGTGAGCGCGGTAAAAAATGTCAAATCTTCAATTAATTATATTTTTTGCTTTGAGTTTGTAATTCGTATATGATACGGGTTGTATATATGAGTGGATGGTTTCCTCATTCATCAGGAACCCTTCATGAATGCAAATGGACAGCAACCAACGCTTAAAGTTTTACGAGACAGTAGTTTTTGCTCGTGACTTCGTCTGCTTTAATTTCAGGATTAGAAATATATAGCTGACTGTAACTCTGTTCCTCTTTAAATACTACTTACTATAATAGATAAGAAGGTTTTGGATTTGATCAACTTACTTTTTCTTCTTCTTTGATCCTGATGAAAAGTATAAGTAAGTAGTAGCCAAATTTTCAGCCAAATAGCCGTTCTTGAGGCATTTCTTTTACATATAAAGATTTATTTGATTTAAAAAATAAATATTTTTAGTTACATATATGAACAAAAATCTACTTTCTATTTATACCTTAACATATATATATATCGATTAAGGATTAATTAAATTAAAAAAAATAATAGTCGTTTAGTTTTTATTGTTCTCAACGCAAGGAACTACTTCTTATAATTTTTGTAAGTCCTTCTATAAGGTGAGATAGACGCTAATCAATTGTCATACCCGTTGAAGTCGTTTGTAAGATACATCTCAGGCTCTATTTGGGATATGAAACATGTTTAACCTACCCAGCTATGGAGTTACTGCTATTGTAATTGAAAGTAATAACATTAACATTAGTATATTGTTTGTGTCCTTGTTTGTGTCCTTGTGTCAATTCGTACGCCATATGTAACTGCATTTTATTACAACATAAAAAAAATCAAATCATAGTGTAATATGAACCAGAAGCAAAAAAACGGCAATAAATTGATTATACTTGCGCAGTTTAGGCGATCGACCATTACAAAGACACACAGACATCACTAATCGCTTATCGAACGTTCTGTTCGTATCACAAAAAGCTCTAGTTTATTAATTATCTGTATTTTAGTAAAACCAAAACCTATACAGTGTGGTGTTGGTGTTACATGTCACGTGATTAATAAATTCGTCAAACTGAATCGTCTTGTTAATAGAAAACGCTTCCAAATAAGCTTGAGGATGATTTAGTGGAATTTATCAAGCTTTGTGGCCGTGAAGAGTGAAGTGCCGGTGATACATCACAGCGGTCAGCGAGCATTATGATGTTCGTCCCACCCTTTAATATTTCATCAGCAGATGCCTCCAATATTAATAGTCAATATTGATGGAGCACCCACACAATGGCTCGGATCACAAAAACTGTATAACCACGAAGTGAAAACATCACATAATTCACCTCGCGCCTCTCAACCACTCGGCCGGTGCACGGCTTATTGTTAACCAACGTTTTCTGATATAAATGTTGCATAATTTTTATACCTCATTAATACCTTTATTGTAACGGACGTCCCCTATTCATCACCGTCATCACTGATTCCTGTTCTTAAAGTTTATATACTTATATCTTTTACGGGACCATATGATTTGTTCGTCGCTTATCAATACGTTTTTAATATTTCACGATTAGTAAAAAAAATGACTACAATCAGATCTGAAAGATTCGACTCATAAAGAGTAATAATTTTAATATAGCATGTATAATCTCGGACTGGCGAGGATATTAAAGCGACGTTGTACCGGTCGTATATCAAGGAGAGCAATAGGAGGACAAAACCGGGGTCTCATTGTAGCGAATGATTTAAAACAACCTCTGGCGCAAGACGAGCGCGGTAGCGATTTCAATAGTTCGATGTAGCTCCTGGTGTATCGATCATCATAAGCCTATCTTGAATAGATGTGATTTAAGTCAATTCTCTTTTTATTACATTCTTATTAAATAGGATATTTTAAACTGATGTTTCTCCTAAAATAATAATCCTCAAGAGAGTGTTTTCGATAAATACACCGAAGCGTTCTGAACACAGGCCTCGTTATAAAATTTCGTTGGCAGCACAAAACTTAAAATGATGGAATGTTTACAAGAAATAAGAAATAAACTACCTGTTAAAATACGTAAGTGTTTGAAAATGAGTTGGTTCTGATATGTAATGATAATTTGTAAGGCGATTTTTACGTTAAAAACAAGAGAAGCGGTGTCTTTAATGAACAATGTCTTTGATTGACCAATTAAACACTTGTGTTTTTATAATATAATAATATGGGACAGACGTTCAAATCAAATATATACAGACAAAACCATAAACAAAATAGACACATTCGGGTCAAACGCAGGTTTTTCTTGAAGTCTTCCAAAAAAAGAGCATTCTCTTATCGCAGACGTAAAAAAAATCCGGTCGGCAAACATTATTAATATGCAAAACTGTTTCGGCGAAAATAAAAATAATAAATAAAATAATATGAAAAAAATTAAAGAACCGCTTTGTTATCGATATGTTTTAATATACATATTGGACGAATCGAAAACAAACTCGATAATCAAATGTACCTATTGTGTTACCGAAATACATACATATGTTACTCAACTAACTACTGAAATAATATTTTTACCAACTAATTACTATTGGCTTTAGAACTAATATAGGGATTTTCAGGTTGTACCGCTGACGGCCATTGACGAAATAATATTGAAATATCTGTTTACCGACGGGTTTATGAGGAGAAGTAATGAAATGAACAAGTATATATAATTTTTAAAATATTTCATCAATTAGTTTAATTATACAAGCCTGCAGCTCCATGTCTACACCACATTATTGTTTCCCAAAAAGAAATAAGTCTTAAACGATTATTTGCATCAATTAAAATGTCTGTCTCTAATAAAAATCTTAACGAAACAAAATTACCAATATCAACTTATAAAAATAAAATACTATTTTTTTAAGAATATAAAAATAGAATACGTTGTTTCGGAAATAAATTGTAAATGTATCGTAATTAAATTCAAAGAGGTCGTAACTCGTACTTGTACTATGTCTTATAAATATGTATCTGTACAGAAGTAGATTCATTAAATAAAAACACTGAAATTATTGATAGCGGTCGATAACAGGAACAATCAATAAAGATATATGCAAAGTTTATTAATAAGTATGGCATAGTTAATTAGCGGCAATCAGTCTATCGACTGGAGAGAGCAGCGTTAGGACACGACTCAATAGGAGGCTGCGGGTCTATCGTTCCAATGGTCGAGTCACGAGATATTTTGAAACGTCGAAGAGCAAAACCATTAAGTACAGCTTGCCCAATCGTACACTTATTATAAAAGTACATAATGGTATCATATGTTTTGTAATATAACATACATTATTTCTAAGTTAAACGGCGAACTTTTTAGATGTAAACTTAAACAGGACCGGCTCCGTGAATACGACACGACGTATCTATGCAACAGAGTATCTATAGTCCAATGATGGTTCATTATTAATAACCGACTGTTACCTACAAGCCGGTGTAAGGCAGTCCGTCTCCGTTAAGTTAATTTATTGGAGCGGTCATTTAACATTTGGGAAGGACCGTAAATATCCGTGTCAGAAGATAAAAATATTCGCGATACTACATTGTAAGTAACAATTTGTTGGGAACAGAAATACTTTATAAGTAAAATGTTTTATGTTAATTCTTTATAAGTTTCATTATAACCGTTATATAACTGTTGCCACGTACGAGTACATGTGTCGTATATACCTAAGTCTATTTAAATGGATCTCACGAATGTAGGTTGGTCGGTACTCGGTGTTGTTGAGATGACGCGTGTGAAAAACAAACTTACGTCTCCAGCTTTCTGACATCTATATTACAACCTGCCGCCGTCTGTAACGACACACTCGCCTCCCACCGTCAATCAAAACAAAACCCAAATTATATAGCAATAGACATAATAATCGAATGTCCTACTGTTTGTATGCACAGATTGCGTCGTAATCACTTGTGTCAATTGTTTCAATGTGTTACAGAATGATGGGTGATATGTGCAAAGGTGGCGCTGGAAATGTAACTTTAGGTTTACGCGTCTTAGTGTTCAAATTGCATTGTGAGCTATCGTGAGGAGTGTGTTTGTGTTAGATGAATGGTCTGTACTTTGATCAAACACGTCGAGTCGAATAATTTGGAAAATTCGCTGTAACATAGATCGAGGCGTGTCGTCGGCGAGATGAAACGCCGATGACATCATAGATAGCTTTATGGTTAATATTTTTGGCTATTATAATTTTATTACTTTAAATTATTCCGCAAATAAAATAGTCGAAAATTGATATGTACATAAGCTGTGCCGCTGTTATGTACGCTTGAAGTTTTTATAACATTCGACCATAAAAGCCATCAATGAGTCCACGAAAGTGAGCCTGTTCTTCATTTAATTAACAAACTGTAATATCTGTTTCTGTTTCACAACACATTTATTAGTCGAAGGCCTATTTTGGTTAATGATATCGAGCTCTTTTGACCTTTCTCACAGTTATAGATAGATATGTTAATTATGGTCCCCAACTGCAACGAACACGTTGACAGTCCGGGGTCAGGACAGTCGCTCCGTGGAGCTGAAGGAAAGGAAATATTCTAATGGCGATCTGACTATGTATAACGTACGATGTAGTGATGTGTACGTATCGATGGATCGACCACCGGGTCGGCATAACCGTAAGATCTAACAGCGGGGTGTTGCTTCGTAACAAACCTCCGTAGGTATGTTTGTGTAGACAATGGGAGGTATTTACGCACAAATAGGCACCAGGCAGGTGGGACAGCACGAGCGGCGCCCCGCGGAGCAACACGTGTTGGGCGTTGGCGATATCGATTGTCGATGATGCCGCTACAAAACGTATCCCATCACTGTTCCAATATCAAAACTGGATTCCTGTGGATGTACTGAAGTAAGCAGTACGATGTGAGGATTTTCGGTGTCGGTTTTGGCACGCTTTTTGTTGATATTATACGTTTGATAATATCGATAACGGAGCGCATCACTAACGATTTGTTTTGTTCAATTCACACCTGCCGTCATCCGGCAAATGTTTTTTTTTGTCTTAAGTAAAATATCGGATTAATTTAGCGAACAATATGAGATAAAGTGGCCAAGTGAGATCGGTGATTTAAATCAAATGTAAATGAACAACAAACTAAGAAAATAATAAGCAATCTAACTTAATCTTAGCTATAATTTTTCGAGAAACTTAATCAGTATTCAATAATTTTCATTTTGAGTAAAAATTTAAATTTAATTTATTAGAGCATGTATAATATTTTATATGATATAATACACATGAAAAGACTTAGAAAGTTGTATGGGCCAAATCTTTTCAGAAGTACCTACTCGTAAATAACTGTTGAATTTAGACAAAGATAATTCCATTACCTACCTATAAAGAATGTGTTGTAAAACACTAATGCAATGTGTCCTTGCGGTGTAAAGATTATAGACTAAACATATGCATATGTCTATATATGTCAACCTTTTTGTAACACTAGCATTTTTCATTACAAAATAAAAGTACTAAATACAATAGAAATTCTTATACATTTGTAACGCCGCGTTAACAAAGCTTCACCGACAATAATTCGTTCTGTAAGTAGTTTCCGAGTGTGCGAGTGTTATAAAAACAAACAACAAGATTATTATATAAATATACAATTAGCGTCTAAATATTTGTAGGTATTTCTTAAATAATTTAATAGTTTCAATCAAAAACATGTTTTTTATCTAAGAGTTTAAATTCTTAAAGGATGCTTTTCTCCTTCTCCGTTCTGTAAAAATTTAATAGGTGCTTCAAACTCGTACCATTCAAGATGAAGACGCCTCCTCGTGCCATTACGAAAAATAATATTAAAACATGTCCAAAGATGGTTAGTTTAATTAACCTGAAGTCATTTATATTGACTGTAACATCAAGATGGCCGACTGGACGATAAGTCATGAAATGTCACCGTATAAAGTTATACTTTTAATATGAATAACATACAAATGCATTACTTAGTAAGCATTTACTCTTGTTTTTATCCTACTTTGAAATAGGAGGTTATTTTTCTTTTTTATTGGAGGTTATTGTTATTTTTAATACAATTATTATTATACGACATTTCCTATAGCATTAGGACCGTATAAATGTGATTAACTTTGGTGCTAAAAATCAGAGGATTCAATCAATGTTATTTTTGTTTCTTTTTAATACATTTTTGTTCAATAAAGTTGGCGTTGTTACCCAAGAAGGTTTTACATTTAATGTTAAATTGTGTCTAGTTATAAAAAAAAACTCTTCAATTAACTCTCGTTCCTTCCTTTACAATAAGTTTGGATACCACTTTGAGTTAAGTATTTAATAAATTCTATGTAATAAATTATTAAAATAATGTAAGATATATTTGGAATAATAAATTAATCGGTTAACATCTGTCGGAAACGTGAAATGCAAATAATTGAATCGGACGATCGACCGATCCATCGGTCGGACAATCGGTCGCTCGGGAACTGCCCACGGTTTCGAACAAGTTTTAATTAGTTTAGAATTTTGTTTGAAAACGCCATGAATATTAAAAGCCGACCGTTTAATTTACTACTTTCCTCGAACCCGACCCCGGAGCAATTAAATCCGAAAAACACAGCCTTATTAATATTGGGAAGCAACTGGCGCCCTCGGCTGTTGTGAACAGCGAACGGAATTTATACCTCGATAGGTTTGACGGGTATTATCGTAAAACTGGATAGTATTTAATAGTTGGCACAAGGCGAGCCGCTCCTATTACACCGCTGACTTATATGACAGTTACTACGACCGACACCACCCCAGCCCCTCTCCCCACACCCCCCACCCCCCTCGGAAAGACGAAACGAACGACTTTGACACCAGCCTCATCGGAATGATTTTTTCATTAAAGACGTGCCTCATTGAGACGTTCTAACGAACCTATTTACGACGTCAGAACGACTTTGTACGGCCGAAATACAACAAACAAGATCATTCACGTCGCATTAGGAGATATGTTCTGTGTTATTTTTAATTAAAGCTTTTATCGAAGCAAAACGGCCGCGGCACCAGGATCGCGCGTCCGTTAGACTTTGACGAGAACACTGTACTCGTAGTTAGAAAAACTACCCCGCTTTATATTATCCGCGTCACAATGTAAGGATTTAATATTGCAACGTTTATAATTTTAGTGTTTGTATTAATTAAGTGTAAACCCTAAGGTTAGATTCTCTAACAAGTGATACTAATTCGCGTGTATGTTCTTCAAAGACTTTAATAATCTGTAAGTATTCTGTTCTGATGTTCGCTGAGGCCGTCCGACGGGGGGCGGTCGTCTCATTGTTTGTAATTACTATTATCGTTTTCAACATATAAAAAACGACGTTCCTCGTGTTTATTGGCTGTTTATTGCTTAATATGAGCCCGACGTTATTGAGGATCCATTTCGATGTTATTTAATAGGCACAAGCCGACAGAGGAATCTCCGTGGCGATTAAACGCATGCTTTCCTATATGGCCCGATGCTGATATGGGCACCAATGTGGCGCCTTAGTTAATTCAGTTTTAATATTTTGTAATATCGTTTCGGGTCAATTGGAATATCTCTCTGTTATAAACTACGTATTGACGGATTGGAATTAGTTATTTTATGTTCACTCTAAACCGTTTTCGTTTCCCATTCCCGTTTGCTAGATCGATTTGCCTTTGAAATATTATACATGTTTTGAATTGTATATTTCTATTTGGACGTCAGGATCGTTACTTAACTTTAGAAGCGGAAATATTTTCAATTATTTTTTATGAATTTTTAAACGTCTCATATTATAATTTAAAAGCTAGTGTACCTACCTACCTACAGTTTTGAAATAAATTGTTATTTTTTACATTTCAAAATATTATGATACGCGTACCTACCATTACCTACCTATAGGTATAATAATTTGTTACATATTCTACTTGTAATATATTAGTAGATGATCCAGTCCGGTTCTTTATCTTTAGTTTATCCCTAAAATTAATGACGTCATACATATTTGTTCCATTTGCAATACAAATAACGATATAATAAGTCAACCAAGATTAATTTATGTATTTTTATATATAACGTACCTACCTACCTAACTTCATATAACAAACAGTTTCCCTGTCGCCTTCACAGACGTGGTCGCCGTTCATATGTCTGTGTTTGTGACTGTGCTGTGCCCGTCTGTGTCTGTGCTATCTCGACACTGTGACGTATGTGCAAACAGCGGTGACGTCACAAGCCACGCCCAGATCCGCCCGCTGTCGGCGCCCGTCTACCCATCTTACACTGGGCCACGAGAATATACTCCTTACCATCATCGTAGAGAGCTCAAAATCGATGCGACGCATATTGTTAAACACTCGAACCATTCCGATGTTTCTGAAGAATTCTCAGCATCGAGGGTCAGGATCCAGAACAATGATTTATAATTCTGGGGTACGCTGGCATTGTACGTTGTTTTATATTACATCAGTTGTATCAAAATAACGACGATTCATATGGTTTACCATCCGGTGACTGGCTCCTACTGCAGACCATGTGAAAACAGCTATGGCTAACATTGTTTTACAGTTTCAGTTCCAGTTTTTCTGTTATAAAATCAAATAATAATATTAATTCTGATTTTTAAATCTCAATGAAGTCTTAAAAAGTAACGAACCCTGTCAATCTCCGACACGAACAGCTCCATCGGCAGACGGCAGTCGATTCCAAGAAAATACATATATGTAAATTAAATCCGATAAAGATTGAAAGAATTTGAAACCATAAAATGAATTCTTATTTCGTATATCTATTTTGTACATCGAAAAATGTTTCGCACACATTGTCTTAAGTAGAGTTAATCGAAGGTTTTCCCTAATCTAGACTTAGTGAGAATTCCCCGTACCACCTGGCGGTGAGAGCTGTGGTAGTCGTGAGTTTGAAGAATGGTCTCTTTGACCCCAAGAAAAAACAGCTATCGATAGTGGATGGTGTGAATGTGGCTGGATCACGCAGCGTGAGCTCGCCCTTTGTGCTGCCCCGCGCTGACACCCATCATTTATATCCAATCCTTTGTTGTCCAGGTGGCTTGAATCATGATACAACCTAAACCGAGCGACGGTAGTCTCGAAAAACAAACACCGCCAACCGTAACTTTTCGATTTCTAAATATTTTCGCATCAATCGGGAACGTTCAAAGCGCGATCGCTTCCGCCCTGAATACAAAACGATTTGGAGGAGCTGCCAATTTTCGAGATTGACTACTGTTATGGAAATAGGAGAAGGAAACTGTTCCTTGTTTGTGATGTTCCTTTAATATATGTATCTTGTTGTTATTTCTCGATCGATCTATACACTTACGTATATGTATATAATGTTGCCCACATTTTACGGCTCGTCGAACAAACGTATCATTTATTAAACTTTCTTACAATTAAATATGTAAAATAGTGTGTCAAAAATGTAAAAAGAATTCCTCAAAACTATTCAATAGCCGGGCGCGCGCTGTGCGCCCATTACACTTAATCTTAAAAATACATTTATCATGTTCAGCCGATAAAAATGCCATTGAGATCAGACTCACACAATGAGATACAAACGCTTCGTACCTGACATGAGACCGAAAGTCAATTATATTCAAATATAAATCGGATTTGCAAACGTAAGCTCGTGACAATGGCATAGAGCGGGCGGCGCTAAGCCACCTTTGCGTGTCGCTGTAACAGTCGCAGACGGGACACGGGACACGGGACACACCAGCTTTGTCCACTGATTTGGTGATCGTAAAAACAGCTCTGCTTTATAATTTGTAGCCACGATAGAAAATCGATTGACCGATTTTAATATAAAGTAAATCATCGCCGAGGAAATTTACTGTGTCAGTTGATTAAATTGAAATCAGAACAAGTTTCATTCTGTTATTATGATTTTATGAATAGACGAATAACATAAATTTTCAAGTCCAAAATTAATTTGCATTTATATTTTGATGTCGTACGTTGTATTGGAAAACAATAAATTTTTATGGACATGATTATAATATTTTTACGTGGTAGGTAATATAAAAAGACTGTTTAACTACAGGAATGCGACCTGAATCACGACCTTATAACGAAATGGAATGAATATGTAAGCGGAAAAAGATAAGCACTATTTAATGAAATAAGTTCGATTTGTTTGAGAATATTAAAACTCCATTAATGGTGTAAACTTGACAATGTTCTCATGGGTAGTAAAATCGGTAACAAATTCTCGTAAAAGGGAATAATGCGGTGAACCCATATCGCTGTCACGCCCAACGAATCAACAGAGCTAACTTAACAATGGCTCTGCGATACTGCAGTTGTCCTTTTGTGAAGGCACATCTCCCTTCGCTATCCACGACATCAAAACTTAGATGTATCATTTCACAGTTTTCGATACATCCATAATGAACTAGAACTTTTTGTTAACAACGTGCCACAAAAACTGTTCAATTCGATCACTATAAACCTGCGTTATTCGGTTGTAAAAGCCACTGAAATAATTTGCAACGCTACGCTGGACGTTAAATCTTAAAGCGGTTCATAATTTGCTTGCGAATAAAATTGGTCGTGTTAAGTTTATTTTATTGTTATTATTATTATTAAAACACTAATTCCGTTAACAAACGTCACACACAACTATCAAACTTATTCCAATAACATAACAAACGTCTCACGTAACAGAGATCCCTCGCATTTGCATAATTTTACCAAAAAAGGACCAAACAAACCCTTCCAAATGACGCGTTAAATACACTCAAACAACATCATTATGTGTGAGTAGCTGGCTCGCCCTGAGTCCTTCACAAAAACTGACATAAAAACTGTAAGAATCAGCTGAAGAAGGACAATGTGGCCACCGGGGCGTCTCAATGGACCCCTAAGAAATTTGTTCCGTAGACTTTGATAGGTGACAAGTCGCATTGTTCGCGGGCCACAGCGCGGGGTGTATGCGGTACCAGCTTCTCCCTATTATCGGTGTAGGAATTTGTTTTGGGGTGGCGGACCGGCGCTAAATGGTAATGTTCCTATATTGTTTGTTATTATTTGATCGGCCGGGTGCGTCGATGTCACGCCATTATGTGTTAAGTCAGGATTGAGTGGAAATTTATTAAGTCGAGGGCTGTTGACTTTGAAATATTGTACACAACGGTCTGGAGTGGATGTTACTGATAGATTGTGAAATATTCAACATTGAATCGTATATTAAAGGCGGCCGTTTGCCGTGTTTCATATTCTGTATTAAACCCCGCATACAAATGTTAATAATAACATACAATAACGCCACGGCTTATAGTTATCAGACGTTCATTTCATTATATACCTACTACATATATATTTTAAATATACCTTTAGTTTGTGATCTAATATTATTGTTTTAATAAACAATTTAAAACCCCCGCATTATAAACGCCACGAACCTAACAGCTATACCAATAGGATAAAGTTTTATTTGAGTCACGTAGCAAATATTTGACTAAATCAATTTGCCCGTGTTTGATTATCTCAAAGGGGCGACGCAACTCTATTAAATTATGATTGTAACACCCCCAGCAATCTAATAACATAGCTTACACATGTCGCCTCTGAATCATTGTTCGATAAATGTTACATTGTTGTATCAATAAATTAATTATACCCAAACAAAATATGTCCAAAAAGTAGAAAGGAAAGATAAACAGAAGCTGTATACGAACACTGTTAGACAACAAACATGATGGGATGCTATTAGCTAATGACTTCAGGAGTCAGGTAGCTACAGACTTAATACTACAAAATAATTTTTCCCGTTCAGACGGAGCATCGCACATGTTGTGCCTGTGGGGAGCCCATAGCTGATCGCTTCCTACTGGAAGTAGGCGGCGGCGCATGGCACACGGGCTGCCTGAGGTGCTGTGTCTGTGCTGTGCAATTGGATAGACATCCTTCCTGCTTTCTCAGAGACAGACAGGTGTACTGCAAGCAGGACTACGCCAAGTGAGTAAACATTACTTATCCCTAGCATGACATTGTGGCACGTAGCCAAACTATTTAATCAAAAAACATATTGGCCACATCCAAGTTCCGACCAGATTTTAGGCAAAGGAAATTTTCAAGTCATCGTACATGCTATCTGCACTCGGTGAGCGATGTGCTTGAGTTCCTTTGATACGAGGGTTCTTTAGTGGTCGCGATGGTATGCGGGATAGGTTGCAGGTGAACTCTGACCCACGCTGTGTGGCCCTGACGCAGCATTATAGACCATCAACGCTGTGCGGGACATCAAAAGGATTTTCAGCCATTGTTTAGTTTTTATTAGCATCGGAATGGTCTCCGCGAAATAATTTTACTATTTTAAGGTTCATAACCATCTGCGCCTGACTCGGTCGGGGTAATTTCTAATTCGAACGTATGCAAATGAACAAAGAAAATTATAGTACATATTTAACCATTTATAATATTTAAAAAAAGTTAATGAAGCGACAGGTGCATGTGAATTGACACTCACATCAAAAAAAGCGAGGCCGATGTCCTAAGAGTGGTTTTATTGAAAATGTCCGAGTGTGTAGCAACAAAGCGTCGACTGGGAATGTTACCGCCGTAAAAAAATATTCAGAGTGGAGCAGTGACTTGCGAGAATGGAGTTTTCATTTGTCATTTATTTTGATTGTGATAAGTCGATGCGACGTTCAACGATATATTTTAATCGGGACTGGGTTACCCCAGACGGCGATGGTTAAGCGACCACCGGGCCTGGCGTATCCCTTTATTGAATCCTTCAACATTGAAGGAATTCATCTATTGTATGAGTTTTTATCAATTTTATCAAGTCAATATACGAGTATATCTCTGATATAATATTCCTAATAGACAATATTTTTGCATTCATATACTTAGTTATATTAAATATGTACATAAAAATGCAAACGAACAACAAAGCTGTTTATCCGTGTATAAAACGCCTTATTTGAATCTATTGAATCTCACAATCATCACTTGAAGTAGGTATCACAGCACAATGATAGGACGCGGCGAATCGAGCCGCTGGTCCTCCAGAATCGAGCGAAGCCTTGACATTAAGTAGAGATGGTCCACAATAACTATCAATATATTATTTATACAATAATTACACTCTTTGTTAAATGTTCGCTGGGACGTACACATGTCAGATCACTCGAGCCAACGTGAAATATTAATTCCCAGACTACTAACAACTATTTATGACCTCCGCCATATAAGAACTCGGCAACGAGGAATTATTTATTACTAACTCTGTTAGTAAACACCAATTTTTTACGAAATTAACGAAACGACAGAAGCTACGTGTTCCTAATATTAATCTTTTTTCATCAACACTTGGGGAGTAAAGCTCTTTTAATTTTGACAAATGAGAATTCCAACGATCTTGGGAATATAAATATTTGAGAGAAAAATTCTCATAATTTACTAGAATCGATGCCGCGCACCTGTTGTATAGTATTTACAATTATACAGCCGCGTGTATTGTGATTAAATTTTGTCGATGAGATCTCCCAATAGGCAATCTGGAGTCTTTAAAAAAGGATCATCGTTGTCGCAGTCCGAGCGGTGTTCGGTCGTTAGCAGCGGTCTTGCTGTATAAATAATGTTTGCGTTTGAACGCTTATAACGAGTGGTGTCGGCCGTAAATCGAATGTCGCTCGCGGCTACCGCAATGATTGCTTTTGTTGATATATCATATATTTATTGTTTATTTAGCGCGCCTTTTTGTCAGGTAGCGCGACTCCCGCTCCCGCTCCCGCTCCCCTCGCTCTTCGCTCCTCGCCCTTCCCTACCGTTATTTGTTTTTATATCCTAGCCAATACACAGGTCTCGCAAGTCTCGACGAGTGCTTATATCCTATCTGTTCCGTGCCTTATGTCATCTATGTACCGACTCAATTCTTTCGGTATAAAAAGTTGTACAAATTATTAAGAGTCACAAAATAAATTATACAACTGGAATACGAATAATTAGCATCTTCTGGTCGAGCAGCCTAACCGCTTAAAATAGAAGTCAATCCGCGCTTGTAACAAAGACACCAAGTATTCCAATAAGTTTGTTTTTGCCATTGCAAAGAAAGGTATGAAGTTAGCGCGAGGTCCGCTCACGCGATCGCGCCCACACCCGTTCGGTCCAAATGCGCACACCATGTCTTATGTAAATGGGCCATGTCGCCCCTGAGTTTAATTAATCTCTAGTCGCATAAATAAACCCGCCGTAATCGATTCACCCTGAATATTAAACAATGCAGCCTCAACGGCGCCGACGCAATTGCATCCGATACGCGAATATCGCTCCGTCCATCTAGGATCTCGATCTTGTTCTGAAATTGGTACAAGAAGTCATTTCGTGGGTGTAAATGTAATGTTTGTTTTATATCAACCGCGAAACAAACATTTATCGCGTCCATAAATATTCCTGCAGCATAACAGATAAAGTCTTAACAATGTTTTAAAGTACATTTGATTCAAGTTTTATCACGGCGTTCATAGAAACGTTATACAGTTTATTACCAGAAGCACCCCAAAAGGCGTTGACAAAATCAGCCTGCAGTCGCAGGCGCCGCTGGCGCTCTGTAAATCCTTCTTCGTTGATTGCTACAACCTCCCCTCTGCCCCCATTTTAATATCCTTTCAGCGCGACGTTTCACTGGCCGCCATGATTTAAGTTATTTGTTTTAGAAACACTAGCGAGTGATTCATTTGTATATTATGCTGGTTTATTCAACAGTTTCGGCTCGCCGCCGGCGCTTAGCGAGTCTCACAATACTCGCTAACAACATGCTCGTACTGACTGATAGCTATATATAAATCGTAATTGCTTTTCTGTTATTGAGTTATTACAAGCTCACCTTTTTATAAATTATTTTCTTACCACATTACATTACCAGTATTTATTTTAATCAGTCACGGTTAGCACTGATTAATTAGTTTTTAAAAGATAGGCTTCGGATGCAGCCGTTATATAAATGGCACATGCAAAAAGTTTCAAGACCAACGAATAAAGTAGATGATGACTGTCTATTTCTGAAGAATACGTTTACCATTTCTGTTAGATGAAACTTATGGTCTATCTGGAAATATTACAAGTTAAGTTTAATAGGAAGCGTCAAGGACCACCCTAAGCAATGGCCGGCGAACGTGGATGTTTATCGTCTCTACGAGACATCTTCATTACTGGCGAGTGTTAAAACTTGTTAATCTGTCACTTAGTTAATTACTATGCAAGCCGCCTTAATTGATTCAAGCGACAAAATGTTAATAAGCCGTGATAACGGTAGCGAGGAAACGTGGCCAGCGTTTTGAAATGCAAATCGCGCTTAAAACATTACTTGCTTAACTGATATGTTAGGATCAATTAATATAGGAGAAACAAGCGATTTTGCACTCTAATACTATCAAGATGCCTGAGATTGTTATTTAGTTAACAATAGGGAAATTGTATTAATAGTTGTTTATAAATAATAACACATTCACAGGGAGACAGGCAATAGGAAGTTTTAAGAGTAAAATTGCTCTGAAAACATTTTAAACATAAACTGAATAAATCAGAATCCCTTATTCCAAAGTTAGAGCACATATGTTTAAGGAATAATGAAACTCTCGGACTCTCGGACCGATAATAATAACGATTTGGCTTTATTTGTTTTGATTTTTATGTTAACCAATAGGTGGAGCAATTAATGAATCGTTAAACGAAAATCTTGTAAGTTATAAAAATGTTACTGTTATACTAAATCTCACTAATAAATATCTCAATTCAATTAAATGCGTCGAGAATCAAACTATAAAAACGTTGTACCGTTTGTCTCATTTTAATTTTTATGATAGCCGCCGGAGTCTTAATAACCACTTTTATTTGTACAATCCAAGAATTCTCAAAGACTGTTTGTTACATAATAACAATAAAAGAGATTTTATAATGCGCTTGGGAACTTTTACCGATCAGAACGTAAACTTTGCATTCTTTATCAGGAATCGGCGAGTCCGTTTCCAAGTTATTATCGTGATATGTTGAGATAATAATTCATCTGAATGAAACTTCGATAAGAGAAAAACAAAAGTGTCCGGGGCGTCGATATTATAGCCTGTTAATGATTTGCACGCGTATATTTAATTAATTAAATATTAAGTCTGCGAAATGGTAATCAGCTACAGGCGATAAGTGTCGGCGGATGAACGCACATACTCACAGCGGGGGCTAAATAATTGGCGTTTTAGCGACTGAAGCCCAGCCACGACGTACATATCTTATCAGCGCTTTTAATTTTTGTTCCAGCGATTAAAGATTTAATGGCGTGCCTCGATTTGTTTTGATGTTTTTGTTGTAAGCTCCGATCTAAACAATGTATGCAATTTTATCTCTCGTATTACTAATGTTTAGGTATGGATGTCGATGTTTTGATACTCAATTAAAGTTAATTGCGTCCTAGGTCGCGATAAGAGGACATTTCCAATAATAATTGGATATGATTTATACAGAAATGCATCAGATTTGTGAGTGTATAGGACAATAATGCTCTGTGGTCGAAGACATACACGTCTGGTCCCATTTGCAATATAATATTAACAGGATGACATCAAAAAATAAATAAAATATACGTATTAAGTTCTTCAGGGTTTCTTTAGATTATATAACAAGAAAAAATTCAGAGGAGGAGGTCAATGCTAGCGGAACAGAATGTCCACAAAATTATGAGGTATACAAAATAAAAAGAACCCTTTAACAAATTCAATGTATTCAATGTGCATCTTCCATCTTGTATGTGATCATACATATCTAGTAATATGAAGCTCATGAAAGTGTGTTAAAAACTTTGTCTTCCTAGCTCCTTGATTACTTCAGATAAATGTCTCAAAAGAACTGGTTAACTTACTAAGTGGTAACGACGGATGTTGTCGTCCAACCAGGACAAAATTAGGACATTCCATATGAAATGATCCTGTTTCGGTTTGGCAACTCCTGGACAGTTAATTGGAGAAATTGATTAACAGGTTATAATATGTATTGGAGTTTTGTTTATACAAATTTTCTATAACGTTCAGTGTTCGCTGGTTGGTGAGAAAGCCTGCGTTGAATATCTCTTGTGGTACACTCAACATTTTTAATGAAATTATAATTTCAACATTAAAGGTCTGCTATATTTATTGAAATAAATATTAAATTTTTCCATCGCCCTGCGACGGCGATGATCTAATATTGTTGCGATTTTGCCCGGCGAATGTCTGTTTCTTGTCATAAAATTTTCTCTGTAATATCCAAATATAGTGATGTTCGAAAAAAATTTATTTCAGTAGCTCCTCCTTATTCTACCCTACCGTGTTATTATGCGAAATGTTTAATTTTAAGCTCTTAAGATTATGTTAATGTTTTCGTCGCTTCTAAATTTACTAACATCACCTCCACAATAACGAGAGCGGTTTTGCTTAGGAGTTTTGGAGCGAAGTGCTCCAAGTGCTGCCGAGGCATCTCTTCATCAGACTGGGTTCGCAAGGCTCGTGAGCAGGTATACCATCTGGCCTGCTTCGCCTGCGACGCCTGCGGTCGTCAGCTTTCCACCGGGGAACAGTTCGCTTTGCATGAGGACAGAGTTCTCTGCAAGCCACACTACTTGGAAACCCTGGATGGTGGATCTATTTCTTCAGATGGCAAGTGTAGTTCTCTTGTACATCCTTTATAAACTTTATCTATTTCTTAAAAATGTTATAAAATCTTTACACATTTTTACTGATAGTCGAAAAAATAATGAATCAATAAAACATTCAGGGACCCATTTAAAAAACGACTTCTTTTAATTTTAGACGGCTGTGACTCAGAGGGTTACCACAAAAGTAAAGCGAAACGCGTTCGTACGACTTTCACGGAAGAACAATTGCAAGTACTCCAAGCTAACTTCCAGCTGGACTCGAACCCTGACGGCCAAGACCTGGAAAGGATCGCTCAAGTCACCGGTCTCAGCAAACGGGTAACGCAAGTCTGGTTCCAGAACAGCCGAGCCAGGCAGAAGAAACATCAACATACGGGAAAAGGGAAACAGAATCAAGGTTAATACTTTAAACAGTGTTAAACAATTTTTGAATATTTCCGCTTCAGCGCCATGCGATTAAAATGCCATGCCATGCGATTTATTTTACGCGACACTTTTACTCTTATTCTGCCTGATAAAATAAGTGTGCTGTTGAATAGAGTGCGTCTCTTGATATAGTATATTGTCCACAGCGATGTCCCGCGAGGATGCGGTGGGGTTTGGTCGACCTATCAACCTCCACCTCACGTATTCCTTCCAGAACAAACCGCCGTTCGTTCCAATAGGTACGCTATGAAGACGACTCACTCACTAAAACATCTTCTGTACTGGCTATATGGAAAACTCTTAACACGCATCACTTCTGTTTCCAGATGGAACTTCTTTCACTGATTCTTCAATGGACGAACTGTCCGAGGACTCCTCGATACACTGCATGCAGAGCGAGGTTTAGATCTAGATCCGTGTAGTTTGTACTTAAAGCACCTCAATACCTTGTACATTACCTGCCCTTATGTATAATGCTTTATTTAAATACTCTTGTAGGATAAAACAAACGTACCGCTTATGTACTAAGTATATAATAGTTTAGAAATAATAACCAATAATATATAACATTTTGTGTAGTTTAATTGTAACGGGAGATTTATAATTATACATATGAAAATTTAACTGTAATTATCCTCAAGTCATAATTATACTGCGATCCCGAATTCGACAGGCAAATGTATAATATATATATTTATATTTGTTTAAGGAACAAAATTATCTTTATTGTAAAAAGAAGTATTTATTTATTTATGTTAAGTAACTGTGATAAGTTTATTTTAGTACGCTGGTAGCATTCTAATAGCGTTTCGCTCGAGTCCACTTCTGTGCCAAAATAGTAAATGTAACATAACAACGTGTTTGATTACGGAAGAGAAGCAATATTTTCTAACATCTCTTAACTTTTAAGTAATTCTTAGTCAAAATATTAACATTGATAAAAAAATCATACAAGTAGAATAAATTTAAATATTGAAAAAGCGTCGGACTTACGTTATGAATCGTATTGTCTAGAGCGTATGTTATGTACGCAGTACGAGACACAACAGGTCCAGGTTGTTACTCGGCCTCCCTTAGAAATTGAACATGTTTAACATTTTCAAAACATTACTTTTAAACTTTTTTCTCTTAATAAGATATCTTAGACGAGTATTTTCACTTATATATAGACGTTAACGTATTTATTGAAGTCAATAAACTACTATCGTTGTGCTATTTAAAATAAATGGTATGTTAACAGCTGTTAGTGGACTAGACTCGCACATAACGCTCTTATATAGAATACAATTATAATGTAAGCGTAAGTAAAATTAAATTTAGATCGTATTACGATTACGGTTTAGCATAAATATGTATTTCTGTAAATAAGCTTGGTAGGACATTACTAAGGCACAATTATTATACAAGTATACACGTTAATAATTGTAGTCCAGATTACAGTTTCATCATTATTATCTCAACATATCTTTGATTTTAAGCTACTATTTATATCAAACAATGTTTATTTTTCCCGATTAAACTGACTGTATTCTTTTTTATGTCCCATAACTTGTGCAAAATGTTTTTAATTTGGTAAAATAAACCGTTTAATATCATTAGGTGATTATAAATTAAATCAGTGTACACTCTTTCATCTACAACTGGAATGGTATTGATTATTATCGAAATAATTTTGGAGTCAGTCTTAAGATGTATGTTCAGTACGAATACGTCAATTAGATGCCTCCGCGAGGCGTTTGTCATTTTGTAAATATTACATATTATTGTATAATGATTCTTGTATTAATATAGTCTCGTCACTTTAATGTATCTGTAACTGGTACTAGGTACTATGTTTGCTATGTACAAAATTATTAATTACATTATGTTGATTAAATCCTTGTTTTATTTCATATTACAATATATAAATTAATGTTACACAACTTAGATATATGTACTTATACCACTGTTACCCTCTAACAATCAATGTGTGACACGTATTCTTGACTGGTTTACAAAATAAATCAATGGAAAACAAATTGCGGATAGTTGGCCTAATATCGCTTTTGTTAAATTACCATAGAATATTTATAGGTAAATTATATAATTTGCAATGGAGTAGGTACAGTACCTGCCTATTGAATGCATTTAAATGGATTATTTATATAAACATATAAGAAAAGATGTCAAACCAAAACAAACAGTTGTCATCTAACACCTTCACCGACATAGTCAGGAATTCTTTTTTGTTCTCTATTCGTTAAAACTATTACATAATTTTATTCAAAATTGTAAAACTTAAGATAATCATTTCAATACTAATGAAAACCATATTTGAAGTCTTTAAATTTAAATAAAATTTCACTAACGTATATTCTCTTACAATATAAAATAATCACGTTAAAATAGTCTTAAGAGGTCATTCAACCTATTTAATTTATATATTTTATAGTCTATCATAGTTATATGTCTACAATTTGTCCATGGTGCCAAGAAGGAGTTCCATTTCTTGACGGATGCCTTTCAGCAGATCTTTCATCTGCCGTGGAGAATCTAGGATGTCAATACTTTGGGTGTAAGGGTTGTATCTCACTCCGAAGTCGCGGGGTATTGTTTGGGCGAATTTGCTGTAACATTATTTAATTATCATAAAATTATCAATAACTGTTACCCATTGTTAAAGTTTGCATTGCAAAGATTAGCAAAGATCGAGAGATATCTAAAATGAACAAAAAAAATAATTACTAATAAATTGTTAATAAATATTGGTCAGAAAATTATTTTTAAGACATGGTATGGTTTGCACACATATTATAAATAGGAAAGTAACTGGTTGTCTATCGGCCTTTAGGTAGAGGTAGAGGTGTGTCAAAAGTGTGAAGAATAATATAAGTCAGCAATAATTCCTTTGGGAGGTGGAAATTTAGATAATTTGTAAAGTAAAAGTAAACCTCATAACTTAAATACATATTCATAATTACTCACATCATCTTTTCCTTAGCACTTTCAAAACTGTTTGCAACGAAATATATTGGTTGGTATTCAGTGATAGGATACTTCTGCTCTCCTGTGATTTCTGGTTCGAATTCTTGGAGTTGTGGCTTATCTGAGAGACAATATTGAAGTTCCCCAAATGATGACAGCAAGCCGGCGCCGTATGCCTTCAGCTGACCTTCTTGCCGACACAGACCAAATTCAACGGTAAACCAAAAGCACTGTAAAAAGAGAAGATAAATTTAATCACTTAATACATTATATGAGGGCTTATGATATCAATAACACATTGATAAGTGTATAAATTTACCGTTGCAAGTCTTTCGATAAAATCGTCAGGGGCTCCCAATGAGGCCAGGCCAATTTCCTGAGAGAACTGTGCGAATGCGGGGTCAGCGAACAATGGCGCGTGTCCGAGAAGCTCGTGGCAGACATCAGGTTCAGGAGTGTAAAGGGGACGAGAATGGTGCCTAATGTACTGAGTACTATGAAATACACGGAACGCTAAGCCAGCAAGGAAATCTCGTGAAGAAAGTAGACCTGCCACTGGACGGAGAGTGAATCCAGTGCAATCTGATGAAAAGAAATATTTTACTGTTTATTCTAGAATTTTACATAATCATTTGTAAAATATATGCTATTACTAGTAAGTACCTTTGAGGAAGTTGGAGACGTCTTCGAGTTGTGGAATATTGTCCTCCCTATAACCACAGTTTTCAATCAAAAGCGGGAAAACATGATTGTGTTCCTTACAGGCGTGCGTTGGGTACAATTCGGTAAGCTTCCTGAACACTACTCCCCATGTGTTAATTTCTTCTTTAGTATAATTCACATGTGGTAGCGGCTGGCCGTGCTTGTAGTTGTAAGCGATGTCGGCAAAATACTTTCTCCTTGCGCGGTACTCAGGGTCCGTAAAACCTGGATGATCAGAGTCCAGCTCAGCTCCATAAGACAATATCTGATTAGCGAATCGATCCAGATCACGAATACGGCGAGGGAACCACGGCACCGCAGCTGGAAATTAAAAATAACACATATCTCTACATTTCATCATTACTATTCCTATTGCTTAAGTTTCTCTTTAAAACTCCCATTAAAATAAAATACAATAAGAAGCTTACATCTGTTATCCTTGTAGTTTCTTGAAATAATGTTAAGATATCCAGTGCTCTTCTTTAGCTCATCCAAAGCCGCCCCAAAGTCTCCAGATTCGTGTTCACACTCAACCATGAATTCATATCCTGGCCTCCTGGCAGAGGAGCGAGATTCAATGTGGCTCAAGTTAACGCCGTGAGATGAGAAGACACTCAGAAATTTCTCCAGAGAACCAGCTTGATCCGGAGTCTCAGGAGAAAAGAGAAGCCATGTCGATTTTTTAGAATCACGACCCTCGGCTATATAGTTGCCACCTTGCATTAACTTTGGCTGTAGGAAATAGCATAATTATCGTTAAAACATATTTTTTGTTTTTGTATAATAAAAACATCAAATGTACACATGGTGCCGTTTAAACGATTATAAAAATATTTTCTGTACCTTGTTTTGGAAATACTTGAGAAAAAGAAAAGCGGCAGCTTTGTTAATTGACAATTAAAATCAACTCACTGCAGAGATCTTAAACTAAGGCGAACGAATTAAAGTTATCACGTTATCATAATATATACGATGATATAAAATATATTTGAAGCTGCTTTATCGATGTGATAACCCTTGCCGGTTAAAGTGGACGGCCGATTTCTGATCGCACTGAATGAAGAGACGTCATTAGTAATTGAAATAAATTAAAATATTATCACAAGAGATGTTGAAAAACAACAGAGTATTTGATTAAAGACGTGGTGAGTTTGTTTTCAAAATAACTAATAAATGATAATTTAATTACAAAATAAAATGAGTACGAAAGTTTTACGAACATGTTATTCTTTAGATTGTCAATTTATAATATATATAGATTGCTATAACTTGAACTGGAATGCGAATTAAGTAAACATAATTTGAATGGACTTTAAATAAAAAGGCACTACCGCATTCTTGATAGTTTTTGCGTGTAGCGATTAACAACGGCATTAACAGTTGTTGGAATGCTGTTATTTGAGACCAATTAGTGTTCGCTTTGGTTATATTACATGCTTTAATAATATTTAATACAAAATGTTAGATTTGGTTTGTAGGTTCTTGAAAGTATTCTACAAACTTCCTATCGTAAGCTTTTACAACGTTAATCTGTGAATAAGCCAAAATGAAATCAAATTTCAGTGGCATGTTTTATCTACAAAAGACAGAATAATATTACAAATAAAATATAAATAATACAAAGAAGTGGGCAATTAAAATCGCAACAAATCGCATTATCCATACCTTATCCATCGGTGAGGTTGATAGAATTTTAACACTCGACTCCATTTTACGTACTTGTTCAGACGCGGGTAAGAATGACACAGAAACAAAAGCGACACCACTCAGCCCCTTTTATGAGACGGACTACGTCACTAACTACAGCGCTGTACACTCGCTTGTACTGATAATATTGTTTTATTAAACGATGAACACTATAAATAATGTTTTTATTATTTCATCACAATTGAAAAAAATAATATATATAACTGTAGCAACAAATTTTGTAAATATATTAATTTTAAAGAAATTGTTATAGGAAACTTTATATGTAGCTATTAAATAGGCTCTAAGTAAATATAAAGCCTGCATCGGAGGCTCGAAATGTTATCTCTGGGACATAAAAGTCTTATCATTTTGTTATGTCGATGAATATATACGTCATTTGATATTATTTTGTGCAAAAAATATGTTTTACGGCTATAGAACCTACTAGAACTTTATAAAAATATTTAGCACGAATTTTATCGACGGCTTTAAATGATGAAAGTCTTAATAATGACAACGTATACTAGTATATATATTGAAGTAGGTATTTGTGTTCTTTTTTTATCAGTTCTACTTTTAATACCTTCAAACCGATATATTCTCTGTAAGTAATGGTTATTAAAATTCTATTCATACTCGACCTTGTACATTACAATCTACTTGGTCAAAATTATAAAATGACGCGCTTAGTCTCTAACGTCAATTAAAAGCCATTTATTGATAGACGCTAGACAAATTATTATAAATAATAATAACACTTGTTTTAGTATAAAAATGAATTTTTGTAGCAAAAAAATCATATAGATTAACTCGTCCTTTGTAATATTACTGCAAGATGGTTCAGTTGAAACAGGTTTCGCTTCGTTTGAAGTCTATTAAAAATATTCAAAAAATCACTAAGACGATGAAAATGGTGTCTGCGAGCAAGTTAATATATTTATATCAATAATAAAGCTGTGTTACCCTTATCGTGTTTATATTCACGTCCGTGCAAATTGAAGGTTTACGAAAGCGGAACGCGAATTAAGTTCAGCCCGACCCTTCGGCTATGGGCCTCGAAAATTTTACGAGTCCAGCCACTTGGTGAAACCAGAGAAGAAAACAGATGATAAAGCCAAAGATGAACCACCGCCAGAACCGGTTGTTGGGAAAGTTGAGGAGGGAAAAGAAGGCAAGAAGATGAAAAGGCTATATGTCGCTGTGACTTCAGACAGAGGTGGGGTTTGATAGCTAAATATAAAATTAAAATATACGAGTTTATTAGGACAATATTGAAATCGTTTGTGATGCCAGTAATTAGGGTGATATATCAGATGGTGACCCCGGGTTGATAACTGGTCGCACTGCCCCGGCACACGCTCCCATCATGTGCGATACTGCTTATCAATAGGAGATAGTTAACTGCTATCACAAACCCTTGTCAATAATTCTACGATCTTACCTACTTATACGTAAGCCTTTACAGTCACGAATGTTAACTGAGAAAAAGGCATAAAGTAAGTTATTGGAGTCATGATGACAAGGTTTTTGGGTCGCGATAATACGTGAATATGTCGCGCTATAAATACGCAAGTAGCGTCAGGCTATCACTTAGATCACGGCCGAGGATGCTTTCGTATGATTTTACCTCAAAGCTATTTTATAGTAAATAAAAACTAAATAAAATGATAGACTCAAGCATCGAATTCTTACCGCAATTACGAGTAAGTATTGACTAAAGAAGAGATTCCCAAAATGTAATACAGACCATCTTAAAAGATTTCTTACAAAATTCCTGTTGACGAAACTTTATGGCAAGTCTATTATATCTATAAACCATACATTATGTTCAATTAAAAGAAATAAAAAAATTTAAGACGCAAATTTTAAACACGATTAAATATCAAATAGTTTTTGGCGTAGATAACAAAGACCCAAATATACATTTTATACCTATTCATATTAGAATAATAAAGTCGAACGCAAAAAATATTCGTATATATATGTGTATGTATTTTTCTTTATCTAACGTCGTAGGTTGTTTTTGATTAACCCAATTTATTATATATGACGATATATCATTTTATTGTAAATAATAATGAATCACTACAATCTACCTTTATATCCTTTTGCGTTCAAACATAAGGAAAATATAAAGTGGAACAACCCACTGAATGGCATGCGTTGTATTATGACTATACGTGTATGATGTGGTGTAACTTTGTTGATAATTTTCATCATATAAACTTTTAATTTGCTAAGTTATCTACAAGTTAAAGGTCAAATCATAATCGGAAAGCCCAAGCCCATACATACTCGTACTTATGATGCACGAATATTATGTACCATCACAACATCGGACTCTCGTTGACTGAAACATGACTTGTATCGTTCGTCAAATTAACTAGTTAGTGGTCTTCAACATCACTTCAGTGTATGATATGTACTCGTAATATGGATTCTCAGTGTTTACCGCATCTAAATTACGAATCACTGTAGGTGTTATAAGATTATCAAAAACTTTTCTGGTATGTTATGTTTGAGGCCTATGCGGCGGAGTGCATTCCGGTATATCTCGTCGCATTAGGAAGAACTTGACCGATCGTAGTGCGGAGCCCGCCAACAATAAGCTGATATGTATCGGTGACAAATCCAGAGCAATCCTGAGACGTATCTTCAGCGAAAATATGCTAATGAATGTCAAAGACGTAATCATTGTTTTCTTACATTTTACGTATTTATTTCTACAAGAAGTTTATATTTACAGAAACTAAAGCTTTCAGATATTACTACTCGTATTCTATTATTTTACAATCACATAATTTCTATTATCGTAAACTATGTAACGAGTACTACTATCCGAAAATCTTAGTTATTATTAAGTATATAATATATTCGATTTTCGTTAAAATATGCAATTCTTGTTTATTGTCAAAATGAACAATAGTTTTTACAGGTGAAATTAAGTTAAGTAGTCGTTTTGTTTATTAAAATGTATTAAATTTCTTCCATCTTCACATTAATATTAGTCCCTAGTTTACTATATAATTATTAGTTAGTTGAATGAAACTAATAATTTTCGGATAAAAACTACATACTCCCTACGTTTCGGTTACATTTCACGGTTGCTGAAAGTATGTACTTAGTTTTTGTACTTAGTATATCTTAAGTAGTAGTAGTATATCTTAGTCCTAATTAGTTGGTTATTTGTAATTTTATTTTATCATAATAACCCCTTTGCTCAGATTGGTCGCATTTCTCCCGTGTTCGCGGATGCATCTGCCATAGCAGCGTCTATAATGCAATCAGGTTTCATATACGACTTTGGTGAAATCTACTACAATAAATATTTCACTGCCGTTAAATACGAGCTAACCATCATCCCCGTCTTCCACAAGGACAAAATTGAGGTTCGTTTAAAACAAAGCGAAAAAAGTTTGGATTTTTTTTTTCTTAATTGTAAATTACATTACAGTTTTATAGTGATTTGTATTTATGATGTAACTAAATTAAACTGTTGGTGCATTAAATAACTAGAAAAAATTTTTATTCATCCAAATCACTTTAAATACATATAATATCACTTCCAGAGAGCACCTAACATGCACGCCTTTGATGATGTTGAGGAGGATCAACTCGAAAGCTATTCAGAGTGGACGTTGGCGGCTCTTCTGTTTTACGCTCTCAAGGAATCGGCGGCATCGGAGCAATCAGCTCGGATGGCTGCCATGGATAATGCGACCAAGAACGCTGATGATATGATCAAAAAATTAACTCTTCTCTTCAATAGAACTCGCCAGGCAGTCATCACGAGGGAACTCATAGAGATCATTTCAGGAGCCGCTGCTCTCTGATGATAAGTGTTTAACTTTTAAATACTATTTACATGAGAAGGAAACGTTGTGTTTAAACTTAGAACATTTAATGTGAACCTTGTTATTGATAATTTTTGGTAATAAGGTAATTTTTGACAGCCATACATACTAGATGTATTGTTTAGAAAGAAAAACAATAATATATTACTATTAGTTAATATTACGTATCTTATTTAAGAGTACCATATTCAGAATTATTTTCTTACTAGACCGAACCAAAAGTACATATTTCATTCAAGACGATACGCTCTCAGCAGATTTTACAAACAGCAATTAGTTTATTTTGGAACATCAGATCTTTATATTTATGGGAATGTCGTTACTGACGACCAATTAAAATGTATAGTAATAGTTATTAAGAAGTTGAAAATAATACTATTTCTTGGGCATTTCGAAAATTAAAACATATAGAAAAATATTTTTCATATTCTGATATAGGATAATTTGGTAGCTGTCCATCTTTTAAGCGACCATAAACTTTTCGTTTCACTGCAGTTTGTTATGATCTTTAAAATCTATAATACTACATTTCGTAATTTATATAAAAGGTTTTTTTATTTTCCTAACTTTTATACGAAATTAGGGCAACAAAAATTCTAATAATGCCTTTACATGTAATGTATGTAAAATATATACCTAGAGATTCTTTAAAATAGACCGTAAGTTGGGTTCTTGTATGAGATTTAATAAAAATAATTTTAGAACACATGATTTCATTCCAACTGACTGGTTTATGTCGATGGAATAGATCTTGTAAAATTGTTTCTAAATAAGAAAGCAAACATCATTGAATAAAAAATACGTTTAAACTACGTTGCCTCCAGGGCGATACGCCAGAAAATTAAGAAATCGATGGCGGTATATGATAAAATAACAAGACCAACTGACAGACATTCACATCTCGTCTGCCCGTGATCACAGTTGTTGTAAAGTAGTAGTAGCTGAAACGTCGGGAGTATGTAGTTTTAAACAAAAATAAAGTCGCGTAGTACATCCGAAAAACATTAGTTTCATTTAAATGAATAAAACTCGCGAAACTCTTAGATCTCATTCGCTTCAACTGTCAAAAATAAAAGTTCAGTCTATCAATTTTGTGAAGTTAAATAAGTATTAGATTTATCGATACATGACAATTTTATAAACCTTAAAATTAGATTGTTATTGTGTCTTTACGGCCGTTTATTGATACTGTTGTATTTTTATACTTAGAAAATATTCATATAGTTTTAGATTTTACGAATATTAACAGATATATTACACAGAAGTAATTTTGACTCTTCTTTAGTTTTCAACTTCATTGAGCACGGAGTATCTATAATAATATTAGTTTTTGTTCAAAAATGTGTAATAATACGTAACAAATTCATGTTTGTCGAGTATTTTATATTTAATTTTATATTTTGTAATTCCTTAAGAAAAAAATACATATGATTCTGATAAAAAAATCAACAATTTCAAATTTGGTTAAGTAGAAAGAGGGGCTTGGACGGTGGAGGTGAGCGTTTAACGCGCGTTATATAGGGCCCCTTAACACTCCCAGTCCAAGGCACTGGTGAAGCTCCTCTCCCTGCAACGCGAAAAACCCGGCACCCACACGGTACATCCACGGAATGATGAGAAGTTTTGTCTCTTAGTACGTCAGCGTTAAGCTAAAAGTTAAAGTTATTAAAGTTAAAAGGCAGCGCCAAAATTAAACCGAATATACTCACTTTTTTCAATAAATAAAATAGAGTTTCAATATTTTTTGTACGAAATCTTATTTTAAATTATGTACGAAACAAATAATTTGAACATTAATCAGAATTCTCTATGTTCGTATCCATTGTCTCACAGACCTAAATAATAACACAGACCAATTCATTTAGCATTTTAAATAAGAATACGTTACGACTTAAAATATATTTAATAAAATTATGTAACAGATTCACAATTAATATTTCTGGAACTTTCTTTTTCACTTTATCATACACTCAGTTACAGTTTAACATTTTTCACAGTCATTTACATTTCTTATAATGTACATACTGTCAAAAGATGTTATACGATTAGCAAAAATTACACTAAATGATCTGAAAGTAACCGAGTGTTTTGATAAATGCAGTCATCGTCAGTGTGAATCCTCGAGGTACTTGTCGTAGGTCTCCTGGTCCATGAGCGACTGCAGTTCATCTGTCTTGCTCAGCTTGACCTTGAACAGCCAACCATCTTCATAACACGACTTGTTGATGAGGGACGGACTGCTTTCCACTGCGTCGTTTTTCTCAGTTATCTAAGCGAAGATAAGCATTAAATTTATAAGCTCACCCGCCAAAGGTCGAATGCTAGGAGTCTAATAAGAAATATTTAAATTATTTAACTCTGAAAAATCTTACTTTAGGAATTATTGATATGTTTCGTACATCGAAATTTAATATAAAAACCATATCACAGAACAATCAGACTCGAAAGTCATATAAAAATATAGTCACACTTAAATAATTAAACTATAGTTAAGAGCTTAACTTTACAACTTCGTGTTGAATGGTTTTCGATAGAAATAATCCAAGGATTTATACTTAAAAGTTATATATTCGACTACACGAAAAGAAAGTCCGTATTAATCTCACCCTGTGCTAGTAAGTAAAAAAAAATTATTATAAAGTAAGTACTATGAACAACTTATTATAGGTATGTGAAAACATAAAGTAAACATTTTCTAGTATTTTAATGCTTTCAAGCTCGTATTTTAGCAGGAGGTCCCACTTAGACGACGCGGCCCCTCCAATAAGGCTGTCATGGCTAATTGAACTTATAGCAATAGTCAAGTAGACTAAGTATATTTGAGACAGAAATATAATATATATAAAGTTAAAAATACATATTTTATTAAATTATTAATATATATGTCTCTCAAGTTTTTTTATTTAAATCCATTTGAATGTGTATCTAACAGCTAACTGATTGGGTGGACCGATCACCGTTTAAACTCGTTCGAGACATTCATTTGTTTTTGTCTGTAGTCACATATTTTCATTTAAAGTATTAAATATTACAAATCAAATAGTTAACAATTGAATATACGTCTTAACTACGCTTGACAACAGACATAGAACGTAGAAGTATGGTGTTTATCTGTTGCATAAGCTCTTTACTTAAATTTTCCTATCGTCCCTTCTATTAGATTATCAATATTTTGTTTACACAGAAGTAATTTTGACTCTTCTTTGCTTCTATCATTATCAAGTCCTTCACAATATTTGTGATCAACACACCTAGCACACGTCCTTGTAGCATATTGAAATTGGTATACTTACAGTCCCTGATACAGGAGAGTAGACCTCACTGGCTGCTTTGACACTCTCTAAAGCACCGACTTCTTCAGCAGCAGCCACTGTCCGACCTACCTCCGGCAACTGCACAAATACAACCTCCCCGAGAGCATCCTGTATAATGGGAATCATTAGTGAATAGTGCCACGGTGATAGGTTAGTTATATCTTATATATGTCACATGATACTATTACGAGTATATTTCTATCTAATTACGATAATCATTTATTGTATCCATGAAGGCCTTTTATGTATTTGTTGTAAAAGACGGTAACGGATCTTACATGAGAGAGAAACAATGCCATCTGTTAAGCTTTTGACCCCAATAATCAAGTCTTTAACATCAACTGACCTTCAGAGCACAAAAGACGAGATAAGATGTAATTTTTTTTAACAATTAAAATACTTTTTACCTATCATAATAATATAGATAATACAAGCGTATTAATATTTATTATTATTTCATTATTTATATGCTTTATTCGGAATAGTATTTAAGTACTCGCTTTTAGGTTTTTTTTATTTTTAAAATGTTAGTCTAATTAGTTTCATAAAAGTCAACCATCTAATAGATTCGATCTCGTCCAACGTAATGTAGATGTGATTTATTTTATTGTGAAATACCGTGAGAGGTCAGAGCGGGAGTTGAGGCGTTCTATCTTCTTTAAGACGACTTACAACTTAAAACTATCTGTGAAAATGTTCACCTGTGCATAATTAGAAATGCCAACAGTGCCTACGCCACCGTCCAAAGACACCCACTCATGTTTCTTTGTATAGAGCCTTCCTGAAAATGAAAATTAAAAAAAATTTAAACACTGTTACAGCCTATGATAAGTTTTAAGATAAGATAATACAATTAGTAATAAGACGTATGATGGTAATCATTTCACATTTCTAGTTCGCTGTCCTTTATATCCTGATAAACACATGCTGTACATACTTTCAGTATTGATGTACTTTTTCGCAAAGCAATTAATACTCTATTCTCTAGACATAAGTACTATAAATGAGTAACATTAATTCGCTAGCTAGACTCGCATTGAAAATAAGACGTAATCTGACAACTATTTCTTATTAAAATACTTCGCTATTAAAATATTATACTCATTTGTACTGAAATGATTATAATAAATGTATTGATTTTCATTGAGTTAGACAATATCGAGGCAAGCACTTGAACATATTAGGAAAAAATTAGTGATCGTGAAATTAATTCCAACGGTGACATCTATGCAACGTTCCTATCAATACTTAAAAACTATAAATTAGCACATTTTCATATCTTAATATACATATAAATGAAAACAAGTCACTCTGCGTTTTAAGTGTAATCTGCTGAGTAGATACGTGTCTTTTAAAGTTAAATTATTTAGTTAAATCCTGCGTGATACAACTTGCTGCGCTGATAAGTTCAAACTGAAGATAAAAAAGAATCAAACGTTCCATAAATGTATGTAAAAGATAAATAATTGACTTTGATTTTATAACATTAAGAAGTACCTACATCTATCATGTATTAGAATCACTGTTAAAGTGGAATAATCGCCACAGCACCTAACTTTATCTTTACCTATAATACCTATAACATAATAATCTTAATTAAAAGTAATGGATCTAAGTAAATTACCTTTAATCTGAGTACTGTAAACTGCCCTGCTACAGGAGTGTGTCGCTCCAGCGAAACGCGCCGTGGACCGTAATAATTTTCCCAACACCATTGTTCCTTATTCCTGTAAAATGAACCCTCGTATGATGGGGAGTCTGTTTATTTGCCACACTCAAATAGCATCAAACTAACAACTGAACACCAATGCGGATAATGGCAATCGCTAAAAATGATTATTTGAGATAAAAATTTCATCTAAAACAAAACGGACAAATAAATTTCTCGTTATAATAAAAACATTCGTAAATTAAAAAAAATATATTTTAAAGAAGACGTAGTTTCTCCTGATTAGGTACATCGATTATTTAATCTGTGCTTCTTTACATTACATACCTAATAAAGAAAGCTGAAAAATTATGCTAATTTGTTAAACACTTAATAAAGACTTTTTAGGTAGTGATAGTGGATACTACTAAAACTGTCCCTATATTTCTAAACCTCTAGGCGCTGTGATAAACAACGAAGCAGCGAACGAGTAGTGTTGTATATGATTGTAATGCGTATGAATGATTTGAATACGATATTTTGGATTTACTGAGATACACTTACAATGACCTAACGCGTAAGGTTACTATGCCAACGTGATAATCACGCGTGATGCCATCACACTTAAATATAATTATTATTCATTAATTAAATATTTAAAATTAAAATAATAATATTCCGAGCTTACAGCACTCAGGTGCCAAAATGATATTTCAATTCTTAAGAGATATAATATGATTTGTATAGAATAGATTAAAGAGACATAACACATAACGTTATCAATTTAATCATTATACACATATATATATATATATTGGGTTATAGCCCAATCGTATGGAAAGCGACACTTAACTCTCTAGATCAAATGACAGTAATAAATGAATATGTAATAAAGAATTCATGAAAGATTACAAGATGCTAACATACCTCTCGCAGACGCGTCTCCTTCGGTCCAGGCACGGACGGTTTCTGTAGCCGGCCGCTAGTTCAAACTGCCTCACAATATTATCAATAAATTTTAACTAATAGTAACATAGCTAACACTCGAACTGTTAAATTTTAAACATTTTTAATATATAGTTACATAAAAGATCTTATAACTTTTATTCCAATATTTAACAGCAACACCCATTACGTTTTTCTTAGATATATACCTAAACGAAATGGTCGTGTTAGCAGAAAATTCACTAAATAAGCAAAACTCGTTAAAACATTTGTTTCCTTGGAACTTTTATTATTTATATCAGCAGAAGACATCGCGGTTATTTTTAGATATGTGTTAAATACAATTTAAAATTGAATTGGAATCCATCGATCAGTTTGTCGTGATAGCTTCACAACAGTTATCTTATATTATGTAGCTACGGCGCTTTACCTATCATTATTATAATAAGCAGATATTTAGCAGAACTTTATATAATATTTGGAAGTTAATTTAGAGGTTGAATGACGAGTAATATCACTCTACATTAACAGTACGTGTAACGCAAGCTTTAAGCATCAGTCTATGTTGTCAGCTCACTAGAGTGAGGGCTAAAACATTTGTGTGAGTCGAGATAGAATTATTTATAAGTTTCAATATTAATAATGATGGGAGAATTAATTTTCCATGACGTATCATATCAGTGAAGCGTATCTTTGTTTTAGTATGATACTGTACGATCTTGGTCTAATGACTCCGGCACTAATTCCGTGTCATTACCAAAAGTTTCCATTGTCGTGACAAACACGGAGCAATTACAGTTTTTCATTCATATATATGTTACTTAATAAGAAACGGCTGAGGCTTTGTATGTAATGCAATGTTGGGAACTGGTAAATAAAGTGTTATTTACTGAATTTGCTTACAGATATACAAGTAACTATTTTCATTAGAAAATTCAAAGCATTTTTATTACAAATGTATAAACTTCTTAATGATTAAGTAAAGATTGATAATATAATTCCTTTTAATACGTCAGTGTTAAATAAATATCTTGTTTATATAAACCGTCCTTTAATAATTAACGTAATTTCTCAATACAATTGACTTATTTCTTCAGTCGGTTTATCAAATCGTTATCAGAACAAATAGTTCGCTGGGGGCGATCACCAAAGATATTATCATCAGTAACATGATGAAAAACATAAACATTTAGTTTAATACTATTTTAAAACTACGTCAGAAGAAATATATTTGATACAGCATTTGATATCAGTGCATTTAAAGATTCCACATACGAAAACGCTACCTGCAATAGCCGATAAATTCGGGAAAATGATACACAATCAATTAATTCAATCTCTTTATTCAGATAATAATGAAATTTAAAGCAATCAACTCATGTTGTGTCCGACCACTACCAAACTATGCTGGATTTATAATTAGATAGTACAGAATGTATAATATTATAAAAAAAAAACAATAAATGGCCATTTTTAAAAGTGTTACTCTAACCTAATAATTAAGGACATAATTATTGAGTGTAACTATTTTATTACTACTACTCGCTTTTAATATGGAAAATGACATAACGATTATATTAAACAGCATATTACACTTCTGCTTTTCTCTTGAAAATATATTTACTTAATTATAAAGTTGTAATATGACATTATTTTACCAATACAATCAAAATATGTTGTTTAAAGACCATACCTAATGCCTAAATTATATTTTGTTAAGGTTAAAGGAATTAAAAGTACACATTTAACAATACGAATAACGCCATCTATTATTGTAATGCCGCAACATCCCAGACGTCATAGCGGTTGCTTGTTGGTCCGCTAGATGTCGCAAGCTAACTACTTGAGGTAGCACGGAATGGCCTGCGCTGTGCCAAAGATGGCGCTGAGAGCACTGTAAGTAGCCGCCGCGCCTCCCAAGATACCAATTACTAAAACTTCCCAACAGACGAGTTTCACCCATCCTGCTACCTCACTGGAAAAAGAAAACAATCTTAGTGATACTTTCAACCCAATAATCTTCCCACCTAGAATAAAAATATACCTTGTCTTAATTGTATTTATTATGTCAACAAACAGAACAAAATTTGCAAAATTGAGACGATTTTGATTTTTTTCGACGAAGTTCCGTTAATTTTGAAACACGATCGACGTTACAGAATGAGAATAGTTCTTACAGTGGCGCCTGTCCTTCCCTTGGAGGCTGATTGACAAGGTTCAGGTAGCAGTAGGAGGGCAGCACGTAGGTGAGGAGAGCGATGGTGGTAGCCCCCACAAACGCCAGGATAGTATAGAAGCGAGGGATGCTCTCCCCGATGAACAGTATACCAGCCATGATGGAGAAACGTACGAGCGTACGGTAGCCGATGGCGTCTATTATAAAGTTGATATTAAAACACCAATAAACTTTTAAATAAACTACTTATTAAAAAAAATTCAACTAGAATACGTAGACGAAATAGTGCGTTTTAATTTCTAGCAAACATCATCGCCTCAATAGATTTGGTTATTAAGTTTAGCGTTCTACAATAACTAGTCGTGACTGGTGGGTGACAAGCTGTACTCCATGTACTTACAGAACTTGAACAGCGTTATCTCACTCTCTGGAAGTATATTAAAAACTTTACCTACAACGTACCTTTATCAAATATAAATAAGCTAACATCTTGCTATACTGAAATTATTAAGACAAAAAAGTAAATATTTTTAAAAATATTATAGTACTTATTATGTAAATATTGGTTTTCCAGTATTCGTAAAATCTGGAATGAAGAAACAATCCTATGAATTCATATAGGAAATATGATCATTGTCGGCTTACCACTGTTGATGTTGTAGAGCTCCTCCATCTCCTGGCAGACGGGGTTGATGAGGATGACGAAGGCACAGACCAGGTGGATAGCCATCAAGACATTGCCAACCAGAGACAGGGGCGTCGCAGACAATGAAGTAGCGAAGTTTGGCCCCACAGACTCACCGTAGATTGCATAGCCAGCAATCGAGATGGGCAAATAAATGGCCAAGATGGCTGAAAAATATTATTTCATTGTTTTATTCTGGTTGAATTTATATATTGAAAGTAATTTAAAATACTATGAACCTACCAATAAATCCGTACTGCAGACTCTTGTTGAACTTGGTCTTGTCGGCCATATCGTTCTGAAGAGTTGGGAATGTGGATGCTCCACCGAAAGCGAACATGATGGTGCCGAAGGCGAGGAAGAAGTCCGTGAAGCCGTGGATGCCCCAACGGAAGACAGGGTAAGGTCTGATGTCGTTCATCATTTGTATGAAGTAGAGAACACATGCTACAACCGCCGCGAAGAAAGCAATCACTCCCAAGAAGCTAGGGATTATAATATTCGTACATATAATATCATAAAATAAAATAGTAAGTAGAAGAAAGAATAATTATATTATTTACAAGTCAAATTACTAAATATTTTATTAATTTTGTCTATCTTAACATCATTGTTAACAAAACAGAGAAGATGTAACTCTTTAGTTAAATATTGAATAGTTAGATGTGGATGTTGGTGAAAGACTCAAGTGGCAGCGGCGATACAATTATTCCCATTGTGAACTTACAAGACACTTCCGGGAAACCAATGAAGTGTCATATTGAGTGAACCTAGAATGCTCGAGTCTTTTAAAGGGTTTTGGGTGACTTCTTACAGTACTAAAACCACTACGGTTCGCGTATTTTCTATGAAATATTATATTTTAAGCCATTAGGACTATTTGTTAAATCCAATCCAGTTTCTATCCTATCAAATAACAAGATTTTGGAAGTCATTCAGTTTTTTAGGAATCAAATGTGTGGGTATTTTTAATAATGAACTAATGATTTTAAAGAAAATGATAGTTTCTTAGTTTAAAGGTCACGGACCGTACAAGAAGTTGCAGTGTGAGTAAAGAAACAATACCCATATATATTACTAAGAAGCCTTCTAAGGAACAGATTTAAGTATTTTTAATCTCTATTAGGGTCACAAAATAGCAGAAAAACGTGAAGAATAGGTAAGTAGCACAATGTATCCAAGTCATTATATATTTTCGTCTCGACATAACAAATAACAATCCGCGCTTTTCTAATTGGATTCAGACGCTGTAACGCTTAATTTAATAAGCATATAGAGTAAGCTTTCTCAAGCTTTAAAACTTAATTTACGTCTTGCGCAGCTACTTTTCACCACATGGAAATAAAATACTCACGAGAAATCTTTAGGCGTGCCGAAAAGAGTGAGTGGCGTCATAGCCCCCACCACCACCAGGTACCAGATGCAGATTGTTACAGTCGGCATGAGGGACAAGAACACTTGCTCAATGATCTGAGCAGCCAGCAGTAGATAAACTACCGCCACACCAAACTGCGTCACTATCATGGCGAGAGATACACCCACGCTGGAATATTTGAAGGCCTTAATATTAAGAGAACATTGAAGGCTATTCTGATGAACAATATATAATTACCAATAATTATATTGACTTCATTGAAAACAGAGTTATTAAATAAAATTTTAGCCGATGGAGCAGACGAGTCCTAGAATGGAGACCGCGACTCGGTTACCGTAAGGTAGGACGCCCCCCTGCCAGGTGGACTGACGACCTGAAAAAGGTCGCTGGAGGGGACAGGTTGCGGAAGGCGGAGGACCGGGTAATGTGACACGAATTAATAGAGGCCTATGTTCAGCAGTGGACCAAGAGTGGTTAAATGATGTTGAAATAAAATTCTCTTATTTTTATATGCCTATTAATTATTTAAATAGTTCAATTTTTGTTTGTATAAGTACATGATATGATTGTAGCAAGCGCTAACATCGTTTATTTAATTTTTTTTCACATATTTCCATAGCAAAACCATTACAAGCCTAAAACGATTAAAATTACATTAGCTATTTTTTTTGTTTAATTCAAGAAATGTCATGTCCTAAAATGAAAAAGAAAATCATGAAGAAGGCCGTTCAAGCGAAGCCATCTAAATATTTTCATTTATTAGTGTCGGACACAGATTATTTAGAATCGGACAGGTAAAATAACACATCGATAAGGTTTCACTGAAATTACATAAAAAAAGTGCCAATTATTCGAGATCCAAAATATAATTTTCAACTTGAAGATTCGCTAGCCTGTTTTACAGGATCAATAGGGCAAAAGCGCCAAAATACATAGTTTCATAAAAAACACTTCTTTGGTTTTTGCGGTATCCACAAGCATAAAAATATGACATATTGCTAGTAAGCTGTAGGTTACAGAGCACACAGGATTGACAAATGTCAATGAAGGTTGTTTATATCGTTTTTATCGAAATAAAATCTCGAACGTCGATTAAAAAATGAATACTAATACCGATTAAAAGATACATAAATTAATATTAATAATACTTTATGTAAATGACAAGTTCTGTGTAATTCGAACTGACTTTTGACGATCCGCGTGGGTAACACAGATTAAATAATATAATCAAACTAACAGCTATCCCTTCGTTCTATCGGAGGCTAGTAGAACTTTTCAGAAACGTTATTTTATTTTATAAAAAACACAAGTGCGATTAGACATAACAATTAACCACTAAAGCCTTTAATATTATCATATTACGATCAAGATAACGGTTTTAGACAGACAACAGAAATTAACCCACATGTTAATAAAATAAACAAGTTAATACAACCGTTTTATAACTTTACAGCTCTGAGCGGATAAATATTAATCCGTATAAAATTTATTCAAACGATTTCCATCTATATCTCATGACCTTTTCAATATTATATCTCCACAGTTTTATCGATGGCTCATTATATAATATAATATATTATATATAAATAACCGTGGGAACATTACCTCCAGAATTTTCCAAGCGACTGTTCTGCTATGATGGCGTAGGGATTTCTTTTCCTGGTTCTCATTTCGGGATCTCGGCTCTCGATGATGGTCCAGCAGTCTCCCAGTCTCCTGCCGCTGAAGGCAGCCAGGAGACACATCAGCACTATTAAGGGAATACCAACCCATCCTGGAATAGAAGGAATGCATTCAAATCCAATTAATACAGGTATCTCCGACATTTCTAACTTCGCTTTTTAATTATACTTTATTTTTAAAATTCATTTAACAAAAATCAAAAAACGAATGTAAAAGTTTAACATCGATGGCATTAAATAAAAATATTCGTTTTTTATAATGAGATCTGAGATTTTCGCGAGTTTTATTCATTTAAATGACACTAATATTTTTCGTATTAATAAAAAATAAATAGCGTAGTATAATCCGAAAAATATTAGTTTCATTTAAATTCGTTTTTATGTTATACATTTTAAATTAAACTCATATCGCATATTTAATGTAAATAAGTATAATTTAGTAGCATTACTCCAAAAATATTTAAATTTGAGAACTTATTATGAGAGTAGGTACATACACGTTGTCTGTTTGTACATGTACGAAATATATTAAATTAATTAATTTCCATTTTAAATGTTGTATTTAGTCGAACCAAATTGTTAAGACTATGATCTGATTAACATACGTGGTGGTTTGACTTGTTTCAACGTCTCTCTTCCACTCGGAGCGTTTAATGAGAGAGTTTGTGTTTTTTCTATAAATAGATTGTAAGTCGAAAAAGTTGTTCTATAAAAGCCGTGTGAGATAACGACCTTTTCCGTATTTGAAAGTTTCAAGTAAGTTTTGGGACTGGGTTTTAAAAAAAATATTACATTTATGTAATGAAACAGTAGGAATAATTTAATACAATTTTCAATGTCGTGAACGTATGGTTATTAATATTGTTTTTTTCTGTCTTTTGTAATATTTTATTTGCAATCATTTATTTATGTTAATAATTATATAAAAAGCCTCGTAACATGAAACGCGACTGTCGGTCTTATGTTACCGCAGTCCCCAACACTTCTACGACCGTTGACTTGTAGGTAACAGAGTTACATGTCATTTGTGAATCGTATTATAATATGAATAATATTTACACAGAGACAACTGTATACTGCACTCTATTTACTTTATATCAATTCTCCTAGATAACATCTTTCTGTAAAACTAATTTACTATTCATGATTATGTCTCGATTACTTATCAAAGCGCTACATTTGTTAATACCTAACTAAGTTATAATACCTATAATTATTATAAGGTAGTGGATACCTAGGTCTTCTACCTTACCTAAACCTAAAACAATGTCAAGACGGGTTGCATACACTTTAAACTTTGTATGACATTTCAAGTTCGTCTCATATATATAGGTACATGTCGAAAGTCAACAAAATTAAGAAAAGGCAAATCAGGACAAAGATGTTTCCTGATCTGATAAGTAACAATGCATTCGTAGATATAAATATTGTAAAAAACAATTCATATAAATATAACAGTATTTCGATGGTTTTGAAATATATTATAGGTATATATATTAAGAAATAACTTTCATAACCACGCAACAAAAGTAACAACTTTTAATATTGAATTTACACAAGGACATATCACATTACTCACTTTAAATATAAATACTACATATATGGCATTTAATTCCTATCAGAAAGTCTAGACACAAGAGCATAATTATACAAACTTCGCCATCGAATACCGTGAACCAAAAACAAAAAAACGGCACTCTAATAAAGAAGTTTTATATATTATAATCAATAAAAAATTGATGAAAGTCACCAAAATTCCATTCCAAAGAAAAAAATGTCCAAACCTGTGAGTGTGTAAAAATAAACCAAGATTAGGTATGTATGTTTTTGAAACCGGTTTGGCTGTTGATGAGAACATTCGCTATTAGCTTAATAATTTTGTTATTTTAATAAATTAAATATAAAACACTCGCAAGGCACAAACACGTTTTCATATAAGAAATATCTCATTTATAATATTATATATAGATAATGGTATTTCTTCTGTTATTTTTTCAAATACCACTTTGAATTGATATGTAACTATAGCTTGCACCCAATTATAGCTTCTAAAATAACTATTCTATAGTCCATTTCGCTTTTCATATAGTCCATATAGTAGTAGTAGTAATAGCTTAAATGTGTCATACCAGTTTTGACGACGGCCTTCGGAAGAGCCAGGACACCGCTGCCTACTAGCTCGCCAGCTATCAGAAAAGCTGTTTGATTCATTGACAGACCTCCGCTGATGCCATTCTTGCTGGATTCGCCGCCACTGCCACCTTCTTCGATCCCCTAGACATGGAATTACATTTAAATCCATTGGAGTTTTATTGAAAAGACTATAAATGGAGTATTAGAATATTCTCGACTTATACAACTCAAACTATTATTGTTTCACAAAATATATACAATTATAGTAATTTTATATAAACGTCTGCATGTCACAGCGAATATTACGTGAACCAAGCAACCTGTTTATAATTACCGTGATAATAAAATCCTTGACGAATAAGAGGACATTTTACTGTAATTAAAGAATTCAATTTTATATCTTATAAAAATAATATTTATTAAATAATGGTCGGTCTAAAAGATTGAAATTATCTTATTTGGTTATTTGGTATAATTTTTATAAATTAATAAGTATTTTATAAGTCCGTTATGGATTCAATTAGATTAGAAATAACTTAGACGGCTAACATCTTTTTAACTTGCAGATCAATACATTGATTTATTACGATTGCGAGTATTCGGAAGACTAAATAAACATTGTCGTGATCGATCCTGCAATGAAATATAAGAAATTCTGTTATTTATTATTAAAATATACGTGATTTTATGTAAACACTTTGAAAATACAATCTAGAACTAAAGGTATAATATAGAGACAAAACCTCTTAGCATTCAATGGATTCACCGCACGGGTTGTGGTTATCAGAATATTTACTCAGGACACCTGTCAAGATAATGTTAATGTGCATACTGTTATGCTATTTCTGTTAACCAACTTTAAAATAAGTGGGTTCTGAATTCGGCTCTGGAGTTTTGTGAACTAGTTTTGATATTAATGTATAAACATTTGTTGTGGGCTACGTTTTGCCACACTTGTTTTAATTTCATTGAAAAATTCTATTTTAATATCATTATAATGCGGAGGAAAATTTTTGGAACCAGAAAATCCGTCAACTTATGTACATGGCCAAACTATACCTAAATAATATATATATATGTATTCGCATCTAAACGATGTGCTAAGCACGAGTTCTTCATAGTTACTTTACACGCAGAGTTTCTCGTTTTTCGTTCATTAATATGATTTTATACTAATGAGAAAAGGTTTATGATTGAAAAACTGTTAAATCTCCGTATGAAATGTGACGATCGTGACTTGGGGTAAGCCACAGATTACTATCACGTCTCTGATATTCGATACTGTGGGAAATAGCAAGAGTTAAAAGCACGATACAGGTATACGTCGAGGACGACATATTATTTTGATGTACAAGAATAATATTTATCTTTAGTGAATATATATTAAATAATTATTTATAGTAGAAACAGCTCCCTTTGTTCCTTATCACATCGAACGCAACACTAACATGATTCTTTAAATTCGATGACGTTATTCACATGTTCTCTTCATTGACTTATTTCAAAATATCAAGGCTCTTTAGATATAAATAGAAAATTGACATAAATTATCGTTTCTTGAATGGATTATTTAGGTACATTATATTGTGTCGCAAGTCCCATAGACATGCACAACGTTTTTTCAAATGCAGATTAAGACCAAACCTTTCAGATTTATTAATGTTTATATGTATTAGTATTGAAAACTTTCAAAGAGAGTACACAGCACTCAATGTCTGTTATACTACACGTAAATGACACATTTCATTCCATCAAACAAACTTTAACGCTAATATTAAAAAAACACATTCTCGATAATTGTTTTTTTTATAAATAATTATATATTTTTTGATAATGAGGTAAGCCATTAAAATTATTCTAAATTTTGAAATAATATTAACGACTTATTTAATTAAGCGCCATGGACTGTTAAACATTGTGCAATATCTAATAAACTTATAGTCCGCCTTCATAGCTTTTATACAAACCGGTTCTAATACGAAGAGGATTCCATTCACCATCTAATTTGATTCTGGTTTACGTATTAACGTACAAAATATTTGTGTACATTTTGATATAATCACATAAAGTCACATATTTCATAAAGAACTCTTCAAAACAATTACATTTAAAAAAGTATTTGTATGTAAAATGGTGTTAATGTTTTTTTTTAATCCCATTGATATTTTTGTATATCTCACCACTTTGGGAACGAGGGGTGTAGACTCCGTCGCAGGCGACTTGCTGGCCGTCAACGAGACCTCCAAACCATTTTTCTTAGACATGTTTCTCTACCAAAGCAAAGATAATTTTGGTTGTTCAATAATAAATATCAATATCACTGATATTTATGTCATTTCCTGAATGATCGACCGGTGCTATCGTTAAGTATAGCTTCCGGTTATCAACAGTTAATTTGTACGGTTTCTTACCCGACACCGCGCTCAACGCACATCCGTCCGCAACCAAGATCCAAATAAAACTCACTCCTGAACTCAACAGACATCGCTCTCGGCGTAGGAGCCGTTACATTTTTTTTATACATGTCATATTTTAATAAATTAATAATTCTGAACTCTAAAACGTTGAATATTCTCATGTGAATGTTTTGTTCAGCTTACATTTTGTAAAGGATTAAATCAGTAATTCCATAATTGATACTTCGATACATTAAAACATGTTTGAAACTGCCAATAATGAATTAGTTAATGTACTAACATTAACGTGACTTACCTAAACCTAAAACAGTTTCTTAGACAGTTTTCTATAATCCTTACTTTAATATGATTTATAATAACAATATAAAGTAATTGATTACTATTTAGTTATTTACCAGTTTCTATTAATAATATGAAATGTCAATCTTTTGTAAACATTGAGTACCTACTTAAATTACAGCGTGGTAATAGCTGAATGTAAAAATTAAATCCTCCCAAATAAAGTTTCCAGTATTACATCATTCTCAACGCTATTCTTCTTCTTCTGAAATCCTACTTTGTTATTTTTGATAGCCTGATAAAAAAAACATAGCAAAGACTTATAACGAGTATACTTTCTAAGTTTATTTTTATCTTTACATGATATAAGATATATTATACTTTTAACCTAGTACCTACTTGCCTTTTAAATATTTCTATTTTATTGATATAGCTGGTTCGTCAACTACGGCTTCATTTCCATTTACCATGCTGGTAGTGGCATTGTACCAACGGGTACATTAAATATATTAGTATATTATAACAGTTATAGTTACTAGCCTCACCAATTGGTATCAAGGTATTGTTGATAACGATAAGTTATTAGGGCGAGCGAAACGAGCCCTACTCTAATTCAACAATGTGTACAATTTAGTGGTACACTTTATGAAAAATGTGTCACGCCTTTAGGTTTGAAATTTAACATAGTAATTTAGAATCGTCTTTAGATGTGTTATTTATCATTAAAATATCTTTTTATAAATACAATTACAAATACAAGACAATATACAACTAATTTACTAATATGCTACTAACGCCATCTGTCGAAAGTATGTGTATCGATTGGATCCAAAGTTATGTTACGTTCTAATTTATGGGTTGAAAATGGATTGGTCAATAGAGCGTTATGAAGAAAAATTGTAGTCCCCCTGATCAAATGCGGCCAGTCAAAATGGTCCGATTTTAAAATTATTCTTATTCAACTTACGAAAATAGTTGGTGTATTCCAATACTACCCATAACTAAATTTTAGAAAAATGGAGACACCAATTGCTCAAGAAAACAAATTCCATTACAATTAGCTTTCACAGTTCCAATTTATTAATCACAAGGTTTTACATTAGATAAAGCTGTTATATTGTAGATAAAACAGCTTAGTATATATTGGAGAAAAAGAAACTTTTATTTGTTTAACTTATGTCGCGTTTTTAAGATTAAAAACATTTGAAGGATCAGCATTAAATAGAAGATTTATTTATGATAAGTTAAGTAGTATTAAGAATTCAAACATGCTGAAGTGTAGAAAACAAGAAGAAAGTAAATGCTTTAAAACAATAAAAAATTTGAAATTTGTTTTTTTTTTGTCGTATGTGTTGTTTATAGAAGTCCATATTATGATATTGATAATTCGTATATTGAAATATACTATTAATTATTATTCATTATTAATAATAAATTATTACTAGGTACAAATACCTCGCGATCCCTCACAAAGCTGAGCTTTTTGCTAGTTATAATAAAAAAAATACGAAGGAAAGAGTTAGGAAAATTTTTTAAAAACAAAACAAATCACTTTATTTCGTAAAATATCACTTTATCATTAACGTCTAAAAGCAAATACTAATAAAACATACGTTAAAGCTTTTGAGCGATGTTACTATTGTTATAAAAATATTGTCAATCTCCAAGGGCTTACAATACCTAAACTATAAAATGAATAAATTTATTTTTCACTTCACACATTTAATTTAAGATGCATAAAAAGAAACCGAAAATAATTCATAGACAATATAAATCGATTAAATTTCAGAGTGCGGTGACCTTCACAAATCGTAAAACATAAACGTATATATTTTACTTGGTCGCTTAATCCTATGTGTCAAATAAGATAAATGCTATAAAATCTCTATCAAGTATCAAGTATCAGAACCGTAATAAAACAGCTAAATTGCTAATGACGACGATATTGTGGAAAATTTTATTAATTTAATTCTATCACAGTTTATTTATTGTCTTTTTCATTAATATGTTATCATTACCCGTCATCGTTGGAACCATGACAGACTAGAAGACTAGGTATTTAAATCTTATTTTTAGCTTGTTTATCAATCCTTTTGTGTTATGTGTTCGCTTTTAATGTAAAAATATACTTTTGAACAAAAATTTTAATCCTAATATTGTAATTTTAAGCACAATTTGATCCCAATTTAAATTGTAATAGTGTCTATTGATTATAAGAGCATTCTTGAGTGTGATAAAAGTTATTACGAAAGGATAAAAATTAACAAAACATGGTTAAAACAAATAGTAACTTTTATTATTGCTATTAAGATTTCTAGACAGCTTAATGAAAATTTATTGTTACGTAGAACTGGTGCAATGTTGACCTAGGATATTGAAAATAAATTGGTTAAAAGGTAATTATGATTCATCATGAATCTGTTGGATATCATTGTACTTTCTAATGAGCATATCCTCTATATATTTTTATCTTGATAAGCAAAGCGAACTGGTTAGATTTTTAAGCAAGCACATTAATTTGATGTTATGTTTTTGATTTAAATATTGTTTTTTGTTGCTTGATGATATTTTACACAATATATTTCACACCAACGAGGGTTTGATATGCATTTAGAATTCAACTTAATATGTATTGATATACAGAAGAAATTAACTCACATTAAATAACAACAAATAATTCTTACATTATAATCAAAATACATGCATTTAAATTTGAAATAAGTTTTATAAAACACATCTCAAATAACAATTTATTGTTGACACGAGATATTGTTACTATTTCCAATGTATCTTCCATGTATGAATACAATTGTTGCAAATGTGACGGGCAATTTTTAAATGCTTCAACAAGGGCACTACTATAATAGACAGTTTATCCCGCTGTGTCGCTACAAGCTCTTGTGAATTAGTAGATGTGGCCAAGCAATGTTTAATTGAAAAAGAGTCCAACCAATCATTACCTATCAAGTGGATTATAAATGTTGCTTATTTCATACAATAGTTTAATAACAAATGTATGGTCACTCTACCTGTTTTCATATGTTCTTTTTTTGTAGGAAACATGTTGCGGATTGGAATTTTGCCTTACAATGTATTTAGAGGTAAAGCTTTTAATTTGTGTATATCAGAATCATTGTTAAGCTTTGTAGCAACATTTTAGATGACTAATATTCATTTACAATCATATTATTATTTTTACACAGCTTTATGCTTCCGCATAATACATTCAATGTCCAATAGCATAGCGAAACCAGCTACATCTCGTGTCTCTTAATGCAATGCAAGCAAATTCACACATCAGAATTACATTTCACTCACATCTTGATTCCATGGTTTTAGCATTAATTGTTTGTGTATTTTTTTTTTTCAATTTTAGTGAAATAATCACAATCCACTATAGAAACCTAGCAGAATAGCTTGTATTCAATATGATGACTTCCGAGGAGTCAGACTCTTTGAGTAACATACCGTCAGATGGACATCCTGAAGATGCATCAGGTTTGTACACACGGGTACAATCATCAGCAATGACATCACAATTTATTATGTCTATCTTTTATGTGTAAACATGTGTTTAAATCATTTGATCATACTTTTTCTTTTCTTTTCTGTTTTGAATTAATTTGTTAGTGATAATGAAGATGTCATTATAATTATGATATATTTTTAATCTGTTCTTCTCTCCTGAACCTTAGCCTATGGAGGTTTTAGTTTCCTTCAAAAGTATTATATGTTTCATAACGCTGCCAAACAATTAGAGATCACTGGTGCATGTTGCCGCAAAACCACTCACTCTACAATTTTATAAGCTACATGTTTATTAGACTTCATTGTATTGTCCCACTTCAAATGAGGAGGTTATGCGTTTATGGTTATAAATATATTGTATGGTGTTGTATACAAAAACTACAGAATTGATGAAGACATTGTATTAAAATTGTTTAATTTTTAGTACTTAATAAGTCACACTGTATATTATATTGTAGTCTAATAAATATTTCCTTTCATACATAATCATTTATTGTCATTTATATATTTTCTGAACAGTGTCCGGTACAGAGGAAGCTCCATCATCCATGGTGTCGAGTGAAGCTGAGTCAGAGGGCAGTGTGGTGTCTGAGTCACGTCATGAGACTGCCCTCGCCGATCAAGACTCGAGCTTCCTTGACAAGACATCCACAGATGTTCGTGCCGTTGGCAGCACATTGGCTTCGCTCGTATCTACTAGAGGTATAGCCAAAGACATATATATTTGAATATGTACATGCCAAGTTACGCATAATGAGACCTTTATACAAATTTGAAATAGGTTTATCTAATGCAAACTAAGAATGATGTGTCTAAGAGTGATTCTCGTTATACTCATAATAAAATCAATGGACATTACAGTGTAATAGTAAATAGGTCTCTATATAACTTTATAGCTAACCTCAATATCTATATGCTCATTGGTACAAAAGCTATATCAATTAATGGTTCGGGTTAAGAAATGTTGATCATATTTGTCGGAGTAGGAGCACTTTGTAGTTTTTTAAAACAGTGACATCTGGATAACTGACGTCTTCAATGACTTAATTCTTGACCGTCATCAGGCTCCGAGGGTGACGAATCCCTTATTTCAAGGAGGTCTGATCTGCAACTGATCTGATCTGCGACGGCTCGAGAGAGACCCCTTTTAATATGTACTCTCGTTTTTATTTAAACTAAACAACACTCATTGTTGTTACTACACTTGCACAACTGGCTTGGCAGGTGGTTATGCGAGTGACACCTGATAATTTTACTACTCTTAATTATGCATAGCAATGTTCACACTTCAAAGAAATTATGTTTAATATCGAATATATTATCAGAATTATATTGGTGATAAATGTATTATTTTGGTCCAAGGATCGATGCTGCCATGGGGTCCCAACAAGGGCACCATAGTGCCGACCGCTGATTCTGACCTCCGACCCGGAGAATTTGTGATGCGGCTGCTCTTCACAGAGTTCACGGTTCAAGCGGAAAGAAAGATGGAAGCGGTTATGGCAGAACAACTGGTATGACTAAAGAGATAAAATATATAAATACTTATATACAAATATTTTGTTATATGGTTATATCTGTATTATCTTGCTTATGATTATTTCATATGATTACAGGAAAAGCCACTGAACAAAACTCTTCAAAGAGGAGAGGATCCACAACTAGATCAGATTCTATCAGCATTTGGTACGGTAGCCGAGCACTGCCTGCCATCTCTCTTAAGAGCCCTGTTCGGTTGGCTGGAACGGCAAATGGCTGAGTCACCACAGCTCAATGAACAAACGAAGAAACCCCACCAGGACTTAAAGAATAAAAGGTGCGTTTGGAAACCACAATAAACAAAACTTATTATATCATATACATAAATATATTAAGGAATGCTGTTTGTAAAAGAAAACAATACAGATTATTTACTTGATTACTCTCAAAATATAAAAATAATGGTATTATCATTAAATAATGTATCCGGTTTGTTCATATCTAATTTTAATACACGAAAATGTATTGTATGATTTTCATTTTTTTTAGCATAATCCACATAGTATCAGGTAGTGGGGCCGGTACGGAACAGGTGGAAAGAAGCTCCGAGGAGCTTCAGGCGGAGAGACGAGATCTTGCTGTGGAGTTCTTGTTCTGTCTGGCTCTGATAGAGGTGTTAAGACAACTGCCATTTCATCCCGGCCATGAAGATCTAGTGCACTACATAGAAAATGTGGCCTTCAAGCGGTTCAACTATAAGGAAGGGTGAGATGATATACACGATACATATTAATAAGGCAAAATAAGGTTTAATAAGGCGTTGTTGTGGATAGAATTAAGAAAGACCATCCATATATATTGACAGTAAAAATCTCAAAGCCAATTATAACTGAGTTATATGAACAGGTTTAATGTAGAATTAACTATCATTATCATATCATAAATAATGATACAAATAAGTTTATCTTGTATCATCATTTTTTTTTCAGGTTGCAGTCAAATCCTAACGCAGCAAATGTTCACATCATAGCCGATCTGTACGCGGAGGTTATCGGTGTGTTGGCGCAATCCAGATTTGCCTCTGTCAGGAAACGTTTCACAGCAGAATTGAAGGTTAGAAAAGTCCTATGATTAGAAGCTATACGCGATTTCTTCGGAAACAACTTTATATTATTATTAGGCAAGTAAAAAAAACTGGCCTGTATATGGGCTTGTGATGAACAAAAAATTGTTACAAGACAGTAAATATTTTGTACTTCAATGTATGATGTTTAAATATTTTTTTAATTAAATGTATATTATACATAAGGAGCTGAAAAGTCGTGAACCCTCGCCGCACACAACCCAGAGTATAATATCCTTGTTAATGGGGATGAAGTTTTTTCGTGTGAAGATGGTCCCCATCGAGCAGTTCGAGGCTTCCTTCCAGTTCCTACAGGAGTGTGCTCAATACTTCCTGGAAGTCAAGGACAAAGATATCAGACACGCACTCGCCGGCCTGTTTGTTGAAATACTAGTGCCCGTGGCAGCGGTAAGTTGGTTTTTGCTTCTAAATTTTTAATATAGTTTTATGGTTTTGGCATGCTGGCTCTAATATTCTTTCTTGTGTAAAAATTTTTATATTAATATATTTTCAGACTGTCAAAAATGAGGTGAATGTTCCATGCTTGAAGAATTTCGTGGAAATGCTGTATAGTCATACTCTAGACGCGAGCACCAAATCAAAACATCGTCTGGCGTTGTTCCCTCTGGTTACCTGTCTACTCTGTGTATCTCAGAAGTTATTTTTCTTAGCCAATTGGCACTGCTTTCTGGCCATGTGTTTGTCCCATTTAAAGAATAGGGATCCTAAAATGTGCAGAGTAGCTCTTGGTAAGATGTTGATATATTGAGTCCTTAAGTACAATAAATGGAGCAAATTTTTATATCTTTTCCTTTTTCAGAGTCCTTGTACCGACTGCTTTGGGTGTACATGATTCGCATCAAATGCGAAAGTAATTCGGCTACCCAGTCACGACTTCAGAGCATCGTCAATTCGCTATTCCCAAAAGGATCCAAAGGTGTAGTCCCAAGGGACACTCCCCTGAATATATTCGTCAAAATAATACAGTTCATATCGCAAGAGAGATTAGACTTTGCTATGAGAGAAATAGTCTTCGATCTTCTAATGGTCGGACGGCCGATAAAGATAATTCTCACACCCGAGAGGATGTCAATAGGACTCCGAGCGTTTCTAGTGGTCGCGGACAGTCTACAACAGAAGGAAGGCCAGCCGCCGATGCCACGAACATCTGGAACATTACCTTCAGGAAACACGTTGAGAGTGAAAAAGACTTTCTTGAACAAAATGCTGACGGACGAAACAGCGCAATCCATCGGCATGAGTGCTTACTTTCCATTCGTCAGAAGAGTTCTGGTAGAAATACTTAGAGCGCTAGACGCCCATTACGGTAGACCGTTGATGCTGACCAATACTCAGAATGTAACCAAAGAACAGGAAATTAACACCGGGGAGAGGAAACCCAGGATAGATTTGTTCAGGACGTGTGTAGCAGCTATACCTAGGTAAGCAAAATGCGAAATAAGGTTTAAAAAGTTTATTTCCAAAAAAGAACAAAGTTCGCTTACAAAGGAAATTTTAAAATTATAACTACAATTAAAATATTACAAATAATAAACAGTAGTGATATTAAACAAGATCAGTGAAATCATCTAATATATGGGTTCTTAATCGTTTTTTAAATATATTTAGAGATTTTGAATTTATAACACTTAGAGGCAAAGAGTTATATACCTAATGCGAATTTAATGAAACTCTTTTGTGATGTAGCTTAGAGGGCAGAATAATATTTACATAATAGTTTATTCATAAGTTCCGTGTTATTCCATAAAGGACTTAGTAGGAAGTAGTTTTTTGTTAGAAACGATTGTTAGACTGAATGGCTTTGCCAGTTTAAATGGTTTAAACATCTATTTTATTTAAGTTTTCATTACTAATTTCTCTCTCAATATTATTCCTAACTTCATGCGGACGAAGATGAGGCGATAAACTTGTTTTAAATTACCTAGACATATAATTAATGGAAAAAACTACAGTTTTATGTAAAAATACAATTCAGTACACGAAAAACTAAATAGTATTAGTTTTTTTTTTGTTAAAAACCCGCTTTGTTATTTTCTGTATTGATACTTTGAGAGAAGTATTATAACCTTTTTTATTTTCCAGGCTTATTCCAGAAGGAATGAGTCCTAGTGAGCTGGTGGATCTCCTGTGTCGTCTTACTGTCCATATGGACGAGGAGCTCCGAGGCCTGTCCTTCCAGAGTCTTCAGACCCTCATAGTGGACTTCCCAGAGTGGAGGCAGGATGTATTGGCGGGATTCACACAGTTCTTAGCTAAGGAGGTCCAGGTAAACATTTTCATGACCTACTACAACTACATTCAATACTACCTGTGTTTAGAAGTTTTTTTATATCTTTACAGAACTGATCATTATGGTCAAGTATTACAAGACCAAAAGTTTTTACTGAAATAAACTTGGTATAGAATTAGCGGCATTTTATCGTACATTTGATATTTTTAGGACACGTCCCCTCAACTGGTCGAGAACGGTCTTCGGATGCTGTTGCAGCTGGTCACCAGCTGGAAGACGGGCGAGGGTGCGGCTAAGGAGTTGGCGGCGGTAGTCAGGGGTGCTGAGGCCTTGGCTCTAGTGATGCTGTGCCAGTGCAAATCCTACCCGAGACGACTAGCAGTACACATACTTAGGTATTACATCCGTATAAATCATATGTATGTATATAAAACAAAGTTGTATTAGTTACATTATTCATACCTCAAGAACGGCTGTACGGAATTGGTTGGAAATTGGTAGGATGGTAGCTTAGAACCATTAGAGAGAAATGAGATACCTTTCAACCCGGTCCACCAAAAAAAACAAGTAACTTAATCAAAACCAAAATCTGTGTATTTACTGACTTTAAAGCAAAATGCAGACGAAGTCAGGGACAAAAGCTAGTATGATATACATGCTTTGTTATTATACCGTTATAATGGAAGTTTTCAATTCATTAATACTGATTTACTTCCAGAGAGACGAAATGTCTGCTTGAGCGTCTGTCGTTGAACCGCGACGAGCCGGCGCTGATCGACGCTGCCGATGCACACGTGCCGTACTTCACGGAGAAGTGTCTGCCCATCCTGCCACCGGCTGAGAAACAAGCGGTGTTAGCTGCGGGTCAACCGGATCTGGTGTGGGTAGCTGAGAGGAACCACGCCGTGTGGACCGCTGGTGAGATAATAGACCTCAGAATTGTAACATTTAGACATTTAGCTTAAGTAACTGTAATACATGTTTGTACTTGGACCATAGAACTTTTGTCTATCCTATAGCCTTTAGCCTATATAAAATCTTTATGTCTAGGGTTGCAACATGACGATACGACATCCAAGAACAGTTGGAGCGGCAGTTCTTCAAACGGTGCTGATCCTTGGGAGGTGGGAATATTAATATTATTATAGTATGAATATCGTAATAGATATCTATATGCAGTGTGTTTGATGTGTAGGTCGTGTTGTTTGGACTATTGGAGCGTAGTCGCGTGCCCGCGCAGTGTCCCGCCACAATACTACAAGCCTGGCCGATACTACACGCTCGTATACACGCGTTATACACCATCATAGAACCAGCGTCAGTATAACATTTACTGCACATATTATTACTATATGAAGTGAATTTTGTTAATATTGCAGTAATCTTCCAGGCCGGTGAACGACAACAGAGCTTCTCTACTATCTCGAGGCCCGGCTCTTCCTCGGAAGCCTGAAAAGGAGCGTGATGGATACATGCAAGTCTGGAAGTATTACATGACCATGGCTTATCTGGTGGTACCAGCAGTTCCTAGCCCAGTCATAAGATGCGCCAGCCCCGATCTCAGTCTCAGGTACCATTACCCCATACAACCGTATATTTGGACTGTTCTATCTAAGTGGAATATAACCGCATCCCCATAATGCACTCCTCACTGAGATTTTAACTTTCGATCCTATTCAACAATGAATAACATTTTTTAATTAATCTATATTATGAATACAGACAATAGATCACACGTCACACAGACAGACGAATGTCACACATATGTATATATATATGTATATATATATATATTTAGCTTATTATTGACATTTATATAATATGTAATTTTGATATATACATATACATATATATATATATATATATATATATATATAAATATTTTGATTGCAGTATTCTGTTGATGATAACCCAAGTAGATGTCCCTATTGGCTGTCGTGTGAAGTTACGTTTGTGCTACACGTGTCTGTTAACTATAGTCCCATAGATAATTTGATATTCCCATATGATGAATGCGACCCGATGTTAATGATTAATACTCACACACATATATATTTATAATATTAATACATTTTTATTTAATAAATGGCCGAAGCTTCGTCCGACAGAAAAATAAAAATGTCGTTATCTGACAGCATCCGAAGTCCTGGAGATTACGTATTGTTCGATCGCTGTGATTGGTCGTTAATATGAAACTGTTCCGTGATTGGTCGTAGCGCTGATGCGGAGCGCCCGGATTGGAGCGCTCCAGCGCTGAGCTCGTCCAGCGAGAGCCTGAACACGCCGGGGGGTTTCTTCACGCTGCCCCTAAGCTATGCGCGCTCGCACAGGCACAAGCGGACGAGGTGGCCTCATGCACGTCTCATCAAACGTTCCCAGCTTACGCATTGTCTTTCCGTGATGAAGCAGTTCGCCACCGTCTGTCATCATGGTCATGTACCGCACCCATGGCACCGCTATAGCAACCCATCGATACTAAGACGCTCAGGCCCTCTGACCCCCATCGATAGCCCCATCATACCCATCAGCCGAACTGTTTAAGGACTACCTCATATTCTCAAGGATTCATTGACCTTTTGTTTATCGAATGTAACTAACATATTTGTTCGATCCAACTACGGACTGCGCCATGAGAGATGCTATCGCAAACTATCTGTAGGCTATGAACTTCGTATGGCAGCGTTCTATTGCTATGTATATGCATGTAATCATATTTATATACCCATAATTATTTACACACACACACACACACACACACTCATACAAACGGCCAGTTTACATCTGCTGCTTGATTTCCTTTTAATTCTAATATCATTACTTGTACATTTTTGTTCACGGATAGCGCGCTCTTCCTTTCTGCGTGTCCGGAAACGCTCTGGGGGTAAAGAGTATACAAACATACATTAATACATACATACATATTATATATACAATGAATTAATGTATGTTGATACTTTGATATTCGACGTTAGTGTATTGTGAGATTCATGATAGATTTTGTTATATCATTACACGCACATTTGTATTATTGTGATTATATTTCAATGCTAAATTATAATATATTATTGCATCAAATTATGAATTTGCGTGTAAGATGCTAGCTGACTGTAGTAATATCATGATATCGGCCTTCGATGGTCAACTCTCGCATGTAATGTCTGCCGACTTCATCTTATTTAGACTCTTGATGTACACGCGCACCATCGCACTCGTCAGTTTTGTATTTATAAAGAACACACAACCGCGCAAGCAAACACACACATGATCAAGACGAGCTCACCATCCAAACGACATCTTCCTCATTTCAAACTATTAAAACACTAGCTGTAATCCAATGAGTATGTTTAAAGTAATATTTGTATTATATTCCAACGTACACGATCCTAAGTTATCGTTTTGGTTAAGGAAAACCGTAATGTTAATACACATGACACAATATAACACTGGCTGTAGATAACATGTCCATGTTTGACGTTATTTGTTCTCACACCATGGTCCTATGGTTTTGTCTTGTCGTGTTAAATACATGCTTTAACCTAGAATAGTTTGTGTTCATAGTTTTTTTTATCGATGCCTGCAAATTCACTCGAAAACTTAGCTGACATATCACATGATACATTTCAAAAGTTTTGTAGTTTGATGTTTGGTTAATAGTGATATATTTATAAAAAAAAAAAAACTAAAATGTTAGTGATAAAGAAAATACTGTTCAGGTAAAAGAAAATGATATAATTAATAGAACAGATGTGTGATGATGTTTGAATACGTTATAATGCGTTCAAAACAACATGTAGCTCGTCGCCGGATTCGCTGAGCGAACGCAGTGGTGGCGAGGGAAGGGGCCAGGCGTCGCCGGCGTCCCTACACAAGCTGGCAGTTCCCTTGGCGAGGTGTGAGGTCCCCGAGGTCCGAGACGCAGCCGTCTCTGCCTGTGGACACATCAACGCGGAAGCCTTGAAGTTGGTTATGGTCCTATCAGTGGATACTTAAAGATACAGTTATACACATAAAGAGAGAGAAAAATATTATTGAAATCCTTACAATAAATGAACGTTATATCGGTTTTAATATTTAATCACTAAGAGAGATCATTTTGTGCATAAACTCATCAAACCTATAGGGATCTCTTTGAAGAGTTGGTACCGTTGCTCCGCGAGGCTGTTGACCGGAAACAGGAGAACATGCGTCGCCGTCGCCGTAGAGACGCCCTGAGACTGCATCTGAATAAAATGCTTCTCATCATAGCGCAGAGGAAGACCTTTGCTACCAGGTATGTGGTAACATATACTACTTCACACTCTCTCAAGGAACTAAGTGACATCTGTATTGTAAATACCATTGCAATTTTTTATGGTTCTTGTAATAACGGTCAGCAAAAGTAATTTTTCTGGTTCATATAATTGACTCGTTCTATGTAATGTCAGCTTGAATATAATGTTTATGGTTGATGTGTTCGTCCAGCTCATACGCTCTGGAGGGAGGTGGGTTGCACTCCAGCATCACGGAATATCTGGACGGAGTTCGGCAGTGTCTGGAGGTGGAGGCTGAGAAGGACGCGCCTGCTGCTAGGGAACAGAGACTTACCTTCGCAGACTTCGTTACGGAGCTCATTAAGAGTTTCCCGCGTGAGTTAGACCTATCCATTAAGGAAGAACATTATATTTTGAGGCAGTGAAATTTATGCTAATGTTTGAGTGATTCTAGTGGAGATGTACGGGTCGCTGTTGAAGCGAGAGCTGTGTCGGAGCTTGTTCGGTCTGTTCGCGGGCTGGTGCGGGCCACTGGTGAAACACCTGGGTTCTCTGGTTACGCAACCGGCGACCACCGAGGTCGATGAGAGACTCAACCTCTCGGCGCTGAAGGTCTGACATTTTTTTTAAGTGAACTCAAGAACTTTAGCACATATTTCAAATAATATATATTTAAAGAAAAATTATCATCTTTCTTCGAAATTATCAACTGTCTGATATTCTTTAAAGAAAATGATAAAAAGAATATCAGACAGTTGATAATTTAGAAGACAATTTCTATATAATAATTAAGGAAATATATGGTAGGTTTATTTAATTTGTTCGAGTATTGTTATAAGCAACCTAGAAGATGTTATGTTTGCCTAGGTCGTTATATAATTACATTACCGCTACTAGGATAAGAAGCACATGGAGTTAATTAACTAATGATAAAAAAGTTGATTAAGAAGTGCTGGTTTAGCTCCAGATACAATATTACAAGGAAAAAAATACGTTTAAAGACTTTAATTTTGAATTTACTGAAAGGGTATCAAAGAAACGTCACAGTAATGAGAATGTATATTGTTTGAAGACACCTGTTGGACGAATAGATGGCGCTGGCGGTTGGTAGACATATATATTTTCATTAATTACATACGTCTGAAGTCACGGGCAGGCTATAGTTATAAATACTTTTATATGTGGGTAGTAATATATACAAGCTACCGCACTAGGGTCTGGAGATATTTGACTTCGGAATATTGTATATTTTAATATATATGCAAACGTTAATAGGCGATGAGTGCGTTGGTTTGTTGTGGTCCGTGCTTCGCTCCAAACGCCCTCGCCGAAGACGGCTCCCTCTATCCTTGGCTCAGCGAAATGTTGTCATCAACTAACGACAAGGTAATTGAAGTCAACTAACATATAACACATTAAAAAAAACTAACTGTATTGTTAGTCTTATTTTTATCACGACATTTAGGGGCGGAGGACGTTTTATTCAAACTGGATTAGTGAAGACCTGTAAACATCAGATTTGGGGTACCTGATAATGACCTAGGCGGTTTTGGAAGTTATTATATTTTTTTCATAATATACTTTTAAAGTTAAAACATATAAAAAATCCACTAAAACAAATTCTTTGTATAGAGAGATGTAATCATCTTGGAATATCATGCATTTTTACTAGTTGCCAGACAAAAAAAATCATTAAATTAGGCAATAGATTCATTTGCCCAACGGATTTTGTGGATCTCATTCGAACCACAAAATATCTTATAATATTTGAATGATTTACGAAGTTATAGACACCACGAAACATTAGTTTTTCCGTTCTATTGAATAGCATTTGTCTAATCAGAGCGTCTTCCAGGTGTACGAACTGGCGCGGGAGACGATAGTGTTACTCCTGGACTGTAACCCTGACATAGGACCTCTTCTAGATTGGACGGTGGACAAATGCTTCACAGGTCCACCGAGGGTCGCTGACGGCTGCTTCATGGCTCTAGCGACCATATTCAGTGCCAGGTATGTAAAATTTTCGACAACACCTTTTAAACATTCCATAACGATCAATGACATCTTCTAAATTGATGATCTCAGCATCCCCAAATAAAAAGTATTTTTGTGTATGTACATGGCCTTTAATATGTCTTTCTCATAGTGTGAAGTAACCTTTATTCATGGAATTGATGCTAATAGTTATAACCAAGTTAATTGGTTGGTATTAAAGTGAATCATAGTTAATGTTCGCACTGATGGTTGGTTTGTGAAAGCAGCCTTATTATAATGTATTATAATACACTTTCACGTGACACTGGTTGACACACGTGCCATCGTCTGTATTGTTTGTTATGGCAAAAAGTTTTCATGTCCGAAACGAGACAATACGTTGAACATAAATTAAATTTCACATAGGATCTAAATGTTAAATAAAAAGTATTATAATTATTTACTTTGGGTCGTTCCTTATGGACTTTTTTGAAAAGGATATTACGATTTATTTTTAAATTATTTACTAATGTATCAGAATTATAATCGATCTTTTCTATACATGATGAAATATCTTTAGCCTTCATAATATTGACGCTTATTCAGATTTACTGATACGTAAATTTAACTCAGCTTCCTTTTATTATATTACTTTTAAGTCCTTATAATGCATTATTTTTTGTACAAATCGTCAAAAGTACCTTTACACATATACATATACATATATTTTTTCATTTCGTATATAAATTTAATGCGTTTTTGAGAAAATTCACTCCTAATATATATATATATATATATATATATATATATATATATATATATATATATATATATATATATGTATGTATGTCTGTAACTAAATGAAAGTGGAACACAAACAAACAGCAAGTTAAACTTTTAACGTGCAACTATTATGACAGAATCATATTAACGTGGAACATTAAATAGTTAAAGGACTTTCATTTATGTGTTGCGATGTTTTGTTTGTAAATGTTATTATTTAATTACTGCACGCGCGGGACATGTTCCATACAGCATCTGTGAGACGAGATCCCTATACGTATAAATTATTAAGATCAATCACTTATTGTATAAAATTACAGTAGTACACTCGCCTCAGAAACTTTTCTTTTCTCTTCATAACAAATAAATGTGAGTGTTTTATACGTTTTAATATGTATGAGCGTCATCGCGGCGCGGGTACGGTCGCCGGGTATTTTTAAATTCCCGAACGGCCAACACGGTTCATGGCTAGGTCTCTGTCGTGTATTGTACACTGAAACTTTAATACAATACTGCCATTGAAAACCTGTGACGGCCCGATGACTATTTTAACATATAATATATGCATATGCTGTCTTTTGTTAAATGGAATCTATATATACATACATATATTAACAACTAATGAAAATCGTGTCTTTTAATTATTTTCTATGTATTATTAGTTACGAATTGTACATTATAAAGTATTTATTGTAAACATTGTAATCATAATATCCACGATCAAAGCAAATCCAGTGAAGCTTTGATTGCTTCTAGGCTGTTTTTTTTTAAGCACGTCAGATATTGCCTTTTTAAGAGGGAGGGGGAGGGGGATCGTATCAAACACTACTTTATTGGTTGTCTGAAAGGATGTTTATTGATGGTTGTTTTAATCCACTCTGATGCAGCCTTTGATGCCCCGTACGGGACCACTCGTGCATATGTATAGCTAAAAAAGAAAGAATTCATACTCATCAAACACCCCGTTTTAATTTCAGTTCGCTACGTTTGGTAAATATCATATAGAAAATTTTTAATCAGAAATCTTTTTATATGTGGATACGAAAAGTTAAACATATCTCGATGTTGATATTATTTGAGTTGCAAGAACGTTTCGATTACAAAGTATTTGCATGGATAATATATTTACAAAATACGAATAAATACGCGAAAATAATAACTTGCCTCCAATGCGCTTAAAAAGTAAACTCTCATATGTAAATGTTACTCGGTGATAATCGGTTACATCAGTCATCCTATCTATATAACTTCTTATACGAGAGACTTTATTGATACATATTGATACATATTGATACATAAACAAACCTTGATATAAATTAACCCTTTCATATCCAGAAATGTAGGTTAATTTCCCGGGTTATTCCTCGATTTTGCGATCGAGATAATAAAGCTAAAAGTTGACGTTGCAGCCATGTAATCAGTGGATGTAGTGAAAGCCATTTTCAAGTATACACAGTAACGTATAAATAATATTATCTTGGTAATTTTCAATAAATATGTACAATTGAAATATATTAAACTACTCCATGAATGTTTTAAGTAATATAAAAATGTTTGTACCGCCTCTCAAACAAACAACACGTCGGTTGAGAGCTCTTTGAATTTCAACTTGATAGTGTTTACTGTAAGTAAGCAGTTTTTGTAGATTCGGAAAATAATTAATAGCTTTATAAGTACATATAAAATGGGATCCTTTTAGTCGTTCTCTCAGAATCTAGTTTTAACTAAAGAAAAGGGATTGCATTACTTCAACTGTAATTACGATCCTAGGATAGAAAAACATTCCCATTGTACCGGGACGACCTTACAGGCGACTCGGATTGCCTGCAAACACTTGTTAAGCAGTCGTTTAGACACGTTCATAACGATATTTAGTTTTCTGTTAACAGTGTTATATTACTCGACTTTATTATGAGAGAATACAAATAATTTAAAAGAGAAAATTTTAGTAAATTTGGAGTTTCTTTGATCGAGTTAAATTTATTGTAATTTGTTTAGCGATGTCATGTTTTATGTCAACCTTCACCGCCACACTACCCTTACGGCATCTCGAAGGTCGCATCACAAGTAACCTTTAGAGAGATGTAAACATCATAATATTTTCCAGGACAAGTTGAATCGTAAACAGTCGATGTGCTAGTATATGATAAAGAGCATATGCCATTTATAATTTATAAGATATTTTTTAGGAATTACTTTTTATTCAAATAGTAATAGTAATAATAGTAAGCTTGCGAAGTAAGTAAGATAAACGCCGAAAAAAATATTAGGTACTTTCATATGAGATTAAAATCAGTTATCTGTTAATGGTCCGTGTTGATCATTACCTTATCATCCAGGGAGTATCCCTGTGATCATTACACGGCGATCATCAACGTGACGCTGATGTGCACCGGCTGTCCCAGAGCACCTGTACACGAGAGCGCTCTGCAGCTGTTGCAGCTGTTGGATAAAAGGTTCTTCGGAACAGTAGTGCCACTGCCCACCGAGGATGATACTGGTAAGTTTTATATATACATATAATTGTCACGGATTACGTGTTCTGGAGGTAAGTTTAGTTTAATATATAAGTATATATATATATGTATATATATTATTTGTTTTTAAGTTATTTGATTGTATTATATATTTTAAGCTTTGGTTTAGTTAAGAGTGTGATGTTAGTGGAGCCGAGATCATCGGATCATCGGGTTGTATGGTATTTAGATGCATGGCATGCAGTTTTTGTGCACGTAGCGGCGAATGCCACGTGAAAACATAAACCGTTTATGATGAAACTCTCATTATCACTCAGAGATTTGTGAGTTGGCTAAATGATTACAAAATTACTTAAAATATAGTTTTACTTATTATTTTTTTTAAGTGAGTTTTTGACATGGAATTCGCTCTTAGTTACGTTTCGCTCCCAGCAGAGAGAACGCAATAAAAACACGTCCTATATAAATAAATTCAACAAAACAAACAAACTATGATTAATAACTAGACGTTATGTATTTTAAGTTGAAGCCGAGTCGAGGAGTAGATTGTGTTTACATCGCTGTTGATGTCGTATTAGAAAGAACATGAAAGTTTTAGTCACCGAAACCTTTCCACTTACCCCATCTATTTACGAAACCTTAATAGCTTTAATGTTTATATCCAGCTAAATTTTTCTCTGTGACTGATGTATGTATATTTTTGTTTGTCGTAACTCCGCTATTACTTCCCGCACGTATATCATGTGTTTGTCCACACTCAGTGTTTGATTTTCCCTGCATACTCTTCCTCGTCGTGATCGTGATAGTTTTTTAATGTCAATATGATATTTGAATGTATGATGGCCACATAAATATATTAGGTACAGTAGAAGTATCATTAATTTAATCGGATTTGGAGATCGTTCGGTCATATGGAAATAATTGAATGACAAAATTCAGCGACTTTTATTATCTTGGTTTGAAAAAGTCAGAAGTAATGTTTTGACATTAAAACAAGAAAAGCTTTAAGACATTTTAGTAACGTATTTTTAACGTATTGTTTTTTATATGTTACCAGTTTTTTTTTCTTGACTATGTTATAAAAGAAATGTCTATCCGTCTCGTGACTGTATCGTCCAATACACAGCTCTGTGCAACCTTTGTCATGTAAACTCCAAGTTACTAGTTAAATATTTTTGATGCTTTTTTTATTATCTACATTAACTGGTGTTATAAACGTGTTTTATGATGTTCAATCAGATCACTCGACTACATAAATACGGCGATAACCAAAGTTTATGTAAGAGATGATTATAATCGTAGCCAAATCAATGGACTGTTTATTATTAAGTTTCATGAATAAAATTCTATGTAATTATTTATAGGTAATTAATTAAAGTCTGCGTAGAAGAGTGTGATTTTATTTCTTTGTTAAAACACCAATTCACGTTAATTTCAGCGTCATATTGATTTGTGAATTTCGTTTGTGAGAAGCCTTAATGTCACTCGCGGTGTTGTTAACAGAACGTATGTATGTCATATGTCTGTAAACATCATATAATTTGAAAAGCATTGTATCATTGTCTATTATTAATATATTAATCTTAATTTACGATAGCAAGAGAATTAATTAAAAATAAATTAACTGTTAGTATGAAAGAGATGTTATTTAATGTGAAAATAGACCGTTTTATGTATCCAAATATTTCTACCTCTGTACGATCACAGTAGATTCATCCCATTATATTCGATTTCAGTGTATTTTGAAACTTTGTCAACTGTAGTAAGTGAAACAAGACGTTTCCGTGCCGATTGTTATATTATACCAATTTCTTAATCCTAATACAACTCGCTAAACTAATGGCACATATTACAATGGATGCACCGTCTTAAGTGTTTCTAACACCTGACTTGTGTGATGGGTTTTTTAAAGTTATATATACTTATTATTTATGATATATATATATATGTATATAGTTTTATTAATATGTGTCAATAATTGTTGTCTAATTTAAGTTGATAGGTCACTTGGAAATGTCGTAATACTTATGAAACAAAAGTGCGCATCTTTACAACTGTTTTAACATCGTGTACGTGTTAAAATAAAGAGTTTTTTTTTAATACATTATAATATATATAGTACTTTGTAGAATATTAAAATTTGTATACATTAGACGTTATCAAAGGATCGTTCGTTGGTCAGTGATGATTTAAGAAAATGTATTTACACCTTATATTATAAATAGATAAGGTTTTATTTTAAGTGATATGTAAGTATTACTTGTATTAATATCTCTCGACTACCAATGGAAGGGAGATCAATTTAGTGTGAACTTATATATAAAGCCATGTCCAAGAATGAAATGTCTTGATTAGAATAGTTTTCTTTAGATCCTTACCGTAGAATATAACAAAAGACAGGTTTAAGGCTGCAGGTTATCATTATATCAATACTGTATATGATAAAGTGTTTTATATTTTGTAACAATAATATTTTTAGCTTACACTTGTCGTGACTTTGTTTGATGATTAATAATACAGCAAGCTTTATAACACGGTAGGTTTTATTTACTTAGCAATAAACTATGTGTTATATTATTGCTAGTAAATATATATATATATATGTACATATATAGAATTAAATCATTCAAGGACAAGTCCTTCTATGACATTATACTGTCCTGGCTGTATGTCCGTGTGTATTTCAGTAATAATGTATGTAAATTCAGTGTTACCATTGTTAGTTTTCTAAAACAAATAACTCCGTATATATAACAGATTAAAATCATTATATCGTACGTCAATCGAATGGTATTTTTATTTATGACCATATACTATATTGTATAATGATCGTACGTTACAAGCGTTACTTTTAACTAAACCGGCTTTCATTTCATCTATTCAGTCTGGTTCAGTATAAATCAATCCCGAAAAGAAAAAAGAAAATGCTAAAAGTTACGCCAGTTAACCCTTTTGGGGTTGCTCTCTGTAATTAAAAATTGGTGAATTCGAACACAGGTTGCGTGCTCGTGCTAGTCTATACTTCCAATTATACCCAACATAGTTTTATCTACTACGGTAGTGACTGTAGTGGAGTCGATTTTATTAAATCATTATACAGGGTGCGCTATTTTTTATAGGATGGTCTATCGTTGGCTATATATCAGGTTGCATGAGGAGGCCGGGAGCAGTGCCAAAATTAGATTCCAGTCGTCGTTGTAATTGTATCAAGCTAAATCTCATTAAATGATTGATGGTCCTCACGGCCTCCAACCTCGACGTCACGGTCTACATTATGAGGAGCTCTGATATTCAATAAAGGCAGCGGAACAATATTACTGCATGTTAATTATTTTAAAACCGGTTCGACCTCCAGCATCTTATTAGATAGGTTTCCCACCTCATTGACATAATTTCACTGTTTTTATTAAATAATATTAATAATTTCATCATTTTAAAAATCATGAAGCCTCGAGTAACGTTAAGATTGATATATTGAAGGTTGGACGGTTATATGTTATCGGATGCAAAATCGATGTTTTAAAAAAATAACATTGCTTAATATTGTTACTCCGCTAACTAGATCACTCACCCTCACTCTAGATATAATTGATTTACTGCTCGGTAGACTGTAATATAGATGATTCAAAAGTTATAAAAGTATCAACCAACGCAAAAACTGCAGGAAACAGGATAGAATATATGTGTACATGCAGAAAGTAGGATTGAGTTACTGTACCCAGGTTGATTGATGGATTGAAATTAATTAAAAACCTCTATTGTATGAAATCAAGGAATATTATTGGAATGTATTTAAGTCGGTTATATTTTTCTTAATTAAAATAATAAACACATTTGCAGAAGGAATGATATTTAATCACTATTAATTTTGAAGTTTACAAGCGTCAAGGCGTGTTGAATATGAACAACACTTTAAAACAATCCAGTCCTTATGATTGTATTACATAGATGCTATTTTTATTTCCATTGTCCCTGTTCGCTGTGAAACTGGTCTACAATCGTTTGTTCACTGGGTCTGTAAATCTTCAAGACTACAATCGTCGGGTATCGAAGTTGTGTTTAACAATGCTTATCCCATTCATATCCCTAGCCTATATAACACGTTTCCATAAATATATTTTTTTCCTTACAACATTTAATTTATTTATATCTTTACTGTGAACGGGCAGCCTGGATATATATCGAGATATATATTTTATATATATCCCGCACACGTAACTAACCCGTACCACCGAGCACCGTATAATATCCCACAGTATTGTTTAATTATTATCGAGATTCAATTTTTAATTTTATTATTTATACATATATATATGAAAAACTCTCTTGTAAATTCTATATATATATATATATATAATTATCATATCATATTAATTTACCCTTTCACATTTCCAAAGCCATCACATTTAGTTTTAAAGCGGTTCATTCAAGCGCTGCTTGCGACTCGTATCCTATCATCTAAGATTACAATTTCAACTACAGACATTTAGATGTGTTAAACCTCTACTTTAAAACGTCTATTACAATATGATTATAATCAAATATTCGGAGGATTTTGTATTCTTTTTCATTCTGTCATCTGTCTTTCTGAGGCGTCGTCGCCGTTAGAATCGATCAGAATCAAAGAATAAAGATCCAGCCGACACTATAACATGCTTAATATTAATTTGCAATAACTACAAAGCTTAAAACGGGCGTTAAAATAGCCCTGCCTAAAAGCGTTCCTTAATTAATTCCTTTTTCAAAGACACATATTGGATCCCTTACGAAAATCGTTCATTTGAACTCCATCTGCAACGACACACCATTGTTTTTATAAAGAATCTAATATTTATCAATGAAAAGGTCCTTATATATAATATAATTTCAAACGACACTATTACAATTTCCTCTATGACTACAACATTATATAGTATACATTTCCTCTACCGTATTATATAATATATTTCAAACAATCTTATTATTTATGCTGGCCGTAAACATATCCGACGGGCTCAATCGAATATGTTCACAGCGACCGCTCAATCTCGAGATCATACATCTATATTCTTTAGATTAAGCGGTGTCATTATGAGCTAATCTTATATCTAAAATACTGTTAATATTATTCCCGATGTAGTTAGTGATCGTCTGATGTTACAATGTACCGTGGTATTTATATGTAAATAGATTGTAATTTTATTAATAATTATATGATAATAATTAACGCAGACTGTGAACTTGTAGGAGCTTCAGTTTAGTCCGTACCTTGACTTGACTTACACTGATGCTATACGAAGTTTACAGTCCGCGGAGGCTTTAACGCTACCAATACTACCATCAACGTCTACGTCTACGTCAAACAACATCTACGTTAACATTATATTGCAATACTTTAATCGCTTGTTGAAATGTCTACAATTGTTCATAGTCCTGACAGGATACGGTTGGAGAGTTTGGATAAATGTATTCACTATTTCATTATAGATTGAGGGTATTTTGCTAATTATTTAGAATTCTGCACGCTTTCCTCTTATTGTAAATATTGAATTACGTTATAATAAGCAGAAGCAACGTAACATATTTATATAGAATAGTTTGTAAACTTAATAAATATACTATAATTATAATAAAAACATATTATTAAATATATACATATATATATATGAATAACCCGGAGCTGTCTGGTATTGAACGTTACTGACTTCACCGAACATGTTTCCCATCTGTCTGACCAAGTTGAATACGGAAGAATAATTAAAATTATATATATATGCATACTGAAAGTTAATAATCGCAGTAGCCTTAAAATACATTCAATAACATGGAATATATCACTAAACGCCTAATGTATACATTTTTATATTTTTTATCTTTTTTTGTTGAACAACCGCTCACAGGCGGTACTCAAGGTTCGTTTTTTGTTGCATTTTTTTAAATGTTTTTTTAATTTTAACACTTTCTATCCTTTTTTGTTGAACAACCGCTCATTGACTGACGGTACTCAAGGTTCGTTTCGGTTTTATGTTTTTTTTGTATTTTTATTTTTATTTTACGCTAAATTTCTTCTACATTTTCTTCTATTTCTATAACATTTTTTTATTTTTATTTTTATATTTTTTTTGTTTTTTTTTTTCGTCTTTTAATACTTTTTATCTTTTTTTGTTGAACCACCCCTCGTTGAGAGTACTCAAGGTTCGTTTTTGTGATTTTAAGATTTTTTTTTCAAATTTTAATATCTTTTAAATTTTTTTTGTCATCATTTCTTTTTCTTTTATACTTTTTTTGTTCTTTTTATTTTTGTTTTTTAACTTTTTTTGTTGAACCACCCCCCGTTGAGAGTACTCAAGGTTCGTTTTTGTGATTTTAAGATTTTTTTTTCAAATTTTAATATCTTTTAAATTTTTTTTGTCATCATTTCTTTTTCTTTTATACTTTTTTTGTTCTTTTTATTTTTGTT